>CM053593.1:63892649-63978266 GCA_028646575.1 Pseudocheirus occidentalis
AAAAGGAAAACAAGTCTATGATAGAGTCCTGTACAGACAAGAGAAGAGGAAGACAGGTTATAAGGAAGGGGAAAAGACAAACACATGTACACATACACACAAGATGAAGGAAGGCAGGCTGGGCAGCCAGGGTCAGGGCTCTTGGCTAGTCACCTGCTTCATGTAGGTTTCCAGCAGGTACTTTTTAAAGGCTGTGGGATTTATCCAAAGTTCAGCAGCATGTTTATTCAATGGTCTTTCAATGTTGGGTTCTCTCAGCAGGCTCTGGATAGATAGCAGGATGGTCCTGACATCATACAGAGCCGACCACTTGTCCTTGAGGATGTCCAAACAGATATTGCCTTGGGTGTCCACATTAGGATGGTAACAAGGTGTGACAAATTTCACAGTGGGACCATTATAGGGGTAGCCGCTGGGGAATTCCAGAGAGAGCTTGTTCCCTAGGTCTTCGTATACTGTCCCAGCTGCCCCATGGATGGTCCCAACCGACTTGAAGAGATTGTCTGACTGGGAAGGCAGAAATTCCTTTGTCTCCAGACGTCATTAGGGTCATCAATTCCTGCTGTAACGGACCTGCGGGCCGCGGCTGTCCCAGGCTTGGCACCCTTACGGGAGGCGGCGGCAGCGCTGGCAGCGGCGGAGATTCTGCGAGGCCATGGAGGACCAGAGATAAAGGAAGAACCACATTTTTCCTTTTGATAACAGTAGGGTGGGGTTGTTTCATTAACCCTGTTTGTCTGAGGGATGTGTCTGAATAGAAATAATACCATGGATTTTTTTTCCCCATTTCCTTTTATGGGAATGATTAGTGAAATACATCCAGCTATCACAAGACAGTTCCCAACCATGAAGAGAGATGCTTAACTCTGAGGACATTTGGTTGAAAAGACATTATCAGGTTTAATCAATTTATCAGAATGGTACAAAATTCTAAGATAACTGAAGTGTTTCTATTATCTAAGCAGTATTGAAAGACTGGTGCAAGCATATCATGCGTTGATATCAAGCAGTAAAAAGAAATTCAGTTTCCAAGGATAAAAGGATTATTCCCAAGATAGTGCATTATGGTTAGGAAAGAAGGGAAGAAAGGCTTTAAAGAAGTCACCCCATTCATTTTAATTTTATTTTAATCGTTAGTTATTTAGTCTTGGCAGAGAACATACTATAACTGTATTATTCCATTAGATTGTGAGCTTCTTGAGGGTAGGGACTGTCTTTTGTTTCTTCAGAGCTTAGTATAGTATTTGGCACATAGTAAGTGTTTAATAAGTGCTTATTGATTGATTAATAATTGTAGTTGGTGCTTTGCAGGGTAGAAGAGAAGATGGAATTAATGCTCTTTAGTAAGACTTTCTAAAAATTAATATCGGATGGATCCCACCTGTCACCTCAGATTCAATGTGAAGTGTTTTGGGTGATCAGAATTATTGAAATATGACTCTAATCCCCATATAGAACATTCTGTATTTTTTAAAAAAAGAGTAGGACCATAAAACAAATAGTAAAGCTTTTAAAAATTAGGACAGAATAGCAAAATAAACAAAGTTTGATAGCCATAACGAGTGAGTATACATTCCCACAGATTTCCACTGTGGGAATCATAGTTCTAATGTTCCATCCTGGTCAAACACTGCTCACTCCTAACTCAGTATCCCTTCAACAGGTTGTATTTTTCTGCTCTCTGTTTTGTACTCCTACTCCTTTGCTGCCATTCCTCTCTTTTCCCACTCTTGCCGTTTGCTTTTTCTCTACCAAGGTACCAAAGAAAGGTTTCTCTTTCTGGGGTGTCTTCCTTAAAAAGAATGCTGTTTCTCTTTTGTGAGACTGCTGGCCAACTTACCTGGGGCTAATCAATGCATTTTCAGATCTTCTGTAAGTCAGGCCCATAGTCTCACCCAATTGGTTCACCAAGAGGTTCCTTAGACTGATGTCAATTTTACTACTACACTTTTGCCCTACTTCCCTCTCCCCAACAGGAAGTCCCTCAGATTTCCTTGACATTTAGGTTGGGGAAGAAAATTCCTTTTATGTCATCATTCCCTGCTAGCACCAACGCCAAGCAAGTTGTTTGAAGTTTTGATAAGCCTACAGGACATGTTCACCACTAATGAAGGGAGGGGAATAGAACTGATAACAACAGAATTGACTTGTAACCCTGCCATGACATCCAGGTCTCTGTCCTCCTTCCATCTATCTACTCCAACAAAGGGAAAGGTTAATTTTATATAAGAGGGTACTGTGCTGGATCTGAATAAAATAAGGCTAAAACTGGAGAGAGTTAATTCTTGGCATGTGGAGAAATAAAGGCACTGGTATCAAATTCCCTGTTATTGCCTAAATTTATTCTAACAAAACGGAAACTTTTCCCAAAGGAGATGATGGACTTTATCAGTTTTATGGTTTGCCTTTAAGTTTTATGAAGATCAAATATTGAATAAGATGTTTATTTATTTATTTATTGCTTTTTGGAGGGCAATTGGGGTTAAGTGACTTGCCCAAAGTCACAGGACTAGTTTTTATGTCAAGTGTCTAAGGCTGGATTTGACCTCAGGTCCTCCTGACTCCAGGGGGGGTGCTCTATTCACTGAGCCACCTAGCCACCCTTAAGATGTTTATTTTCTCTACAAGAAAGTCACAGAAGAATTTGTAATCCTTAGCACCCAAATTGGACAATAGTTTACAATTTATATTTGTAATGTTATTATTGTTTTTCTCATCTGTATTATCTTCTTTTAAAAATATTTTTGATGCCTTTCGTCTTTCTATTATCCAGCTTCAGCCGCCTTTTAATAATTTTTTATATTGTAGTCATTGTGTTTTGTTCCCTTGGTTCTATTTTGCTCTGGATCATTTCATATAAATCTTTCCATGTTTCTCTGAAATCCTCATATTCGTCTTTTCTTACTGGATGATAATATTCTATTACATTGGCATACCATAGCTTTTCAGTCAGTCCCTAAGTGGTGAGCACTCGCTTTGTTTCCAGTTCTTTGTTCCCACAAAGGGTGTTAAGGTCTTTGTCTTTGACTTCCTTGGCTTATTTGTCTAATAGCGTTATATGTCTAGTAGAGGGTTCTATAGTAGAGAGATCGCTGGGTTTTGAAAGACCCCAAAATGCCAGGTCCTGTGGAAATAATTCCACTCAAGTCTTCTCAGCCAAAGAACAACAAAGTTTATTGAAAGTTTGCCATATTGGGTAGACTCTTAAAGAGCCTAATATCTGTAAGGCTTGCATTGGGCAAGCAGTCCAGAATAAGTTTGTGCTAGGTCTTTCTATGGTGCTCTCACCCCCATGGAGGGAAGATGTGATTCTATATAGAAAGGTTGTGGGACTAGGGATGGTCTAGAGAAGGAGTTTGGGGAGGGTCTTCAGGAGGAGTCAGATGAGGTCAGACTCCAGTAATGAGTGATTCAGGGTGGGAAGTTGTTGGAGTCTACCTGGAGACCATAGACAATGGTGGGCCGGGCCAGTTCAAGAGTGTGAACAGGAGCATCAAGGGAGGGAAACTATTGGAACTACAGAGAGCTAAAGACTTGGGCAGAGCCACAACTTAAAGGCCCATGACCTCAGGCAAATGCCTTCCCAGGGAAGATTCACTTCAAGGGATTTCCCAGAGCCTGTACCTCAAAGATTCAAGGAGGATCTCAGAGCATGCACCTCATCATTCCACCCTCAAATAAAATGGGACCCAAATTCCTTTGGGGTAAAAGGGTGAAGGTCTCAGCTTCTAAAAGTGCTCTCTGCTGGCAAGGGGTGTAAAGCTGTCTGTCCCTGCCTCTCCGGGTCCTGTTCTGGGGGGTCAGACTTCACATCTGTGTGGAATGAGTGAAAACTTCTCAATTTGGAGTTGTTAACCTTTCCTTCCTCCCTCCCCTTCCCTGGCTGCTGCCAATCACTTTTATCTTCTTTTGTCTGCCCTCTGAAAAGGGCAATCTGCTCCCATGCCTGGGCATGGGAGAGAGGGCATGTTTCAAAGGGTAGAACCAGGATTTATAACTTTACTTAGTCAGGCCCCCTTTCCTGACTGTTTCCTCTCTCATTGGTGGAGAGGCTCACCTCACCAAATTCTTCTCTCCTGGGACAGCAAGAGAAGAGGGGGCGGGGGAGGGTAAGGTCCCACCAAGGTGAGAAAACAGACAAAGGAAGATAAAAGTCATTGACAGCAGCCAGGGAAGGGGAGGGAGGAAGGAAAGGTTAACAACCCCAAACTGAGAAGTTTTCACTCATTCCACACACATCCAAGGGGTCAGACTCTGGAACATGCCTGATGTCAGATCTGGTGGGCTGGAGAACTTGGGACTTAAACCCTGGAGGAGACAAACCTGTCAAAGAGGTTAAGCAAACAAAGACCAAACATGCACAAAAAAGTATAGAGAAAGAACAATTTCCCTGGTAGGAATTAAAGATGACCATGGCAAGGCCAAAATGCTGTCAGAAAATGCCTTCAATAATGACATTTTGAAAATACTAAAAGAAATAATTTTGATGAAAAAGTATGGTGATACACTTGAAAGAATATTGAATTTCGGGTAAGAGGACTTGGGGTTGAAAGCCCAAATCTGCAGTTTATTCCCCCAATAAACTTGGCTGACGTGTTTCATCTTTGAGTTTCATGATGGAAGTTGGAGTAGATGACCTCTGGGACCCCTTCCTGCCTTCTGCTACAATCCCTCCTGGTAGAAAACCCAAGTAGGCACCAGACTGCTCCTCATATGCAGTTAGGGAATTGAAGTTAGGAATACAACTATGCTAATGGGAATCTTAACAACCGGCCTGTTACTGGTTTAATCTAGACTGTTAGTCTCTTCTCAGTGAGTGCCTAAGTGACTAGGAAATTGTACTTGCTGTGTAACCATTGAATCAGATCCCTCAAAGTTGGAGGCTCTGCCTTCGGGCAGGGAGAGGGGGAGGAAAGGAGAGAGAAGAGAAGTGGGCAGGGGGAGGGGCAGAAGGTCCAGCAGGGTGGTTTTTATTTTGTTTGGTTTGGTTTTTTTAACTGGGAATGGACTAATAAGTCCTTTTAAACCTCCAATTTTGTAAGTCTTCTGGGTTATACTAAATTTTGTCAAACTTTGAGATACTGAAAAAAAGTTCTGTTCCCCACCAGTTTATTTGGAATTAGGTCAGAGGAAACAGACCTGATTTTTAAAGTTCTGTTCCAGCTGTAGGACACAATTGTAGCGCTCCCCCTAAGAATGACTTGGGATTCCCCCAAAGGGCAGCCTTGAGATGTTGCAAGTGTAAGGAGGCGTCTGCTAACTTTCTGACAGATGTGCCAATAAAAATAGCTAGCATTTATATAGGACTTTAAGGTTTGCAAAGCGCTTTATAAATATCATCTCTTTGTATCCTCGCAACAGTTCTGGGACGTAAAGTCTTAGGATTGTCTTCATTTTACAGATGAGGGAACTGAGAGAGTCAGAGGTTTCTTACATAGGATCACATAGCTGATAACTGTCTGGCTTTGAACTCAGGTCTTCCTGGCTCCAGGTATACACTGTACCCATGTGTATTCTGGGAGGGAAGAAGCGGTGAGGGAGACAGAGACAGGGAGACAGAGACAGAACAAACTTTGAATGGCATGTGAGTGATGAGGTACCTAGAATTACAGGCCTATGGGGAGGAGTCAGCACCCCAACATGTCTCTTGATTTCCAGTGCCTACAACCCAAGTGTCTGTTAAGAGTAAATTACTCAGGGGAGCTAGGTGGCCCAGTGAATAGAGCCCTGGCCCTGGAGTCAGGAGTACCTGAGTTCAAATCCCGCCTCAGGCATTTAACACAAAAAACTAGCCGTGTGACCTTGGGCAAGTCACTTAACCCCAACTGCCCTCCAAAAAGCAAAAACAAAAAAAAACCAAAGAGTAAATTACTCAGGTGAGCATGTTCTCATCTTGGTTGAGCTGAAATATCATCTTATTCCTGGGTCGCAGAGTCCCTTTGTTTTTGTACATCCCATCACCTAAATTAAGCTCTATGGCTTTCCCAGTTACTGTTTTACTGATTGCTTTGATAAATATGTTTGCTCACTATTGATTGTCTTTGTGTAATAAGTATTTGGTGGGAAGGAAGTTAAATTGGGAAAGATTAGGCTATTACCTTTCATATCACCCAGGCTATTTTCCTCCCCCCATCCGAACCCTAAGACAAACATCTAATGAATGATGGACAGATGTAATTCTAAGCTCCATAACCCCCTTGAAGTTCAGAGAGTGGAGTGATCACTAAGCCATGGCGCAGGTTACGACCTTCTTGGCAACAATACTCACAGGGAGTTGCCCAGAACACTAAGAAGTTGGGACTTGCCTAGCGTCACACTGCCCCTGTGTAATGGGGATCTGGCTCATGTGTAGGGTTGGCTGGTACGGTCTGCTGCCCAGTATAACTTCCCCACATGGAGAGTGCTAGGGACCTTGTTTACAGTAGAATCGTGTTGATAGTAAAGGCTAGTAAAGATTAAAACTGCAGTAAGACTTTTGAGACACCCTGCATTAAGGGAAGCACCTTGGACAGACTACTGAGTATTCAAGGACTTTCTGTGAGTGATTTGGGTTGCTTTAGGAGGAGCCTTTTTCAATTGGCTGCATAGCTAGAACTGTTGGCATCTTACCAAAAGACCTGAGTCAACTTTAGCCATCTCTTTACTTCATCCCTATCTGGCGGAGCTTAGTGACTCATGGTGTCTGGTAGATGTCTTGCCTTTTTCACCTTCCCTTTCCTTCCTTCTCCTGTTCTGGGAAATCTAGGCCTTATTGCCATCAGTGCACTGAGGAACAAGGAGCAATATTTGGGAATGACCTTCAGGACCCCAGGACCTTCCACCCAGTGGAAGGACTCACCCAGAAGTCTTGGTGACCCAAATGCTATGTAGGAACTGGAATGTTTGGAGTCTCCCTCCTTTCCTCCGGGGATAGGCCCCAGACTGAGGTGGTATAAGGGAGAATATGCCCCTCAGGTATTGGGAAAATGCTTGTCTATTAGAGTTCTTAGTCTATCTTGGATGCCACTAAGTGGTAAAGTAAATAGAGCACTAGGCCTGGAGCCAGGAAGACCCAGTTCAAATCTAGATTCAGACATTTGTTAGCTGTGTGACCCCCGGCAAGTCACTAAACCTTCATTTCCCTCATTCCTCATTGGTAAAATGGGGATAATAATAGCACTTACCTCCCAAGGTTGTTATAAGGAACAAACGAGATGATGTTTGTAAAGCACTGGGTAGGTGATACACGAATACTATCTATTGTTCTTATACATCTCTTTATAAAAACTACTCTATAGTAAGTAGTTAAATGAAACTGGGGTTCTAGTTAAAGGTCAAGAACAAGATGGGCGGGGAGAGAAACGGCCAGTGGTGTCTTCAGCTGATGGAAACAGAAAGGAGGAACATCCCAACCTCTGGGGGTACAGTCCCCAGAGGATATGTGGCTGGCCCAGCCCTGAAAGAGGAGGCCCAGCCTGTATGTGCTAAATTTGTCAAAGACTCGAACCCAGGCCTTCCAGGCTTGGAGGCCGACTCTCTGTCTATGGCACCCTCGAATTGCCTCCACCTTGGAATGCACATGGACTTCAAAGAATACCAAGTAGCTTTACCTGGATCTTCTTTAAGTCTCATGAAAAATCCTAGGAAGTAAGAATTCTGAGCATGATAATCCCATTTTCCAGATGAGGAAACTGAAGTTTAGAGATTAAGTGACTCACCCCCAAGTCACACAGCTAATCAGGGGAGGGTTCGAATTGACTCTTTCTGATGCCCCAAACCAATGCCTGGCACCAGGCAGCGCCTCCTTCAAGGAAAGCCAAAGGCAGCGTGAAGACCCTGGCACTCAGTGACCACAGCTGTGGTGAAGGAGGCGGAAGGTGCCCTCCTGCTCTTACCTGGTCGATCTGCCTGTCCCAGGACATGTGCTTAGGAAGAGCAGACATGACTGTACTTCCCTTCTGCTTCTGACACCTCAGCCGCAGTCTAGCCAGACCCACCTGTTCAGTTGGCTCACCTGCCTGGCGTCAGAGGGCGCGGCTTCAAGGAATGTGGCCGGAGGCTGGGGAATCAGCCTTCAGCTGGATCTGGAAAAGGGCCCCTGAGGGCAGCAGCAGACACTTGGCAGTTAGATGATAGGAAAATAGATCTGAAGCTAGACGGGTACTCCAGGATCAATAGTAAACTCTAATAATCAATAGTAAACCTCTATTAAGCACCTACTATGGGCTAAGCACTGGGGATACAAATAAAAATATAAAGACAGTCCAACCCCTTAATTTTGGAATTGAGG
Organism: Pseudocheirus occidentalis; assembly: GCA_028646575.1. NCBI lineage: Eukaryota > Metazoa > Chordata > Mammalia > Diprotodontia > Pseudocheiridae > Pseudocheirus > Pseudocheirus occidentalis. The sequence continues at coordinate 63,900,919 of CM053593.1, forward strand.
ACAATGAGTTCCACGTGGTTACGAGACTTGTCCAGGGATTCACAGTGAAAAGTGTCATAGGTGGGATTTGAACTCAGGTCCTCTGATACCTGAATCAGTGCTTTCTTCCTCTGTATGTCCGTGTTAAACTCACTATAGATGAGTTCTGTTTAAAAATTATTTAAAATGTTATTTTCAGTTCCAAATTCTCTTTCCCACCCTCTATCACTTTCCCCATCCATTGTGAAGGCAAGAAATATGAGTGGGGGCCAAGTCTAAGAGCTCGCCTATGGGGACCACTTCTCCCCCCCCCCCCATACACATAGACAACATTCTTTGAGCTCTAAAGAGCTATGTGAACAGTAGCCAGCATTATTACTGGTCCAACACTGGAAAAATTACTTTGGGAACTAAACACTCATTTCCCCCACACAACACAATAGATTTAAATGACATCCTTCGAAAGAAATCTGGCAGGCTCCTTCCCTCCCACCCCCACCCAGGATTCTGCTGACACCCACTGCTAGTCCACTTGAGTGAAGAGCTGATTGCAAAGCCACTTTTTTCCTCCCTGAAATATCTGCCAGATGGTGTGGAGTTATGGTTGTGCCTAATGGTTAGAAGGCATCTTTCACAGAAGAGTGTTAAAGCTTTCTGTAGGCATTCAGAGAGTTTATCAGCCAAACCTGAGAAATCCTGTGGTTCAAAAGTAAGACAAGGGGGGGGGGGGAAGTGTTTGTTAAAGGAAGTCTATCAATCCCCCTTTACCAGGGGTAACAGAGGACACCAATTTTTAGCATTCGTTGACTGTCCCCAAACTGAATTAATGACCTTTCATTTGCATGGTAGAAATGCATCATTCAATAAGTGCCTACCAGGCATTATACTAGATGCTGAGGATACAAGTACAAAGAATGAAATAATGCTCATTCACAAGGAGCTTTGTAGACTGTACGAAGTCTTTTGGGACACCCTTGTCTAAAGAATTAAAATATTAGCTCCTCGTGAGTACGTATTTACTAAATGCTTATTGATTGATTTCTACTGTTGCTAATGTGAGGTTATTTCAGTTTAAGCTCTAATAACTTAAACTGCACTAAGATTTTTTGGGAGTACCCAAAAGTATATAAAGATAGACATCATAAATACATAAAGGAAATAAAGACAAACATATTCACAGTAATTAAATACAAGACAATTTGGGAGGGAGGGCATGGGGAGAGGGAATTAGGACAAGTTTCATGCATAGCATGGTGTTTGAGTGGTCTTTAAAGGAAGGACGCTTCTCTGAGGCTTGAGGTGTAGAGGGAGTGCTTTCCAATCATGTGGAACGACCAATTCAAAGACTCTCAGGTGGAAGATAGAGCCAGTTTAGCTGGATTGCTGAGTGTAGGGGAAAGTGGAAGGTCATTGAGGCTGAAAGAAAAGAGGCTGGGGCCAGGTTGTGTAGGGCTTTAAAAGCTAAACAATGAATAAATCTAGTGGAGTGCCATGCAGTAAATGAGAGCTCAGTAAATATTAACCAGGGATCATGCTAATGCCTTATGTGACCATCATGTTTTCCATGATTCAGAGTAACCCAGCATTCAAGAAGTAGAGGGGGCATTTCTCATTTTAGATGTAGTCTTTTGGGGTGGCTAGGTGATGCAGTGAATAGAGCACCGACCCTGGAATCAGGAGGACCTGAGTTCAAATCCAGCCTCAGACACTTAATACTTACTAGCTGTGTGACCTTGGGCAAGTCAGTTTACCCCAACTGCCCTACAAAAAAAAAACACAAAAAAACCCCCAATACTATTTAAGAAAAAAAAAGATTTTAGTCTTTTTATTTTGTAGAGGAGGGGGAAAAAATCCCAGAGAGGTTAAGTAATTCAGCCAAAGTCAGAACTTGGATCCATGTTTCCTGGCTCCCAGATCAGTGCTTCCTTGGAATTTTCATGGTATCTGCATTTGGAAGCTGTATCTCATTATAGCAGGCCTCTTTAGAAGTCAGATACAACACAGGTCAAATCATGTTCTCTCTAAAACATCTTAACTAAATGCAATAAAGTCATACCAAAACAGTTTAGTACAAGGTGACATAGGAGTAAACAAAAATTCAATCTGGAAGGGAGCTTAGAAATAATTTATTCATAAGACTTCTTATTCTTACAATACAGGGTTACAGACTTAGAATTGGAAGGGACCTCAAAGTTCAATACCCTAATTTTACAGGTGAGATAACTGAGGCCCCAGGAGACTAACTGACATCCCTGTGGTCACATAATTTTGTACTGATGAGGGTATTTGAACCCAGACCTCCAACTCCAAGGGTAGTAAACTCTCCTATGTTATATCACAATGCTTCTAATCGTTTTTGTTTGTTTGTTTGTTTGTTTTTTGCTTTTTAGAGGGGGGAAGGCAGGGCAATTCAGGTTAAGTGACTTGCCCAAGGTCCCATGGCTAGTGTTAAGTGTCTTTACCAATTTGAACTCAGGTCCTCCTAACTCCAGGGCTGGTGCTCTATTCACCATGCTACCTAGCTGCCCCTGCTTCTAATCTTAATCTAATTTACAGGTGAGGAAACTAAGTCCCAGAAGTCATGACTGGAAAAAAGTCACATATTTGGCAATAGAACTAGGACTAGAATTAGGCTTTCCTGATTATAATAAGCTCAGTGTTCTTTCCACAGAGGAGTTCTACAACATATCTAATTAAGGCATCACTTGCAGAAATGGAGAAAATCTTTTCAGTCCCTCTTTAGGGGACATGCCAAGGTTTGTTCAGCTACATGGATGACAACAGGTTTATCACAGAAAGGATAGGAACTCTGCTAGAGGGAAATGCAATGATAAGAGATGATGGTGAGAAAATGAACGGTTATTTGCATGGTTGTCTTTTCCAAGGAGAATGATCTTTGGTCTAGACTAGAGAGAAAAGAACAAAAATGGTGAAAAGGGTATTGAAATTAAGAGTAAAGGAGAGAGCAAAAGAACATCTAGTTCCCTTTATGGGGCACAAGGCTCTGATAAACTAGATCCTGGCAGATACGATTGCTGAGCCTCTGTGAATGACCTTTGGAGAAAGGGAGAGGTGTTGTGGGAATGGAGAAGAGCAAATGTCTTGATTTTTTAAAAAGGGGAAAAAGTGGCATCTTTAAATGTTTAGGCCAGTGAACTGAATCTGTATAGAATCTGTCTATCTAGTCTATATAATACATAAGAATATATATTTCTATTCTTTGTGAAATTATAATAATTAAAAGGATGGTTTGTGAACAGTCAGTCAACAAGCATTTAAGTGCCTACTATGTGCTAGGCATACATATTTTGGGGTTACATAAAAGGGCAAACAACGTACAATAAGTATATATGGGATAAATTAGAAATAATCAACAGAGGAAAGACCAAAGGGTGATTGGGAAAAGCCTCTTGCAGAAAGCAGGATTTTAAGTGAGACTCAAAAGGAAGCCTGTGAAGACTTGAGAAGGAGATGAGGAAAGAGAAAATTCTAGCTATGGGAGACAGTCAGTGAAAATGCCCAGAGTTGGGAGATGGAGGGTGATGTGTGATGAACGACGAGGTGGCTAGTGTTGTCTGGAGTGTAGAATCCATGGAGGGCAGTAAGATGGAGGAAGACTGGACAGGTAGGAGAGAGTCAGGTTCTAAAGGGCTTTGAATGCTAAACAGGATTCTATATCTGATCCTGGAGGCATTGAGAAAAAGAAGCCACAATTATGAAATGTGAGCATGACTTCATCAAGAATAGAACTGATGAGCATAGCAAAAGAATCACTGGAGTGTCTCTGAAGAGAGCTATTTCAAAGGATGTTTTTTTCCCAGTCATATGAATGGAGTCTTAATTAGACATGTAGAACTCCAGGCATGACCTATTTCCTTTTCAAGCACAGAAGTGCTTTAGAAATCACATACCTAGGTTTCACCAAAATGTTTTATAGAATTTCTCATGAAATCCTCTAGGACAAGAAAGACCTGTGGATTATGTGGTTAGAAGTAAAGTTAGATAGATTCAGAAATACTTGGTTGACTGGACCCCAAAAGATCATCTTTAATTGTTTAATATCAACTTAGAAGGAAGTTGCTAATAGAGCTTTCCTTTCAGGCATCTGTCTTTGGAACCATGTACTCTTCAATCATTTTATTAATGTCACTTGGCTGAATATACAGAAAAGATCTTTGTCAGATCTACAGATGGCATGAAATTGGGAGGGATTTGAAATGTTGAATGATAGAGTAAAGATTTGAAAAAAAAACCTCAAAGTCTAGAATGAAGGTCCAAGATGAAATTTAATTGAGATAAATATAAAATTTGACACAGGTTTAAAAAAATCAGCTTAAGTATAGGAAAACAAGTCTAGACAATAGTTCACATGAAAAAGATATGAGGCTTTAGTGTGCTGCAGCCTTACTAGGAACCAACAGTGTGATAGAGCAGCCAAAATAGCTGATGCTTTCTTGGGCAAATTAATAGAAGCTTAGTGCCTGAAAATAGGGAGGTCGTAGACACACTCTTGTCTGCCCTGAGCAGATCCCTGCTATTTTCAGTTCTGTAAAACCCATTTCAAAAAAAGACACTGTGACAAGCTGGGGTGTGTCCAGAAAAGGGTGATTAAGATAGGGGGAGGTCTGGATGATCATGAGGTTAATAATAACTCATTCAAATAGTGGTCTGAAGCTTGCAAAGTGCTTTACATTCAATCTCTACAACAACCCTATCAGGTATTAAAATCTGTTTTATGGATATGGAAACTGAGAAATAAGTGACTTGCCCAAAGTCACAGAGTTTAGCAGTATCTGAGGTGGGACTGATTTCAGGTCCATCTGGCTGCCTGTTATTTAGACCAGAGAAAAGCAGAGTTGGTGGAGACATGATAACCACCTTTAATGATTAATTAATTAATAATTTAATTATTTGTTGGAAGACAGGAGTCAAATGGTTTTACTTGGCCCCAAAGGATAGGACTGGGAGAAATGGATAAGAAATTGCAGAGAGAGAAGTTTAGGCTTGGTAGAAGGAAAAATTTCTTAACAGTTTTTGCTATCCCAAAGAAAAATGGGTAACCCCAGTAGATAGTGGGTTCTCCTTTCATAGGAGGTCTTCAGTCATGGCCTTTATGTCAACTTGTTTGGTGTGCTATAGAGGGGATTCTTGGGGTGAGTATGAGTTAGACCAGATGACCTTCTGAAATCCCTTCCAATTCTGAGGTTTCAAAATATACATAGATATAATTGAATATATATGGAAAATATATAATAATGATCATTAACCTTAATATAGTGCTTTATGGCCTGTTAAAGGACTTTAACACGTATTATTTCAGTTGATCTTTACAAAGGAATAGGTAAGAAAGGTAATGCAAATATTATTGTCCCATTTTGTAGATGAGAAGACCAAGGCTCAGATGGGTTCAATGATTTGCCAAAAGTCAAAGGTTTGTAGTAAGTGAAGGAGGCATTAACTGAATTTAGGTCTCCAAATCAGGTGCTCTTTTATCCCCTACCAAATGAACAAAACCCTGACTTGTCAAAGGACTGTTAAATCATATTTAACACTCCCTACTTCAGAAGACAGAAGCTGAAAGATGTTCAATGAGTGTTGAAACAAAACAAGTTATCTGGAAAAAAATCAGTTGAACATTTACTTAACTCATTAATTCTCTTATCATTCTGGTCAACCAAAGTTCTATTTAACTTGCCCAATGTAAGATCAATTAATAAACATGTATTAAGCACCTACTATATGCCAGGCAGTCATTGTGCTAAGATAGATAAAACAGAAAGCCAAGGAGGTACTCTATGTGGTATTAAAATTTGGCTTTTAAGATATTTTCATCTGATTCCCTGCTGTATGTCTTCTCCATTTTAATGGCCTGAGGTAATAAAACAAAACAAAACAAAAAACCCTTCTTTCCTCAACATACTTCTAGAAACAAGGACCAAACAAACAAGGCAGGGCAGGAAATGAGAGTTGCCCCAAGAGCCCATAACTACACTCTCTCAGTACATCAGGGACTAGGTGGGATTCCCAGAGGTGCAATGTCAGAGCCTTGGTATGCACTGACTCAGGCTGTGCCCCACACAAGGGCAGAGGAAGTCTAAGCAAATAAGAGCAAATAGAAAGACTGTATTTTTCATCATAAGAAGTATTGAGGCAGTGTATCACAAACCTGATTTTTTTCCCTTACTTATTGATTCTTTTGCTTAAAGAGAAAAATATCTTTACTGGAGGAATCAGGATGGCTAATGCCTGGTTGATAGATTCTGACCATGATATAGTGGTGTAAAAAGCACGAGGTTCTGGCTAAGAGGACATGAATTCAAATCTTACCTCTGATACTACCTGTGTAACCTTGAGTAAATCATTTAGCTTTTTTGGGACTCAGTTTCTTCATCTGTAAAAAAAAATTCTAGTTCTAAACCTGTGGTACCACAGAATTTTGACAGTTGAAAAGGACTTCAGTGGTCCAACCCCTACTTGAGAGGAGACCCCACTACAACACACCTAAGGAGTGCTCATTTAGACTCTGCTTGAAGACCTCCAAGGAAAGACAATATCTTAAAACAGCCCATTCCACTCTTGGACAGCTCTAATGATTAGGAAGTCATGACTGATGTCAAGTCAGGAACAAGTTGAATCCCTCTTTCATATGACAGCTTTTGAAATATTTGAACACATCCTCCTGAGACTTTTCTCCCGATTAAACATCCCCAGTAACAAGCACTTACTAGACATTTATATGCAACAATTTCATAGCTTAATTCAATAATTGTTTAAGTTGTGTGTTTTTTTAAAATAAGCAACGCCATACACAGAATTGTAGCATTTGATAGCTGAATGGAACCTCAGAGGTCATCAAGGCTTAAACTTTCATGAATCCCCACAATAGTGACATGATGAGTAGTCCTTCAGCTTTTTCATGAATAATTCCAGTTACAGGGGGAATAAGCATTTACTAAGCACCTATTACATGCCAGGCCCTGTGTGAAAAGTACTTTACAATTTTCTCATTTGATCCTTACAACAATCCTGGAAGGATGATTATTCCCATTTTATAGTTGGAGGAACTTAGGCAGACAGAGGTTAAGGGACTTGCCCAAGGTCAGATAGCTAGTAAGTGTCTGAAGTCTTCCTGACTTCAGGCTCAGCACTCTATCTGCCTAAGAATCTGCCATAGTAGGGAGCTTTGTTGAGATGATGTGTGCCATCTAGCCTAGGGATTGTCAGTTTGCTAGTCAGTTAATAAACATTTATTAAGCACCTACCATGATCCAGCCATGGTGCTAAATGCTAGGGATATAAAAAAAAGCTAAAAATGGTCATTGTTCTTAAGAGCTCACATAGGGGAGCAGCATGCAAATAATCATGTTGTATCCCCTTGATTTCCAGTTTTTTGCCACCATAAAATGAGATGCTAGAAATATTTTTTGCACGTGTAGATGTAGGTCCTTTCCCCTTTTCTTTGATCTCTTTAGATACAGACCTAGTAGTGGTATTGCTGAATCAAAGGGTGTATACAGTTCCAAATGGCTTTTGGGCATAGTTCCAAATGGCTCTCCAGAATGGCCAGACCAGTTCATAGCTCCACCAAAAGGGGGTTAGTGCCTGATTTTTCCACATCCCAGCCAGCATTTGTCATTTTTCTTTTCTGTCATGTTAGTCAATCTGATAGGTGTGAGGCAGTATTTCAGAGTTGTTTTAATTTGTATTTCTCTAATCAGTAAGGGATTTAGAACAATTTTTCATGTAATTTGATAGTTTTGATTCCTTTTTCTGAAAACTACCTTTTCATAATCTTTCAACCATTTTGTCAATTGAGGAATAGCTCTCATTTTTATAAATTTGGAAAATGGTATATATTTTAATTCTCTTCAGCTTCAGTCCTAGCCTGAGACTTCACTTAGGGCACTGAGGTATTCCTAGGTTGTCCAGGGTGATGCCGGTTGATTGAAAGCTCTGACCTTGGGTTCTGAGTGGTGAGTCTTTGCCTTATTTTGTCCAGCCTCAGGTCTATCACACCACTTCCTGGCCATCTCCATGCCATACCAACACAAGTGTGCCTTTCTCACCCTCTTTCAAATCTAGCTCTGAGAATGATGTAAAGGAAGCATTATGACCTGGAACTCTGAAGGTGCTTTATGTAGCAGGCTGAACTTTACACGTTTAAACATGCCTAAGGATTCTTGTCTGTTAGCTCATAGAGATTCATATCAGTTTTGACTGCCGCAATCTTTTTAAGAAATCCCTTTACCATTTTCCCCTAGACATAGACCGTGCTTTCTATGTATGAATAGCTAGAAATTACCAGCTCTGGAAATCTTGTTTATTGCACTAGACTCTCAGGCTAACATAGGCTTTTAATGATCTTTTGTATTCATTATCAACAGTTACCTCTTGCCATGGCTCAAGATATAATAAGAATAATAGTAAGATGATGCTAGCCAGCAAAACACTTAATTCCCCAAATGGTGATTTTTAGCTAATTGTCAAGGGGGTGGGGAGATTGAAAAGGGAACAGTGAGAAAATGGGACAATGTGAGCAAAAAGAAAAAAAGTGAGAGAGGTTGTGGTGAGAACAAAGATTGGTAACTAGTTCAGTTTTTACTGTGTCTTCTCTATACAGGTACTAGATAAATATTTGGTGAATTCAGTAAAAAAGGAGAACACTTGAAGGCGAAGTATTATATAAAGCTGACAGCGTTTTATTGCACACAGATATGTCTAGAGTTTAGGACTTATAAAACCAAATGTATCTCCCACGTGTGTGTTTTCAGATGTCCTCCCAAAGTTTGGCTTCCAATTGTCTTTCCCCTGTTATTTGCAATATATTCAGTGTGATGTATTGAAAAGAGAGAGCGCTGGAACTGGAATCGGAAGTCCTTGGAATCAAGGGTCTTCTTACCACTGTCTACTGACCACAGTTTCTTCATCTGTAAAATGGAATTAATAATGTTGGTAGAACCTATGTCCTCAGATTATGGTGTGGAAAGCACCTTATAAACTATAAAGTGTTATATAATTATGAACTGTTATTATGATGAAACCAAACTGTAGTAATCAGCCTCGATGAAGAGAATTTCTTTTATAAATACAGATGTAAGGGACTTCTAGGAAACTGTTAGAAACCATAACCCCCTTTCCTCTCAATAATGGTAGATGAGTCCAAAATAAATTATTGATTTTTTTTTAAAGCTGGGAATGACTAACCAGGCAAAGAATCAATAACATTTCAGTAATAAGAACCTAATTATTCTTTCAGAATAAGGAACTACCTACAAAGGGAAAATATTCCACTCTGCCTAAATTCTCTCAAACAAAATCAGAGCTGGTTCATACTCTTTTGCCTGTGGAGAAGACTGCCACGTGAAGAATATTTTGCTTCTTTGTTTTAAGGCAAGGTAGGGATTGAAGTTTTCCCAACAGAGTTAAAAACTTAACTGCTCAGTCCCTGGAAATTCATGGATTTTTACATGTGTATATAGTAATGAGTATGACTCTCTCTGGGGTGAGGCCCTGCAAAGCCACACACTGGGTACAGAAATGTTCTTCTGTCACTAAAGCACAGATATGGATAGGGAACTCCATACCCTCCCATGTAGGTCAACACTTCCTCTGCAATTTATAGCCTTAAAACATTCAAACTCAAAGAGAAACCGAACTACTGAACTGTGTATAAGGATCCCTGGGAGGATATTGACTTAGAAAGTAACATAACATTATGTTCTATCGTATTTTTATTTGTTAAATAATTGCCAAATAGATGCATTTAAATATATTAAATATTTGTTATATTCCAATTACATTTTAATGTGATTCAGGCCACATTCTCCAGGGCTTTGATGGGCTGGGTGTTTGACACCTCTGATCTAGAGCATGGAGAAAGGACTTGCCCAGGGTAACACAGTCAATGCGTATCAGAGGCAGGACTGAATGTCAGATTGTTCTGCTTCCAAGGTGAGCTACTTATAGCCATGCCAAGATACCTTTCTAATTATGTTTCACTCTCCTTCAAATTTGATTTTCCCACCACTGAGACAAGTTGGAGTTGTTGGCTAACATATGTCACTTTTTCTTTAAATTAGTTATGGGAACATAGATTTAGAGCTTCTAACCCCTTGGGGTCTTAAAAGTTGTTGAGTACAGCCCACTAACGTTATAGATGAGGTCCAAGGTCACATAGATTGTAAGAAGCAATGATAGGATTTTGGATATTATGACTAAAATGAGTGCGCTGTTCATTAGACCACTCCAACCCTCTTGACTTCAAAGAGCAGATGACATTGGGCACAATTTAGATGGTATGGCCATAGTCATTATATTATAGGGCAGTGATTCTCAACCTTTCCTAATGTCGTGACCCTTTAATATAGTTCCTCATGTTGTGGTGACCCCCCAACCATAAAATTATTTTCATTGCTACTTCATAACTGTAATTTTGCTACTGTTATGAATCATAATGTAAATATCTGATATGTAGGATGTATTTAAATTGAACACAACCCACAGGTTGAGAACCGCTGCTCCAGGGCAAGGAAATGACCAAGGTGGTTTCTATCTATAGGGTGGGTTCCAGAAAAGATCTGAGCAGCAAAGACTGGTAACACTTACTTCCATATTGAACAAGCTGTTAGAAAGTATAATAATGATTCAAACCAAACACTGACAAGTATGTGTATACATACACATATTTATGTTATAACATAAACAGAATTCTATAATAAATATATACATACATGCCACAAATATATATATATGTGCACGTATTTATATACACACATACAAATGTATACACTTGCATATGTGTATACACACACAAATTGCGTTTTTCCTTTCCTCTCCTCCTTCCTTCTTTCTCTCTGTCTCCATCTCTCTGTCTCTGTCTCTCTCTGTCTCTTTCTCTCTCTCTGTCTCTTCTCTCTCCTATCTCTGTCTCTGTCTCTCTGTATATGTATACACACACACACACACACACACACACACATATATATTTTGGAGGGGGAAGGTAGGGCAATTGGGGTTAATTTTCTCCCTGCTTTTCCCCTACCCATCGCCTCAAAACAGCGATCCCACTGTTTTTGGGCAACATGACACAGATCAAAACCCAGGCCCAACACCTACAAATTCAGCCTTCTCAATTTTCTGGACCATGAGTTCTGTCCTCTGGAATAAGTCTTATTCCCCTTCCCCAATTTTCTCTCTCTTATATCCTCCCCTATCATCCCTCTGACTTTCTGGTAGGATTCAAGATGGATCCCCTTACCCCAGTGCCTGTATATCTTAATAAACATTTCTTGAACACCTACTATGTACAAGGCACTATGCTTTCGTTATTGTTCAGTCATTTCAGCATCTTCATAACCCCATTTGGGGTTCTCTTGGCAAAGATACGAGAACGGTTTGCCATTTCTTCTCCAGCACATTTGACAGATAAGGAAACTGAGGCAAACAGGTTTAAATGACTTGCCCAGAGTCATGTAGCTAGTAAGTGTCTTTGGCAGAATTTGAACTCAGGTCTTCCTGACTTGAGCTCTGTCCACTATACCACTTAGCTACCTCAAAGACATTGTGCTAAAGTGCTGGAGTCACAAAGAGGAAAACAAAACAATTTCTGATGTCGGGTAGCTAGCAGTCAACTGGGTAATACAACTTGCACACAAATGAGTCTAAAGAAGGTAACTTGAGTAGGAAGAAAACGCTCAGATTGACACATGTAAAGCTGCTCTGCCTGCTCCCAACTGACCAAGGGAGCTAACTCAGACCTTGGGCACTTTGGGGATGATGAAGCCATCGGTTCCTTCCTGCTGGCCTTGGGAGACTTAGCACCAAATAACTCAGGTGTTTTGGGCATGAAGAGCAATCCCTTTATTGGCCCCTGAGCCATAAAGGTTGATGATTTTGTAGGATTTTAAGAAAGCAGTGACTCCACCTTTGTTTATCTTCTTTAAACTCTCTAGGTAACACCTTATAACTCTGGGACTTGGTGGGATGGTGGTGGCCCTTCCCCACCATAGCAGCATGTCCTTTAGTCCGCCATGACAGGTAGAGCAGGGAGGCTTTGATAAATGACTGTGAGCCTGGATCTCTGTTTTGTGTTTCTTTGCCAGATCTCAAGTGACTCAACATGGGCCTAACATGCTTGGAGGTATCTGGTGAGTTGGAGAAGGTCCATTGTCAGTACTGTCTGCACTTCAAAGGCTGTGCCAGAAACTGAAGAGCTATTGGAGAGAATGAGCACAAATCCTACCCTGGTTTTCTAAAAGACATCTCCTGTGAGGGGGACAGTGCAGAGCCAAAGCAAAATGCATTTTTAGCAGTCCCCAAAAGGGACTTTATATTTTACTGGTTTTAAATCTCAACTTCCCAGTAGTGTGTAACAGTAATTATTGCTGATGCTTGTTTAACTTTTTCTACCTATGCAAGTTCATGAGAACCTTTTCTATAAAGTATTTCCATCAGCATTTCTGGAGTAAAATATAAATCCGTGACCCACACCTGATTTACATTATATATTGAGTCTCTATCTACTGCCTGCTTTGGGGAGACTCTGTATCTGAGTCAAAATTAAGCAGCAAGTGATTTTACCCCAGAACTCTAGAGAAGGAGTGGGTAAAGAGCAAAAATGTGAGAGAAGGAGTCTGATTCTTCTTCCAGGTAGTCAGTTTCCATAGGGCTAGACCCTATCTGTCTTTATGGGTCTAGAACTGATTAAAGAGAGAGAGAAGGTACAATGTTCCAGTCCCTGCTGAGTCCAGTGGTAGCTCTAATCTTAAATAATACAAACTGGAGAGATGAGGGGAAATGGGAATCGGAATCTAAGCTGAGCCAGTATTTCTGAAAAGTAAAGGTGAGGTGAGAGAGAGAGTACATTCTAGGTATGGAGGACATTTTGAATGCATATGGGCAAGAGACAAAGTATCAAGTTTGGAGCTTGGCTAACAGTTCACTTTTCCTGGACAGCAGAGTTGATGAAGAGGGGTATTATGAAATTCTCTCCTGGCACATCCTCTGCCATTGTGAATATGCTTGTCTGGACCTGCTCAAACTTGTCAAAATCTTTCCTAGAATAAGGCACCCAGAACTAAATTCAGTGCTCCAGATACTTCCTCTGACCAGGGTGAAAGCTGGGAGGAATATGACCTCTGTCATTCTGGACACTATGTTCTTTTAATATGATCTAAAGGCATTAGCTTTTACCAGATAGCTCCCTCCAAATGGATCATAGAGTTAGAGATTGCAGTAGGTCAAAAGGAACACGAGGTGCACAAACGTAGAGACATCTCTACTCCAAATGTTCAAATGGACTATTTGTGCCCAATCTTTGGTAGAAACTCCTGAGTATGAAGGACAACAACTAGTCCACTGGTATCAAAGTCAAATTAAAGCAGGGGCCACTAATGTATACTGAAAGGAACCTGAAAGCCTCACATTGATTTAGTTTTTAAATGTAATATTGTTTCTATTTTATTGTATTTTGATTTATTTTGTTAAATATTTCTTAATTGCATTTTAATCTGGATCGGTAGTGCTTGGATGTGTTGCAGACTACATGTGGCCTGTGGGCTGGGGGTTGAATACCTTTGATCTAGTCCAACCCTTTTATTTTTTTTTTGCTTTTTTTTTTGGAGGGCAGTTGGGGTTAAGTGACTTGCCCAAGGTCACACGGCTAGTTTTTGTGTTAAGTGGCTGAGGCTGGATTTGAACTCAGGTCCTCCTGACTCCAGGGCTGGTGCTCTATTCACTGCGCCACCTAGCCGCCCCCAACCCTTTTATTTTACAGATGAGGGAAATGAGGTCAAGAGGTCTTACAGGTAAACTTATGAGAGTTCAACCTGTTTATAACTACTCTTCTGGTCTACACCATTAAACCAGTTCTGAACCTACCCAACTTGATTATCACTCCAGTCCAAAATGCTCTACCTTGTGCGTAGAATATAAACTTTGTCAAACGGTTTGCTTCAGTCCAGGGATACCACTGAAGTTTTCCGTTAGCCCACCAGCCTAATAGCTCTGTGAAAAAAGGAAATTTAGTGAGTCTGGTATGATTTGTTCTGGAGGAAGCCATGCTGGATGAAGCCACCAGTTCTTTTCCTTACTTTTTTTTATTCAGTTCTTTTTGTTTTGACATATTAGTCATTTTCCAGCAAACAACCACCTCATAGTATGGTTACAATGAGGAAAAAATACTAAAGCAGTTGATAAAAAAACCACACTCAATATTATCAGTTACATGTGACTTCTCACTTTTGTAGTTTACCATATAATAATAGGAAGGAAAGATGTGTACTTTATCTTTCATCTTTTGGAGCCAATGTCGTCCACTGTATTTTACCTGTGTTTGGTTGGCTTTTACTGTTGTCTTAATTTACGTTGCTGGAGTCAACATATATACTGCACACTTGGTTTTGTTTTGGTCTCTTTTCACCAGCTGACCCAGATTTTCCCAAAGTTTTCTTAAATCTTCATATTTTTTGTTTCTTATAGTATAATAATAATCTATGCTTCTTATTTTTCTTCTTCTTCTTCTTTTTTTTTTTTTTGGCAAGGCCATGTGGTTTTTGGGTGAAGAATACCAGACTAGGAGTCAGGAGACCTGACACTCATTGTATGACAGTACGCAAGTCATTTATTTCTTAGGGCTTCCATTTCATCCCCTATAAAAGGGGAATAATAAGAGGCCATTTGGTAGAGTGGGTAGAGTGCTGGGCTTTGAAATATAAACATGGGTTCAAATCCAACCTGCTAGCCCAGGTAATTCCTTCTATGTGCCCTAAAGGACTCCCCAGGACATATTGATCTATGAAGTCCTAGATTGGTTTGATGGATGAGCTCTCCCACCCGCAGAAATCCTGAATCCCACATATAAGCTTGTAACCATAACCAGAGAAACATGGTTGTTTATTGTGCTTAAAAATCCATTTCTTTAATAATACAAACTAGTCCAATGAATCCATGGTTAGAAGACTCCATTACCTTTCCCTTAAGGAAAATCAGGACCACATCTGCCCACCTCTATGCTTTCAGGACCCATCCTGTTCATGTCGATTTTTCAAACAGTGTAATCAGGGACTTGGGATCTTCACATCTGCCAGTTCTTTCAGTATCCTGGAATGAGGTTCATCGGGGCCTCATCCAAGGAGGTTAGGTGCTCTTTTACCATCCCTCACTTAACTGGAACCTCAACTCTTCATTAAGTTTTTTTGTCTATCCTTCTCAATCCCTGAGGCATCTTGTTGTAGCGGTTAGACATCTGGCTTTGGAAGCAGGAAGACCTGAGTTCAAGTGTCACTTTTAAAAAAATACATACTAGCAATATGTCTTCAAGGTAAGTCACTAGACAAGTATCTTAAGAATATAAATTTTGCAGAGGACATGTTGACCTGCATTGGTGGAGGAAGATTCTTTTCTTTTGTAATATTTTATTTTTCCCAATTATATGTAAAGACAATTTTTTTTTTTTTGCTTTTTGGAGGGGGGAGGCTGGGTTAAGTGACTTGCCCAAGGTCACATGGTTAGTAAGTATTAAGTGTCTGAGGCCACATTTGAACTCAGGTCCTCCTGACTCCAGGGTCAGTGCTCTATTCACTGTGCCACCTAGTTGCCCTGCAAAGACAATTTTAAATGATAATTAAAAAAAAATATCTTCATGCACTATACTATCCAGCTATGCTGACCTTACTGCAGTTCCTCAAACACAGCACTTTATCTTACACCTTTGGACTGTTGTCCCCCATGCCTGGAATGCTCTTCCACCTCACACCTGCCTTCTAACAGCCTTAGCTTCCTTCAAGTCTCTGTTTAAATCTCAGCTTCTGAAGGAAGCCTTTCTTCATCCTTCACTAGCTATTAAGGCTTTCTGTTTCAGATTACCTTTATTTGCTCTGTATTGTATCTTATATGTGCCTGGTTGCCTACATTTTCTCTACTCCATTATAATGTGAGCTTTTTGAGGCCAGGAACTTTTTTTGTTTTGCCTTCCCTTGTCTGATGGGGTTTCAGCACAGTGCCTGGTATATGGTAAATACTTGTTGACTGACTGATTGATGCTATTCTCCTGGGTACATGTTTGCATTGATTGGTTAATACCTGCTGTTGTTTCTGACTTCTATATACATCTCTTAAAAATCAAAATTATGCAGTTCTTGTATATCCACAATGGTCTCTTTAAACAGCTCCCTCCTCCCATCCCCGCTTTTATTCTCAACAGAATTTTTTACATTTATATCTTCAGGATTTAATTATTGAGTACTTTCTATTTCTCTTGGACCAACTTCTATAGAATTTTAGGGCATGGATCTGATTCTATTTTTTCTCTGAACCCTTTGAAATTCACTCTCTCAAAAGCCAAGGTGAGTGTCAGACTCTGCCTGGCTTCCCTCTTTCTGTATCATTAATTTTAATATGGGTTGGTCGCTTCCCCCTTAAGGTTCCCATCATTACCACTTGAGCAGTCAGTTCTGCTTTGTTAAGTCAGAATCAGATCCAGAATAGCAGCTCCTCTTGGGCCTGATTAAGAAGACGGTGTCTAAAAACAGGATTTGGATTTTTGGACTAAAACTTAAAATGTAGGCATTATAGGCTATTGACTGGGGATGAAAGGAATTGAGGGTACTGAAAAAAGAATGATGGGAACCTTGGCAAGAAGTGACAGACTAATTTTAGAATTTGTAACAGAGAAGGTGAGGAATGTCAGAAATAAGTCTGATGCATGCGCTTGATTGGGGAAAGTAGAATTTCCTTCTGAAGTCTTTCTTTCATCATTTGGTAGCACTAACAAAACCATCATCTGTTCCCCTAGGGTGCTCAGTTGTTGTTTTGTCTAATAGCTCAGAATCTCCAGCCACGTGTTCTACGTTCCTTCTGGAGTTATTTGTCCTCACGTGAAAATGTGAGGAATGGGTAGTGGTAGTGAGGTTAGACGACTCTTGGAATGCTCTCCATTATATCACAAGCAGACAAAAGACCTCTCTGGTCATGTCAGGCAGAATGGAGAAACTTTTAAACTTAGTGAGTGAGGGTTTCCATCTTTTCCATAACAATTTATTCTAGGTTTAATGTAGACCACTGGTACTAACCACAACCAACATTAACGTGGTCCTCAGCACAACGAAGATCAATATTGGCCAGTTTCTATTGATGTGCAGGTAAGTCCAAGAAACAAAAAGACAGCAACATGTTGTAGACATTGGGTATACAAAAAGAGGCAAAAGACAGTTCCTGTCTTCAAGGAGCTTACAATCTAATGAGATTCAATGTGACAATTACTTCTGCAGGTTCTGGAGCCCCTTTGTTCTCAGTGGCCACAGCTACCAGTGACCTAAAAAAAAATTCTGGCCATTAAACTCCTTGGCCAGATACTTGTTGAGTGACTTGAAATCAGAAATAGACATGGTTTAATCAGTGGAAATATTACCATCTGCTTTGGCACTGCACCCTAAGGATCATGAGACCTTTCCATTCTTTCTACTGATAAAATTTCCTATATTTGTTGTCTCTCCCTATTAGAACTGAGCTCCTTGAAAGCAGGGCCTGTTTTGATTTTCCTCTTACATGCCCAGTGTTTTGCACATAGGAAGTACCTAATCAAGGGTCATTCATTCTTTCCAGGTGTTGCATAATTACATACTGCCCTATGAAACAGAAGCCAGATCCAATCTGTAATCTGATCTCACAACAGCAGTGGAATATTTGGGGATTTTTTATTCTTCAACCAGTTCTCAGAATATTTGAATCTTGGATAAAGTGATTGGGGATTTAACCCACTCTGGGCTGCTCTTATCCTTCTAATTTACAACAGAGCTCAGACCATTTTAAAAAGCCTAAGGAGACTGCTTGTTTGAAGACACTATTCTTAGTTTTGGATGATAGCAGGACTAGAAGAAAGCTATCTGAGGAATGATGGGATAGATGTCAAGGGACGTTATGTGAGGACCTGTAGTGGCTGTGCAGGGAAGCAGGGAAAAGGTAAAGTACAAAGAAAATGAATAACTAATTACTGGAATGGATTGCTGGTGAAACTATACAGGTATAGTCTTCTAGGGGATATTGTTTCAAGTCTTTAACTCACATTTGGTCAGGAGGTCTGAACCACAGTCTTCTTAATGGGAAGCAGATGTTTGTTTAGGTGTATAGAGAAGCTCCAATTTCCTTCCCTCTCAGATTTTATCTAACACTTGTCTTTGCCACTCTCTGATTCACATTGGATGGACTGTGGGACTTAAGAGTAAGGAAGACCTGAGTTCAAATGTTGCCTCAGACATTTACTAGCTTTGTGATCTGGGCAAGTCATTTAAACTCAGTTTCCTCATCTGTAAAATGAGCACAATAATAGCATTTACCTTACAGGGATTTTGTGAGGAGCAAATGAGTGAACATATGTGAAGTGCTTTGCAAATTTTAAAGTGCTATATAAATGCTAGCCATTATTATTATGTAATAATGCTTATGATGATGCATTATAACTCATTATCTGTGTTTGTCTTCTGCCTCCACTAAATTCTAAATTCCTAGAGAGAGATTTCATCTTGCCTGAACTTTGTATTTCTTCCAGCACAATATTCTGCATGTGATAAGCATTTAATCAGTGTTTATTAAACAAGTATTGGGGCAGGCAAAAATAAAACTCATGCTTATGTAATACTTTAGGGCTTGCTTACATGCCTTCTTCATAATATTTTGCAGCTGAGGAAACTGAGGTTCACTCAAGGTCACTCAGATAATAAGTCAGAAAAAGGACTAGAACCCAGGTACTACTGACCCCAAGCCCAAGACTCCTCATACTACCTGGACCATTCTGCCTCATTTATGCCCCTACATTCCCCACATGCCCAACAATACATACTATTCTCGTTTTTTTCCCTATGATATGGTTTGTTAATCAACTAGAATTTATTAAACAACAACTATATATTAATTGTTGGAGTCAAATAAACTTGAATCCAGGAGGATATGCAGTAAAATCCTGCCTTTGATACTTAAGGAACTATATAATCAAGGTCAGTAGGTAAGTGTCAAAGTGCATAGAGTGCTAGGCCTGGAGTTAGGAAGACTCATCTTCTTGAGTTCAAATCTGGCCCCAGACACTTACTAGCTGTATGACCCTAGGTAAGTCACTTAACCCTGTTTGCCTCTGTTTTCTCATCTGTAAAATGAGCTGGAGAAGGGCAAATTACTTAACCTTTGTGGGCTTGTTTCCTCATTGGTAAAAGGGAAGTATAATCCCAGAAATACCTACTTCCCAGCATTATGTTGTTGTTCAGTCAGGTACAACTTTTCTTAACCTCATTTGGGGTTTTCTTGGCAAAGGTACTGGAGTAGTTTGCCATTTCCTTCTCCAGCTCATTTTACAGATGAGGAAACTGAGGCAAACAGGGTTAAGTGACTTTCTGAAGTATTAATGGGAAATAAGATCCTCCCATTCCCTCATGTGGAGCTCATTAAGGGAAACTTGCTTAGGGGAAGCTTGTAGGAAGGCTTTCACACCTTTTGCTAATTTCTAATGGGGCACTGAGTTGGATCTGTTGTGATGCCTTCTGACTCTGAATAGTACATATGTACTCTTAGTTGGTATTTTGCTTTTGGGACTCACTTATGAGAAGGATCTTGTGATTCCCTGGTCAAGATCCTGAGCGGTGGTATGTTCAGAGCTCCCCAACTGCTCAGATGTAAAGACTCTGTCCATCCAGGCATGTATGTAAAGTTTATAGTGGATTCAGGCAGTCAGAGCCCTGTCTGTTGGTCTTTATTTCTCTGCTTGTATTTTCTCAGTATTTTGTTTGTATTTTCTCTGAAGTTCAGGGTAGTGACTTTTTTCCTGAAATAGTAAATGTAATTAAAAAAAAAAGACCCCTTGAACAGCTATCTTTCCTTAGTAAAGCAGATCTAAGCACCCATCCTGGCTATGCCAGTGTGGTTATTGCTACACTTGCCCAGAGTCACACAATTAATCAGTGTCTGAGGCCAGATTTGAACTCATGAACATGAATCTTCCTGATTCTAAGCCCAGCATTTTATCCACTTCTCCACCTACCTGCCCCTCCCAAGGTTGTAAGGAGGCTCTAATGAGATAATATCTGTAAAATACATTACAAACTCTAAAGCACTATACAAATTTCATTGTTATGATGATTACAGCAAGTCTTATTAGCTATTGACCTAGGTTGGCAAGGAAAGCTATGGATCTCCTCCTTTAAAAATCTTAAAATCTTTAAAAATAGCTTGAAACTTTATTTGTCCAAAGGCCAAGTGCCTTCCCCCTATTAATTATCTTCAATTTGTCCTGTATATAATTTGCTTGTACATACTCGTTTGCATTTTGTGGTGACTATCAGATTGCAAGCTTCTTGAGGGCAGGAACAGCTTTTAGCCTTTCTTTACATCCTCAGTACTTGGCACGATGCCTGGTACTTCCTAAAGTTTTGACTGTCGTCTCTAGCTTGATACAACATCTCTAAGTAAGTGTCTGCTAACTTTGTGATTTTACATGACTAAAGACAGAAGTTGTGTGCTCACTTACAAATACCAACATTTATCCTAGCTTGTTGTCTTTACGAAGGTTCTTATGGCATAGTACTTTCTAGTTTCACATGAACATTTCAAAGGGCAGTAAATAACAGGCCATAATACTTTGAAGTCCATGGACCAAATAGTTCAACCCATACCTGAGCAAGAATATCCTCTATAATATAAATGGTTAGCTAGCTTTTATGGGGAGCTCCCTACCTCCCCAGTCAGCCCTCTTTTAGGTAGCTTTTAACTAACTCTAATGGTGAGGAAAGGTTTTTTTCTTCCTTAAATTCAGCTAGAATCTTTCAGCCTTTGCAACTTTCATCCATTCTTCCCTTTGGGGCCAAATAGAACAAAATCCCTTGTTGCTAATTTAACAGTTGAATGATTTACAATGTATTTCTCCAAGGGGTAAAGAATAGAAATCAAGTTGCTTTTTTGTATGTGGCCTGACTTGATTTTTCGCCCCTATGAGTCAGTGGCTCTTAATAGAATAAAAATTTCCCACCCCTGCTGTAAGTTACAGGTATGTTCTGGGATTCCTGGCTTCTAAGTCTTGGCTCTTTTAGTAACTTGAACCTTGACTGCAGGCAGATTATTCTAAGACTCTCCATAAAGTGGGTACTTATAACCTTGGCATTGGTCAGAGAATACTGTATCTTGGAGAGCATCCAATGGGAGAGAACTTAACCAGCTGATCTGGGAAAACAATTAAGTGTTCCCATTTATGGGCATTTTCCTTGACCGAAGTAAAAGGACCTGGGAGGGTAGTTGGTTTTGTTTTTTTGCTTGCATAATTTTAAGCTCAGAATTCTTATGCAAATATCTACATGATTAATTAATGAAGAGGGGATTTTTAAAGGGAAAGAATTTCTTTAGCCTTAGTAATATTTCCTCTTACTGGCTGGCCCTTTAAAAGCTTGTACTTCATTTAAAAAAAATCCCAGGGGAGTATGAAAGTGGGTGGCATTCCATGCATTCTCTTTAAAAACTAACCCAGGTAACCGTGGATCGTTAACATAAAAATCAATATGTTACTGGTAATTTTCTTTTTAAAGGTTTTGGGGAGAGAGGAGGGTTATGAAATTCATTAAATTGCACTGCAAAAATGTTGTCCCTTGGCTGCAAAAAAATAGAACCTGCTTATGACCACTTGGCTAAATTTGATATATGTGTTTTTAAAATGAGCTATGCATGGCAGAAACGCAGAGCTTTCTGTGCAGTCTGAGGACCTTGGATCTGGAGCTAGAAGGAACCTCAGAGGCCAACCACAGCATTTGAACCGAGGTGTTTGGACTCTAAAGTCAGTGCTCTTTCCCTTCCATAACAATGCCAAGGCCAGAATCTTAGGGGGCAGGGACGGGGGGTGGGGGTGGGGGTAGGAATGGGGAGAAGGACCCTCCCAGGGAGATGACTGAGAGACAAATGAAGCTGGACAAAGGGGGTTTTCAGAGCTGTCCATAATTCATCCTGGCCACACCTTTCAGAAATACCCAAATGCTTCCTTTGTTTTCTTTTTAGGAGAACTGCTGAACTGTTAAAGTATCCCAGTCAGCACTTGGAATTAATCTCCATATGAATGTCCAAACATTCAAAAAGATTAGAAAGAAAATCCAAGTGTTGATTTTTTAAAACAAGAGGTAGTTTAAATTCTGAGCCTCTAAGGGGAGAGAGAGACAGACACACAGACACAGACACAGACACACACACACACACACACACACGGACACACACAGGTCACCTTATCTTTTGAAATGTCAGAGATTCAGTTCTAGTGGACAGAAGCTGCTCCCTTCAGGGCCCCTCTGATGCTTGGGTGGTATTATATACCTGCATAGCTGCCTGGGTGGCATTTATACATATGGCCCCAAAACTGTCTTAGAGGGGCTTATCTAAAGAGAACTAACAGAATTAGATGGATTCATAGTGGAATCCAGGAATTGTCTCAGAGACAAAGGTGTATTTTTATAGACGAATTTGAGCTGTACGCTGGGATTGAAGCATTTTGTTTCATAAATGTATTTCAATTGAGGATTCCTTTATCAGGCACTAGGAAGGAAGGAAAGGAAGAAGGAAGGAAATAAGCATTTATTAAATACCTGTATGTGCCCAGATCACTCTTGTTCTCATTAATTGGCCAAGTCTTACTTGGTCATTGTTTGGGATCTGATGGCTAATAGTGAGTGTAAATAGCAGCTGTTTCTGTTTTGGCCTGAAACCCTGAGAGTCTTCCCCTTTTAGATTGATTTTTTTTTTTTTTTTACTAAGTAAACAGGCCATTTTCTGGCTCATTTCTTACCTAGTCTTAATCATTGAATGGGTGTTGCCTCAGTCAAACTGAAACCTGTTAAATATCTTATTTTATTATATTTATCTTATTTATGTTTTGCTTTTTGGAGGGCAACTGGGGTTAAGTGACTTGCCCAAAGTCACACAGCTAGTAAATGTGTTAAGTGTCTGAGGCTGGATTTGAACTCAGGTACTCCTGACTCCAGGGCCAGTGCTCTATTCACTGGGTCACTTAGCCTCCCCAAAGATCTTAGTTTAAAGAGGCCAGGGTCTCCCTTTACATCCAGGATCATCTCCAGTTGTTCTGATTCATATCTGGCCACTGGGCCCTGATGACTCTGGAGGAGGAAGTGAGGCTGGTGACTTTGCACAGCCTTGCCTCATTTAAATCCAATTTACTCGAATGTCACGGATCATGCATCATCACCTTCTTGAAGTCATGGTCTCTTCTTTGTGAAGGACAAACAACAACATTTGCCAGGTGCCAAAAACTGTTATCTCTTTTGATCCTCATAACTGCCTTGGAAGGTAGGTGATATAATTATCCACGTTTTACAGTGGAGGAAACTAAGGCAAACAAAAGTTAAGTGACTCGCCCAGTGTCACACAGCTAGTAAGTGTTAGAAGTCAGATTTTAATGGTGGTCTTCCTTCATTTAGACCCAGCCCTCTATTCATAGTGCTACCTAGCTAATACCACTACATGACCTTGTGTTAGGCCTAAGATACACAAAGGTCAAAAAATTAAACAGTCCTTACCCTCAAGGGGTATATGTTCCACTGGGAAGATACAACATTTACATAGATGAGGAAATGTAAAGTACGCACAGAGTAATACAAAATAATTTAAAAGGGACATGGTGTTAACAACTGGCAGAGTCACTTGGATTTAGGAAAAATCTCCTATAGGAGGTGGCCCTATGCTGTAAAGGAGAGGAGGCATGCTACAAGGCAGAGGCGAGGAGGGATTTAGGTGGATGTGGGGGGAAAACAAACCAACCAGATCCCTTTGGGTTTTATGGCAAGACAAGTGGATTTGCTTTTTATCTTCTGGGAAGCAATTGATAATTAAGGTAAATCAGTATTATAGAATGTCTTCTCATTAACTTTTTCTTAAAGAGCCCAGATTTGTAATCTTAAATACAAACATCCTTAAGAGAAAATAATCTGAATGGATATGCATTTGCTATGTGGAAGAGCAGTTCTAAGTGTTAATGATGCAGAAAGAAAAACAAGATAATTCCTGACCATAAGGAGATTATATTCTAAAGGGGGAAGACAACATGAAAGGGAACTGAAAAGAGGGTAGGAGAAATTAAGACACAAGCCCAGAAATCTGGAACCAGGGTTGGAAAGGTAATGAAGGCTTACTCCACAAGATGGAGGCCTCAAGAGGAATTAATTCACCAGTGGGAGAAGTGGGGTCCTATGAAGGGATAGTCCAGGATGAGAAGGTCACTGGGATGATCGGACATTCTAAGATGAAGAGGTTCCAGGTTCTGAGGCAAGTTCCAGGATGAGCCGGTAGCAGAGGCATGGTCCTAAAGTCCAGAAGTCAGGAACCAGGCTGTAAGAGGAAGGAGAGATTCTCTTAAAGTAGCAAGTATCCTTTGCCTTGCTGTCCTGGAGTTATATCTGCTCCTCAGTACTGCAATGGTACTTTGAAGATTTGTAAGGTGTTTTGTTTTTCTATAATGCCATTGGCTTGAGCCCTCACTGGTTCTGTTTCTTATACTGTTGGACACCAGTGGATAATCCCTCAGTTCCATTTTAACCACTTAACATCAAATAGCTTTTACAAAAGGATATTTTTTTCAAGAATATAGCATGGGGGAGGCTAGATGGCACAGTGAATAGAGCACCAGGCCTGGGGTCACGAGGACCTGAGTTCAAATCCAGCCTCAGACACTTAACACACACACACACACACACACACACACACACACACACACAAACCTAGCTGTGTGACCTTGGGCAAGTGGCTTAACCCCAATTGCCCTGCCATCCCCGTCCAAAAAGCAAAAATAAAATAAAATTTTACTTAAAAAAAAAGGATATAGCATGAACAAATCTACAATTATTCCCTGTCCCCAAATACTTGAGGACACACTCTCTCATATCTGTGAGGAGAATATGTGCAAAACTTAGAATATTTCTCACCAAGTTCATTTCCAGATGTAGCATGACTACTCAATAAATCCTCCTCTTAGTATGTGCTGGTCTGGGTCTAGAAGGTCAGTGACTTTTTGTTTCTTGTGCCATCAATGCTGAACTGTTCATTTAAACCTCACAACAACTCTGAGAGGTAGGTACTATTATTATCCTCATTTCACAGTTGAGGGAACTGAGGCAAACAGAGGTTAAGTGACTGGCCCAAGATCACACAGCTAATTTATGTCTGAGCAAAATTTGAACTCAGGTCTTCCTGACTCCAGGCCCGGCTCTCTATCTACTGCACTACCAGAAAACAAGATTTTTATTTGTTTGTTTGAATTTCAGGGTTCAGAGAAGGAAAAAAAATTGTGGGAGGGAAGGGAGCATTTACTTTCTATAACTCCCTTGAAGGAGCTTGGTTTTCAGGTCTTAAAAGAAGAAAGATGGCACAGGCATGTTATTGCCCATTTGCCAGTCACTGTAGCAGCAAGATTTCTCCATCCCTGATCTGAGGGTTCTGAAGCAAAGAGGTCCGGTTGTTTCACAGAATCTCAGAACTGAAAGGGACCCCAGAGTAAGTCTACTTCAAAGAATTCCTTTTACACCATTCCTAATGACTGGTCATCTTGCCTCTGCTTGAAGGTTTCCAGGGAAGGGGAACCCATTGCCCTTGGCACTGGCCCATTCCACTGTGGGATAGTTTTAATTAGGAGGAAGTATTTTCTTTCCTGGAGCCAAAATCTGCCTCTCTGAAACTTCCACTCATTGTTCCTAGTTCTGCCTTCTGAAGCCAAGCAAGACAGATCTAGTCTTTTTTTCAGGAGTATCCCTTCAAATACTTGAAGACAACTATCCTTTCCTCTCCCTCCTCCTTCCAGAATTCTATTCTCCTGGCTATCTATCCCCTTATTCTTCAAGTGATCCTCCTGTGACATTGTCTTATTCTTGTGTGCTCTTCTGGACTTGCTCCAGCTTCTCAATCTCCTTCCTAAAATGGGGCAGCCAGCACTGAATACAGTACTTCAGGTGTGGTTAGACCAGTGCAAAATACAGGATTATCAGCTGTCTCCTTCTGGACATGATCTTAGGAGACAGTCTGAAATTGAGTTGGCATTTTTGTCTGCCATGTCACACTGTTGACTCATGTTGAGTTTGCGGGCCACTACAAAACCCAGGTTTTTCGGTTTATTTGTGAGTTTGGTTTTTTATATTGCATGTTGTGTAGCCACACCTGTCCTACCCTGTTTTTATAAAAATCCACTGATTTTCTTGAACCCAAGGATAGGACATTTTATAGTTGAGGAAACTGAGACTCAGAGCAGAGAAATAACTGGCCTAAGGTCACACTGACTTGCCTAAGTTCACTCAGTGAGTCAACTGGGACCAGAATTCAGCTTTCATGATTCCCAGGCCAGTGATTCCCCCACTACACCACACTAATGAAGAGATATTGTCAACGGCTTCCATATACTCATTACCAATCCACCAATACCAGGCCCATGAGACAGCTGGCAGAGGCTTAGAGTTCTGTTGAGAAGGATAAAAAGTGCCATGTGGGTCTAAAATAAAAAATCGTTGTTGTCATCAATCCTATAGAACATCATAGAATGTTAGAACCATAGGATATTGGAAATAAATGGGCTCTTAAGGACTGAACTCCTTATTATCCAGATGAAGAAGCCAAGCCCCACAAAAGTAAAATGATGGAAGCAATACAGATGGAGACAAAGGGGTGATAGGATCATGGGTTTAGGAGAGGTTTTCTAGTGAAACCCCTTCATTTTACAGAGGTAGTTTAAGTGACTTCCCCAAGGTCATGCAGGAGGTAAGCAGAGAACTGAAGTCGTCAGTAAAACATTTATCCAGTCCTTACTGTTTGCCAAACACTAGACTAAGGACTGGAGATACAAAGAAAAGGAGAAAAAAAACCCCACCAGACACCCATCCCTTCTCTCAAGAAGCTTACAGTCTAGTGAGGGAGACAACATGAAAAAGCCGCATTAGGTCGTGTGATTCCCAATCTAGCTCCCTTTCTTCCTGGATGGTCTCCGTGTATTTTCCTGTCAGCCCGTGGGGGTGGATTTAGTTCTGTTTTCTTTTTAGGGTTTGGGTGGTAGGGAGGGTTTCTTTAGATTAGGTGTTCTTAACCTTTTTTGTATAATTGATCCTTTTGACAGTTTGATGGAATTTATGAACCCCTTCTCAGAATACTGCTTTTAAATGCAAAGAATAAAATACATAGGTTTAAAAAGGAAACCAATTATATTGAAATAGTTATCTATAGTGTGTATGTATATGTGTCTGCATGTATGTGTGCATGCATGTGTATATATTTATGTGCATATATATGTATATATGTGCATGTACATTCATACACACAAATCAGTTCATGGGCCCCAGGTGAATAATCCCTCTTCCAGTCTTATCAGTGATTACCAGATGAGAACTCTTTGGCCTTGTGCCCCCAAAGGAGTGGCAGACCTGACATGATCCCTCTTGGATGCTTCTTCCCAGCTCTGATCCAGGGCCCTTCTGGTGTATTTCTTACTTTGTCCCAGACTCCAACCAGGAGAGATTCTTTACTACCTCTCCTCACTCAGACTAGAGCCTGGAAGTGAACTGGCCCCCTGAATAAAGTGGTACTTGTGGGGAGCTCATGAGTTTTGTGTTGGAGCCCCAGCTCCTTTATTTGAAGAGGAGAGGCCTGAGGAAGCTGACACCCTTAAACGGGGAGGGCCCAGGACCGCAGCCTCTTCTCTCCTTCGCTCTCCTCCCTGAGCCCTGTCCAGGTGTGTTCTAGTTTTGTGGTTTGAGGAGGAGCATGGCGGCTGGGTTTAAGGAACTTCTAAGTCTGTATGTAAGTGTGTGTGAGTGAGTGTGTGGATGGATGTATGTTTGTCTGCCTCCTGAGGGCTGGGCCTCCTTATTCACAAGGTGAGTCACATTATGAAACACACTCTCTCTTCCTGTCAGGACTGAGTCAGGTAGAGGAGCTGATATAACCACCTGATCAGGGAAAAGGAAGACACAGCAGAAGCCTGAGTGCACATCACGCAGAGGCTGCGGCCAGCACCTGAGCGCACAGCGTTGGCTTCCCTGCTGTCCCTGCTGGGTCCAGGAGGCCTCCTGTGGGTCGGCGGCAGCCCAGAGTCCTCCCTTCTGCCCTTCTGCCCTTCCTTGGGATGTCTCTGCTCTGGCTCACCTGCCTCTGCTTTTCTTTCCTCCCGCCCGCAGCCCTAGGCACCTCTAGGAAGGAAGGTGAGTTGCAAGAGCAAGTAAAGGTTTAATTTGCTTGAAACTGGGGGTGGAGGGGGGAAAATTTCTTCATTCCTACCTGTGACAGCTGCACCCGCAAAGGTTCTGAATCTCTCAGGACTCTTTTGGAGACAGACTTCTTTGCTCCCTACTCAGGGATTTCCCTGGTGTTCTTCTTAGAAGGAGGGAGAAACTAACATACTAGAGTGTGATTTAAAAATGTGAATCCAATCCGTAGTGCCAAATCAAGGTTTTCCTTATTTTTCATAAGCTCCTTGGGTCTAGGGTCCCTAGCTTAATCAGTAACTTGCTGGTATGTAAACACCTTTCATTATAGATTTTTTTTTTGGAAAGGATTTTAGTGGGAATATTTTCGGTGGGTGTGAACCCTGAAAAGATTATGGGGAAAAAACCTTTCACAAACCTTTCTTGAATTTAAATGCCTTGTTTGGGGGCAGAAAACTGGACTTTAGAATAATAACAGTACCTTACATTTATATAATGCTTTCTGCTTTTCAAAGGACTTTCACACACGCCTAGAAACTCATATTATGGTTGTATCAGTCATGACAACATCTAACGGTGTTTTTATTGTCAGTAGGGAGGTTGACTGTTAGTAACTGAATACATAATTACACAGGTTGGCGTGACATTGTATATCTGTGTATCAAGTCTGAGCTCTGATATTTACCAGCCCTATGAGGTCAGGCAAGTAATTTAACCTCTCTGAGACTCAGTTCCCTCATCTGTAAAGTAGAGATCATAAGAGTGAGACTACCAAGTTTACCAGATCTTCTGCGGAAAATGCTTGGGCAACTTTAAAGTGTTATACTGCTGCTGGTTACATCCTATTGTCCTCATAGCTACCATTTCTCTGGCCTTTACTATGTGCCAGGCACTGAGCTGGGAGCTTTACAATTATTAATTATCTTGTTTGTTCCTTGCAGCAACTCTAGAAGGTAAGGCTATGATTATTATCTCCATTTTGCAGATAAGAAAACTGAGTCAGATTGAAGTTAAGTGACTTGTCCAGGGTCACAAAGCTGGTATCTGAGGTTGGATTTGAACTCAGGTCTTCCTGACTCCAGGCTCAGCCCTCTATCTACTGTGTTTGATATGAATAGGGGCTGGTACTTTTGAATAGGTGGTATTTTCCATAGTTTCAAAATAATCTGGAGGGACACATAAAAGTTAAGTGTCTGATGCAGGATTTGAAGGCTTATCTTTCTAATTCTAACTCCATGCTGCCTTTGTGTATTCTAGCATAGTGTGGGAACTAAAGAGCAACTCCTCAGCTCTGGAAGGCTAAAAATGACTTGTACTGGAGTGGTTTAGTGGGACATTATAAAGGTGTGTTGTCTCCCTTGAGAAGGGCTCTCATTTCTGTGGAGGACATGTGTGAAGTGAGTGTCAGGACTCATGGACCTTTAGGCATTATCTGGTTCGATCCCTTTATTTTACAACTGAAAAGCTAACAGCCCAGAGAGTTAAGTGACTTGTCCAAAGTAATGCAGCTAGTCAGTGACTTGTCCAAAGTAATGCAGCTAGTCAGTGACTTGTCCAAAATAATGCAGCTAGTCAGTGACTTGTTCAAAGTAATACAGCTAGTCAGTGACTTGTCCAAAAATAATACAGATAGTTAATGTATTATTATTATTATTTTGCTTTTTTTTTTTGAGGGCAATTGGGGTTAAGTGACTTGCCTGGCTAGTTTTTGTGTTGTGTCTGAGGTCCAATTTGAACTCAGGTCCTCCTGACTCCAGGGCCAGTGCTCTATTCACTGTACCACCTAGCCACCCCTTTACAGCTAGTTAATGGCAGAAGATCAGGTCTTCCCCTATATCTAAGTGTTCCTCTGCCAAAAATGGCTGGTAGAAGAGGAAATTATTTTCATTTGATCATTTCAAACACACAGGATTTGACAATTGTATATGTATAATTTTTGTGTTCTTTGCTATGTGGTATTTTTGTATTTTTGTCTACTTGGCCATATGGTTCTTTGTGTGTTTTTGTAAGCAACGATCAGAGTGACTGCCTATGTGACCCTGGACAAGTTGCTTAACCTCTCTGGGTTTCAGTCCCCTCATCTGTAAAATGAAGAGATTGGACCAAATGATACTCTAGGGCAGTGGTTCTCAACCTTCCTAATGCCGCGACCCTTTAATATAGTTCCTCATGTTGTGATGATCGCAACCATACAATTATTTTCATTGCTACTTCATAACTGTAATTTTGCTACTGCTATGAATCGTAATGTAAATATCTGATATGAGGGATGTATTTTCATTGTTACAAATTGAACATAACCCACAGGTTGAGAACCGCTGCTCTAGGGTCTATCTCAGCTGTGAGCTAGTGGTGTGGGCCGTAGATAATACTTTTGCCAATGAAAGTGACATGGGATCACAGATTTAGATCTGGAAGGAATCTTGGAGGCCAAGTCCATTATACAAGTTCATTACACAACGAAGAAACTGGGCCTCAGAGAGCTGAAATGACTTGCCCAATTGGCATTGGCATAATAGGTGGCAGAGGCTGTATCTGAACCAGGTCCTTCTGATTCCAAACCCAGAGTTCTTTCTTCTTTGAGCAGGACAGAGCTAGTTGCTTTGTATGTTGTCAAGATTTGATGAACTTCTAACATTTCCATTTTGGGAACTAACACAGAAAATGGAAATGGATATGATGCCCAGGCTCACCTCATTTCCTTCACCATCTGTGCTTTGGGGTCCAGTAAGAAGGGGGAGAAGGACAGACATGGCATGAAAGAGGGACAATGGTGTTTTTCTCAAAATAGTGCCACCAGAATATCTTGGGACCTCCACTGGGAAGTGTAGATTTCCCTCTTCTGTCTAGACTTGACCAGTTCCTTCTAGGAAGTAAAAGCTGTCCAACCCTAATCCTATATGGTATTATTCCCAATGGGCCATTTGTACTGCCTGTGCCATTGGACTACTTACTTTAAATATCTGTAACCTGATTGGCAGGGGCATTCCTGACAATGATGTAGATACAAAACAAGGGCAATGTTCCCCACTAATTGTCAACTAATCAGAGTTAATTATTTAACAGGAACACCCATTCTTACAAAGACATATGTGCTGAATGGGTACTGCGATTTGTCTTCTATAAGTGATGGCCAAATGACTATCCTTTTATTAATAATATGGTAGCATTATTAAGAAAATGATTACTCAGAAACAACATCTCTCAAACTTTTAAAATGCCTCGGTGTGTGGTGGTTATTTCATGTTGTCTCCTCCATTGGAGTGTGAGCTCCTTGAGGCAGGGGCTGGTTTTGTCTTCCCTTGCATCCCTAGTGCTTAACAGAGTGCCTGACACATAGTAGGCACTTAATAAGTAATCACTGACTATCCTAACACACACAATTTTTTTTACAATATAATTTCTACTTTTTAACTTTACTGCTACCCTAGCTGCCTACCTACCTGTGGGCCAACGACTCTCATGAAAACAAATTTGTTACTTTGACTTAGAATGAGACTTTCAAGGATTTTCCAGATGTTTGAGTCACCTCTGTTCTTTTGAAGACCTTGGTTACAGATGAGTGAATTTATATGTGTGCATGTTGCTTCCTGCAGTAGAAGGTAAACTCCTTGAATGCAAAGTGACCAGAGTGCTGAGCTTAAAGTCAGGAAGGCCTGATTCAAATCTTACTCATATACTTGTTAGCTGTGTGACCCAGGGCAAGTCACCTACCTCATTCAGCCTCAGTTTCCTCCCCTTAAAATGGGGATAATAATAGCACCTACCTCACAAATGTTGTCATGAATATGAACTGAGATAATAAATATAAAAAACCTTAAAGTGCTAGATAAATGATATTTTTATCAATAAATACTTGATTAGTAATTGATGAAAAGTGGAGTGATGCCATTCGTATTTCTCTTGGCTATTGTCAGTCTGTCTACTTTAAAAAAAAAACTTAATTCATTTTGAACTTAGATAAAAAAAAGTCATCCCCCCCATTTTCATGTACACAGCACAACACAGAAAGTTCAGTATATAACCTTTAATTTATATTTCAGACTGTTCACTTTAAACAATTTTTGTAATAAATACTCCATATTGTTTTCAAAGCTACCCTGCTTTTCTATGCTTCCTTCCAGGTTTTCTTTTGTTTTCTGCTGTGCTCCATTTATTTTTTTCTCCCTCTCTCCACCCTTCCCTATAGAAAGCTACAATTAAACAACAACAACAACAACAACAAAATACATGCATATATATATATATGTATACATACAGAGGTATGTATGTATATATGTATATACACACATTTTAAAAACGATACTATAAATACTTCTATTAATCAGTTCTTTCTCTGGAAGTGGGTAGCATCTTCCTTGATACCATCTACTTATTCTTTCCGTTGAATAGCTACCATTTACACTGTCACAATGTCCACTATGAAGATGTCCTGTATAATCACACCTACCCAGCCTGTATTGAATTGGTTGTCCTTCCAGCTGGGGTAGGTGACAAGGGAGGAACCGAAAGAATCTAGAATTTAAAGCTCTGCAATACCTGCAACTAGGAATTAAGATATACAGGGGCTGGGGTAGGGAGACCCTCCCTGCCCTACCAGAAAGTTAGAGAGCAGACCAGGGGAGGGGCCGTACAGTGGGATTGCCGTTTTGGGATTGGGGTAGGGGAAAGACGGGGAGAAAATTTGTAATTCAAACATCTCATGAAAATGAATGATGTAAACAAGAAACAAATAAAATTTATTACAAAAAAAGCTACCATTTATAACACTTTAAGATTTGCAAAGCACTTTATATGCCAAACATGCTTCCATCCCAAACACACAATATATGTTTATTTTAAATGACTCTGAGAGAAGAAAACTTGACAGTCTCTCTTGGTATTCAATTTAAGTGATGAAGAATTCTCATTGGCAGAAAATTCTCCCTTCCGTCTCTTTCATGTATCCCTGTCTCTCTACTCATGAGGTCATCAGCCTAGCTCAGTTCCTTCTGACCTGCTGCCTGGCCTATCCCAATAACCCCTTAATTGGTCTCTCATCCATCCTCTACACAGTTGCCAAAGTGGCTTTCATAAAACACAGGTATTACCATGTCACTCCCTTGTTCAGAAAGCTCCAACTACATCCAAGACAGACCCAAACTTCTCCATATGGCATTATGTACCCTCATAGTCTGGCTCCAGCTTACCTTCCTGGGTCTCTTATACTTTCTTTTTTTTTTTTTTTTTTTTTTTTGCTTTTTGGAGGGCAGTTGGGGTTAAGTGACTTGCCTAAGGTCACACGGCTAGTTTTTTGTGTTAAGTGTCTGAGCCTGGATTTGAACTCAGGTACTCCTGACTCCAGGGCCAGTGCTCTATTCACTGCGCCACCTAGCCGCCCCTCTTATACTTTCTTCATTCATTTTCTCTGTTTTGCATCCAAACTGGCCTCTTGCTCTTCCACACAAGCAGGACTCCATTTATTCCTTTGGGCAGGCTGCCTCCTCTGCCTGGAATACACTTCCTCCTTACCTCCACCTTGAAGAATCTCTAGCATTCTTCAAGGCTCATTTCAAGTTCTACTTGATCCCCATGCTTACTGCTTCCTACTCCCCCCAATTACGTTGTATTTATTTTGTGTGTGTGTGTGAATGTTGTATGTACGCGTATATGTTCATATTCCCCCACCCCAATAGAAGGTAAGCTACTTGAGGACAGGGAATATTTCATTTTTCTCTGTGTATCCCCAGTGCTTAGCATGTAACAGATGCTCAATAAATATTCATTGAATTAATCAGTAGTTAATCTCAGTTAGTACAACCACAGTTTAAACAGTGTTTCATCATATTCTGTTCACACACGTAATATCTCCATAAACATTCAATGTGTTCCATGAGCAATAGTTACAAGGGATACCAATCATTTTCAGAAAAATCTTTAAGCAGATAATTGAGAAAAGATGTGCTTAATGGATTAAGGTTTAGCCATCTGCTTTTTGTTTATAAGTTGCAATACTGCAACCATCAAAAAACATCAAAAAGAGCAATAATGGCTTGGAAAGAAGAATGGGATTGAGGAGTGAATTTCAGAGAATAGCCTTGGCTAGGGAATGGGAGGAAGAAGAGAAAGTGTTAGAGACAGAAGTAGAATAGAAGATTTTTGATGACAAGGACTTAATAAATGTCTTTTGACTGAATCAAAGAAAGTAGTGCTTGAGAAGAGTTGGCATTGACTATGGTCTTGTGGAAGTCAAAGGGAAGAGAGAGTTTGTAAAGAGAGGGAATGTTCAACAGAATCAGATTTCAAAGAGAGGTCCAGAAAAATAAGAGCAAAGAAAAGGCTACTGTATTTGGTAATAAGGTTTGTAATCAGAGAACTTTTAAGAAAGTTTCAGGAGCATGGTGGAGATGGATGCCTGACTGCAGAGGGCTGAGGAAGAAGCAGAGAGAGAGGAAAAAGAGAGAGCAGACACATCCCTTTAATTTACCGATCTGGGCTTGGAAACATTTCTAGACATCTCTACAGATGTCAGCATTTATCATGGAGAGTAGGCTTCAGAGCTAAAAGGAACCTCAGTGATAATTGTGTTTTCTCTCTAGGGAGTGGTTCTTATCCAGGGGTCTGCAAACTTTGTTTTACTTTAAATTTTGATAACTGGATTTCAATATAATTTGTTTCCTTTTCAATCCTATTTATTTTACTTTATGCATTTAAAGCATGGTTCTGAGAAGGGATCCATACATTTTACTAGACTCTTCCAAAGGGGTCGATGACACAAGCAAGATGAAGAATCCTTGCTCTAGGATTTTATAGTCCCAAGTGGGCTACTTTGGAGCAGGCACATTGATAAACAGGAAAACAGAATCATGGGCATAGAGATTGGTCAAGTGAACCCCTGTCTTGGAGGAAACTTAGAAGACAGTGAGAACCTGAAAATCATGGAGAAAGGAGAAGTAGGGGTAGGGTGGGGTGGGGTGTCGAGGAGAGTTTACTTTAGAGAGTTACTGGAGAGTTCAAGTAAACTTACTAGGGAGTGATAAAGTAGCAATGTTTTGTATTTGAAAATAGGTTCAAAGTATGATTGATGAATATACTCATGGGACATTAAAATAGCAGAACACTTCTGAAGAAGGGTGACTAGGATGGTGAAGGGACTTGGAGTCAGGAAAACCTGAGTTCAAATCCAGCTTTGAGCACTTACTAGCTGTGTGACTCTGGGCAAGTCACTTCATCTCTATTTGCCTCAGTTTCCTCATTTGTAAAATGGGGATAACAATAAAAAACCTATCTATAGGTACTATTAGGGTTGTTGTGAAATCAAATGAAATAACATAAAACTTTGCAAATTTCAAAATGTAATATAAATTTTAGTTATTATTATGGTTGCTTCAAGTGATAACATGTCAAGATATATTGATCCATAGGGGGGAAATTGACTAAAATTAGAACCATTCCAAAGTAGAATGAGCTATCCTCATCTCTGGGGGGACTTTTAGTAGACTGAGTGATTGTCAGCACTATTTCAGAGAAGATCCCTACCAAGGTACAGCACGGATCCAATGATATCTGAGATCCCTAACAATTCTGAGATCTTTAAGTCAAAGACATATTAATATATTTTTTACAGACATGCTGATGTCAGTATGTGACCATTTCTTCAAATTTCAGCAATAACATCTTTGTCCCCTGTAGCCCTTCCTGATCCCTAACTCATCCTCCAAGAGGGAAGACTTGGGAATTTTCTCCCAAGGGCTGAGGGACAGAGTTGGACGGGGTAAGATTTTCCCCCCACTGGAAGAAATGCAAGATCTGAAACAGATTGGAATCCCCAAGTTGGATAGCATTTCATTTCTCTGCCTTCTTGTCTGTCTCTCTCATTAGACATGACCTTGTCTAAGCCAGAGATAGCATGAGATTAGAATGTGAGCTGGCTATGAGTAGATTGGTCCATAGATTTAGTTAAACCCTTCTAACAAGTAAACAGCTGAAGGAGATGTGGAAGAATGTTGTCATTGGGTACAGCTGTGTTTATGGTAAAGTCTGGACAATCAAAGTCAGGTTAGCAGGCAAAGATGGAAATTTTTCTCTCACTTAAGTTTGTAATCGCTTTTGAACAGTGGAAAAATTTCCTTTGAGATTGGATTTTTTTTTTTACAATGGCTAGACTTGACTCCTCTCTTGCAGAGTAATATGGAAATAGGCATGTCTTAGACTCTGGCCTCTTCTTTTTTAGTCATGAATGAAGTCTATTAGATCATTTCACCATTACTCTCCTGTGGACTAATATAGCCTCCAGATAGATGACATAATGAGCAGTTGAGATCCAACCCAAAAAATTGAGTTCATTCCTCTGGGTGTGTGATTCTAAGTCTGTTGGTGTCCTTGAACCATATGATGGTGTTCATATCACAGTTCTGGAAGAAGGTCCAGAAATGGGCTGGCTCTGGATCCAGAGGACGTTTTTTACTAGCTGTGTGATCCTGGGAAGTTACCCTAAGCTCCCTGGGCCTTGGTTTCCTCTTCTGGAGAGTTCAAGGACTGAACTGGATAACCTCTAAGATTTCTTCTAGTTCCAAAGTTATGATCTTTTCACTGTCCAGCTCTTCACCCTGAACTGGAATCCTTATAAAAAGTAGCATCTTTACTTTGCAGATAAGTGGCACTAACCTGGGTGACATGTACTCTGGATTTATTCGGTTCTGACAATGAAAAGTTTTAAACTGAAAAAAAAAGTTTTAAACAGAAAGTTAAAAAAAACTTTCAGCCTTCTTTTGCTAGGCCACATCTTTCCAAAATTCACAGTGACAATTTTTTTTTGCAGTAACAATAGCTAACATTTAGATGATACTTTAAGTTTTACAAGATGTTTTACATACAATATTTCATTTGATTCTCAAATCGGCCCCATTTTTATCCTCATGGTACAGATGAGGTAACAGACTGAGGAGTTTCAGTGACTTGGGATCACAGAGATAGGGAGTTTCTGAGGCAGAATTCAAATTCGGGTTTTCCTGTCATCAAGTCCAGCCCTCTATGAATTTTGGTACTTAGATCCATAGGACTATTTTCTTTACATATAGTTGAAAATTTGGTCAAAAGTAGTTAAATTTCTCTATGATGTTTTAAACAGATGAAATGATCAAAATCATCAGTTAAATGTATGTAGGATTTCCTTCCCCCAACAACTTCCTATGCTTTATGTCATCTGTTCTTGGAACATGTGCTGGGTATATCCAATG
The DNA here is from genome assembly GCA_028646575.1 of Pseudocheirus occidentalis. Classification (NCBI taxonomy): domain Eukaryota; kingdom Metazoa; phylum Chordata; class Mammalia; order Diprotodontia; family Pseudocheiridae; genus Pseudocheirus; species Pseudocheirus occidentalis. Next base: position 63,938,318 of record CM053593.1, read on the forward strand.
AAGCTTATATGACTCCCATTTCACAAACTGAGAAACTGAGGCAGGGGAAAATTTCTGAATTGAATAGGATTATGCAAGTCAGTGGCAGGACTGGGACTAGAACTCAGAACTCATGAATCCTCAGCTAGGGCTCTTTCTGCCATGTCTCAGCACAAAACAATGTCATTCAGTAAATATTTATGAGCACTTACTGTGGATAAAGGCTCTGTGCAAAGCACTGAGTGTACATATGCGTGCGTATGTTTGTGCACAAAGATTAATAGGAGATAGCTCCTGTCCTTAAGGAGTCCTCAGTCTAGTAAGGGAAATAAAATGTGCAGATAACTACAACATAGAATGTAATGAGGTCAGCGCCATACCTGGCTTCCAATCTTATGACCCAGTTGAAATAGCTCTTGCCAATGATCTTCTAATAGATTCTCATCCACCTTGATCTTCTCAGCATCTTTTGAGGCTGTTGACCACACTCTCCTCCTGGACACTTTGCTTTTTCCTGGGTTTTCATGATAATCATCTCTCTTGTCAGTCACTTAGTAAATAAATGCTTACTATATGGTAGGCACTCTAATAAGCTCCCTTTCTCTTAGCTACCTGATGACTCTTGGACTCTGCCTCCTTTGTCTCTGCTGATTTAGCACCTGGGTTGTTGTTCAGCAGCCTATGACTCTTTGTGATGCTATTTAGGGTTTTCTTTCTTTTCTTTTATCCCCTTTTTTACTGGAGAGGGAGGAACAGAGCAATTGGGGTTAAGTGACATGCCCAAGGTCACATGGCTAGCAAGTGTTAAGTATCTGAGGTCAAATTTGAACTCAGGTCCTCCTGACTCCAGGGCCAGTGCTCTATTGACTACGCCACCTAGCCACCCCATATTTGGGGTTTTCTTGGCAAAGATACTGGAAGGGTTTGCCATTTCTTTTTCTGATTCATTTTGCAGATGGGAGAACTGTGTCAAACAGGGTTAAATGACTTATATGGGGTCACATAACTAGTAAGGGTCTGAGGCTGGAGTTGAACCTCAGTCTTCCTGACTCCAGGGCTGGCACTTTGTCTACTTCACCACCTATCTGCCCCCTTGCACTAGAGTGCCTAGAATGAACTCCTTCCTTATCACCTCCTCTTTAAATTCCTGATTTCCTTTAAGACTTAACCCAAGGGCCACCTCTACTGGATGCCTTTCCTGATTTCCTGAGCTGCTACTGCACCAAGTTCTGGAGGTGCAAAATCAAAACAAAACATCCCTTTGGCTTAAGGAGTTTGCATTCTATTAGAAGAAAATGACAAATACTGAACATTTATGAGTAAATATAAAAATATCATTTCAAGGGGGAGAACTCAAGTCTAATATGAAGTGCAGTTTGTTAACAATGAAACATGGATTACAGAGGAATAGAAGGACAGAGAAAACAGGAAGGGGGACAACAGAGGGATGAGGTTGGCATGGGCATGGGGGTGCCAGGAATGGTATGTAGGTAAGGTGTCTTCAGTCTAGGTGCCTTGAATCACAGGGTCTCTGAGTGGAGCTGTAGGATAGTAAATGACCAAGTTGTTCAAAGTTGCAAAGGTAAACGTAATTTGAGAACACCCCCAGAGAAGGAGATGGAAAGGAAAGTACTTTATGAAAGAGCAGATGTATTTCCAGTCCTTGGTCCCATACTTCTACCTAACATTCAAAAGAGATTCAGAAGCCCTGGGGCCATGTTGATTATAGGAAGATTGAGGCCAGATTCAGAAGGTCAGTATAGTCCAAGGTCTCACTGCAGTGCTGAGTAGATTATCTCAAGACAGTCTTTGTTTCTGGACAGGTGGCTGTTAATGAGGCGGGGTGCAACAGGGAAGACGTCCAGTCCTTGGGACTGATAACCATCCATGATCTTAGACTTTCCATACCTTTCTAGTTCCCTTCCCTTCCTCCTGTCCTCTGGTATCCAACCCTACTGTCTTATTTGCTGTTCTGCACAAAAGACATTCCATTTCCTATTTCCATGTCTTTGCATGTTTTTTTTGGGGGGGGGGAATCATCTGGAAGTCAACCTTTCTGATAATGAACTTTTCTGGGTTTAGCTGGGACAGTCTCTCCACCAAGTCTGAACTCAAAGTTTTTTCAAATTGATAGGCTTTGTTGGGGGTTTTGCTCTGCTGGTACTACTGTTGAGAATCTCAAATCATTTCCATCCCATGATGAGACATTACCATAGGGCTTTTGTGGAGGGTGAGTTCTTAAAGGAGGTATAAGGTCCTCTGCTAGTGCAAATGATGCAGAAATTCCTTTAGAGTGAAAGGAATACAGATGGTCTTCTGGAGAAAATGACATTTGAACTAGGCTTCTTAGGATGTATAGACCTTGACTGGTAGAAACTGAAGAGAGAGAGCCAAGGTAAGCATTAGCTATTCATGGTAGAAAGAATAGCATGAGTAGAGAAACAGATAAGAAGGTCTGGAGTGAGTTTGGGGAATGACAAATAGACCAGTTGGCTAGAATATAGAATGCAAGCTCCTTGAGGTCAGGGATTATTTCATCTTGTCTTTGTATCCCCAACACCTAGCACAATGCCTGGCACATGAAGCTTAATAATACATGCTTACTGACTAATTGGTTGAGTAGCGCATCCCTGACATAAACATCTTTAAGAAGAGAGATTGTTGAATGGTGGAATAGTGATCTAGAAATTCTGGAGCAAGAATTCTGGCAACCCCTTTTTTGAGTCATAGCCAGTGGGAGAATCCCACTATAATAATATCTTCTCTGCTTATTCTTAGTGTTTATGTAAAATTGTATCTTAATCCATTTTCAAGTTTTCACAAGATGTTGATCCAGCTAAAGAAAATGGACTTTGTCTAAAGATAGGGCATCAAAGCCCCAGTTATTCAGACACTTTTGTAGGATTAACATAGTGACCTTCTAGAGAACCATTTCTCCCCCCCCCCAAAAAAACCCTGTGCTTTTAAAGAGCTCAAAACATAAAGGGTTAATGTCAAGCATAAAACCTGCTTGGTAATGGAGGATGTTGACCAGAGAATGACCACAAATGATCGCGTCTCCTCCCTTGTTTGCTCATGTTTGTGGGGAGGCAACAACCTTCCCTAAAATAGACCAAGTGACTCAGTCCATAACAAGCAATTGAAAGATGGTGATTGATGTTTCCAGATCAGTGCATAGTCCTCAAGAAGTATCCAGTCCAGTAGGGAGGATGACATTCATTTCACCAACATTTATTAAGGACTTAATGTATGCAAAAAAGGCATTGTGCTGGGCTTAGCAGAAACAATGACACAAATGAAACTGTCCCTGTCCTCAAAGAGATTCTATTCTACTGATGGGATGCACAGCTAAGCAAATACACAATAATTTAATCTAACATCAATTTGATTAATTAATTTAATACTCGAAGGACAAAAATTTGCTTAGTCCTTCAAGGGATTCTTAAATTCTGGACCTTCCATTAAGTAGCAAAGGGATTTTCACCCAGGACTTCCAATTCCAAAATCATCCCTCTTTCTTCTAGATTTCACTGGTAAAATGGGGCCAGATCATAGATGGCCTTGTATGCCATGCTTAGGAGTTTAAAAAATGTTTTTCTTTTGATAGGATCAGAGCTGTGTTTTATGTGTCTGGTAGCTTTCAGGCCCTAGCCAGTTTGACAGCTGATGTCCTCAGTTCACCATGAGTTTAACTGTATACATACCTGCTACTGTTTCAAGTCATTCTCATTTCTGCTTTTGGGCCAGAAGGTCTCAACATTTGAAGATCCCACTTCAGAGTCAATTAGACCTGGCCAGGTAGTGACAAGTGGTAGCAACTGATGAATTTCTACCATCACTTGAGTCAGTGAAATTAACCTGATCAACAAAAGATAGGCAATCTTCAAGCATGGAGCTATTCTTCAACCAGAAGTAGAGATGGGAGGGACACATTGTAGCAGGAGCAGGCCTGTGTAACTAAGGTGTATTCCTCTTACTTCATAATCAGAGATACTAAGTTCAAATACCATTTTTAAAAGCCCTGATTGTATCTATTTATAGACAGGGCCAGGCTCAATGGTAGTTTCCTAATGCATTGCCTGTAGGCAATACTGTAAGGAACTATCATGAGCCTAGATTACTTTAAAGATGATGATCCCTACCCTCCCTTGTTCTGTGTTTTATTATACCATAAATGAAAATATCTATAGACATTCAAATGAACTTACCAGGTCACCCTCTATTCAATAAACTCCCGTGGCTCTCAGTTTTGTTCAGGAGCAATTATAAAACCTTCTGTTTAGCTTTTAAAGCTCTTCCTATCCTGCCCACCTCTCTAGTCTTCTTACACTTTATGTCTTCCTATATACTCTGTGATCCAGTGACATTGGCCTCCTAGCGGTTTCTCCCACATGACAGATACTTCATGGCCCAACTCTGCATTTTCTCTGGCCATCCTCCATGCCTAGAATGCTCTCTCTGTTTTGGTTTCCTCCAAGTCTCAGCTAAAGTTCTGCCTTTTGCAGGAAGCCTTTCCTGGTCCTTCTTAATCTCAATGCCTTCCCTTTGCCTGGATCTCCTATTTATCCTCTATCTATCTTGTTTGTACATAGATATTTGCACGTTGTCTTTCCTCTTTAGACTGTGAGCTCCCTGAGAGCAGGGACCGGTTTTTGCTTAGCTTAGAACTTAGCCTGTCACATTTGTTGAGTTGTTTTAGCTTTATCTGTCTTTGTGACCCTATTTTGGGTTTTCTTGGCAACGAACCATGCTAAAGTGGTTTGCCTTTTCTTTCACCAACTCATTTTACAAATAAGAAAACTGAAGTAAATAGGGTTAAGTGACTTTTCTAGGGTTACATAGCTAGTAACTGTCTGAGGCCAGGTTTGAACTTGGAGAGATGAGTTTTCCTGACTTTAGGCCTGGTTCTCTATCCATTGTACCACCTAGCTGCTCTGCCTGGCACATAGCTTGTTGAGTTGTTGCTTTGACCTAAGATAGCTCTTCCTAGGTAATAAAAACTGGCAGTTCAACTGAGTACACCCACCAATATGTGTCCTAGTCCTCCACAGCAACTTTAGTCGCAAAAGTGGCAGTCCTTGACTTGTGAAGCTAAAAGCAAAAGGCCTTGGTTACTGGTGCATTTTAATTCACATTTAATTTATTAATTAAAGAAAGCGTAAGATCTAACTACAGACATGTGGAGGTATGGGAGTGGAATTAGGAAAGTGGCCCAGAAGGGAGGTGGTGTTTTAGGCAAAATATTCCTCTGGCTCTCTGTCACTGGAGAAAAGGGGATACAATAGGGCCTTTGCTTTCTGGGCCCTCAGGTGTGATGATCTTCAGGTTGTAGCAGAAGGAGGAACGGAAGGGAGTTGATGATCCTGTGAAAGCTCACCCTCCAGGGTTTGGCACACTTAGGTTATGGCGAGATCTCATCATTCTTTATTTGTTATTTTGTGGATACTTGGGTTGTGTCCTCTACATATCAAGGCTGCTTAATGATGTGGATGATGACCAGAGGTTTCAGAGTGATCGCTGTGTCATAGATTTAGATTTGGAAGGGGCTTTAGAAGCCATCAAATGTAACCTTCATTTTTACAGATGTAGAAACTGAGTCTGGGAGAGGTTAAGTGACTGAACTTAGTTTATTGTGACTCCAAACCTAAGTCTCTGTCTACTTTACTACATAGCTGACTTGCTAAGGTGTACCTGATTGGTTTCCCACCTCTGAGTAGATCATGGGCAGGGAGGTGTCAGGAACTGGTCAGAGAAACCTGATTGAGTAAAGCATGGGTAATGAATTTCTAGTGTGGGAGAGTACAGGTATAGGAGATACCAGTAAAGGGACAAGGTATAGATGCTAGGGGGGAGAAACGAAGCATGTCTAGAGTAGAGTTATCCTGTCTCCCATAATCCTTAGAAATCTCATACCACACATGATTTCCCTAGTGCATTTTTTTAAACCATCACAACCCGTATATTTGCAAATTTTTGGTGTCAGTAAAATTTTAATTCATTATTCATGATCTGTCTACTTTCAAAGTGAAAATCATCATCATACTTGAACACAAATATATGATACTAAAGAGTTAGAAAATGCTTAAAGAGAAAGATTTGTTTAGTTAGTAAAATGTCAAAAATGATTAGGGAAGAGGTAAACTGTTTATTATGAGCATTTTTTTTAAAAAAAATACATTTGTGAATACGTTCTGATGATGTGATTTTTTTGTATAATTTTTTTCTTGAAAGTTAAAAACACTAAAATGAAGATAAACTAAAAATCAAGCCCCTCTCTCTTTATATTCTTCATTAACAAGTATCTCTCCTCTCAATCTCTATATCACTTGTCTCTTCCAAATGCTATGGAACCCTTTATCACAATTTTAAAAAATAATATTTATTTATTTAAAAAATTTTTATAACACTTAAATTTCCTCCTTTGAACTTCTTCCTAGGGCATCCAGGTGGCACAGTGGATAAATTGCTGAGCCCGGAGTAAGGAAAACTTGTCTTCCTGAGTTCAAATCTGACCTCAGACACTTTTTGGCTCTGTCCCTGGGCAAGTCACTCAACACTGTTGGTCTCAGTTTTCTCATCTGTAAGATGAGCTGGAGAAGGAAATGGAAAACCGCTCCAGTATCTTTGCCAAGAAAACCCCAAATGGAGCCATGATGAGTTGTACGTGACTGAACAACAAAAACTTCTTCCTCCCCTCCAAGAAAGCCATCAGATTCCAATGGCTTTTGAAATGGCACATGATATGAATTGCTCTAAGATATCTATAAATTTCACCCTTTGTGTATCTATTCCTTGAATGCTTCATCGGATGTCTTGTTTACTTAACTACTCATTTTCCCCCATTATGTAGAAATTCCACAGGAAACAGAAATCTGTTTCTGTAGTAAGAAGAATCTGGTTGTAGGGATGTGTGTGTGTATGTGTGTGAGCAGTTATGCATTTAATCAGTCAACAAATATTTATTAAACACCTACTGTGTCAAAATCTAAGTGCCGGGCATACAAAGAAACCCCAAAACTAGTCCTGGATAAATTGTAAGCTCCTTGAGGACAGGGACTGCCTTTTACTTCTTTTTGTAAACTCACCACTTGGCACAGTGCAGTTGTTTGTTGTTGTTGATGATGATGATGATGATGATGGTGATGATGATGATGATACTGGAGTGGTTTGGAGTTCCTTCTCCAACTCATTTTACAGATGAGGAACTAAGGCAAACAGGGTTAAGTGACTTGGCCAGGGTCACACAGCTAGTAAGCATCTAAGGCCAGATTTGAACTCAGGAAGATGAGTCTTCTTGATCTCAGGCCTGGCACTCTATCCACTGGACCACCTAGGTAAGTGCCTAATGAGTGTTTATTGGTTAATTGCTATCAAGGAGTTCAGTCTAAGAAAAGAGACAATGTGCAAACAACGATGTCCAAAGAAGCTACATACCAGATAAATTGGAAGTAATTGATAGAAAGAAGGCCCCAGAATTGAGACGGGCTGGGAAAGGCTTCCTGCAGAAGGTTGCAATTTGGTTGGGCTTGAATAGTATCAGAAGGTGGAGATGAGAAAGAAAAACATTCTAGGCATAGGAAGGAGACAGCCAGTGAAAATCTCTGGAGTTGGGAGATGGAGTCTATTCTTTCAGGAAATGAAAGGAGGCCCATGTCACTGGATCGAAGAACTCATGGTGAGCCATAAGGTATAAAAAAAACTAGAAAGTTAGAAGAGGGCCAGGTTATGAAGGACTTGAAAGGCCATAGGATTTTATATTTGATTCTGGAGGTAACAGGGAGTCACTAAAGTTTATTGAATAGGAAGAAGACCCAAGTACGTGGTCAGTCAGGCCTGCACTTTAGGAAAATGAGTTTGGCAGCTGAATGAAGGATGGATGGAGTGGGGAGAGAGTTGTGACAGGAAGAAAAACCAGCGAGCTACTCCAGTCGTCTTGAGGTAATAAGGGCCTGGGACAGGGTGGTGACAGTGTCAGAAGAGAGAAGAGAAATGTTACAAAGGTGAAATTGGCAAGCCTTGGCAGATGGAATATGGGTTGAGAGAAGGTGAGGAGTTGATTATGACCCCTCTGTTGTGAGCCTGGGTGACTTTAAAGATGGTGATACAGCAATAGGGAGTCTAGGAAGAGATATATATGTATATGTATGTGTATGTGTATGTGTATGTGTATGTGTATATGTATATGTATATGTATATGCATGTATGCCTTATAGTGGTAACATTTTTATTTGTTTTAATTATCTTAGAACATGTTTTATTAGATGTTTTAAAGACAAAATATGCTTTGTCTTTATGTCAATTGAGGGACTCTCTTTCATTGTAGGTATTCAATTCCACGTTGAATGATCTCTTGTGGCAAAGGTACTTGTAAGCTAAAGATAGGAATAGATGGTATCTGAGGCCCTTTCTGATTCTGAGCTTTTAATGATTCAGTGACACTGAGTGTAGGGGAAAGGGAGATGTTTCTAATTTATCTCATTTCCTGGCCACCTCCCTAGGCTAGGGCTGTGGTCCACGTCCCTTAAGCATCCAGGTGGTACAATAGATAGAATGTTGAACCAAGACAGGTAGACCTGAGTTCTAATCATCCTCAGATGCTTATAGCTAGGCAAGTAACTTAACTTGATAGCACTTGCAGCACCAAATTATTGTGTACGACAACTGAGAAAATATACTAGACATAGTATAAACAGTGCTTCACACATAGTAGACATTTAGTAAATGTTTATTTCATTCCTTTCTTCCTCTCTTTCCACTCCCACCCCCAGCACTAAGACACTTTCTCCTTCCTTCTCCCACCCCCTCTGACTGGGCTGGTAGGAGAAGGAAGGAAGTGACTATAATCGTGGGGATGGACTCCACTTGCCTCAGGGCAGGAGCTACCCCCTGAACGTAGCCTCAACGAAGTATGAGAACTTGCTCAGAAACAGCTTACTAAAAACTGGAGTCTCCCTTTCAACAGCAACAAGATTAAAAATGAAAGTGCTCTATTTTGTCCTCTCTCAATGATTTCAGTCAGCGTAGTGCTAAAAGATAGTATTTCCCATTTTCTGCCACTCAGAATTCCACTTGGGATTAGACAGCTAAACTAGGTCGGTTTCTTTGATTAGTAAAATAGAGTTCCTGTTCTGGAATTTACCTAATAGTTTGGCAGCCAATGTCCAAAGCAGGTCCACCCACCCATAATTCTGAGTCTGAATAAGAAGGAGAAGTGAAAATGTATTTTTTTTTTGAGTAGGGAGGGCAGGGCAATTGGGATTAAGTGACTTGCCCAAGGTCACATGGCTAGTAAATATTAAGTGTCTGAGGTTGGATTTGAAGTCAAATCCTCCTGACTCTAGGGCCAGTGCTCTATTCACTGTACCACCTAGCTGCCCCTAGTGAAAATGTATTTTTAATAAAGCTGATCAAGTTGGTTAAATGGACCGTCCATACAGAGCTAGAAGGGACCTCAAAGGCCATCAAGTTCTGTGCTTTCATTCTTTAGCTGAGACAACTGAAGCCTAGGAAAGTTTGGTGTTCAAGGCCCTTTTGATAGGAAAGTTTGGTGTTCAAGGCCCTTTTGATAAAAAATGTGAGACAAGAGGCCTCTCACTCCAGAGTTGTTACCATGTCTGCCATACTATGCAGAGGAAGAGCCAGACGCACTAGCTTATAGCTCTGACCTTAAAATGAAAGATCAGGTTAAACCAGAGAGCTTTCAGCCTTCACTTTTCAGATCATAAAGGTAACTAAAAAAGTTGCTTCATCAAAGAAAGGAGAAAATTTCCTTCACAAATGATTTAGCACTGGAAAATTCCAGGTAGTTATGAGCAGATAAATATCTCTGATCATTAGGGCCACTCCTTCTGGACAAATTGTTCTACTTCATTGTACCATCTGCTCTGCCTCTCCTCCTGATGCCTAAAGGAGTCAGGGGAAGTAAAGAATCAAGAGAAAGCTGAAAGGAACAAGGACTAGGAAGCTTGGCAAAAGCATTGAGATGCCGCAGGATGATTCCAACCATGATTTTGTGAGAGTTGAAACTGGAGAGACGACAGGCAGCTTCTGCATCTCAGATGGGGTGGGAGGACCAAGGATTATTTCAGGGAGATTAGGCAGCCCATATCCCTTCTAAATAAGGAGAAATGTGTTTTGTCCCCCCAAATGATTTCATGCTTCGATTCATCTTTCAGGAAGATTACAGGCAAACCACAGTATGACGTGGCTGCTTTTCTTATATTAACTTAAGAAAGTGGTAGTGTGCTAAGCAAGCGTTCCATGTAATCTTTAGCCGGCACACACACGTTGTCAGGTTCAGACATGACATTTGCATTCCAAACATCTGAGATAGTCCCACAAACTGGCCAAGTACCCTACCTGCCAAATAAATACAAACTTATCTCACAGCCTTCCTTCCCCCAGCAGAACATGGTGTCCCAGCTCCAGCCTCACAGATGGATGGATCCTCACTCCTCTCTCTCTGCAACATTGATTACAGTTGCTGGAAGCATCTGCCTAATGTCTTTACCAAGTCCCCTTAAACTTCTCTGTTGAAAAACATCAATTTCCCTCTTGCCAACCCTCCCACCCCAATCTTAACATAAGCCTGTGTGGAAAGAGAAGTCTCCCACTGAATGTTATGCATGCAGAGACAATGAAAACTTTGTGTTGGGCTGGGGAGATTTCAAGGGGAGGGGGAAGCCCTAAACTTCCATGTGATTCCTGTATGTACAGGTGCTTGCTGTGTTCTTCCCAGAGTCAGTTTTGTATCAGCCAAGTTTCCACTCATAAACCAAAACTTCCCTTGACATGGGAAGAGAATGCATATGGAAAAAGTGACCCATTTCTTATCTGTTGGCCTGTCCCACTTTTATTCACTTGAGTCAACACCCAAGAAAGATATAAGAAATAGAATTTAGGCATATTATCTCTAGTCATTTAATTTTTTCTATGTTTATTGATATTATTCAGAATGGGATATTTCACATTACTATGTTATATCAATTAGTAAGCATTTATAAAGCATCTATGTATACTAGGGTTACAAAAATGAAATAGTCACTGACCTCAAGGAATTTACATTCTATAGGAAAAAACCTATGTGTATATGTCTAAATATATTTGAGATCAGTACCATGTAATTTCTGGAGGGAGGTACCTGTAAGAGGGGGTGGGGGAAGTAAGGAGGAATAAAGGAGATTAGGAAAGGAATCATGAATTTTTGTAGACAGTAATAACAATAAGTGCTTTGGGGATTGAAGATTGTGTCAAGACAGCTCAGATTGTTTCCAATCTGACCTTGGCTATCACAGAGGCGAGGAAATACTTCTACTTCCTGATTGGTTCACTATCCCACTCTTCATAGCAGCTGCTCCAAACCTTGTCATCTATCCCCAAGCCTCCCAAGACATCCCCTTGTTCCTACCCTCTACACTCAGGACCTCACCTCTATTTCACCAAAATAAAAAAAAATTGAAGCTGTTCAATGTGAAGTCCTTCTTCTCCCCTCTCCATCATCACTGATATCTTCCCCTACTATATATTACTTTATGTGATCTAATCTCATCTGTGCTTTTTCTTTCAAATTTGTCCCCATCATTATCCCCACTCTTTTATCTTCAATCTCTTCTTAGTTACTGGTTCCTTCTCTGCTGCCTATGAATATGTCCATGTTTGCTCCATCCTTAAGACAAAGTCCCTCGCTTAATCATGGGGGTTTTTAACCACCAGTTATGATCTTAAATCTCTCCTCCCCTCAGTTCTTTTTTTTTATTTTGAGAAAGTCAGCTACACTCAGCACTTCTACTTCCTCTTCTTTTGTTCTCTTCTAAGCCATCCACAATTCTGGCTCCTGAACTCATCTTTCAACTTAAACTGCTCTCTCCAAAGAGTAGTCTCCTAACTGATAAATCTAACATTGCTTCTCCCTATTCTCATCCTTCTTGTCTTTTAAGCCTCATTTGGTGTTCTTGATCACTCTCTCTCCTTCTGGATGTTTTCTCCTCATTAAGTTTCTATGAGTCTGTACTCTCTTGGGTCTTCTCCTACAAATCTGACCTCTTCTTCGCTGAGTCTTCCCCTATGTCATATCCACTAGATGCCCTCCAAGTCTCTGCGCCAGGCCATCTTCTCGATCCCTTCTCTACATCTCACTTGGTGATCTTTTCAGCTCCCATAGGTTCAATCATCATATGTTTGCAGTGGATGTTCAGATCTACATCTGTAACCTTAATGTCTCTTCTGATCTCCAGTCCTGAATCACCACGCTTTTGAACTGAATGTCCCATAACCATCTCAAACTCAACGCTGGTGAAACAGAACTCATTCTCTTTCCTCCCAAACTTTTCTATTGCTATTGATCCTGGTCACCCAGGCTTGAAAACTCACTCTCATCCTTGGCTCCTCGTTCTCACTCACCTGATATAGCCAATCCATTGCCAAATCTTGTCGTTTCTACATTAGAAACATTTCTCATCTAGATCCCTTTCTCTCTATTCACTGGGGAGACTGGAACTTAAGGGAGCATCCAGGTGAAGTTGGATAGCATAAATGTATAGTGTACCCAGTCAGTAAAACTTTATAATTTCCTTTATTTTTATTTAGCAGCATCTGAGTAGGAATGAAGAAGGCAGGTAGAAGGTAGAATTCAGGGTTGGGGTTTGACGAGGTGTGATAAGTGATGGGACAAGAAATCAAGAGATTTAAGAATAGAGGAGTGTCTAGTCACACTGGTTTTTTATTGGACTAGGGTGATAAGGGTCCAGATGGAAATGTTAATAAGGGATGAACCTGAGAGACATTTGAACAAAGAAATGAGAATATTTAATAAAAAAAATAGATCATAGAGTATTGGTACCCTGGTATGAAAAGGGGAAACTGAGGTCCAAGCTGTAAAATTTGGAGATGGGACAATGGCGGCACAGCTTTTGAGCTTTGATTTTTTGTGGATCTACCAAAAATAATAGTATCGGCTCTATTAGAGTTCATCAGACCTATACTCTCTGAGAATGGAAACTTGCTGGACGTTTCTGTTACTTGTGATATCCAACGAAACAAGTTTTATTTAATGCATACTACAAGCAGGCCACTGCTGTGTTTGGAGGTTAAAATGACAAAAAAAAAAAGGGGGGGGGGGAAAGGCTCTCCCATCAAGGAACTGTCATTCTACTGGCTGTCTTCGCGTCCTAGCTACAATCTCACCCTCCATGAGAAGTCTTTCCTTATCCCCCTTAATGTGAGCACCTTCCCTCCCTTGGTTAGCTCCAATTTATTCTGTCTTTACCTTGCTTATACACAGTTGTTTGCATGTTGCCTCCCCATTAAAATGGTGCTCCTTAAGAGCAGGGTTTATTTTCTTTGTATTCCTAGCACTTAGCACAGAGTCTGGCACACAGTAGGCATTTAATAAATGCTTATTGTCTTGCTGCCTGACTACTGGGGCATGGGGTGGGGGGGAATACAACACATATGTGGATAGGTAAATATGAAATATATAAAAAGTCACTTCAAGAGGCTGAGAGGACTAATTAGGTGTGGGACTGGGGGAGGTGGGCAGAGTTTAGGAAGGGCTCTTGCAAATGATGGCTGAGCTGTGGAGGAGACAGGGTCCTCTAAGAAGTGAAGGTGAGAAAGGAGGGCATTTTCAAACATGGGGGGACAGTCTGTGTAAATGCATGGGGGTAGATGATATAAAGTGAACCAGTTGGACTGAAATAGACAGAATATGACAGAGACTAATATAATAGATGACCCAAAAGATAGCTGGGAACTGTGTTTTGGAAAATTTCAAATGCCAGACTGAGGATTTAGAATTTTTTGGTAGAGCAATAGGAAAGAAGGAAACGAACGTTTATTAAATGCCTACTCTATGCCAGGTCCTTTATGAATTTTGTAAATGATACATTTTAAATAAATTTTAATAAATTATCTCACTTGGTTTGCACGACAACCCTTCAAGGTAGGTACTAATTTTATAGATGAAGAAACTGAAACAGAGGTTAAGTGACTTGCCTAGGGTCATACAATTAATAAATGTGAGTTGGGATTTGAACTGTTTTTCTGACTCCAGGCACAGTGACACCTGGCTGCGTAGGGAGCCACTAATGATTTTAAAGTACGAAGGTGTTGTGATTAGACCATGTTTTATTGATTTGGCAATATTTGGTTTGGCAAACCAATATTGGTTTGGCAGCTTTGTGGAGGGTGCATTGGAGGGAGGACAGACTAAAAACAGGGTGACCAAGTAGGAGGCTGTTGAAATATTCCAGGGGAGAGGTCATGAGGGTTTTGATTAAGACGGTAGGTATGAAAGATTTTGAGTTAGAATTTGTAAGACTGCCATTTATAAATGCAAGCAGTATTGGATTTTATATTCTTGGACTCAAACTTCACTGTAGATGGTGACTACAGTCATGAAATTAAAAGACGCTTTCTCCTTAGAAAAAAAGCTATGGCAAATCTGAACATCGTACCAAAAACCAGAGATGTCACCTTGCTAACAAAGGTCCATATTAGGCGAAGATGTGTTTTTTCCAGGAGCATTGTATGCTTGGGAGAGTTGGACTATAAAGACCACAGAATCAATGTATTCAATTGTGCTGCTGGAGAAGGAAGAAGATCAAATGGGTCAATACTTAGAAGAAATTCCTTCAGGCTATTCGCTGGAAGGTTAAATACTGAAGCTGAAACTTAAATACTTTGTTCACCTTCATAAGAAAAGTGGACCCACTGGAAAAGACCCTGAAGTTGGGAAAGACTGAAGGCCAAAGAAGGATGGGATGAGATGGATGTATAGTGTCATGGGAGTAATGAACATGAGCTTGGATACACTTTGGACAATAGGGGAAGATGGAGGGGCCTGGTGTGCTCTGGTCCATGGGGTCAAAGAGCCAGACAGGACTGAGTGACTGAACAGCAACAGCAATTGATTGGAAATGAGGGGGGAGAGAGAAGGAATTGATAATAACAACAATAAACAAACAAATAAGTAACTTAATATTTCATGTAGTGGTTTTTTTTTTGCATGTAGTGTTTTAAGGTTTACAAAGCACTTTAACTCCAATTTGAAAACTCTGTCCATGATACCACCTATTTCTTGTCAGAAAGAGTCAAGAATAATGTCAAGACTGCAGACTTGGAGACTAGAAGGATGTTTATGTCCTGAAACGAATTAGGGAAGTTTCAAGGAAGGATGGGTTTGACTTTGGCTTCTCTTCTTTTGCTGAGTTCAGGGGACCAGATTTTCAAAATGAAATAGGGAGGCCAGTGGCATTACTAACCAGAGGGAATATTTTTATATAAGTGGGGGGGAAACCCCAGAATGAATCCAGAAAGCACGAAGTTACATTAACTTTGTCTGATGCTATTCCATATAAAGTTATATTATCACAGTTTGAAAATATTACTTGCTTTTAAAAGAAGACCCATTTGGATCCAATCTATGATATTATTGCCGTCATGTTAAATGTTTTGAAAATGGCTTCCTCTGGGAAGCTGGTCTTTCAGATAGGATATTTGGAAGGAGACCTGGACAAGCTGGGATGAACTGACTGGAGCCATTGGTAGAAGTAGTTATTCTAGTCTCTAGGCTCCAGAACAGCCCTAGCAATCATTTTCTGTCTGCCTACATTGCTCTGTAGGATGGAGTAGGGATGACAACATTTTGCTTCCTGTTCTAACCTGTTCAATTGAGTGTTTTAGTGAGGGGTGGGAGTGTTTGTGGAGAGATCCCTCAGGGATTCTGCACACCTTGCTTCATTGTTTAGAAAAAAAAAGATTTCCTAGCTACTTTGATCTGGGCCTAGGTATCACTGTGTGGGGTAATGGGAGGGTATGTGTGTGGTTTGTCTTTTCTAAAAAATACTTGTGGGTCAGAGGCTGGGCATTATTATTGTTATTATAATAATAAATACTTATGTGCCAGAGGAGTTGAATAAAGCATAGATTAGATATGGTTCCCACCCACATCTAAACTAAAAACATCGAATTTGTAACAAGGTGTATATGTAACATATATGTAACATAATATGTGTATGTGTATAGGTATGTGTGTATTTATACACACACATATAGCAACTGGAATTCAGATACAGACGTAGAGGCCTTGGGACAAATCCATTTAATTCTTGTGCCCTTGACTGGGGACGGACCTACTCTGTCAGGGTAAGAATAGGATTGTAATTATACCTGTTAAAGTGATTTTCCTAAAGCATATGGCTGGCCATGGGAAAACACCTCCTCCTATCCAGTTATGTATGTTTTAGAATGATTTCTGTTTATGACCAAACAAGACAGAGAGAACCGCAAAAGCTAAAATGCACCATTTTGATTACCTAAAATTAAAATGTTTTTTGTACAAACAAAAGCAATGCAACTAAGATTAGAAAAGTAATAGACAAATTCAAAAAAAAAATCTTGTTAGCAAGTGTCTCTCATAAAGGTCTCATTTCCAAGATTCAAAAGGAATAGGTTTAAATTTTTTAAAATAAGAGCCATTCCTCAGCTAATAAATGGTCAAAGAATATGACCAGGCAGTTTTTCTGAAGAAGAAAGTCAAGCTATCAATAATCATATTTTAAAAATGCAAATGAAAGCAACTCTGAGGTTTGTCATTATATTCTTTGGATGGAATGATGGAATGTCAAATTCCATGAAGAAAAATGACAAATGTTGCAGGGACTGGTGGGGAAAATGGCATATTAATGAACTTTTGGAGGAGGTGTGAATTTATTTGGCTTTATTTTGGAATACCGTTTCCCACAAGTTACTAAAACGTTGCATACCCTTTGACCGGACATATAGGGAAACAAGCATTTATATAACACTTACTGTGAGTCAAACACAGTACTAAGTGCTTTTACAAATATTATCTCATTTGTTATCTTCACAACAGTCCCGAGAGGTAGATATTATTACACCCATTTTACAGTTGAGGAAACTGGGGCAGACAGAGGCTAAATGATTTGGTCAGGGTTACACAGCTAGTGAGTGTCTGACGCTGGATTTGAACTCAAGTCTTTCTAGCTCTGACTACAACACTGTGTTCATTGCACTACCATATGCCTCTTCATACCCTCAAGGGAAATCAAAGGGAGGTGGCTAAGTGGTGCAGTGAATAGAATACTGGCCCTGGAGCCAGAAGGACCTGAGTTCAAATCCTGCCTCAGACACTTAACACACACACACACACAAAAACCTAGTTGTGTGACCTTGGGCAAGTCACTTAACCCCAATTGCCCCCCCCCCAAAAAAAAGAAAATCAAAGAAGAATTCCTTGGTATTAATGATTCCTTGGCAAAGGAATTTGCCCTTTGAGAATGATTGTGGAGTTCCTTAGTCAGGTATGGCACCACTGTTTTTGATACCACTCCTTCTACCCCCCCTTTTTTTTTTGGAGGGCAGTTGGGGTTAAGTGACTTGCCCAAAGTCACATGGCTAGTTTTTGTGTCTGAGGCCAGATTTGAATTCTGGCTGTCCTGCCTCCAGGGCTGGTGCTCTATTCACTGTGCCACCTAGCCGCCCCTCTTCTCCCCTTTTTGCTTTGATAACCTACTATGATCTGAATTAAAGAAAGAAGCTTTATTGCAAAAATATAAAAAATAATTCTTTTCATGGTGGAAAAGAGATGATGAAAAGATGGGTATGACCCAAGTTAGATTAATAGTAAAATTTTATTAGAAAGTATAGATCAGGGGCAGCTAGGTGGAGCAGTGAATAGAGCACCGGCCCTGGAGTCAGGAGGACCTGAGTTCAAATCTGGCCTCAGACACTTAACACAAAAGCTAGCCGTGTGACCTTGGGCAAGTCACTTAACCCCAACTGCCCTCCAAAAAGCAAAAAAATAAAAATAAAAAAATAAAAAATAAAAGAAAGTATAGCTCATGCCATCATAGCCTTGCAATTGGAAGGGATCTTATAAGGCCCAGCTAATCCTACCCCTTTATGTATGATACAGATGAGGAAATTGAAACTCAAGAAATTTAAGTGGCTTGCCAAGGTCACACAGGTAGGAAGTGCCAGAGATGGGCTTGAACCCAGGTTTTCTGACTCTAGAAATGATGTTTTTTCTACTGTCTCTAATGCTATTGAATTTTTTTCTCTTCTTAGTCTGTGACTGTAATGGGAAGTCCAGGCAATGCATCTTTGATCAAGAGCTGCAGAGGAGAACAGGAAAGGGATTCCGTTGCCTCAACTGCAATGACAATACAGCCGGGGTACATTGTGAGAGGTGCCAGGATGGATTTTACCGCCAGAGAGACAGAGACCGCTGCTTGCCTTGCCATTGCAACACCAAAGGTATGGATGGTGTGATTTGGGCTTCTTTGTAAGTACAATCCTACTTCCAGCCAGACCCTTCCATCTCATGCTTCCCATACCTCCCCCACCCCTCCCTTATCCAATCCTTCTGTTTGTGCAAAAGCTTTTAGACTTTAGGCAATCAAAATGGTCCATTTTATCTTTTATGATCCTCTCCATACCTTGTATGGCCATGGATTCTTCTCCTTCCTGTTGTTTAGGTGTACTGATAGTCACATTATCAATGTTGCAGACCCTGGCTCTATAATTTATCTTTCATTTCTGGTATGTGTCTTGTATGTACACTTTTTTTTGCATGTTCTCTCCTTTTAGAATGTATGTTCCTTGAGAGAAGGATCCATGGTTTTTTTTTTCCCTTTCTTTGTATCCTTACAGCTTAGCACAGTGCCTAGTACTTAGTAAGCAATCAATAAATATTTGTTCCACTGATTAATTAACTACTTTTATCCTAGACACTATCAGAGTTGACTTCAGAGGAATTGTTACCTGGGCAGCTAGGTGGTAGAGTGGATAGAGCGCTGAGCTTGGAGTCAGGAAGACTCCTATTCCTGAGTTCAAATATAGCCTCAGATTCTTATGAGACCATGGGTTAGTCACTTAATTTTTTTGCCTCAGTTTCTTCAACTGTGAAAATGAGCTGGAGAAGGAAATGGCAAACTACTCCAGTATTTTGGCCAAGAAAACCACAAAAGGGGTCACAAAGAGCCAGACTTGACTGAAATGACTGAACAACTGCCTTTAGGATGCCTTGACCTTGATTCCTTGACAAAGGAAATTGCCCTTTGAGAATGATTGTAGCATTCCTTAGTCGTTGTCTCAGTCATGGCCCCACTTATCTTGACACCATTCCTTCTACCCTTTTGCTTTGATAACCTACTCTAATCTGAATTAATTTCTCGAATATACCTGGCATTCGGCTTCAGGTGCAAGAGCAGTCATCAATAGCAATGGCTGAATCTGGCCCAACAGAACTGATCCAAGTCAGTTGCTTGAAAGAATTTGAAAATGATGACATTCTGATTGTAGATGGCATATTAAGGGCACGATACCCCTGCATGTGCTGTAGTATAAGAACTAATCTAGTAGGAAGAATAATGGTTTCAGAGTCAGAGGATCAAGGTCCCAATCTGCTACTAACCACCTCTGTAACCTAGGGTAGTATGGATCTTTGACTCCTCCTTTGTAAAATGAGAAGGTCAGACCCTTAAAGTTCTTTCCAGTTCCAGGTCTATTATCTCATGATTTGAGAAAGCTGGAGCTGCCCAGTGAACCAGGACCCCTTAGAATCTCTCCCTGGATTGCTGCCATGATGCAGTTTACATTCAGATTTCCACAGTTTGGAGGTTTAAACACAGCACTCAGAATCTTATGGCCTCAGTGAGCCTTTGGATGGAGAAAGAAAAACCAGGTGATCCCCACTTCAAGAAGCATTTAACCTCTACCTCTGTGAAGATCCCACATCCCTTCAGGCTATACTGCGGCACTGTGAATCATAGGAGTTGGGTCATCTCAGTATGAATGTAATTAGAAATTTAATTGGCTCAGCTGGAGTGTTTGGCGGGATGTCAAGCTCAGTATTCATGGAACAAATGAGTATAGTGCAGCCCAACAGAGTATGACAATGGTATTGGTTTTAACCATTGTCTCTCATTTTTTTTATTGTGTGTGTCCTCTTTTTCTTCCCACCCAGGAAAATTTTTTAAAAAAGATATGTTGGAGGTGGGTCAGTGAGACATGGGTGTTCTTTGGTATTCGTGAAAGATTTTAGACAGAGCAGGCAGTAGGTTAGTATACGGGATAGAGTTCTGAAGGGCTCAGGAAATCCTGGGTACAAATCTTCTCTCAGATAATTCCTAGCTGTGTGGCTCTGGGCAAGACCCTTAGCACTGACTGGATTCAGTGATCTCCAAGTTCTCATCCAACTGTAAACCTAGGATCCCTTCACTCCTCCATGAAGTTCTACTCCTGTACTTCTTCATCATGGCAGGAGGTAACCTTGACTTGTCCAAGGCTATGGAGCAGGACCAACGGAGCTGGTAGTATAAGCCCAGACACACATGGGTGGGGTCTGTTTTCAGAAAGGCTGGTCACTAGGGGATGACATTTTTTGGCTCAAGTAAGTCATGAAACTATGAACAAAGGCAAGGAGGTTTTGTGACCTATATTGGAGAAAGGAATACCTACCTTGAAGGAATTCCAGAGCTTTTTATTTTTTTGAATGTTTATATTGATATCTTTTTTCTGACATAATCTCAATTTTTCTTTGTATATTCCTTGCTATCACAGAGAATCATCCCTTGTAACAAAGGGATAGAGATTAGACCTTTGATTTCCCAACCCATCTTCATTCTGGTGTCTTCCCTCTGTTCATTATTTCCTATTTATTCTGTTTGCATAAATTTATTTGTATGGTCTCTCTCATATTAGATTGTGAGTTCCCTGAAGACTGGGACTGTTTTGTTTCTTCTTATATCTCCAGCAGTTAGCGTTGTGCCTGGCACATAGTAGGTGCTAATTGATTATTGATACAGGGAACTCCCTGATGAGAAACCTTCCTCTGACAATATATATAGCTTGGTTCTTTCTCTTCAATTTATCGTCTTAGAGATTTGCCTACAGCTGTTGTTGTTGAGTTGTTTTCAGTTATGTCTGACTCTTCACAACCCCATATGGGGTTTCTTGAACAGAAAAACTGGACTGCTTTGCCATTTCCTTCTCCAGTTCATTTACAGATGAGGAAACTGAGGCAAACAATGTTCAGTGACTTGCCCAGGGTCATACAACTATTAAGTGTCAGATTGGATTTGAACTCATGAAAATGAGCCTTCCTGATTCCCAGCCCAGTACTCTATTCACTGTGCCAGCTAATTGCCCTTTGCCTACAGCACCAAGTTATTCAATGATCCATTGCCCAGGGTCATGTAGTCAGTATATATCAGAGACAGAACTTGAATTTAGGTCTTCTTGGCTTTGAGGGCAGCTGTCCATCCACTATGCAGTCCATATTGCCTCTGTCTCATAACAAAGAACAAAAAGGAGGGAGAGAAAAGTTCAGCAAAACTAACTTACTGAAAAAGTTCAGCATTATATATAGTGTTCCACACCTTTAGTTTCCTGGCCTCTGAAGAAAAAGGGGGGGTGGGGAAGAGCCTTCTCATTTCTCTTTTTTAGAAACTCCAGATCCTCAGAAGCATTAAAGAAGGTGAGTTTGAATGAAGAGGTCAAGGATATTACTGGATAGATTGGAGGCAGGGGAAAAACAGATACAGGGGAGCCTGTAAAGTGGCTAGAATTCTCAGACACAGGTCTGACTCTTGCTTCCACAATGTCCCTTAAATCTCTTGTGGCTTGAAAGAGTTAATAATTGGCTTCTATTAGAAAGGTGAAGCTGTTTATACTCTTATTCATTTTTAATATTAGATTGGATGGGGACAGTAACTGGACCTCTGATCTCATTAGTAGAGTGAACTCTCAGAGGAGAAAACTTCCTTTACCAAGGCAGGTCAACACATTCTCTGCAGCTTCTGGTCTGTGAGAGTGCCCTGGAGTACTGAGAGGTTAACTAACTTGCCCAAGGTTGCTTGAAATGTGTCAGAGATGGGATGTGAATGTAGTTCTTCCTGGTTTAAGGTCAGCTCTCTCTCCATTATGCCACATTGCCTCTAATAGACTGGAAATATAATTAAAACGTATTCTTCAGAACTGTTTTCTTTCTGGTTCCCTAATGCAGGATTTCCCAACCTCATTTGGATACAGAAAACTTTAGATCTTTAAAAATGTTGACAGAATCCATAAATTCTGGACTGAAGTGTGGGTAGGGGAAGGTGAAGATTTTTTCACATCCCAGATTTGCTATACAAAGTAAACATTTTTTTGACAAATAATTTCATATGGAATATTTTCGAGATGAAAATATCACTAGCATCATTATTTCCTCAGAGACTGCCTATTTCTGCTATGTGGAACATCAGAGCTTTACACAACACAGTTTGGAAAATGTTGCCCAAATGAATTCCCACTGCATTTCTAAGTTCCCCCTGTGCCTTGATGGATGCTCATAGCATATATAAATAATCATTAGAGACAACACTTGATTACTGTTGAATATTTTTTGAGCTCTACTAAGAGGTTAGCTGTCTTTTTTTGCAGTGTAAATTAGCCAAAAATTTCCTCCCACTTTTCTCTTTTCTTGTCCACCCCTACAGGCTCTCTCAGCTCACGGTGCGATAACTATGGCCGATGCAGCTGTAAGTCGGGTGTGATGGGAGACAAGTGTGACCAGTGCCAGCCAGGATTCCACACTCTCACTGAAGCTGGATGTACCCGAAACAGACAACCAAAGTAAGTGCCTCTCAAGAAGATCCAGGTAAAGTCATCAGAGGAATCTTCAGAAATTCTGTGCAATAGAGATAGGGATAGGGAAGGTGACCAGACCTGAAATTTCATCAGTCTGGGGAATCCCTCTACCAATGCAGACAGGCCCTTTCTCTGCATTTCACTGGCAGAGCCCTAAGATGTTTAGTGACTTGCTCAGGGTCACACAAGGAGCGTGAGTCACAAGTGTAACTTGAACCTGAGGTCCACAGCTTTGAGTCTGCTCTCAGTCTCCTGAACCACCCTGTCTCTCTCAGAGACTCTATAGCCCCTCAGAATCCTTGGTACCCTCACAGCTTCCTCGATTCCTCTTTTCTCTCTATTACCAGGATAAATTTCTACTCTTGGACCTCAGCCAATAAGCACCTGCCTCCCTGGGTTGTTGTGACAATCATATAAGAACTTTGTAAAGAGCTTAGCACATGGCTTGGCACACAGTTGGTGTTTACTAAATGCTTATTCCCTTCCCCTGTTCATCATTCCATAGCCTCTCCAACAGCAGCAGCAGCAGCAGAAGATAATAGCTCGCATTTGCACAGCACTTTACAAAGTACATTCATAATCATAATCAATCATGGTAGCTTGCATTTATATATTGCATTAATTACAAGTATTACCTCATTTAATTCTCACAACAACCCCAGGAGGTAGGTTCTATTATGATCCACATTTTACAGATGAGGAAACTAAGACAGACAGCGGTCAAGTGACTTCCCCTCTGTCACATAGTTAGTAAATGGTTGAAACTAGATTTGAACTCAGATCTTCCCAGTCCCTGGTCTGTCTCTCTATCCATTGTGCTACCACCTAGCTGCCATAATAATGCTATGGTATAGAGGGGGAAGCATTCCTTTCTAGATGAACTGAAGCAGTGTATTCTGAAAGGTTAAATGATTTGCCCAGGGACCAATAGCATGTGAAGGAGTGAGATTCAACTCTGTCTAAATTTAGCATTCTCTCCACAACCTCCTACCTCACAAACAGCTAGATGGAATTTAACTCTTAATCACAGACTTAGGAGTGAGTGAATGGATGCCTACAAATGAGGGAGAGAAAAGAAAAAGAGTAAAGAGAGGGAGCTATGACCTTTCCCCTAACCCTCAAACATCTTGTTCTGAACTGGGACCTCCCTGATAGGTGCAGGATGAGGGAGAGGTGCATTACAGTCAGAAAACTCCAAGAATAGATTGCTTTTTCTCAGACAAACCAAGATCTGATCTTTCTTTATCACAATATTCTACCCTAACCAGATGTGCAAAGGATAGGACTTTTACAGCGCAGATGAGGTTAAGAGTTTGGCAAACAATGAACTCAGTGAAGACTTTCCATCCCTTTTTACCACTTTTACCATTGTCTTCTTCTTCCTCAACACCCAACCCTAGAAAAGTGATGACTAAACCCCCACGTGCTGAAAACGCCCTCTGAAGGTAGCCCAGACTTGCCAATACCTACTGTTCTTAGAGGGAAGCCCTAGTCATACATATCCAAACCACAGGAAGAACTTTAATGTGGCTTCCAGAGCCAGGCTCAAGCTGTGTCAGGGCCAGAAGATCCTTATTCTTATGCTGAACTTTCATTTAAGTGGTCTTTAAGATATGGGAGTGTTTCTCAACTTTGGCTAAGTTCTGTACTCCTGATGTGTTCTTGGACTAGTCTTTTGGTGTGAGTCCAGGGTCTTCACCTCCCACAGGAACTGGGCATCTCAGGAAAATGTGTAGTGACTTGGGAATGGGATAGTGGTGGCCATATCTTCTTGTCATCAACCTCACAGAAAGACTGGTGATTTCCCAAGGGTCGACTTTGTCCTCCTGAAATGTTTTCTTTGACCTAGAACAGTTGGTGAACTGTTTGATAAGCAGTGAACTATTCATTCTCCTTTAAAGTTTCAGTGTGATTCAATTTAGTGAATTATTAATGTACTGCTTTGGGACGCTTCAAATGGAGTTTGGCATCCTTGGCCCCGGAAATCCCTTTGGATTCCTGAGAGTTCAAATCTGGACCAGGTCAATTCAAGAAGCATTTGTTGATTGATTCCTGTTTAGTTAAGCCTCTAAACCTCAGGACCACTCTTCTTTAATATATCAGCCCGAAATAGAAACAATAGGATTGGGTCTTAGAGATCTTGCCATTTATCTTTTGTGGGATCTCTTGACGAATGCTCCCTGAACAGTTCTTTTTTTTTCTAGAACTATCCAGACAAACTAACTATGCGGGCCCTGGGAAAATAATCTCTTCTACCTGAAAAGTTGTATATTGATTTTTCAACTAGAATAGTTCAAAAGGAGAATGGGATACTTTGGGGGGCGGGGTTCCCCTTTACAGAAGGCTTCAGGCAGCGACTGGCTGACCACTTGTCAGATATGTTATAGTGGAGACAGCTAGGTGGTTCATAGAGTGCCAGGTATGGAGTCAGGAAGACTTCTATTCCTGAGTTTAAATCTGGCCTCAGATACTTACTAGCCATGTCACCTGGGAAAGTCATTTAACATATCTGTCTCATTTTTTTTTTTTTTGTGAGACAGTCTGGGTTAAGTGACTTGCCCAGCATCACACAGCTAATAAGTGTCAAATATCTGAGGCTGGATTTGAACTCAGTTCCTCCTGCCTCAGTCCAGTGCTCTCTCCATTGCTCCACCTAGCTTCCCCTTCATTCTCATCTCACAGATGAGAGTAATAATAGTAGCTACCTGGCAGGGTTGTTGCAAAGATCAAATATTACAAAATGCTTTGTAAATCTAAAAGTGCGACTCTCATCTCAATAATGACAACTATTAATAAATGGCCATTCTCTTGGACCAGGAGACTGGTAACCTCTGATATCCCATCTGTCCCCCAGATTCTTTGACCCTGTGATTTTGAATAATGGTATATTGTTGTTAATAATCTTCAGGGTAAATAGAGTATCTTCAGTATCTACCAAGATGAGTCATTTTACAAAATCATGTGCCTTTTGTGAAAAGACAATAAAAGTTGATAACATATCATTACTATTGATCTATTTAAACATTTACTAGAGACTAGCTGGGTTGGATTATCTGTCCTTGGCCTGCGTCACCCCGTGGTTTAATCAGCGACTAAGGACATGCTTATCACGATCGCCATTGGCACAAGTCTGGGAATATTCACTAACATGTGGGATGGCAAAATGCAACCCAGGACTAAATCCAACAAAGTGAAATTCAATAGGGATAGAAGCAAAATCTTGTGCTTGAGTTGAAATAACCAACAAGATGGCAGAGGCATGTCTAGATGGCAGTTTGTATGGGAAAAGTCTCAGGGTTTTAGTTCATTAATATATGACAACTAAAAAAGTGAAATCTTGGGCTGTATTCAGTGTCTGGAGGGAGTGGAGTAGTAGTTCTGTACTCCGCCATGGTCAGATCACGCCTGGAAAGGTGGGATGGTATAGTGGAGAGAGCTCTGGATTTGAAGTCAGCAGATCTAGGTTTGAATCCTGGCTCTGTTACTTCCTGCCTGTGTGACCTTGGGGCAAACCTGGTGACCAGGTTCACTGATCAACCAATGAATCTGGTTGGACCAGATTGTCTCTAAGGGCCCTTCCAGTTCTAAGCTGATGAACCTATGATCCCTCCTCAGTTGGGCTTCACAGGGATGAGTTCTCTGGGGATCCTTGCAGGATAAACAGTTAATCCCAGATCCACTCTCCCCAAGGCTTTTGAGTGTTTCAATAAAGGAGAATGTTGGGGGAGGCTAGGTGGCGCAGTGAATAGAGCACTGGCCCTGGAGTCAGGAGTACCTGAGTTCAAATCCGGCCTCAGACACGTAACACAAAAAAACTAGCCATGTGACCTTGGGCAAGTCACTTAACCCCAACTGCCCTCCAAAAAGCAAAAAAAAATGAAAAAATAAATAAAGGAGAACATTAAGAATTCCACAGCATCTCAGAATGAAGTCTCAAGAAAGATCTATCCCCCATCTTCAATTCATGATTACTTTAGTTCTGGAATTTTGTTGTTGAATCATTTTGGGGTTTTCTTGGGAAAGACACTGGAGTGCTTTGTCATTTCCTTCTCCAGCTCATTTTACAGATGGGTAAAGTGAGGCAGAGTTAAGTGACGCACCCAGGGTCACATAACTAGTAAATGAAGCTGAATTTGAACTTGTCTTTTTGACTACAGGCCTGGCATCAGGCCTCCTATAGGAAGTGGGACTTTAAGTGTAGTATCAGAAGCAAAGATGACCTTGCCTATGGTGATTTTATGTATATAATTGCTATGGACTGATTAATCAACATTTTGCTTTTTCTTTTGCAGAAATTCCAAATGTGACTGTGATCCAGCAGGTAGCACAGGGAGCTGTGACTCAGGTCGATGTATCTGTAAAGCTTCAGTCACTGGAGAACGCTGTGATAGGTCTGTATTTGTGCACTGAGTGTCGAATTAGCATTAAAGTCCCCTCAGTGATGAGTAAGAGAATCTGTTTTCTCTGGGATAGAATGAGGGTGGTTAATGCTGAGAACTCTCCTATACCTTCTGGCATGGTTCCCATCTAAACTCTTGAACCTTATCTGGCTCTTAAATCAACCTTGGGCAGGGTCTTTGATCTTCAAGGGTCTTTTACCCCAGACCTCCCCGCTTTTTTTGAGAATGGATCTCCTTGTCTCACCCAGGCTGGAAGCACAGTGGTCACTCATGGGCCTAATCCCTATGCTCATTGGCATGTAACCTGTTTTATTTTTCTGACCTGTGCCAGTTCACCTCTCCTTACACAGCATGGTGGCCTTCTGCTCCTGGGAACTCATCATATTGGTGATGGATTTAGTGGGGACTCTGGGAACATTAACTTTACTGCAACTCAGGTCTCCTGAGCTCAAGATTGATCAGCCTTAGCCTCCCCCAGTAGCAGGGATTAGACGTGAGCACAGTGCCACCCAGCTAGACCATTTGTTTTAATGGTCGTCATTCCTAAAGCCTTAATGCTTCTCCTCCATCTCTGTCTTTCCCCTCCCAAGTACTTCAATACAGTATAATGTGAAACCCTGAGACCATGGGCTATACTTACTTATTATCTGTAAAAGATTGACTTGGTTACACATGTTAGGAAAATCCTTATGGAAGGATATCACCACATATAGCCATAGATGTCCACTATGTGCAGAAAAGGAATTGACCAAAGATGACATTGGGTTATGCATATGTGTGTAGATGTTGGGGTGTATTACAAAAGCAATGCTACTGACAGAGAGACAGAGACAGAGAGAGACATAAAGAGAAAGAGAGAGAGAGAGAGAGAGAGAGAGAGAGAGAGAGAGAGAGAGAGAGAGAACTGGAAAACGTGTACAAACATGAACTAGAGAAACTGTCAGAGCCTTTTGGGAGCCAAGCCATGCTAGGGCAGGTGGAGCAACGTGGTGGGATCCTCCCTAAATTTGCTATTGCAGGACACTCCTCAGGTACAAATTGTGCTTGAGTTTAACACTACTCCCTCCCCTGGGATTATTAGAAGAGAGATCTGGAGTTGGTACCAGGGGAAAAGACTTCCCTTCTCCTCCCCTCATTTTCTTGAAAGTAAGAGCCTTTCTTTGGCATCCATCCAATCACTTGTGCTCAAGGTAAAGGAAACTCTTAGTGAATTCCTCGGCTGCATTTTAAAGGATTCTTTGTTGCCGAGCTAAGAGCAAGGAGAAAAGCAATTCCTGCTTTATTATAGTAAAAATTTCTTCCTTCTTCACTCCCTTCCTTCCTTCCTTCTTTCCTTCCTTCTTTCCTTCCTTCCTTTCTTTCTTTCTTTCTTTCTTTCTTTCTTTCTTTCTTTCTTTCTTTCTTTCTTTCTTTCTTTCTTTCTTTCTTTCTTTCTTTCTTTCTTTCTTTTTTTCTTTCCTTTCTCTCTGTTTCTGTCTCTTTCTCTCTCATATTTCATCAGTGTAGGGGAAACCTGTAGAAACTCCCTCCATTGCTATATATTGGCAACAAGAGTTCCCTGGGACAATGAGAGCTTAAGTGCCTTGTCCATTGCCACATCTTGAAACCAGGTCTTGCTCTCTGTAACAACAGCCAGCCGCCTGCCATGCCATGCTGTCCCTCAGTTTAAGCCTAGACAAACATAACTGCCCACACCTGCTGCCTTTACTTTGAGGTCTCATCGTGGAGACTTGTGGGGTGGGGCATGGCTTCCATCAGGGCTGCTGCCCTCAATGCAACTCCCTTAGTTAGTACTTCCTCTCAAAGTGAAGATGGGGGAGGGGAGGAGAGAGGAAGGGAGAAGGTGCTAAGCTATCCCATCCCTTTCTTAGAGGTTACACACCCATCCTTCCCCCTTTTTTTGTAGTCCTTATACATTTGGGGCTTGTACTTTGACTATAATCTCCTCTCAGTTTCCAGGTCCATGCTAGGAAACAGTGGTCAATTAGAGCCCATTACTAAACTCTTAGTTTAGTGAAACTCTCAGTGGGAGATAGAGTGGCCAGCCATGTTATACTAAGGAGCTGAGGTGTCAGAGAATGTCTTGCTCATTCCTTTCCTCCACCACATATGCCCTTCAAAAATCAAATTTGAGTTCTGTATCTTCCCACTGTCTCCTCCTGCCATTTTGTGTTCCAGTTTCTGCCTCACTCCTTCAAGTGTGGAAAAGGTGAGTCACATCTGACAGAGAACCCAAAATGTCAAAGCTGGGTGAGTGACTCAGGTTCTCTGGTACCCAAGATTAACTTGACCTTGTTCTACTGATGGACCTTGCCAGAGAGAGAGAGAGAGAGAGAGAGAGAGAGAGAGAGAGAGAGGCTTCCTCTAGGGGAAAACAGGCATTTTCTCTAAAAGCCATTCTTCCTGGGGCTGTCATTGCCAATCAGAGAGACTGTGTGTAAGAGGAGGTACTTTGACTAAAGTAGACAGATTCCTTCTCTCAGAATTGTCAGGGCCTGGCAAGAAGGAATAAAGGGAGATGTCAGATGTTGGATTATCTACATGAAGCAAGAGATAACCTATAATAAGGTGCCAATTTCTGAAATGACTGTTCTAGATGTCGGCCTGGTTTCTATCATCTGGACAGAGGCAATCCTGAAGGATGCACTCAGTGCTTCTGCTATGGTCACTCAGCCACCTGCAGCAGTTCTGGGGTTTACAGCGTCTACAAGATCACTTCAACGTTCCATCGAGGTAAAAGCTGTGCATTCCCAGACCCTTAGTGAGCAGAGGCCTCGTTTCAGGAGCACATCTCTTTAGGGAAGATCATACATTTTGAGCAGAAATGAACCTTGTGGGTCATCTAGCCCAACATCCCTTCCTCCTATTTTACAAATGAGCAAATGAAGACCCAGAGCATCAAAGTCACGCAAGGAATCAGAGCTTAAACTCGGGCCTTTGCCTCTAAAGCAAGTGGTTTTTCCCGTTGTCGGGATGTAGTCTTCTGCTTGGGTGGTAGAGGGTGGCATGACGTTATCCTTTGATATGTTATCCCTTCAGAACACTGAATAATATAATAATAATAATACCCTGATACCTTAGAAGGATTCACAGGTGAATAGTTTACTTACACCAGTGGTTTTCAACCTTCTTAACGCTGCGACTCTTTAATACTCGTATGTGGGTATATCTGCATGTGGGTGGACCTGCCTGGAGACAGATAGAGGAGCAGTGTCTCCGTTCCTAAGACCATTGGAAATATGTGTTTTCCGATGGTCTTAGGCAACCCCTGTGAAAGGATTGTTCAACTCCCAAAGGAGTAACAACTCACAGGTTGAGAACCGCTGACTTAAACTGAGTTTTTTTTTATTCCTACCAAGTTTTAGTTTAAAAAAAAATTAAAAAGTTACCATACAGCTAGGTCCTGATTAGTGTGAATAATGAATCCCATGAAGTGGTCCCATTATTTAAATGTGCACTGTATATTTCCAGTAGGCTTGAACCAATGACCATATTTTATATAAATATAACTTTGAAGAGTGTAAATTTGAACATGTGACCACTTTGTGGGGTTCATTATTTGCACTAATCAGGACCTACCTGTATATCCATCTTCCCTTGTTATATTCTCCCAAACCAACTCATGATCACTAACACATCTTCCGGAAGTGGTTTTGGGATGCTAGGAGATCTTACCCTGCTATCTAAGCTGGAGTTTCTCCTTGTACTTCCTGGACCACTTTGCCTTGTTGAGGCTCTGGTTGTATAAATAAAATGAGTATATAATCTTGATATGATCTTGAGGTGAGGTATGTGGGTGTCAATGACCACAAGGAGGATCGCTGCCCCCCCAAATATTGTCATCCTTACACAATGCTCCAGCCACTCTGTGCTAGTTACAGCTCTGATTATGGTCAGAAGCATCCTAAGTGAAACCTTTTCTATTTGCTTTTTTTTTTAGATGCTGATGGCTGGAAGGCCATCCACAGAAACAGAGCCCCTGCCCCACTTCAATGGTCCCAACGCCACCATGATGTGTTTAGCACAGCCAGGAGATCCGACCCTATCTATTTTGTAGCTCCTGGTATGTAAAGAACTGTATTTCTTCAGAGGGTTGCTAACTTTTATAAGACATGAAAATCAAGTTGATGAATTAAAGAGGGGGGAAATGTGGAAGCCCAGTCGTTCAGCGTTCTACTGCTGTGACCCTACATCTTAACAGTAGAGCAATGAGCATTTGAACTCTAGAAGTAATACCAATAATAACAACCACAACCTTAAGCCTGTTTACCACTTTGTCATTTACAAAGGGCTTTCACATATATGATTATTTTGTGTGAGCTTCATAAGATCCTGTGAAGTAGCCAGGAAGTAGGCATCTTCGCCTCCAAGGTAGGTCCATTGGGGTTAAGTGACTTGCACAAGGTCACATGACTAGTTTTTTGTGTTAAGTGTCTGAGGCTGGTTTTGAACTCAGGTCCTCCTGACTCCAGGGCTGATGCTCTATTCACTGCACCACCCAGCCACCTCCAGTTTCTTTTCTTGAAGTAATATATTCTCCATGTAACTTAAATGACATGATAATTTCCATTTTACAGATGAGGAAATTGAGATAAGTTTTTTTAATAAAATTTATTTTTCTCTAATTACATGTAAAGATAATTTTTAACATTTCATTTTTAAAAATTTTGATTTCTGAATTTTCTTCCTCCTTTCTCCCCCTTATCCCTGAAATGGTAAACTATTTGATATAGGTTATACGTGTGTAATCATGCAAAACACATTTCTGTATTAGTCATGTTGTGAAAAAAATACTGACCAAAACACACACATATACACACACACAGAAAGAAAGTGAAAAACAGTATGCTTAAATCTGCATTCATTCAGACTCATCAGTTTTTCCTCTGGAGGTAGAAAGCATTTTTCATCATCCGTTCTTTGGAATTGTCTTGGATCATTGTATTGCTTAGAATAGCTAAGTCATTCACACTTGATCATCATACAATATTTTTGTTACTATGTACAATGTTCTCCTGGTTCTTCTCAGTTCACTTTGCATCAGTTCATATAAGTCTTTCCAGGTTTTTCTGAAATTATTCTGCTTGTTATTTCTTATAGCGTACAGTATAAAACTACATCTTGTTCAGTCTCAATTTCTAATTCTTTCCCACCACAAAAGAGCGGCTATGAAATACTTTTGTACATGCAGATCCTTTTTCCCTTTTTTTTTTTTAAATCTCTTTGGAATCCAGACATAGTAGTAGTATTGCTGGATCAAAGAGGATGCATAGTTTTATAGAAGCTGAGGGAAATTAAGTGACTTACCCAGGATCTCCCAACTAGGAATTGTCTAAGGACAGATTTGAACTTGGGTCCTCTTGACTCCAGGTCTAACACTCTGTCTACTGTACCATTTACCCACCTAGAAAATGAAGAAACTCTCCTCTACATTGGACCTGTACAGACTTTGTGACCCTAGGTGAATTACTGGGGGGAGGGGTGGGGAGATAAAGGTTTGTTCCTTCACACCTGTGCTCTCCTCCAAGTTTGTCTGAGATGCATTGCTTTCCTCCCCACCACCCTCAGGTAGTTCTGCCCAGGGATTTTCTGCCCAGGTCATTACTCCCTATTGATCTCAATCTCTTGTGGCTTCTCTTCTTTCCTAACTGGTGGTAGCCATTCTTAAGCCTTGTTCACTGTCCATTACAGGTATCCCCCCTGTGATTCAAGTCCACCATTAAAGTATCTCTTCTCCCCTCCTTCTGACGCTATCCACCATAACTCCTTTTAATATTTAGCTATCAGAAGTGCTCCTTGTAGCTTAGCTCCAGCTGATGGAGCTCCTCACCTCCCTCCTGCCAACATGCCCTTTGGAAGTTAACCTATAAGAAGAGGTTACTCTAGAACCTCTGTGTTCATAGCTCATAGACACATGTCCAGACCAGACTTGTCTCCGTTATTTTTACCCCTGCCCTATCATACAAAAGCACTCGCCTTTAGGGGCCCATGGGAATTGTGTCTTTCTTTTCTTTTCTTTTCTTTTCTTTTCTTTGTTTCTTTGTTTCTTTCTTCTTTTCTTCCTTTCTTCCTTTCTTTCCTTCCTTCAACTTTTTGGAGGGGGGAAGGTAGGGCAATTGGGGTTAAGTGACTTGCCCAAGGTCACATGGCTAGTTTTATGTTAAGTATATGAGGCTGGATTTGAACTCAGGTCCTCCTGACTCCAGGGCCAGTGCTCTATTCATTATGCCACCTAGCCACCCCCCCCCCCTTCTTTTAAAACTCAAGTTTCATAATAGAAGTAAGTTCTCCATAATCCAGTGACTCTGGCCTCCTTGTTGCTCCTAAAACAAGAAACTATCTCCTGACTGTGAGCTTTCTCAATGACTCTCCCTCATGCCCCAAATGCTCTCCTTCCTCATCTCACCTCCTGCCTTCCCTGGCTTCCTGCAAGCCCCAGAAAAAATCTCACCTCCTACAGGAGCTTGTTTCCAACACTCTTCCTTCTAGTACCTACCCATTGTCAATTTTCTCCCATTTATCCTGTGTATAGCCTATTTGTCACAACTCTTTTTGCATGCTGTCTCCCCCATTAGATACTGAGGTCCTTGGGGGCAAGGATTATCTTCTGCCTTTCTTTGTATTCCCAGGGCTTAACACTGTGCTTGGCACAGTAGACACTGAATAAATGTTTAGTGCCTGACTTACCTTAGCAGCTCTGTAGTCCAGTGCTTTAGAGATGGTGTGGCCTACAGGATAAAGAGGCCTTGAAATGAAGAAAACTGGGTTTGAGTCCTGCCTTTGTGACTTTGGACAAATCATTTAACTTCTCAGTGTTCTCTGTAAGACTATACATTGCAGGAGTGTTGACCTGCGTTGGTAGAGGGAGTTTCATCACCTGAGGGTCCCCTTTACCAATGGAATCCCAGATCCAGGCCCTCTTTTAAATACTTTCTCCCCCCAAAATGGTGTTTTCTTATGCAGTTTCATCACTAACTCTCTCTTTTTTCATGACATTTTACTTTATAGCCAAATTTCTTGGAAACCAACAGGTGAGTTATGGGCAGAGCCTATCTTTTGATTACCGTGTGGACCGAGGAGGGAGGCACCCATCTGCCCATGATGTGATTCTGGAGGGAGCTGGTCTTCGTGTCTCGGCACCTTTAATGCCTCTTGGGAAAACATTACCCTGTGGAATCACCAAGACATACACATTCAAGTAAGCAGACATATTCAGGGTTGAATTGACCCTGCCTGTGATGCCTTCTTCATCACCGAATGCCCTTAGAATAGTGCTTAGTACATAGAAAGGATTTAATAAATATTTGTTGATGGGTTATAAATCAATGAAAAATCATTTATTAAGCATTTACTATGTGCTAAGTTTTTTGCTGTGCTAAGCTTTGGAAATACACCTACAAAGGTGCAGACAGCCCCTGCCCTCAAAGAGCCTGCATTCTCATAGGGAGAAAGAGAAGGGGACAGGGATGGTGGATGGAGCCATAAGGGAGTGGATTGACACGCCCTTTCCAGGAACACACACAGAGGTGATCTAATTAAGTTCCAGACCTGGAAGGGGGTGGGGAGGAGGGGACAAGGGATATGTGCAGAAGCATAGTTACTGCTGAGAAGTCTGGGGAATGAAATGAACCATAGCTAGTGACTGAGGTAACCACCAATGGTGGTGGAAGTTGGAGAGATGAGGAGAGGATGGTCTGAGGCAGGAGTTGTGAGCACAAAAGGGCACTGCACTCAGTCCTAAAACTCAGATCTCCTGTATGTGAGAAAACTGTTAGCAAAGGGGGTTCTACCTTCAATTTACTAGTCAATGAATATTTTTAAAGGACTGACTTTTTTGACCTTTCTGAGTGTTTCTTTAGGACTACATTGATCAGTCTCTGTTCCCAGATTATAAGTATGGTTTATAATCAGGAGGACTGTGGGGAGAGTGTGATAATTTTTTTAAAGCTTTTGGATTTTAAATATACAGACTGAACGAACATCCGAGCAGTAAATGGAATCCTCAGCTAAGTTATTTTGAGTACCGCAGATTATTACGGAACTTGACAGCCCTTTGGATCAGAGCTACATATGGAGACTACAGTAAGTGACTAATAGTCCCGGAGGAACATTTCCAGGGGAACTTCACCCAGTTCATAGCCAAATTGTTCCTACAACATATACGCCCAGTCTCCTGGTTCTAGCTTGTGACCTTCTTGAAATGCAAGTAAGGAAAGATATAGCCACCAAAGGTGTTAATTTATGATCCAACAGAAATGTTAAATGTTAAAGTCAAGGAAGGTAATGAGCATGTATTAAATGCTTTCTATATATGAGGCACTGAGCTAACCACTGGGAATCCATGTATAAGCAAAAAAGAAAACCAGCCCCTGTCCTCAAGGAGCTTCCATTCTAATTAGAGAAGACAAAAAAAAAAGAAAGCTGAAAAGTTGGGGGAGGGGTGAGTGGTATTAGTGGCAAAGTCAGGGAAAAGGGGTGAAGATGGTTAGTCTCGGCGCTTCCTGAAAATGGAGGTTCCAGGACTAACTCACCAGTGGGAGAAGAGGGCTGTGGGAACAAAGAGATCTTCAAAGGTGAGAAGGCTATTATGTATATATGTGTATATATGAATGTATATATCATTTCCTATATATAAATACATCCATGCTCAATTGTAACCTTGGGGTGGCAGATGGGGGGAGGAAAGGGGGTAAAAAAAGCACAAAGTAAAAAAGCGTACAACAGAGAACAAGAGAAAACCTCCAAGGAAGCAAAGAAAAGATGAACAGCTTTCAACATAACTTACAGTATTGAATATATCGGCTTTTTTGAAATGAAAAGTTATTGCTATGCTTTCTGCATCCTCTCCTGTGTTCTGCTGTGCATATGACATGTTTTTTCTTTTCTTATTTTATATTTAAGTTTATAATATTTCTTTTTCTTTTCTTATTATGTATTTAAGTTTTCGTATTTGTCTAAAATTTAAAAAAAATTTAAAAACAGTGAGAAGGCCGAGTCATATTCTGTGAAAGTGCCACAATTTTGTTGGTATATGTTCCTTTTTTGCTAGAATAGCAGAGCATAAAATGACAAAGCATGAATTTTTCTCTTCTTGAGCTTTAGACAAATATATCTGAACTCATAATAATTTATAAGATTGCCCTTACTCTTAAGTCCAGTGCTGGATCTACCATGCCATGCTGACTCTCTTTTTGGCCTGTATGCAGACATCTACCCATTTCTAGAGAGGTACAAATGGTCACATGGGCCCTACCCACATTTGGAGAACCATGTAGGGTCATTCACACTCCTTGGAACCTTCAGCCTTGAATTGAGTTCATCTGAATAAATAAATGGGATTATAGAATGACTGTTTTCTTTTGGTCCTCACTTTTCCAGATCTCTAGTTTATTTAATCTATTTTGTCATGTGACCTAGATTCCATAGTAGAAGCCCTCCAGGATCTCCCATGAATATTTAGATAATTTTAGTGTAAAATTAGACTCAGTACAATACCTCAAAGGAGACTAGAGAAGGGCTGTATCAAGCTTATGTACGGAGATGCTGTGAAAGATTTGCATAGTCTGTCTAGGTTGGTCCATTTCCAACTTTTGGTCAGTCCCTATTGGTCTGAATCTACGAAGTGATAGTTTAATTGCCTTTCTCAGCTTTTCAAAGTCGTAGAAATAAAGCTCTCAAAGTCTAAATATCATATGTGAACTCTTATCATTTGGTTTTGCTGAGCTCAAGTCAGGGAATCCTTGGACATTTTCATAAGCATAGACCTTCAAAGCATGCAGATATTTCAGCTGATTGACTCAAAATCATACAATCCAAGTTATCACGGAATTTTAGGGCTACGAGAAAAATCTTAAAGATGAAATGTACAGATTTACTCATTTACACGTGACGATACTAAGTCCCCAAAAGATGGTGACTTGTCAAAAGTCATACAGCTACTAAGTGGTAGAACAGGGACCCTAACCCAAGCCTTACAATTCCACATCTGGTATTTCTTGTCAAACCTTGTTGCCACCCTAACAGGTTCTCTGAATTCACAGACTCTATTTTGTTGTTTGACTACATTTTCCTGTGTAGGTTGTTAAAATGAGCAGAAATCATAAAAATCATGCTGATTGCGTCTACTGTCTTAGTCCAGATTTCAGTCTGGCCCTCCATGCCGCTTACTAATCCATTTGTTCATCACTTGTCCAGCTAGCCTTTCTGTCTCATTTCTCCCAGAATTGGTGAGGAATTTTCCTTTTTCATCCTCAAATTCTCAGTCTTTCCCCTATGTTCCTTCCCTTCTCAGACCTGATGACTTAATTCAGAATCTTGAGGTCATCTGATGTAAACTCTCTCAATTGTCCTCTTCCAAACTTCCAAATGTGTGTTTCCTCATGCTTCTCTTCCTTACACCCTTTATCAGAGGGAAGCAGCAGCTTTCTTTCTTTTCAATGCTGTGCCTTGATCACATCCCCTTTTGCCTTCTCCAGGACCTCGTGACATCAATCATCCCTCCTCCCCCCCTTGGGCATCTTTATCCTTCCCACCGGCTCTTTCTCCTTTGCCTATAAACACGCTCGAGTTTTTCCAATCCTTTTTCTTTTTAATCCCTCAAACATGCTACCCTCTTGTGCTACCATTTCATTTCTTTTCTTCCTTATTCTGCTAAAATTCTGTAAAGAATAGTCCCCTTAATATCCACTTTCTTCTTAAATCCCTGCAGTATGGATTCTACCCCCACCGATATGCTGAAGCTCTTCTCTCCAAAGTCAGCAGTGATTAAATCCAAAGTACTGTTTTTTTTCAGACCTTTATGCCTAAGTAACCTGCCATTGTCTCTTCTTTCCATTTCCATGATACTGCAGTGCACTGGTTCTCTCCCTTTCCCTCTGACCTTCTTAATTAACTCCTCTTCTTCCTGTTCTCCCTTAAATATCGGTGTTTCCTGCCCTTTGTCTTCTTCTCCCATTTATACTCTCCCTTGGTGTTTCTATCCAGCCCCGAGACTTCAACATGACATCTGTGCTTATTACTCTAAAATCTAAATTTCTGATTAGTGATGACAAAGCAAGGCTTTTTCATCCTTTGGACTATTATCTTCCTTCCCTGAGGGAACTATTTTAATACAGTGGCACACAAAATGAACAGTAGTCCATTCTTTTTTTTTTTTTTTTTTTGCTTTTTGGAGGGCAATTTTTTGGAGTTAAGCGACTTGCCCAAGGTCACACGGCTAGTTTTTGTGTTAAGTGTCTGAGGCCAGATTTGAACTCAGGTACTCCTGACTCCAGGGCCGGTGCTCTACTCACTGCACCACCTAGCCGCCCCCTAGTCCATTCTTTTTCAAAAATATTTTATTAATATTTTGGTTTTTATTTCCCTTTCACTTTCAGATATAACCCTGCTAACTTCTCTACCCAGTGAGCCATGCCTTGTAACAAAGAGAGGAGAAAAAGCAGCTCAGGAAAACCAACTAATTATGACAATATAATAATTGCCAATAATAGCTACATTTATATCAAGGTTTAATGTTTGTAATGAGCTTTACAAATACTATCTTATTTCACATATATGTGCTGGATACAATGCACATTATAATATGAACTACACACACACACACACACACACACACAATTCCATATCCATAGTCATATACCTCTTCAAAGAAGTAAGGGAGATATATTTTCTAGATTTTTCTAGACCAGACTTGGCCATTGTAGTTTGCAGTGTTTGGTTTCGTTTTTCTGAATGGTAGTAATTTTAGATCTGGAACAAAGGAAAAGAAAACCCAATGCTAGACCTAACCTTTATCCTTGTGTTCCCTGTTCTTCTGCCCATTACTTCCTTTTTTTGGACTCACTTCTTGGTATTTCAGGCACTGGGTACATTGATAATGTGACCCTGATATCTGCCCGTCCCATCTCTGGGGCCCCAGCACCCTGGGTGGAAAGATGTGTATGTCCTGCTGGGTACAAGGGACAATTCTGCCAAGAGTGTGCCCCCGGATACAGAAGAGATTCTGCCAAACTTGGACCTTTTGGAAGTTGTATACCATGTAATTGTCAAGGTGGAGGAGCTTGCGACCCGGACACTGGTGAGAGAAACTGAACCAACCTTGTGAGGGTGGCATAGGGGATTAAGGGACATATAGATATATGTGTTTAATATTATACCTGTGTGTATATGTATGTAATGATTTGTGTCTGGGTAGGCATGTACATGTATATATTGTGCATATTTGTATGTGGCTACATATGTGTATAAATGTGTATGTTATACATATATGCATAAACAAATATTTCAATGTGACTACATATGTGTGTAAGTATATGTATGGATATGTGTGTAATGCTCTATAGGTGTGTATATGTGTGTATGAATAATTTGGGGGGGCAAGAGGGGTAGAGGATGAGAGTTGTGTGTCATACTGCCTTCTGTTGGTAGAAAAAGAATGAAATGGAATAGTGGAAGACACATTCTGTCAGTTTTGTCCAATTGTAGAAATTCTACATGTTGTAAGAAGGGGCTAAACTGCAGGATATGGTAGTTATGGTTCAGTTTTGGGGAGAGGAGTTGGTGTCAGGTTGTTGTTGAGTTGTGTGTATCTGACTCTTTGTGACCCCACTGGGGGTCTTCTTAACAAAGATCTTGGAGTAGTTTGCCATTTCCTTCTCCAGCTCCTTTTACACTTGAGGAACTAAGGCAAACAGGGTTAAGTAACTTGCCCAGGGTCACACTGCCAGTCAGTGTCTGAGACTGGGTTTGAACTCACAAAGTAAGTCTTCCTGGTTCCAAGCTGTAAAGCCAATCAGCAGTAGATTCCTGAGAGAATGCTACTGTGAACAGCTTTTAAGATTCGGATTACACAGTATTAGTGAACACTCTGTTTATTCCATTACAAATCTTTATTCAGCACAATGTTCACAGTTTCAACA
>CM053593.1:63978766-64061062 GCA_028646575.1 Pseudocheirus occidentalis
CTCAGTTTAGTCCAAGGGGAGGCCTTTTCTTCACTTTGACTCTGGGTGGTCTCTCTGATTCCCTGGATCCCCTTCCCTGGTCCCAGCTCCCTCCTGAATCTGTCAGACAATCACCTAGATTCAGGAGCTGAAAGCTTACAGGTTAACAAATTGATTACCATTACACAAGCCCAGTGTTCTATCCACTGTACCATGTAGATACGTTACATCCCTACAGTTACAATCAAGTTGCAGAACTTTTACAGGAAGACCAAAGAAGATAGGGATCCTAATTGAATGTGACAATTTATAACAAATGGTGTAAGGCTTTGCAGATTTGTGGGTATGGTCCTAGATTTGGGTGAAGGACGGTTCTACCTCCACTTGGCATTTTAGTGAGAAGATGCTGCCACAGGGTTTGGTGCTAGGGCAGAGGGAGCCTTTGCTTCATTGACAGGGTTTGGTAAGTTTTTGAGGCATGCATGACTTTGTCTTAGCAGTTTCTGTTCACCAGGCAGCATCCAGGCTACAGAAAAGTCATTTCAGTTGATTTAATATGTACTTTTGTTCATCTCTCCGTCCTTTTTCCTGTACTTTCCAGGAGATTGTTATTCAGGGGATGAAAACCCAGACATTGACTGTGCTGACTGCCCCATTGGTTTCTACAATGATCCCCAGGACCCCCGCAGCTGCAAGCCATGCCCTTGTCAGAATGGCTTCAGCTGCTCCGTGATGCCTGAGACAGAGGAAGTCGTCTGCAATAACTGCCCGCAAGGGATCACTGGTAATGGAGATACTGCCTTTATACCCTGACTGATTTCTGCCCTAACAAGAATGATACTGTATAAACAACACCAATTTCTAAGGACTTGACAAATTTTTCCAACTTCTAATTCCATTTTTTTTATTTATCCCTGGTTCAAATCCCAACTCTGTGACTTATTCTCCATGTGCCATTAGATGAAAATCTCAGTGTCCTTGTCTGTAGAAATGAGGGGGTTGGACCAAAATAAAGTTTCTTTCAGTTTCTAAATCCTCACTTTACAGATAAAGACTATTAAGGAACTCAGAATTCTCTAATCCAACCTGTACACAAAACTTGAGTCATATCTACAAAAGCCTTAAGAACTGGCTATCCAGCCTCCACTTGAATACCTCAAATGACAGGAAACTCAGTACATCTCCCCTTTTTTAATCAGAACAACATTTGCCTAATTTTAGTCCCAAAGAGTGATTACAGGATCATAGATTTAGAGGTAAGAGAGATTAGGTTGTTGTTCTTGTTCAGTCATTTCTGGCTTTTCATGGCCCCCCTTTGGGGGTTTTCTTAGCAAAGATACCACTGTGGTTTGCCCTTTCTTTCTCCTGTTCATTTTACAAATGAGGAAATGAGGCAAACAGGGTTAAATAACTTGCTTAGGGTTACCCAGCTAGTAAGTGTCTGAGACCAGATTGGAACCCATAGAAATGAGTTTTCCCGATTCCAGTCCTAGCCCTCTATCCACTGCCCCACCCAGCAGAGACCTTCCAGATCATCTAGTCTAACCCCCTTACACTCTACAGATTAAGAGTTTGATTTGAACTCAGGTCCCATGACAGCAGGTTCATCAGGAATGTTCAATACTCCCCGTCATACCCTAAAGCCTCATCAAAGTCATTTTCTGAAATACTCAAATGGAGTTGTAATCTCATTGATTTGGGAGTTCCCTGAAATTATGCAGATCCCAGATCATGGCCCATCCCTACCTGACCATCCTGAAAGATTCTGGTCTGTGTCTTCCCGAAAGTTTGCCCTATGCTTGACTCACTTTCGCCAGACATTGCAAGGGGCACCAGTGGAACACTCTGGCCATCTACCTGTCATCCCTTGCTCTTGAGCCAGGACCAGCCCATCTTTTCTTTTTGTCATACAATTCCTTGGGGGTTTCCTTAACTCCTGTTTTCTTGACTTCCTTCCAGTCATATGTTGTACCTTGCTCACCCCCACCATGAGCTCTTCAGATCCCACGCCTCCTAGTTCAGCATCCTTATGATTGTACCATGCTCTCTCCCCAGTCCTGGGGAAAAGGAAAATAAATACCTACAGTCTCTTGGGGTTAGCTGTGTGGCTCTCACTGCTTCTTACAAACAAGAAAGTTAGTAATCTGGGAGGAAACCAAATAGTTTAGGACACAGGGTCACAGTTCTAGACGTAGAAGGGACTTTGGGAGCCATCTAGTCCAGCCTCCTCAATTACAGAAAAAGAAATTTGAGAGCCCCCCAAAATCAAATGACTTGCCCAAGGTAACCATGTAATAAACTGGTAAAATTAGGATTCAAAGTCTGGTCGTCTGGCTCTTAGCCCAGTATTCTTTCCACTAGTCCAGCATGTGAGTGCTGTGCTCTTGAATCTTTGGTTCGTTCATGGACCAAACCACTTGATTGTGAGTGTCTTCCCACAAGTGATGCTTCAGTGCCAATGTGGGCTGGCATCCTTGGAATGACACCATTCACTTTCTTCCTACTCTTTTAAGACCCTCACTCTCATCTTGCTCAGGGTAATCTTTGCTTATCTGTCCCTCCCCAGGTGCTCGCTGTGAGCTCTGTGCTGATGGCTACTTTGGAGACCCCTTTGGTGAAAATGGTCCTGTGAGGCCCTGCCAGCCCTGTCAGTGCAACAACAATGTTGACCCCAGCGCACCTGGGAGATGTGATCACTTGACAGGAGAATGTTTGAAATGCATTTATAACACAGCCGGCTTCCATTGTGACCAGTGTAAAGAGGGCTACTTTGGGAATCCTCTGGCTACCAACCCATTGGACAAATGTCGAGGTAGGGATGTGACCCTGGAGGAGCTGATGGTGTGTGTGTGTGTGTGTGTGTGTGTGTGTGTGTGTGAGTGTATGTCTATGGGTGTATGTGTGTGTATATGTGTGTGAGTGTAAGTATGAGTGTATGTGTGTATTTGAGTGTGTATACATGTGTGAGTGTGAATGTGTGTATATGTGGGTGTGGGTGTGAGTGTGAATGTGGGTGTGTGTGTGAGTGTGAGTGTGTGTGTATGTGTATGTGTATGTATCTGAAAGCAAGTGTGAAGCTGTGCATGGAAACAGGGGGAAGAAGACGCTGGCTTGGCTGGGCAAGGGGTCCAGAGGGTCCAAAGCGCAACAGTGAATCCCTTGTGGTCCCCCTGACCAATGTGGACCTGAAACCCCTTCCAGAGTAAAAGACCACATTCTTTGTAGAGTCTGTAGAATCAGCTCCAATCCCACCTTTTGGCAGGTGGTCTTTCCCATGCCTCACCACCCCTGCAGCTGCTGGTGTTTTTTCTCTGAGATTACTGTCCATGCTCTGTATCTATCTTGTATGGACCTACATTGTGACATGCTGCCTCCTTCATTAGGAGGCAGGGGCTAATTTTTTTTTATTACTTTAGTTGTATCCCCAGAGTTTAACAAAGTTCATTGCACACAATAAACATTAAATAAATGCTTGCTGATTAGGAGTCTTTCAAGAGGGCTGGAGCAAGGGCCCAGCAGCATTTTATCAAAGGAATTAGGACTTCCAATGGGTTAAATCTGGGTGAGGAGCCTGAGGAAGCCAGGTTTACATTCCTAAGGGGAAGAGGAGATAAAAAGGGGCCATGGCTTGGGTCTAATCCTGAGGCAGGTAGAGAGGAAACTGGCTGCCAAACCTGTTGGGGGAGAGTCATAAATGGCTCCAGAATAAGGCAGAGCAAACTAACACTAAGAGGGGGACAGGGTGTATATAACAAGATGGTATAAGAGGCCCTTGCAGGAAGTCAGTACAACTGGAGCGTGGAATGAGTGGCTCTCAAAGCTTCCCTTGGAAAGATTCT
Organism: Pseudocheirus occidentalis; assembly: GCA_028646575.1. Taxonomy (NCBI): domain Eukaryota; kingdom Metazoa; phylum Chordata; class Mammalia; order Diprotodontia; family Pseudocheiridae; genus Pseudocheirus; species Pseudocheirus occidentalis. The sequence continues at coordinate 63,982,585 of CM053593.1, forward strand.
CCTTTTGAGTCAAGTATCTTAAAGGATTCCTAAGTCTAATCCTGCGCCACTGTTTTGGATACTGCCCGACTCACAGGATTGTTGAAAGATAAAGGCTTTGTAAACCTTTAAGGCTCTTATATAAATGCAAGTTATTATTTCAGTTGAAAGGAATTATTATATATCATTCCTCGCAGGATCATAGGTTTAAAGCCAGAGAGGATTTTAGAAGCCAGCAAGTCTAAGTTCCTTACAGAGGAAGAAACTGAGGCTCAGGGATCACTCAAGGTCACACACCTCTTAAGTGTTAGGAGAATTGGAACCCAGGGTCTTGTCCAGGGTCACACAGCAAGAAAGCGTCTGAGGTCAGATTGGAACTTGGATCTTCCTGATTCCAGTTCCAGCATTCTAACCACTGTACCTCTTCGCTGCCTTCTTTTCCTCTGCCCTTTTGGGTCTGACTTGGTACTTGCTAGCAGTAGGTCTAGTAATGAGTTCAGTGCTTAGCAAAGGGCCTTGATTTTATTATTTCTGACCCTAGACTATCCAGACTAACTCAGGATTATACCTGATCCCTGGGATCCCAGTCAGATAATCAAGGCCAGAGTGGTCCTTGGACTTCTGGACTTGTCAGAGTCCTTAATCCTCCTCAGAGAATCCTAGATGCCTACAGGGGACCCTAAACTAACCCAGTTTATCAGAGGGTTCATGACTAGAGACTGTGGAAAAGCATTAGCTATGGAATTAGAGGAAATGGGCTCAGACCTTTTCTCTGACAATTACCACCTATGTGATTTTAGGCAAACCACTTAATTCTCCCTAATCTTCAACTTCCTTATTTCTATGAGGCAATTGGAATAAATGGCCTCTTGCTCTAGAGCCTATGACTGAAGATAACTAGGTTCCTTTGTGGGTCCCCAAAACTACTGCCAATGAAAATTAATCCTCCGGGGATCTCCTGGGTCACATTATTTCTTACCCAACCTCAAAGCACCAGATGGAGTCTTAGGAATGCCAGAGCTCACTGTTCGACAAAGCATGGGTTCAGCTTCTTTTGACACTTTCCATAAATGTTTTCTCCTGGATTATGGGTTGGCTTTATCTTTCAAATTGAGCCTGGTCACTATTTGAAACAGATATTTCAGCTATTCCAAAAGCAGACAATGGAATTCATGGGATGGAAATCTTCCTGCTATCTCTGTGCTGTGCCAACATCTTCTTAGCATGAAGACTATTTATCTAACAGGTACACAGTTTAATAAGCATTTGGATGAAGCCAGTCAGTCAACAAGCCTTTATTTACTATCTCCAGACACAGTGACTAGCTCTGGTGCTTTGTTAGCTGGTGCATGCAAAGTAAGGCAAAACCACAGTCTCTGCCCTCTAGGTGCTTATAATCTAATAGGCAAGACAACATGTAAACAACTCTATGCATACAAGATATAGGCAGGACAAATTGGAGATAATCAACTGAATAAAGTCATTAGCATTGAATGGGGCCAGGAGAGGCTTCTGGAAGAAGAGATTTGAACTGAGTCTTGAAGGAAGGCAGGGAGGTCAAGGGGTTAAGATGAGGAGGATACAGAGTGTTTGTGCAGAGAAAAGCAAGAATGTGGGGGGCAGCTAGGTGGTGCAGTGAATAGAGCACCAGCCCTACAGTCAGGAGGACCCGAGTTCAAATCCAGCCTCAGACACTTGACACATTTACTAGCTGTGTACCTTGGGCAAATCACTTAACCCCAATTGCCTTGCCTTCCCCCCTCCAAAAAAAAACAACCCAAAGCAAGAAGGCCAGTGTTACTGGCTTATAGAGTAAATGGAGCAGTGTATAAAGAGCCTAGAAAGTTAAGAAGGGGTCAGGTTATAAAGGGCTTTAAAAGTCGGAGGATTTTATATTGGATCCAGGAGGAAGTGGGGAGATACTGGAATTTATTGAATAGAAGAGTGACGCGGTCCGACCTGCACTTCAGGAAGATCACTTTGACAGCTGAATGGAGCATGGACTGGAATAGGGAGAGAATTGAGGGAGAAGACAAACCAGCAGGCTGTTGCAGTAGCGTAGGCGTGACACGATAAGGACCTGCACCAAGGTGGTGGCAGTATCAGGAGAGAAGGAGGCATAAATGAGAGGTGACATAAAGGTTGAACTGACAGAACATCACACCAGATTAGAAACAGGGGCAAGGAGTGAGCGTGAGAATTGGAGGGTGACTCCTGGGTTGTGAGCCTGAATGACAGGGAGAGTCCTTGACAATTAAAGGACAGTTAAAAGAGAGGACGAAGTAGATAAAAATGGGTTCAGTGGACATATTGAGGTTAAGATATCAGAAAGACGTCCAATTCAAGATGTAGTAGGCAGTTAGAAACGGGAGGCTGGAGGTCAAGAGAAAGACTAGGACCAGATGAGTAGATTAGAGAATTATCCACAAGATGATGATAGAATCCACTGGAGCTGATGTGATCACCAAGGAATATAATGTAGCGGGAGAAGAGAGTAGGTGGCCCAGGGTAGGCAATAAGAGTCCGAAGGATAGACTGTTGCAATATCTTTTAATCTATGCATCTTCTTCCTGGAAATACACCAGTTCAACAAGTCAGTTTCTGATGACAAGTAATGAGCAGAAACAGATATTATCTGGAGGAGAAAGGGCCAAGGATTCTCAGCATTGAGGACCTTCATATTTATCTTGATGATACTTCTTCTCCCCCCTCCCAAAATTAACCTGGTTTAAGCTCTTCTCCACATTGTCCTTCTATTTTCTTTAGCTTGTAATTGCAACTCAGTGGGATCTGAGCCTCAGAGGTGTCGAAGTGATGGCAGCTGCATCTGCAAGCCAGGATTTGGGGGCATCAATTGTGATCATTCAGCATTCACCGACTGTCCAACCTGTTACAACCAAGTGAGGATTCAGGTGAGCTCTTTTCCTAATGTTACCAGCCACCCAGAGTGTTTCCTGTTTTAAAGTTCATCAATGTTTCTGGGATAATGCTAAGAGCTCTGTGGGGTGGACCAGTGGGCGGTGGTCTAGTGGGAGCAGCTGGAATTCTTTCTGGACACTTGATTAGTGATGTTAATGAAATGTTATTTAAGATCTTACAATCCTTTTTGTATATGTTCTTTCTTTTTAAGGAATGCAATTAGAATATAAATCAGTAAAATGTAAATTAATTTGAGAAGTCATAACACAAATGATTTCCAGAAATCTCTCCAAATTTCAGAGAAGAATGTAAATATTAGTCCTTCAGGGTCCCAAAGGAACCTAAAATGTAGAACAAACTGAACACTAGGCAGAAGTATTTTAGAGTTTCTCATTAGGTCCTAGTCTCAAGGGTGGCTGGGAAACCTTGGTTTCTCTCTGTGTTCTGATCCTGTCCCCTGTGCTGGTTTCAGTTGGACCAGTACTTGCAGCAGCTGCAGAGTTTGGAGGCTCTGGTTTCGAAGGCGCAGGCTGGTGGTGGGTCCCTACCCAATGCAGAACTGGAAGGCAGGCTGAAGGAAGCAGAGGGGACCCTTCAGGACATTCTGAGAGAAGCTCAGATCTCTGAAGGTAATGAAGGACAGTTTCCCTTGAGATAGAAAAAGGAAGGAAGTAGTTATATGTTCTGGAGTGCCTCTGCTAGGATCCATATCTCTAGGGACCTGAGGCCCAAGCCTTTAGCAGACCTTCTTTTTATCCTTGGAGGTAGCATGATCCAGTAGCAAGTGGGCTGGATTTGGAACCAGAAATCTATATTCAAATCTCAACTCTACCATTTGTTTCCTGTGTGATTTTAATGAAGTGTTTTTCCTTGACTGTGAATCTCTCCATGTCACTCACTTACTCAATAAACTACAATGGCTCCCTATTGACTCTGGTATCAACTATAAACCCTTATCTTTGACATTTAAAGCTCTTCCTGATCTGGCTCCCACCTAATCCTTCCTTTCCGACATTCTAGCCAAACTGGCCCTCTCTCCGTTTCTCAGACATGTCCTGCCTTTTCCCAACTCTGGCCATCCCTTGTCTCTGGAATACACTCTCCCTTCATCTCCACCTCACTCTTACTTCAGGATATAACTCAAGTACTACTTTCTACTCAGTCTTTTGTGATCTTTCTCCTCTCTTTCCCACTCTCCCCATCACCCCCCTCCCCCTCCCGCCTGCCTTGCTCTTCTTTCCCAACTACCTGGTACTTATAAATCTGTTTTCTACGTGTACACAAATATAGTAGTCTCTCTAATAGAATACAAGTTCCTTTGAGGGCAGGGATTGTTACTATATCTATATGTATATGTGTACACACACATGTACATATACATACACACATACATACATATACATATATTCATGAAAATAAAACGAATGCCTCCCAAATTGTCCAGCATATAGCACATGCTTAAGAAATATTTGTTGGTTGATTGATCATGGGCAAACTCAAACTCAATGGGCCTCAGTTTTGTCGTGCACAAAATGAGTTTAGACATTAAGGCCCTTCTCTCTCTGAATCTGTGATCTCATGATCCTCTTTGGAAGTTAAAGAGCTAACTGTTAAGGCCTTCTTGACCCAGGATGCATGGGGACAAACAGGACAATCAAATAACATTTATGCCTTTTATAATTGGGTTGGTCTAATGGGCTTCTCTCTTGTTAGCCCTTTGTTAAGTAAGTCTGGTGATTCCATAATGACCAACCCAGGAAATACTCCCTTTGTCTCACTACATATGTCCAGGCTCTGGTAGGTCCCTGAAGCTCCGCCTGGACAAGGCAAGGGCACAAGAGAACAACTACCAGTCACGATTGGATGAGCTCAAAATGACTGCAGGCAGAATGCTGGCCCTGGGGAATCAGTATCAGAGCCAAGTCCAGGACACCCGGAGGCTGATCGCCAAGATGAGATTGAGCTTGGAGGAAAGTAAAACATCTTTAAGCAACACTGTAAGTTCAGCCGTGTTCTGAGGCTGGAGTGGGGCGGTGGGGGAAGGTGGGAAGGGGAGACGGATGGGGGTGAGAGTCTCAGTTAAAGACCCGCCTTTGCTCACTCAGCCACTTCCACGTTCCCCATCCTCTTACCACTGCTCCAAGTTTTCTCCCATCATCTCTCAGGCTTGGAATTCCCTTCCTTGTAATTCCTTGATCCTTATGAGATAACACACAAAATATTTTGGAAACCTTAAAGTGTCGTATAAAGGCTATCATCATCATCATCATCATTGTTAACCACAGCAGTGCATAAGACCTATCAACCAAGGCAGGGCACAGTCCCAGTCTGTGTTGGTAGAGGGAGATCCTGTGCTGCCAAAGTCACAGATCCTTGCTGTATTGAAGTATAATCCAATTCTACAGCAGGAGGGATAGGATTAGGTGAATTCTGTTATTAAATATGAATGAAGAAGGCAGTGGCAGGGAGGTGGGAGACACAAGGACCTAGGATCAGATGCTGTCTTAGGGAAACCAGATTGACTGATGACTACATACAGTGAGGCCAGGACGGGGGACAGAGACGTAAAGGATACCTTGTGCTATTGAGGATGGGGCAGCACTTGCAGGAATGATGCAAATGGGTCAGATTCCTCACTTCTGTAGGCACCAAGGTTAAATGATAGAACGTAAGATCTTTCTCTCTATTCTTCTTCCCTCCAGAATATCCCCCCTTCAGACCAGTATGAAGGACCAAATGGCTTTAAAACACTAGCCCAGGAGGCTTGGAAGTTAGCAGACAGGTGAGTCACATATGTGCTATTAACTTGGAGGAGACAACAGTCTCCCTGGGGGACTGACTCACCCAAGCTGGAGATGTGACCACAGGGGCTCTCTGGCTGACCTTGCCCTGGGCTGAACAACCATCCTCCTTCCTTGGCATGGGTTTGAATCAGTTGGTTTTTAGAGAACTGGAGCTCTCCAGATATACTGTAATGTAGGAATTCTTAACGTTTTTTGGGTTATGGATGCCTTTGACAGACTGGTGAAACCAATAGTCCTCATTTTAGAAGAATGTCTTTAAATACATACATGAAAATACTTAGGATTACAAAGAAAGCTAATTCCATTGAAATATTCTATCAGAATAATTCTATTGAAATTTTATTATCTTTTGAAATTCTATTATTAAAAAAAAGTCCAAAGATTCCAGACTAAGAAGCCCTGCAGAAGTACAAGGCACAAATGTTTTGTTTTGTTTTGTTTTTTAAATAAAGGAAGGGTTCACGGATAGAGAAGGGGAGCATTTCCTTCCCAGCTGTTCCAACTGTGACTTGTTGGTTACATACCATGTAGAGCACAGTTCCTCTGGCCACCTGGAACTAGAACAAATGAGAACTTTGGGAATGCATTCTCTGTAGCTTTGGGGACTCCAATGCCCCATTCAAACCAAGCCCAGGAACAAGTAGCAACAAGCAGAGAGCAGGCAGGCTGGTTGGGGGCCAAGCCTGCAATCAGTTGAGCTCTGCAGGAGCCTAATGACTGCTGTAAAACACATGTTTGTGCTCCTGCAGCTTCAGAGAGCACTCTTTACCTCAGATCATAAATCCAGCTGCCTTTCAGATTTGTTCTTGGTGTGATACCCAACAGGTGGTGGCAAACTCAGTTGATCTCCAGCGGAGCTCAGTCAGTCCAAGGGGTCTGGGTTGTATTTTTACAGGGTGAGCCATCGCCTGGGTGCTACAGAACTTTCCTGGACTTTTTGGGGGAAGGGCAGGAAAGAACATCTGGGATGAATTTGTTGACAAAGGCTTCTCTCTTTGGACTCAGGCCCAGTTTAGGAGTGGACTAATGGGAGAAAGAAATAAGCTGGCAGAAATATTGTGAGAAGCTTTGCTGGTTTAGAGAAGGACCTTGAGTTGTAGGAAATCACTCACCTTAGAGAGGGCCCACAGACTCAATATTTCCATACCCTGAAAGGCCCCTAGGGATTTCATTCATTTAACGAGCGTTTATTAAGCACATTTTTTTAGCACACATTTGTTAAGCACCTACTATATTCAAGGAGCAGTACATAGTATATTGTTGTTCTTTCCATACAAACTGCACTGGGTTCAGAGATTGTCTGTGTGTCTAATTGTATGATAATACCCCTTTGTGCTTCAGGAACTTGCTGGATCTACTCAAAATATTAAAATTGATATGTGATCTCTCCAATGCCAGTGTGCCCTCCAAAGCAATTCACCCCTGCCCACGCATGCCATTCTATCAGGCTCTCATCCCTGCTCTCCCATAAATTTCCCATACAGGAGGTCCACCCAGTTAGAAAGGGTGGAGAGCCTTCCTTACTTTGTCTTGGCATTGCGAGCATGCCCGAAGAAAACCTGAGACATCCCCCTTCATCCTTCATCGTTGACACATGACCAACCCATCTCCTTGTTCACTTGAATGGCGTCCTTGACACTGGGTCTTTTTAGTGCTTCCTTATGTCTAACATGTGGTAGTGAACTTGACCCACTATGTGTGTCTCTATAGTCCTTTGAGGGAGTCTCGTTTTAAATTACTTATAGACTTTGGTATTCTAGAATTAACAACCATCCAATAATACTAGTAGAATATTGGAATTTAAAAGCTGGGCCTTTGTTTCAGGGAGAAATTTGGGGTCATTAAAGACATTTTGCAACTTCCCAAAGGCAGTCCAGCCCATTCTTCTCCTGCTGCTCAGTTCTGGACCCAAAATGTCAACTGTGATATCTGTCCTAGATTTTATGAACTCTTGTAGACTCGCCATACAATTCCATGTCATAATCTGGACAACAGACAACATCCGTGTCTTGTTGTGTTCTCCACAAAGCCCTCCTGGGACCGTTCATTGTGGGGTGGAAGTAACCTGGGTTCTTGGTGGCTATGTTGGATGAATATGTGGAATGGCAGTTTCCATCATAAAGAAAAAAAAGGCATTGAGTACAGTCCTGAGGTTTTACCTACTAAATAACGGAAGGTCTTGAAATCAGATGTTTTCATGCATACATATGTCACTGCAAAGAGGGAAAAATTCTTGGTTCTTTATTCTGGGATGGTTCTCCAGAACAGTGATATCAAACTCAAAGAGAAGTAGAGACCATGAAACCTTCTTAAAAAAATTTTTTTTTTAATTTTATTTTGGTTGTTGCTTTTTTTGGAGGGAGGAATGCAGTGCAATTTGGGTTAAGTGACTTGCCCAAAGTCACATGGCCAGCAAATGTTAAGTGTTCTAGGTCGGATTTGAACTCTGGTCCTCCTGATTCCAGGGCTAGTGCTCTATTCACTGCACCACCTAGCTGCCCCCAAAGCACTAAACCTTACATAAAAATCCCAGCAGGTACCTACTGATTTAGAAAACCCCATAGTAACATTATCTATGTCCTATTCTACTTTTGCTTTTTTATTAAATATTTCCTAGTTACATTTTAAGCTGGTTCAGGCAGCACTCTTGGGAGTGATGCGTGTCTGACATCTCTGTGCCAGGACACCACATTGTTTAAGGGATGCTCTATTATATCCAGTCCTAGGGAATTATTCTCTTTTCTCCTTCTCTTTCTGGGGCAAGTCCGTTCTGACATTCCCTTTCTTTTGGCTTCCATCAAAAGGAAGAAGGCAGATGTCCCAGCCTTTGCTGTGAGAACTCGAATGAAATGTGAAATTCTTATCTTTCAGTCATGCCAAGTCAGCTAATGACATGGAGCGGCTGGCCGGAGAAACCAGGGATTATTCTAACCAAGCCTTGGGACTGGCTCGCAAAGCTGTGGCTGAAGGAGTGGGAGGTGGCAGTGTGGACAGCTCTGTGGTGCAAGGGCTGGTGGGAAAGTAAGTTTGAACTCACTGCCCTGATTCCTGGAAATGAGGCTGGTAGATAGAGGAGCAGGGAAGACTTTCCTGCGGGAACCCAATGAGTCTGATTCTTTTCTGGTTGAGATAATAATGCAAGCTCCTATATATGATAGCTAACAGCTGACATTTATATAGTTCTTTATAAATATTCTTACAAATATTTATTACCTCATTTGATCCTTACAACAACCTTGGGATAAAGGTGCTATTATTATACTAATTTAGCAAAACTGAGGCTGAGCGAAGGTATATAACTTGCCCAGGGTCACACAGCTGGTAAGTGTCTGGGGGCAAGATTTGAATTCAGGTCTTCCTGACTCCAAAGCTAGGTCTTTAGCCATTGCAGATTCTCAAGATGATCTCTTTCTGTAGATTTGAAGAAGCCAAATCTCTGGCCCAGCAGCTGCAGAGGGAGACCAGTCAGGCTGACAGTGAAGCAGAGAGGTCTTATCAGCAAAGCTTGCGCCTCCTGAACTCTGTACCTCAGTCCCCGGGGATCACTAACCAGGCCTTCCAGGTGAGGGGGCCTCCAAGCAAAACAGCTGAAACATAAAGCTCTTCTCTCTTCTTCTGGGAGCCTCCCTCCCACCCTCTCTCCACTGAGCCATTCCCCTGGTGGATCTTCCCTGATCCCAACTTCAGCTTGAAAGAAGGGTCACTTCCCATTTCTTCTACCTTGTTTTCTATCTACCTTGTGAGAAAAAAAATTCTGAGGAAGACTCAACATAATCTCAGTCTATTAGAAGTGGCAAATTGTGATGATAGAGGCTGATTTTTTAAAAATAAATTTTTACTGACAGTCAACAATCAGGAAGCATTTTTAAAATAAATAAAATCATTTTTTACTGACAGTCCACAGTCAACAAGCTTTTTTTTTTTTTTTTTTTTTTTTTTTTTTGCTTTTTGGAGGTGGAAGGCAGGGCAATTGGGATTAAGTGACTTGCTCAGGTCACACAGCTAGTTTTGTGTTAAGTGTCTGAGGTCAGATTTGAACTCAGGTCCTCCTGACTCCAGGGTTGGTGCTCTATTTACTTTGCCACCTAGCCGCCTCCCAACAAGTATTTTAAAAATAAATAAAGTATTTACTGACAGTCAACAGTCACTAAGCATTTTTAAAAAATAAATACATTTTTGCTGTCAGTCAACAGTCAGCAAGCATCTTTTTAATAAATAAAATAAATTTTTACTGTCAGTTGACAAACACTAGCTTTGTGACCTTGGGTAAGTTGCTTTAACCCCGCTTACCTCAGTTTCCTCATCTGTAAAATGATCTGGAGAAGGAAATGGCAAACCCATTTTGGTGGAAGTATCTTTAAGTATCTTGGCTAAGAGAATCCCAGATGGGGTCATGAGGAATCGGACACGGCAGCAATGACGCAATAGCAATAAACAATGTGTCATGCACTGGGCTAAGCAGTGGGGTTATAAGGACAGGCAATTCTTGCTACCTTTTTTTTTTTAAATATCACCGCCATTTCCTAATCCTTCCTTCCTTCTTCTCTTTCCCAGAGAACCAGCCCTCATAACAAAGAATTAAAAAGAGAGAGTTCAGCCAAGCTAACCCACACATAGAAAAAGTCTGATACTCCGTGCAGAGTTTCACACCCACATGGTTCCACCTGGCTTCTCATATCTCTTCTTTGGGGCCAAGATGGGTCATTGTAATTTCACAGTGCTCGCTACAGTGGTAGCCTTTTCCCCAGATCCCAGGGACCACTGGGAACTGTAGCAAATTAATTACCAGTGATGGTTTACTTTTTCCTGAGTCCTAACCAAAAGGGGCTCACTTCTGTTTGGCTTAGGACAGAGATGGGGAACCTGTGACCTCAAGGTTCTCAAGAGTGCCCTTTGCCTGAATCCAAATTTCACAGGACAAATCCCCTTTAATAAAAGGGTTTGTTCTATAAAACTTGGATTCAGTCAAAAGGTCGCACCCAAGGCCCTCTAAGGCCACATGTGGCCTCGAGGCTACAGGTTCCCTAGCCCTGACTTAGGGGACGGCTTTCAAAGTTTGATCTAGAAGAAGCCTATTCTTCCTGCAAAATTTGCTTGGGGTCTCCCTCCCCTCCCCCATTGCCTAATCTGTCCCTTTCTCTATGCCTTTTCCCCCTCCGTGTTCACTATGGAACACGGTTAAGAGAAGACATAAACACAGACATAAACCAAACAAGCAAACACAATGACTTAGAGATTGTGCCTCCGGATGCAGATGCTGCAAAGGGACCAAAGGAGATGGGAAGTGTCTCAGATGTCTTTGGGGCCCACTTCTCTTTGCCCTGTGACCAATGTTTGCTCTCCAAGACTTTCTGTGCCCTTTTCTGCATCCTTCCTATTTCTAGGCAATGATGTCAGGCCCTTGCAGGGTCCTACAGACTGGCCCCCATGGCAGGGAGAAGAGAAGGAAGGAAATGAACATTTATTAAATGCCCACCAGGGATTGTGCTTTCCAAATATGATCTCATTTGGAACTTGCAACAGCCCTGAGAGGTGGGTTACAGTTGAGGAAACCAAGGCAGACAGCGGTTAAATGCCTTGCCCGGAGTCACAGAGCTAGTAAATATCTGAAGCTGGATTTGAAATCACGTCTTGCTGCTTGCAGGCCCTTTGCCCTCTCTCTATCTCCCCCCACATCATCTATGCCTCTGTCCTACTCAGCTGCTTTTTTCCCCGTAGCAGAAGAGTAAGGCTTCTCCATCTCCCTGTGATTTCAGGTGCAAACAAAGAGAATCAGACAAGAAGCTGATTCTCTGTCGAGTCTGGTAACAAGACATATAACAGAGTACAAACATTTGCAAGAACGCCTGGGAAACTGGGAGGAAGAGACACAGCAGCTGTTACGGGATGGAGAGAAGGAAAGACAGGTAAGTCATTTCTACCGAGAATGTTTCACATTTATGGAGCACCATATGGTATACCCAGGGCTTTCTCCATGATGCCCTTCTTTGATAGGTCACTCAAATCTGATTTATTATCCCCATTTTATAGATGAGAAAACAAAGGCTCAAAGAGCCTCCAATGAATTACCCAAAGTGACATAGCTAGTGAGTGACAAAGTCAGGATCTGAATCCAGATCCTCTAATTCCAAACCCTAAACAAATAGTAACTAAAAGGCGCTTCAGCAGCACAAGAGCACTTTTCATTCAGGCTGCTGTCTACAGACATCCTGAAATGAGCCTACTTGTATCTAGGCTGGGAGACAAGCATAACAGTAGTCACCCAGAACTACCCAATGAGTCAATGCCCAGACTTGGGAATAGAATCTGGGCCTTTTGATGGTTGGTTTGGGGTTCCATCCACTAGCTGGGCCAGGGGTTAATTTGTAATTAATTTGTAACTTGTAATTTGCAAGATGAGTTTTTCAAAACCTGAACCTGAGATTGTTTTGTCCCTGGGTCTGTGTTGCTACGTCATCAAATGTTTTGTTCTTTCCCAAAGAGAGGGAGATTTCATCTGTTTTCATGTCTCTGTGAGGTGAATGATGGCATTCTGTTATCACGAAAGAGAAATGTGCTGGGGCTAATTTTGTTTAGCAGGAATGCGCTTCTGGGGTGTAGGTTACGTGCGCTCTAATCTTGGGTCTTGTACCTGACTATTTACAGAAATCAGATCAGCTGCTTTCCCGTGCTAATCTTGCTAAAAGCAGAGCTGAAGAGGCCCTGACCATGGGCAACGCCACTTTTTATGAAGTTGAGACCATTTTAAAAAACCTCAGGGGTGAGTCTTTATTTACGTTTTTTTAAAAAATCCAGACCCATGATTTTATTGGTAAAACAAACTCCCTCTGCTAAAGTAGATTGGCAACTGCTTTGTACACGGTCAGACAACAGCTAGCAGTTATCTGGGAGGTTAGGAGGTACTGGCCCTGGAGTCAGGAGGACTTGAATTCAGATTTGACCTCAGACACTTAATAGTTGTATGCCCCTGGACAAGTTACTTAACTCTGTTTGCCTCAGTTTCCTCATCTGTAAAATGAGCTGGAGAAAGGAAATGGCAAACCTCTCCAGCATTTTTGCCAAGAAAACTCTAAATGGGATCACAAGGCATCTGATACAACTGAAATGACTCAGCAGAAGCTGGAGCATTTTACGATTGGCAAAGAACTTTACAAATAGTAATCTCACTTGATCCTCATAACAACCCTGGGATGCATGGGCTCTTATTATCTGCCTTTTACAGATGAAGAAATTGCAGAAAACAGAGGTTAAATGGCTTGCCCAGAATAGTGGTGTCTGAGGCAGGATTTGAACTTGGGTCTTCCTGACTTCAGGTCTGCTCCTCTATCCAAGTCTGGAGGTTAAGGGACTTGCTTGCTCATGCTCATATGGCCAGCATGGATCGGAAGTAGATCCCAGAACCTCAGTCTTCCTAACTCCAAGGACAGCTCTGTAACCACTCTGCTAAGCTGATTCTCTGAGTCCTTATTAATTTTATTAAAATTAAAATAGTTAATATCTATATAGGCTTGCTAAATATTTCACATACATTATCAAATTTGAACCTTGAAATAGCCCTAGGGGGTGTGTGCTGTAAGCATTATTATCCCTATTTTAGATGGGGAACGCATTTCAGATGAGGAAGCATGAGTCAAGTGACTCATTTGCAGTTGGCTGCACAGATAGTTTAGGTATGAGAGTCAGGGTTTGAACCTAGGTCTACCAGACCCCAAGTCTGGCACTCTGTGTACTGGGCTGTGCTGTCTCTTCTCTTCTGCTGGTGCCAGAGTTGGGTCTAATTTGTCACACTAGAAAATGCTTGTTGCTATTCCCAGAAATAGCTACCATTGCCCCCTGGTGATGATGCTAGCATGCTTCATTAGTGTGGGAAACAGTAGGCAATTCCTGTTCACGGCTCCAGGCTCCTTTATTACCGAAAAGAAGAGAAACATTCCCAGGGCTCCTTTGTTTGGACTTTCTATGCCAATTACTCCTTTCCTACCCAAACCCACCTGTTCTTTTTCCCACTTATTTTTTTTAACTAGACCTGTCTTGTGATTTCATGAGTATACAGAGCGCCACGGTTAGACCTTAACAAATGCTTGTTCATGGGTTGATTGAACTACCTTTATCATTGCAGATTAGAATTTACAATCTTAGAGGGTTGCTTGGGGACAATTAGAGATTAAATGATTCACCCAGGGTTTGCACAACTAGTGTCTATCAGGTGGGATTTGAACTCAGGTCTTCCAGATTCGGAAGCCAACTCTATATATACTCTGCCATGATGCCTTTCTTCCATTTCTTAGGAAGGAGGCTCAATTATACAAGTTGCCAGCTCAGGGCCCAGTATTTTGCACTGTAAATTAAAACTTTTGTCACAACCTGTGCGGTCTTGCACCAAGCCAATGACTTGCCTCAGTTGTCCCTTTTGTGATGGCAGTGGGTTCGTAGATGGCAGTTGGCTGTGTATTTAGAGACAATAAATGATGAGTTGGACTTATCATGAAGTATCAGCTCCATCCTGGGGTGCTGCTGACCTCTGGAGTTTGAAAAAAGTAAACCAAAAAGGAATTTAGGCCTTGGGTTTAATTTTTAGGCTCTTTCTCTGTCATTGCATCATTGCTAGTTCCTCGGACTCATGGCACTATCTTCCCTCATCTCAGAATTTGACCTGCAGGTCGAGGATAGGAAAACCGAAGCAGAAGACGCTATGAGGAGACTCCCCTTTATCAGCCAGATGGTTGCAGATGCCAATGACAAAACAGGACAAGCAGAGAGGGCCCTGGGCAGCGCTGCTGCAGATGCCAGGCGGGCAAAGAGCATGGCGGGAGAGGCGCTAGAGATCAGTGATAATATTGAGCAGGTAAATGTTATTAACACTCTGTGTAGGGCATGTTGGGGGAAAGGAGGGCAGGGACCAGGAAGAAGAACAGGAAAGGGAATCGTGTCCGCTCAATTGTGGCTCCTACATGAAGTCGTGGCCTTGTCTAGTTCTGTGTCCATGTGGTAAGACACAGGCTTGCCAATGGCCCTGACAGGAAGGACTTTATTTGTGGTCCTCTACAAACCTCTTTCCCCAGTAGGGCTGGACCCAAAAGATTCTCGCATTAGATTATACACTCGGGCCTCCAGTTCCAGGTGTTTGAGCAGGTATAACTGATCTAGGTGAGAGTGATATCAATGTCTCGATTTCAGGCCTTGGGAAAATTTCAACCCAAATTCCAGCTGTGACTGTATCTCTTCTGTTTAGTCTCCTACTAGGAAGAGATGACCTTTCAACTTGTATCTGAAAAATTGAGTCTAATAAAGGTCATGTGATGAAAGGGACAGAGACAGGGAGTACTAGAACAGAAACAGAGAAACAGAGACAAAAACAGAAAGAGAGAGACAGAGAGACACAAAAAGAGAGACAGAAATCCCCTCTACCCACCCAAGCTAGAACTCTGACTTCTAAACTATTTAGTCTTACCAGGTCTCCTTCTACAGTGATGTCTCTCTATCAAATTATAGATGCCTTGGTTACATATAGAAACAATGTCCAAAATGTGTCCTGAACAAAGACCAGGCATATGTACTTTTCCTTCTATAGCAGTGGTTCTCAACCTTCCTAATGCCGCAATCCTTTGATACTCATATGTCGGCATATCTGCATGTGGGCAGACCCACCTGGAGATGGATAAAGGAGCAGTGTCTCGGTTCCTCAGACCATAGGAAATATGTGTTTTCCGATGGTCTTAGGTAACCTCTGTGAAAGGGTCGTTTGATCCCCAAAGAGGTCGTGACCCCCAGGTTGAGAACTGCCGTTCTATAGCATCTGCCACCGAGCCCTTTGTAGTTCAATGCTCTCCATCAGTGCTTATTGATGTGGCTAATGTTGAACCAGGTTTCTAGTCCAGAGGCAATAGCTCCAAGATACAACAGGAGAGGAGAGGCCTCTCCTCTCCACTAAAGCCCAAGAGGCACCAGTGAAGTCATTCCAGAGACTGTAGGATGTAGAAATATGTGGATTTGTTTTCCTTCTTTTCTGTTTTCCCATATTTCTCTGAACATGTTTACTGTTCCATTAATGTTCAAGCTGAGACAGGAACAGAGTCATGTTGTTGACACCCTTCCAGTCCTTGAGAGACCCCAAAGTGACTTGTCTGAAACCAAGCCTGGGGATGGGTGTGTTCCCAAACCTGGCCTTTTCTCAGCAGATCTAGTTCATGTCTTCATGTCTCAGCTGCAGCTGTTTGTCTTCCTAATTTGTCTTGGGGTTGTTTTCTTGCCTTGTGAATGTCTCTCCTCTCATCCATGGCTTCATTTCTCCTCCCAGGAGATAGGGAGATTGAACTTAGAAGCTAACACAACAGCAGATGCTGCCTTGGCACTGGAGAAGGGGATGGCCACTCTGAGTAGTGGGATCCGGGATGTGGAGGGAGAGCTTGGAAGGAAAGAACTGGAGTTTGATCAAGATGGGAACGCCATGCACATGGTAAGTTTCCAGAGGCTGTTTTATGAGAGAGCTTGCTAAACCAACTCATTCAATAAGTCACCCATGTTCTTTGTTCTCCAGGTGATTCAGGAAGCCCAAAGGGCTAATTCCAAAGCCCAAAATGCAGGATTGACCATCCAAGATACTCTAGATGCTTTGGACAGCATCCTGAATCTAATAGGTGTGTAAAGTGGTCTTCTAGCATATTAGTACCACAGTTTCATAAGCTTCAAATGGCCTTTTGGAGAAAACACTGAATTCTTCATTTAAGAAGCATTTATTTGCTACTGATTGTGAGATACTCTATTGGAACAGAAAAACATAAGAAGAACCATATGTGCCCTCAAGAAGCTTGCATGTTACTGGGAGAATGTAATGGTTACACAGATAAGTACATACAAGATATTTTGACCATTAAAGGAATGAGAGAAGACTTTATGGAGGAGGTAAAATATATTCTATCTTGAGAGGAGATAAGGGTCCCTGAGAGGCAGAGCTGAGGAGGAAGTATATTTATGGGCATGAGAAGCAGGAGAAAGACTTAAATTTGGCCATTTGTATTTCAGTTTAGCTAGACTGTAGACTCCATGAAAAAGAGTAATATGAAATAAGATTAGAAAGCCACTGAAGGTTTCAGGGCAGGGGCATGACAGGCAGTTACATGGAAGGGGGTAGATTAGAGAGGAAGCAGGAAAACCAGCTAGGAGAAATTATCATACCCCAAGCATGAAGTGATAAGGATCTTAGCTAGGATGGTGTCTGTGAGAATGGAAGGAAGGGAATAGAGTCTAGACATGAGGGAATTGAATGAACAAGATAGCAGTTGATTGGGTATGGGCATGAGGGAGAGGAATGTCTTTACACTACCTATAAGGTGGTGACACTGGTTGACTGGAAGGATAGTAGTGGCCTCTGATGAACCAGGAAAGGGTGGAATAGGATTTACGTTTTACCTTTTGTACATGTTTGATTTGAGCTGACAATGGGACATCTAGGTAGGAATATCTAATAGGTAGGTAGTGATATAGGACTGAAATTTAGAAGAGAGATGAAGACTGAATTTATGGATTTGAGAGTCAACTTCTTGAGATGATAATTGGACCCATGGAAGCAAATGATTTCACCAAGAGAGAAAATACAGAGAAAAAGAAGGGAAGAAGGCCCACGATAGGCTCAAACTACCTATAGGTGGTTTCGGGAGAGACATATGGGAGAGGTAGTGAGCTACCCCCGGTCCTGAACATTCTGAGGGTAAAGAGGAATGTGGAGGCACTGTGGAGCTTGAGAAGCAGCCTGCTCTATGGTTATACCAAATCCAAAATAGGAAATTGGTTTGAGCAAAAATTTTCAGTTCAGCTCAAACTGAAGTTGGATTCTCATTTGGCCTCTTCCATTAAACCAAGACTCGAACGTACTAGAATGTAATGGCTCAGTAGAGATCCCAGGAGCATTTAGAGCTGCGCTCTGTTGTATTTTCCCAGTGTTGCTGTGGTCGTTCAGTCTTTTTCAGTTGTGTCTGATTCTTTGTGATCCCATTTGGCGTTCTCTTGGCAAAGATACTGGAGTGGTTTGCCAGGTCCTTCTCTGGCTCATTTTATAGATGAGGAAACTGAGGTAAACAGGATTAAGTGACTTGCTTAGAGTAACAAAGCTAGTATCTGAGGCTGGATTTGAACTCAAGATGAGTCTTTCTGATTCCAAGCCCACCACATTTCTCCACTACAGTCAAGCAAATATAAATGTGATTTTCCATAGCACGGTATCAAGAACCCCAAAAAGTGCAATTTCCAAATCTGTTGTTAGTCATGGGCCTGGTCTGTGAAAATATCCCTTAAGAACAAGCTATTTCTCTAGTAGAGTCAGAGTCAAAGTCAATAAATATATATTAAGTGCCTACTGTGTGCCCAGGATTGCGCTATTAAGGAATTTGTGTCCTGGAAGAGGTAACATATCAAATGATTCTTAATACTGGGGAAGGAGAAATAGGAATGGATGTTAACTCCTATTTCAAATTCACCGAAATCCCAACAAAGTTGATTTTATCTATTAGATAGCAGCTTAAATGTCACAAATAATAAGTTGTTTTATTTTAATGGTAATTCTATTAATACAGGATGCCAGCATTTACAAAGCATTTTATTTGTAATAGTCCTCTAATTATTGCTATCACCATTTTACAGATAAAGAAACTGAGGCTCAAAGAGGTTAGAAAGAATGTTAGAACTGGAAGGGGTCTTGAGGGTCATCTAGTCCAATTATTTCACTTCACAGGGTAGGAGACTGAGGATGAGAGACTTGCCCATGGGCACACAAAAAATTGTATGAGAAGCAGAATTTCATGTCCCTTGACTGCTCTGAGTTTTGCAAAATGCTTTATGTATTATCTTACATATTCTCTTTTAAGTCTCACAACCCAAGCTGAAACTAGGATGGGTCGATGGGATTCTATCTCAGGGGACTGAATTCGGAGGATGTTCTGAATCCAGAACTTTCTGACTATCACAGTCTCTGGCACATAATAGATACTAAAGAAATGCTTGTTGATTGATTAATTGACTCCAAGTCCAGCACTCAGTCCCTTGTTCCAGTCCCCTCCTAATGTCCCACTGCCTCCCTCAGACCTTGACAGATTGTTTGGAATAAAAGAATCTTGGGTACTTTTAACATCCCCCACCCCCAATCCAGCACATGAATTCTAGGAACTAGGGTTTTGTTGGTTTGTTTTCTCTTTATGTAGTGCAGGTCAGGGATGAATGATGGTGATCTGCTGGGTTTTTCAGTAGGTGACTTGAATTGACCTAAGGCTGCTAAAGCTTATTTGAACCAGTCTGGTCTGACCAGATGCTCTTCAAGCTGGCATTCTTCAGAATGGCTCATGGGGAGAACCTGACCTGAACTCAAGTGACATTCCTATCTGAACTCTGAACAAAATTTCATTGGATTCTCTAGATTTCAAAACAGAGTCTATATCCTTCCCCAGCCAGCTGGGATCCATCCCCCAAACTCAAACAGTTTGTGCTGACCTCTGCCAAACCCTAAGCCTGAATGAATTTCTTACAAGCCACTAAGGACAAACAGCAATAGTTTCCCTGCAAAGAATTCTGGAATTATAGGATAGAGGTGACCTTGGACCTAGGGCACTGGTAGGTTGGGTGAGCAGGCAGCTTGGATTGGGACAAGGATCTCATCATCTTTGACCACCTTTATTTTTATACTATGAATCTAAACCTATTGCTAGAACCCTCGTCATCCAGAGATTAAAAACAAGTTTTAAATTTAAGGGGTTAGGTTGGGGTCAATGGGCAGCTAGGTGGTACAGTGAATGGTGTACCAAACCTGGAGTCAGAGAGTCCTGAGTTCAAATTGAGCCTTGGGCACTTCTTAACTATGTGACCCTGGGCAAGTCACTTAACCCTGATTACTTCAGTTGCCTCATTTGTAAAATGAACTGGAGAAGGAAATGACAAACCAGTATCTTTGCCAAGAAAATCCCAAATGGGATCACAAAGAGTTGTACATGACTAAAAATGACTAAACAACAATAACAACAAAACTTGGAGTCAAGTAACCAGGCCCAGCTGCCAGTTGTGAAGTAGACGTCCTTACTTGATGACTAAGTGATGTCAGAGGTAAAGGAGTTAGCCTTGTGGAGGAAGCCAGTTGCTGGGTTCCCATAGGGATCAAGCAAGGCATAGTCTAATGGTCAGGATATTCTTGGGAGCCAGCAGGTCATACTGAAGGAGGAAAGGAAGGTGGGTCTTGACAACATCAAAGGTGAGTTGAAGCTCAAGGAGAAAAGTCAGGATGGGCATGGATTCTAAACTTGACCTTGGGTAAATAAATAAACCTTCCTGAGCCTCAGCTTTCTCATCTGTAACATGAGAAGGAGTTGGACTAAATTATCTTGAAGCTCTATGATCCTAGATAGTTTGGGGGATTGGTTCTATGAGGTAATAGTTTTGAGCAGTGTCTGGGTTTTGATGGCTGAGCATGACTTCTCAGCCTAGCCCACTCTCTCTCCAAAAGGGGCCATCCAAGCCAGGCTATCTTCAAGGTTCAGACTTTAGAAAGTTTGGTGTCCCATTGGTCTCAAGAACGTGATGGACAATGTGAAATGTTGTTTGTCCTTCATTCTCAAAGAGGACCATGACACCAGGAAGGAGATGCTATGACATGCAAGTGAATTGCACTTAAGTTGAGTAGGGCTGTGCAAAGTCAACAGCCTCACTCTTTCCTCTGGAGTCATCTGGGTCCAGTGGTAAGATATAGATCAGGGTGACTGGAGGAGGCCCTGGATGCAGTGTGAGGCCTTAGCCTTTTTGAGTTAAGGTCTTTCCCAGGTCTAAGTTTGTCTGAAGCAATGCCAATTTAGTGATTAAGGTTAGGTAGGAAGGAGGCAAAGAATGACCTCTTTTACCTAGTCAAAAATAAAATAAAATAAAATCAATCTGGGAGGGGAAGACCCTTAGGGTTTCTGGACAAAACAGAAACAACTGCTATTTACACTTACGCTGAACCATCAGAATCCAAACAAGAACCAAGTGAGGTTTGGACTGGGACTCGTTGGCCAATCAATGAGAGCCAGCATGATTTGGATTTAAGGCTTGTTCATAAAAAAGAAATCTATCTGTAAACCCCAAGATAGGTTTCAGTGATCAAAATTTATATTCCTTTGGGCAGAGCACCTGCAGGTAAGGATATTATTCCCTATGTGGACAGAGGGAGAGGAAGAAGAGGGGGAAGGGGAAGAAGGGAGAGAAGAGAGGGAGGAAAGGAGAAAAGAAGGAAGGAAGGAAGGAATGGAGGGAGGGAGGGAGGAAGGAAGGAAGGAAGGAAAAAGAAAGGAAGAAAGAAAGAAAGAGAAAGAGAGAGAGAGAGCTATGTTGCTCAACTGGAACTGGCCACCTTGGTCTGCGGTGGGGTAGCTACTACCTCTCACAATGAAAGAAAACAGTGGAAGATAGAGAAGGCCTCATGTGTATTTAGAGAAATCCAGCTGTAGAATTTCCTTGTTGACTCATTTCCTGTTCCCTGAAATAGACCAGCCTGGTGGTGTGGATGAAGAAGGATTAATCTTACTAGAACAGAACTTCAGCAAAGCTCGAAACCAGATCAACACCCGACTTCGGCCCTTGATGCGGGAACTGGAGGACAGAGTTCGGGAGCAGCAAAGCCGCCTTCGATCCCTGGAGGCAAATATCGATGGCATCCTGGCTGACGTCAAGAACTTGGAGGATATTCGCAACAATCTGCCTCCTGGCTGCTACAATACCCAAGCTCTTGAGCAGCAGTGAAACCGTCCCAGAGATTTCTCCTCCTTGATTCTCAGGTCACAGACCCCGGAGTTCAGAGCACAGCACTGATAAGGGTAGGGTTAGGAGAGGCACAACTGGACTCAACTGAACCCGTCTTGCTCAAGTTGACTGACCCTGATCCCAGTGCTGTGACTAGAACCAGTCAGAGGTCTGACTGTACATGTGGGATCCTATTTGCTTCATCACATTGGGTAATGAATCACATGGCGTTACAACAGGAGACTGATTGAGCAGCCAGGACCCCAGTATAGCTTTGGGAGGAGGATTAGCACATGGTGAAATGGCCAGATCAAAAGAGCAGGGCCATAATGAGCCAGGGAGGAACAAATTGGGCTTTGCCTAAGTGCAAGATATCTGGAGGGAGAGGGGGCTCCCATTCACAGTGACTATTGTTCTCAGATCTTGCTTTGGCCCATCCAATCACCATCCCCAGGGGTCTATCTTATGGTGCTTTTCTCCTGGGTCCCAGGTTTAGTGAAGGTCAGATCTTTCCTTCTTGTGGCAGGCTTAAACCTGCTGTCTGACTGACCTTGGTGCCACTTTCCCCTCATGCCAAATTCTTTTTGCCCCAGGTAAAAAAAAAATGTCTAGTTTCAACTCTGCAGAAAAGTCTTAAGCTCAAGAGTGCATTAAAGAGACATGCTTGTAAACATGATCATGCTTAGATTCATCTAATTCTCTGAACCTTGTAGGCAACAGAGAATTCTCCAGGTTTACCTAGCCTTTCCTCCAAATTCACCCTCGTATCAAAAGAGGGAATGCAACCCAATGAATTACTGTTACCTCTTAACAAGGCTTTTACCCTCTGGAACCTTTCTCTTTCACCTCCTCATGAGGATGGCACTTATACCCACTTCTAAGCCAGATGAATAGAAGTAAGAATGGGACATGAGGGAAAATTGGCACAGCAAACCCTGGGGTTGCTTACATTTTGGTGGCATTCAGGGCCCTACTGTTTGGTGATCCTGTTGCCTCAGAGGGGTTTCCACACTGGGTGGGCCCGTAGCCTTTACCCTCCTGTCTGGTGCAGACTACATTTCATTAGCTATTAAAGAAATAGGGAAGGGAAACTATTTGGTTTCAAA
Source organism: Pseudocheirus occidentalis (assembly GCA_028646575.1). Taxonomy (NCBI): domain Eukaryota; kingdom Metazoa; phylum Chordata; class Mammalia; order Diprotodontia; family Pseudocheiridae; genus Pseudocheirus; species Pseudocheirus occidentalis. Next base: position 64,005,143 of record CM053593.1, read on the forward strand.
CTGATAAAATATGTAGCTTGAATACTGAGAGAGATGAAACTTATTTAGAGAATCAAGTTATGCTTCCCTTGACCTCCCTTTTAAAATCCTAGGCTTCAGTGTGTATTCTGTGGACCTTCTCTCCTCAGTATACCAAAGGATGCTCCTCCTTAGCCTGAGCTGAGTAGAAGATCTTGTCTGTCCTAAACAGTGTTTGGTGGAGTACCTACCTGGATGTACCTCTGCCTCAAGCTTGAAAGACAATTGGTGCTGCCTTTCCTCTTCCTGCCATGTTTTCTCCCTTCACTTTTAATGGACATGTTTTTAAATAAAGAGATACTGAATAAGCTGCCTATTGTCAGTTCCTGATTTATAGATTAACAAACTCCTCAACTACAGATGCAAGAATTTAAGAACTAGAAACACTTCTGCAGGAAATATTAGAAGGGTCCTTTGGTTGACACTTCCTGTCCTAGATCTGAACCTGTCCTGTGGATTCTCTCCCGAACAGAAAGGAATTTTGCTGAATTTAACTATTGCTGTCTGATATTTCTTATAATGGAATGACAGAGTTTTGTTTCAAGGAAAAACTAATCACTTCTCCGGGCCTTTTCAAAGGACTTATTTCCTGAAAAGGTTAGTAATTAATATGTACGATTTCTTGACTTTTGGAACGTGATCAAAGCAGAATCTCTGGTGTCTACAGGGTGTCATACATTTTAGGGAATAAATTTTCTATAATATTAAAAGAACATGATGACATAGACCACACACTGATGAATGATACTTTTCACTTGATCCTTTGTTTTGGGTGAAAGTGAATTTGGAAATCTCACTTGATAATAAACGTAGAGCACTTTAAAGTTTACAATGCACTTTATGTACATGATCTCTTTTGAGCCTCACAATAACCTTGGGAGACAGGTATGACAAATGGTATTTCCATTTTACAGTTGAAGAAACTAAGGATTAGAAAGGTTAAATGATTTGTCTATGGTTATATAGCTAGTAAGTGTCAGAGGAAGGATGTGACCTCAGATTTTCCTGACTCCAAGTCCAATATTTTCTGTTTGCTATGCCAAACTCTCTAGTGTTTATTTTAGATTATATAAAAGTTGTATTTTTTGTGTGTTCGCTTGGATTATTATGTGATGATCTGAGGCTTGGGCCTTGAACTAGCACACCAAAAGTATAGTTCTATATTTGTTAATTTTTTTGTTTTAATTCATCTTTGTGAGATGTGGAATATCTTGTTGTTTGTTTGTCTTTCATTCTTGAAGAGGACCATTAATGTCTAGTTGATATTCCATTATAGGTCATCTTTTAAAAAAATAAAACAGGGCTTTCTAGTAAGAGAGGGAGAATAGAAAAGTCAACAGATCACAACTTTTCCTGAACAGTTGTGTTAATTGAATCCTAGGATGTGGTTTCTTTTCCTTTCTCTTAGAAGATGGGAAGAAAGGATAAAAAGAAATAGAATGAGACATAATCTAGTCTCATGTTTGCAGCAAGTGCCAAAGAGCAAGAACGCCTTTTTTGCTAATTCTTGGTATGGTGCTAGAAATGGTATGGCACTCTGTGGCTCAGTTTTCTCACCTCTAAAGCAGAGAATATTTCTCTAAAGTTTAGGTCCATGCTTTCCTCCTAGTTAACAGATGACCATACAGTCTCTTGGTTTTAACCTAACTCCTCAAGCTAGTTAAAAAAGTAAAAATAACTATGTACCATTGTTAATATCCATTAACTGACAAAGATTCTATCAAGAATCAGCAGATTAATAGATTGTCTCAAAGATAATTCAACACTCTTTCCTTATTAGATGCTTAAGAATCAACATTTAGCTTTGGGAACAAAAGAGTAAACAGTGCAATTTATAGATTTGAAGGCTTATCAAACACAGTTTTGATGTGTTAATAGCCCCTACTGAAGATAGAAGCTATTGGCTAAATAAACAAACAAACCATTAGTTTGAGAATAGGAGCATCACAAAAATCAATAACTTTATTATTCATCATTGATGGACATTACCTATCATGGACACACTAATACAACACATATTAAAATGAGCTAATCATGATGTTAATTAAAATGACCTGCTTAAGAATCAAAATAGTAACATAAGAATGGTTGTTCTGCACCTAACTGAATAATGCTAACACCAATCAAGTGGCCAAAGTCATTGTCATCTGGCTTAAAGAACCGCCAACTTCTAGATTAATATTTGGCCTTTTGCTAGCATATATATGTATATGTGTGTGTGTGTATGATATAAAGTCAAAATGTGAGTTAATATCCACAGTGGAAAAGAGTATTTATTAAATAGAATCATTTTGTTTATTTCTGTCCCGAAGGTATTAAACTATAAAACCTTGATTGTGGTGGTTATTGTATTTTAGAAAAGCTTAGAAGTTTTTGATTATCATAAGTCTTACATTTCACACAGTGGAGGCAAGCTTATCCAGCACTCTCCTACTTGGATATCTTTAAACATGTCTTATCACAGATAATAAGCACTGCAATTGGAAGTGTAAACAGATCCATAACTTATACATTTACCAATTGTTTTTCCTTCATATGGATGTTAGTCCTTAGCATATTGCCAGGCATATACGTTTGTTGATTGGTGTGTTATAGAGTAGGCAAGTCAAAAGAAACACTGCTCTTGATAAATATGTATTATATACTTGTATGTAGATTAATAGAAATAATATGTGTGCAAGCAATTGAATTTGGGCAGAAAAAATGCTTTAGGTATATTCTATAGTTGTTAGTGCCTATAAAGTAAAAACTCAAGAAAAAACAACCAGTTTTCTTACTCAGTGGTCTGAAACTTATATAGTGAATGTTTAAGTTTATCATTCTCATCTACAACTACTGCCTAAAACTCTGTTTCCTTATACAATTACTTATTTTGATGTAGTATTCCTTTAAATAAAATACAAAGGAGGTCAGCCCTTCAAGCAGCCCAATGCAGTCTACTAAGGCATAATTTAAATCATGGTCCAACTCCTTGAGTTGAGAAGTGAAACAAGAAACCTGTAGTATCATCTTGTTTATTATAGAATTGAAACATTTTGCTGATAAAACTTTTGTCCATGACCATCTTTAGCAACAATATTTGACTCAAAATATTTCACTGTGAAATGATCTTGCAACTTGAATGTCATTTTTTAAATAAATTGGTTTCAGGAAAGCAATTCTTACTGTTAACACGGCAGCTTCAGTGATCACATGTAAATTGAAGAAAGCCCTTCCTTCCTGTACCAGTCCTAGAGACCTTTAAAACTTAACCACGTTGTGGGCTCTGTGATTTAGACTGAAGAATGAGGAAGGACTGAACCACAGCTCATTTCTAACCAACCAGAAAATATTCATAGGCTCCTCTAAACTTATGCTACAAAGAAACTACGAGGTGGAGTTTTACTGTGCAGCTATATGAAGATGTCGATGAGTCATAGTGTATTCATAATCATTACCACAATGCTATGTTCCTAAGGCATGCTGTCCTAAATTAAATGAACTACAAAGCTGATCATTCCTCTCATACTTCCGAATACAGCCAACTGGTCTACCCAGTTATTTTCCTAATACTCTTATTAGAGAAAATGAAATACTGGGTTCTGTTTTCTCATCTCATGAAAGTGTGTATGTGTGGGTGTTTGTGTGTGTTTGTGGGTGTGTGTGTGGGTGCGTGCGTGCACATGTGTATGTGCATGTGTGAAGGGTCAAGGGTAAGGTCAGGTTCCTAGAATAAGTAGATTTTCCATTGCATTCTCTACCTTTTGCTGCCATTTAGGAATTGAGAAGTACAATTGATTCTCTATTTATTCCTACCAGGAAGTACCTCTGCTATTTCTTTGAAATAGCTCAAGGATGAGACCAGAGCACAATGGTGAGTGGTTGAAATGCACACAGCAGTATATGCTGCTTATCTAGAAGAGACTAGCTCGGAATTATCAGGCACTGTACAAATAGAGAGATTCCTTTTCCATGTCCCTAATGGACTCCCATGAACAATGTGAGCAGTGAGATCTCAGAGGTTACCTGAGGAGCACTGAGGTACCAATTAGCAGCACAAATTCCCTCAAGAGATCTCTTGTGAGGAGGGATGTATGGTTTTGTCCTCATCCGCTCTATCAACTACTTTCATTTTTGGAGGAAAGGAAGAGAGAAGGTAACCTTATCTGATGGCAATTTCCTGCTTGTTAGCAAGGAGTGAGGCTGCGGACCCCCCGTGACATTGCCATTTCAACTTCCACCTTTCTCAGAAAGTCTTCAGGTCCCACTGCAGGAGTCACAGCTTCCCCAAGCAAGCTGAGGAAGGAAAGATTACTGGGAGCATGGACCAGGTTCGCGTGGCCTGGTGGTCCTTCTCTTGACTGTCAGGGCCTTACCAAGAACTCTAAAACCTCTCCTTAGCATTGACTGTGACTGGATTCTATCAACAAAGTCCCATTGTGAGACAAGAGTAATGTTGTTATCATTCTTAGTGAATAAGGAGCTTGAAAATAGGAGCTAGGAAAGGGATAGGGAGGAGAAGGTTGTGGTTCTGTGCTAATGGGAGCTTCGCATTTTTCTTTGATAAACTTCTGGTGATGGCAAGAGAGTTCTTTTCAACTTCGGGTCTCCTCCCTCCACCCCACAGTCAGGTATGATCTGATCTTTTATTTTCCAAAACTCTACTTGATCTATTTATTCCATTTGTAACACGCCTTGGTGTTTCCTCCACACCAATCTGCCCAGAACTATCATAGCTCCTTAATGAGAGTAGGGAATAGCAAATGGGTTTTGGGCTCTGCCTGAGACCTTCAACATAGTACAGTGGAAAAAACACCATAAAGTCATATTGAACCTGGGTTCAAATCCCACTGTTCATACTTCCTTCTCTCATGATCTTGGGCAAATCACTTAAACATCCTGGGCCTCAGTTTTCCCATCTGAAAGGTGAAAAATATGATTATGTGGTCATTCAGGTCCTTTCTGGCTCTATACCTATAATCTGAGGAATTTAAAAGATAGAAAAGCTATCTATTCCCTCATGGAACTACCCCATATAGCGCATAACTAAGCCTTAAGTAGTTTTGTTCCAAATAATGGGCTCTCACCATCTTCCCTTAGTCTACTCATAATCAAGAAATCCTTGCTGGTTGGAATCTCCACATTCCCATGGTACCCAGCCCTCATTTCCATGTGGCTCTATATTACTTCTAGATTTAGTACCTTTCCACAAGCTATATAATATCTCCTTCTACTCTTGTCTTCTGAGTATTTACTGACTACTGTCTTTTTCTTTTCCCAAGCCAGAGCTTAATCAGGGTTCATTTGGACTAGATAATCTCTAAGGTTCTTTCTGCCTTCACAATTCTGCCATATGCCCCCAATGTACTCGTGAGATAGAGGATGAAACTTTCTCAGTTTCTGTAGCTTTTCTTCTTTGTCTAACTGTTTGTGATCCCCACCCCAACCCTATGCCCTGTAAGAAAACTGGCCTGAAATCTTAATTATAGTCATGAATGTGAAAGTTTGTACCCAAGAAGACATATGGGTTGGCAGACTTACTGTTCTTGTATTTCACTCTCTCTCAGGCTCGCAAGAGTCATCGCTGCCATGGAATTCTGGTAAAAAGGCTTCATTGTTCTAACACCCTTCTTCACAGTCAATCAGAATTGCCCAAGATAGGAAATCAAGTGAGAAGCATGGACAGTCACTGGGAACCACCCATCCTGGCTCCTTAGGCAGACTACATGACTTTAGAATCTGGCACTGGGTCCCCGGAGCCACTTCATGGGTGAAGAGTAGAGAGGAAATGGAAGAGGCAACTTGAATCCATGCATCTAAATGGATTTCCTGAAAGCTCAGTGCTCCCATGGAGAGCCCTATTACGTAAATACACGTTCCTATTAAGGCAGATTTAATCAAATGACAACTGAGATTTCTTCATTTCCCTAGAAGTCTTTATCCTGGCCTTACAGAAACACTGGGATACTACTTCTACCCAACAAAAAAGTTCAGCCCTGGCTAGCCCAACCAGGATAAGTTAGTATATTGGGGTCACTGTGATCAGAATTCTTTGTTTTCATTTTTTTTCCAAGATCATGAGGTGATGTGAATGGGTTATGATCCTATACTAGTGAAGGGGATGCCCACATCATTGAGCTTACAGATTCATTATCTGAGTATCTTATACACGAAGGGATGGATTATAGTATTAGCAGACATGGGTCATAGAAAAACCAGATTCTCAAGGATATCCAAGGCTGGATGACCACTTAGCTTATTTATTTTAGAAATTGCTGCATTATTAGGATTTTACCTGGCATAAGTGATCCAGGTGTGTGCCTAAGTTTGGTGTAGAAGGGCTTAGTACAATGAGTGAAGGAGGTGAATACTCTACAAACACTTTTTGACTGACAGCTCCCACCCTTCCCACTAGTTCTAGTTCAATTATAACCCAAATGCTCCGTGGTTGGGCCTTCTAAAATGTGTAAAGACTGGCTTTGTCTAAACTAGAGGTTAAGCCATTATTTGGTTTTGGAGCAGGAAAACCATCTCCTAAAACCAAAACCTGAAGAAATAGGTTCAAAGTCCTGGGGAAAACTCATTCCCAGACTTACAATTATAGAAATTTTCTGTTTCCTGGGACTTCAAAACCCAAGTGGTTCACTCTTGGCCAAAAAAGAGTGTTCCACTTCACTACTTGAGGTTCGTATTTGGGGGTGTCCCTCAAGGGCTGGGCTCCCCCAATAATGAGAGCCAAGGATGAATTCAGTATCACATCAAAACAGAAGGAATGCCAAAGGAATGCATGTGGAGATTAACCAAAAAGAACTAGACACTCATTTCATCCAAGGTCTATGAGAAGTGGGGGGGAAAAAAAGAGGCCAGCCCTTTGTGACAAAGGGCATGCTAGGAGGGCGAGTGCCAGAGCCACCACCCTAGAGCATGCTGGGAAGGTGGGCACCAGAGCCGCCTCCCTAAAGCATGCTGGGAAACGGACATCAATATACCTCTACGGGCTGCACTTTTCCCTCCCCAATCCAGAGAACAAACAGGCCGCCCAAAGATGACTGTAGAAAGGGGATCCGTGTACCAAATACCATGATTCTTGGGACAGCCCTGTCCTGTGGGGTATTACAGTCAACAATTGAGGAGGACAGACCAATGTGGGAGACAATGAGAGAAAGACAAAGAGGGAGCAGAGAGAAATAGATGGACAGACAAACAGACCAGAAGAGTGATGGAGAAGAGGAAGAGAATAAAGCACAAGGACTGAATTGTTGCAGAGTGACAGGGTTGGGGGGCTTCAAGGGGGGGTGGGGGCAAGAACAATGGTGCCTATCCAGAGGCGTTGATATACAGCTGGCTCTTGAGGATGTAGTCAATCACGGGCTGGGTTAGGTAGTCCACAACGTGTCCGTCCCCATGCTGCAGGGCCAGTCTGCGGGAAGTAAGAAAACAGACTGAGTCAGAACCTCTTAAAGTAGTCTGGGTGATGGAGGTGGGGAAAGTGAAGGATGGGGAGAAGGTAAGGCCACAGGATGAGAGAAAATAAAGAGACCAAGAGGGTCAGCATAGCTGGTCTACAGCTGGACTTTGAAACAGGCAGAGGAAGCAGTTGCTTGTGTCATAAGATTTCATAAAGACTCTTCTGCCTCCAAACAGCTCTTGCACCCAAGTGCAACTAGGGTTTAAAATTAAAATTTCAGCATCATTCCTTTGGGTTCCTCTCCCTGTCTGATCTTTTTTGGAAAGCAAATACTCCTGGGAGAATCAACAAATTAAACTAATTTGTGATGAATTATTAAAATCTTACTAGATCTCTTTTCTTTTGACTTGAGTGACAGAGTAGCTATAAGAACATTGAGCTCCCATGGAGGGAAGGGAGAATATTGAGGGAGAAGGACATAGAAGGGAGCTGAGGGAACTGGAGGTCAAATGTCACACTTCACATATTTTACAATTTTATTTAGCTGACACTAGTTGGTTTCACTTTGAATTTCCTCACATGATGGTCTGTAGGGATTAAGGACCTAAAGGGCAACCAGAGAATCATCGAAATTCCAGAGCTGGAAAGGACTTCAGCTGCTCCAATTCATCCTCACATTCTCTGTCTCTTCCTCCCACCCTCCTCCTCCCTCTGTCTCTCTTTTTCTCTTCCTCTCTCTCTCCCTCCTTCTCTCTCTCTTCTCTCTCTTTCTCTCTGTCTCTGTCTGTCTCTTCCCCTCCCTCCTTCTCTCTCTTCCTCTCTCCCCCTCCCTCTCTCTCTTTCTCTCTCTCTCCTCCCCTCTCTCCCTCTCTCTCTCCCCCTTCTTATCTTCTCTCTTTCTTTCTTACTGTTTGTCTCTGTCTTTCTCCTCTCTATCTTTGCCCCCCTCCTCTCTCTCTCTCTCTCAATGACTTGGGAATCTGAAATATAGCAAATTCTAATTCTAGGTAGTTGTTTACTCCCCCAGTGTGAATGCTCTGCAGTGCAATCAGAGAAGCCTCAAGATAACCAATTTAGGCACACGGGCACTAGAAAGACTTATGGAGCTTATCATTACAGAACCTCTCCTGCAGCAACCTTCTCGTGCTTCAACTGGTCCTCACATCCTCCTCCATAGCAACAAATCAATACAAACTCTACCAAGTGACCTGCCTACATGTGTACACACACACAAACTGGACAGACTGTCCTGAGACTGACCTGAGTGACTGGGACTCCAGGAATGTGCACAACTCATACAAATGGAGAAGCAGGAAGGGCACCCTAGGCAACTCTGGGTCAGGAAGGCTCCCACCATCCCAGCTTGAAGTAAATAAACACCTCTCAGAAGTAATTCAAAGCCTATGGCGGCAAGCCGTAATGAGAGGCCTGGACACTCTGCACTTTATTGGTAAGGATTCGCATCTTTTGTTGGTTTTTCTTCATTGGCTTATGATTGGTTGGCATGCAAGAGAAATGGTCATGGGGTTCCTGTTCTTCCTGCATTTGTTGGGGGTGGGAGGACATTCAGAGTTCAGCTTTACTTTGCAGTACGGAAATCATTTGGAGCCATTTTAAGAAAAGCACCGTGGATTTCCCTCTTGCATTTAAGGCTTGCTCTTTACAACAATTTTGTGATGTAGTTAGTGTAAGCATTAATATCCTCGCACTGATGAGGAAACAGGCTTTGAGGAGTTCAGAGATTTTCCCATGACCATGTTATTGTTGTTCAGTCCTGTCTGACTCTTCATGACCCCATTTTGGGGGTTTTCTTGGCAAAAATATTGGCATAGTTTGCTGTTTCCTTCTCTAGCTCATTTTACCGATGAGGAAACTGAGGCAAACATGGTTAAGTGACTTGCCCAGGGTCACAAAGCAAGTAAGTAACTGAGGCTAGATTCAAACTAATGAAAATGAGTCTTCCTGACTCCAGGACAGGAGTTCTATCCACTACACCATTTAGCTGCCCCTCCCAGGACCTGCCTGAGGCAGAATAGGTAGCCACATTTCCTGGTTCCAAGTCCTTAATTCTGTCCATTATGACACACCGTCTCCTGATAGAATGTAGAGTTAAGGGGTGGGAGGCAAGGATTCTAGTAGAGAATAAACCCTAAATGGTTCAGGATTCCAGGGATTCTTTCAGAACCTGAGGCAAAGCCTATACTTTACAGCGGTTAGGAGTGGGGAGAGAGGAAATACTGGTGTCAGTCTAAATCACCAGGCCTAAGTGATCTGAACGGATATAGCATGGTCTAGTACAGTGGTCGCTGGCACTTTTTTATGCTGGAAACTAGATGGAAGGCAGCAAGGCTCTTGAGTTCATATATTCTATGCCTCTCCTTCTGGGCAGGGTCTGTTGAAATTACCCCAAGTCTACTGATGGATGATTTGTTTGGGAAGCATAAATGAGGTGGCCAAATGAATGATGACAAGATATGAGGTGGATATAAGGATTTTGCCTGCTTGCCTGAGACAAGCCATCCTGTCCTCTCTGGAGTGAGCAAAGGCCACCCAGCTGAGGAGAGGTTTCTTTCTTCAGTTGCTAATCAGAGACTTGGAGCTATAGGCTACCTTAAAAGCCATTAAATTTGACCTATTCATTATACAGATGAAGAAAGAGATTCCCAGAGAGATGTTCAAGAATTATGGATGGGATTTGAACCCAGGTCCTCAGCCATCTTGCCATTGTACTAAACAGTCATACTTACCTGCTCTTAGTAGAGCTGACAATGGACATGGGATGGTTGATGTCATCCTTCACCACCAGGATGTTGTTCTAGGAATAGAGCAGAGAAAGTGGGTTGCTGACCACTTGGCCCAAGTACCTATAGCTTCCCTTCCCTACCTTTCTGGGCTCCAGGATATTTGCAGGACGAACATTTGGATCAGGGTAGAGAGTAGGCCTGCCCTCGTTAAGAAGTTGGATGACTTACCTTGTACTTGCGGAGTATTGAGGAATGGTTCATGATTTGGTCTGTGTCTGCGGCATCCCGAGGTACCACCACAATTCCAAAGTCACCAACAATCACCTCCATCTGAAGCAGTACAAGGAAAGAAAGAAGGAGGGAGGGAAGGAAGAAGGAAATTAAAGAAGAAGAAATGGAAGAGAGAATGAAGGAAGGAAGAAGGAAGTAAGTAAAGAAATAAGCATTTTTCCTATTTTTATTTTTAGTTCATTTTTATTTTATTTTCAGTTCTAAATTCTTTCCCTCCCCTCCCCCATCCCTTATGAATGCAAGAAAGATAAAATTCATTACAAATATGTATAGTTATGCCAAACAAATTTCCTCATTAGCCATATCTGAATACATACATACATATACACATAAATGGTCAAAAATCTAAACAAGCAGGCAAATAAACAAAGGGCCAGAGAAGGGAAAAAAAATGCTTTATTCAGCATTCTGAGTCCATCGGCTCTCTGAAGATGGAAAATAAGAAACAAGCATTTGGAAGGGCCTACTGTGTGCCAGGCACTGTGCTTTACAAAGGAAAATGAGCACTCTGGAGAGGAAGAAGGCTTCCTCCTTCCCAAGCCATGCAGGCGGGGTAATACTCTCATTGGACCACAGAGTACAGAGTCAGGCCTGGAAAGGACTTTAATAGCCATCTAGTGGTCCCACCCATTCATTTTAGAACAAAGGACACTGATGCTCACAAAAGTTGTGACTAGCTTAGGGTCACCTAGGAAAGAAACAGCAGTGCTAGGATTTGAACCTGGCTCTTTTGACTTCAGGATGCTGAAAAACCTTGAGATCATGCCGCACACAAGACTGGTGGAAGGAACTGGGAATGTTTAGCCAAAAGAAGAGACTTATCTGTATCAATAGTCATCTTCTCACCCAGGCTGAAATCAGGGTGTGGTCCTAAGAAGACTAATCTAATCATCTGAGTTTTCCATAAAATGGAACAATGGGATTGAGCAGAGTATGAGCAAGGGATCACTCACATCCCCAGATCTCCAACTCCCACACTCAACAGTGGACAGAAGAAAAAGAAAAAAAAAAAACCAGGTTCTGGAGTCAGAAGATAGAGGTTCATATTTTGGCCTTGTATGACCTTGGATGAGTCACTTAAATCTCATGTGCCTCAGTTTCCTCATCTGTAAAATGAGTAAAAAGGAAGCTAAAATGGGGGGCTAGGTAGTCCCTGAGTTCGTTTGCAGCTCTAGGTCTCTGATTTTTTGATCCTCCTTGTCAGGTCCATGAGGAGCAAGACACCCATTTGGGAGTCAGCTGTAGGAGGGAAACAGATCCAGGTGCCCTCAATAAGTAGAGGTCACTACTTAGGGGCCATATGCACAGGGGGCTGAAGGGCTGTCTGCCCCATGCTGGGAATCAGGTGGTGTACTGCAGGCAAAAGCACTCTGAAAAGCATCAATCATGATATATAAATTTAATTCAAGTCAATCTAATAAATACTCATTAAATCCCTTCTGTGTGCAAGGCACTGTGCCACATAATAATAATAATAATAATAATAATAATAATAATAATAATAATAATAATAATAATAGTAGTAGTAGTAGTAGTAGTAGTAATAATAATAATGGCTAACATTTGCGTAGCGCTTCCTAACAGAACAGAACAGAAACAGAGCTAAACAGAGGATTAAGTGACTTGCCCAGGGTCATACAACTACCAAACATCTGAAGCTGAACTCAGGTCTTCCTGACTCCAAGCCCAGAACTCTGTTCACAGTGGTATCTAACTTCCTACTTAGTGCCAGGACACATATCAGACGAAAAAATGAATCATTTCCTGTCCTCAAGGAACTTACATTCTACTGGAGGGGATGAAACATGTGCAGAGAAAGGTGAAGACAAAGCTGATTCAAAGTAACGCAAGCTAATATTAACAGGGAGACACCCCCAAGCAGTAGGGGTTGGGGGGCAGGTAAGGCTTCATGTAGGAGAAGCTTGGGACTCTTAAGTGGTAGATGTGTGAGGGGGCAGTGGTAATATGGAGGTCACATCCATGCGTCATCTACCCTAGCAATTGGCCAGTCCCTCCTGCAAATGGTGTCCTCTTATTTGCAAAGGATCCTCGAAGATCACACAAAAGAAATAAGAAAAGGGAAGGAAGATTAGTCCCTAAAATGAGTGATGTGAGCCCCTGCTTAGGAGGCTGGTACAAAGGGCACCAAAAGAGGCTTTGTGGGACCATGGCCACAAGCACTGCTGTTGAGGGCACTCTCCATGAAGGACCCCCAGAGAACTACTGCTAAGCCCTTAAGTGGCCTGAGGTGCTCTGTGTGTGTACCCACACATGCTCATGGGCATCTGTGGGAACATGTGGGTGGGTGAAGGAAGGCTGTTGTTGGGGATCTCTGTCAACCTTTACCTTTCATCTCATAGCTCTAGCAACCAAAGTGGGGAGGGGAAGCGCCATTTAGCTGTCACAATTGTATCTCAATACCTTTTCTCAGTGTATAGGCTTTTTTAAAAAAGGCTTTTATTGGTGTGTGACAGATGCTGTGCTAAACTCTCTCATGGATGAAATTGAGCTGGAAAGAAGCTGAGGATAAAGAAGACAAATTTTGGCCACAGAGAGCTCCCAAAGGAAAAGAGTGAAGGGAAGGTTTAAAATCGAACACAAGGGTTGTCCACAGGTTGGGGTGAAGTGATGGGGGGAAGCCAAGAGTCACATAAAAGCATACTGCCAGGAGCAGTCATCGTAGGGTCTGCGCTAAGTTGCACTGGTTTTTCGGAACCATATGCACAAGGAATAATTTTGGAGTGGGGAGTGAATGTAGGGATTGGGAGGACCAGCGGCAGATCTACCTCTTCCCATTGTTCTGAATAATCCTACCGTGGGTGAAAGAAGAAATGCCATTGAACTTTGGGTTGTGGATAACATACATAAGTATGTAATATATGTGTCTATATACTGTATTACACACACACAAAGCCATGAGTGACTTCATTGCTGTAGGGAGCCTCCAGAGGAAAACTCTCTATTGTATATGAATTTTTGTTGTCCAGTCTTTTCAGTCGTGTCCAACTCTTGGTGATCCCACTTGGGGTTTTCTTAGCTAAGATACTGGAGTGGTTTGTTATTTCCTCCTCCAGCTTGTTTTACAGATGAGGAAACTGTGGCAAACAGGTTAAATGATTTGTCCACAGTCACACAGCTTGTAAGTGTCTGAGGCTAAATTTGAACTCAGGGAGATGAATCTTCCAACAACAGACCCAGCACTCTATGCACTATGGCGCCACCTAGCTGCCCCCAATGGAATGTTGGTGAATGTATTCACTTGTACAATGCATTCCTATGTCCAAGTCATTTGGGGAGAAACTTTTATACTGCCTCACTATTGGGACCCTTTGAAATAGAGAGACACTTATTGGGCAGGGTTAGCCCATGATTTCATTAAGAGTCTGTATAGATGATGGATTGATGGAACTAATTATGACTGTGATTGTCCTTTGTTTTTGAATAGGACTGATGACATCACAAGGCTGATGTCTTGACTTGTAGTGAATTAGATTTAAGTGAGGCAGAGTTACACAAAGTATCAGCCTCACCCTCTCTTCCAGACTCGTCCACGTCCAGTAGAAATGGATTGATGGAACTTACTAGGGCACTATTTAAAATGGACCTCCTTGGCTGAAGGAAACAAAGAACAGAACCGAATGGCATCCTGGACTCAAAGGGAGGGCGGCTGTGTGATGGAAAGGTTGTAATTCTTGCTTCCTGTTGAGACTTTAATGACTTAAGGGACTCATGAACAACACATGCTGGAGTTTTCTTTGGCTCAGCAGCAGAGGAAGATGGTTCCGCTAGGTGGTACCATGGCTAAGAGTCCTGGAAGGAAAGCTGTTGTTGGGGATCTTTGGCAACCTTTACCATTGATCCCATAACTCTAGCAACCCAAGTGGGGAAGGGAAGTGCCACCTAGCAGTCCCAACTGTGTCTCAGTATCTTTTCTCAGGTTCTTAGACAGACGTGAGTTCAAATCCTAATGTCTAAGGAGACACTGTGTAACCCTGGGTAAGTCACTTAACTGCTTAGCCTCAGTTTTTTTCATCTTTAAAATGGGGATAACCTACAGGAATAAATTTATATATGTTTATATAATGTTTTATATGTAAAATAAGCATATTTATATAAATTTTTATATGCATGTATAAATATATTTATAGATTATGTTTTATATATATAGAAACCCATTTATATATATAAAAGTATATATACATAGGAAAAATGGGGATAATCATGGAATCTTAGGGGTTACTAGTCCAACACTTTCATATTATAGATGGGGAAACTGAGGCTTAGAAAGGATGTGACTTTCCCAAAGCCATAAAATAATGATAATGATGATAATAATAATAGCTGCAAAATGTATAAAGCGCTTTAAGATTCTGAAGCATTTAACACGTTATCTGCTTCTTTCATAGGCACTGAGCTGGGATTCTAATTTATGTCCTTGAACCCCAAATCCAGTGTTCTTTTCATTGCATGGTGATACCTCCCATACAGTGACCTACTTGTGACTGGGGTATGTCAGGTGATCTTTGTGCCACTGAGACAAGGTCTGCTCTATGCAAGGCATGAGTTAGAGCTACAGAGAAAGCCTGCTCTACCCCCAACACACCAGTGAGGTCTCTGAAGCCTACAGGTTGGGAGGCCCCAGCCCACTTAACTAAGTCAAGCTCATGCCTTGATTCATGGATTAACTTGGACAATCCAGTCCACAGGTATTTATTGCAGACCCAAAAGGTGCATAGCTCCATGGGAGGAATTCATCTTGAGAGCATTAGAAGCTCCAGCACCTGGATACAGAGCACAGCTGGGCAAGGTTTATCCAAATGATGACCTCATCCTTAGCTAGAGGGTAAAGTGCACATAATAATAGCTAGCATTTATACAGCTCTTTAGGGTTTACAGAATGCTTCCCTAGCATGCTCCTCCCTGGGCTAATCTCTACAAGAGAACTGTTGGAGTCTCTGTACCTGAGAGCTCGCTTATTTTTGTTTCTGAGCCTGTGGCCAATCACCTGCAAGGCTGGTTCTCCCCACTGAGGTCAAACTTGGTTCATGGCGTACAACAGTAGGCATTCACTGGTCTATGGTTATTGCATATGAAGACTGCACTAAGGCCATAGAGTTACCCAAAGCTGGGCACCCTTGTGTTTACCAACATCAATCCATGCATTCCTCTTTTCCTCAGCTTTCTCATCTTCCCCCTGTACACCCTGAACAAAGCCTTATGATTCCCTACCTGACTGGTTGCCGTTGACTGCTGGTAAACGACATGTTTGTTCTTGGCAAGGGTGAAGACTGGGAAACTATCAAAGACTTTTCTTAGTGCTCTCCCCATCCCCTTTTTGCTTCCTTCGTTCTCCTGATGCCCCAGTCCCTGCTCCTCTACCTAGCCTACATCAGATTCCCGCAGGACTTTGCCCTCAACTATTTATTGAGATTCAATCCCTGGCTCCACTGCTATGATAAATCACTTCATTTGGCCCAAGCTCATTTTCTTCACCTCTACAATGAGCTGGCATATGCAAAAACACTTTGCCTACCTTAAAGAGCCAGATAAGTGCTATCTAGCTATTATTTTCATAAAATGGGCTTGCTGATGCTTATATTACTTACTTCACAGTGCTGTTGTAAGGGAAGCTCTTTGTAGGCTGTAATGTGCAATGAAATGGCACCTGCTATTATCTGGATTATCTATTGGGCAGGGGACCTATTTGCAAAGGAATCAATCTCTCATTGTGGAATTTCAGGGACCAAGGCAGGCAGTAGGGGAAATATGTGAGGGGCATGAGTTGTTATCATCGGCCATTCATATAATGCCATCAGTTCTGCTTGCATTCTAGTTTGGGAGTAAGGGATGGCAAGTGGAGGTGGAGAGAAGGAGGATAATAACACACATGGAGGGGAATGAATGGGAGGAGGAGAGGAAGGGAGAGAGAGAAGTGGGGTGGGGCAAAGGAAGAGGATGAGAGAGGGGAGAAGAAGAAGAGGAGAAGGAGGGGGAGTGAGACAAGAGGGAGAGAAGGAGGAAAGGAAGGCAAAGAGGCACAGATGAAACTCAAAAAGATAGAGGGAGTGGGGAGGGAGAGACAGAGACAGAGAGACAGAGAAAGAGACAAAGAGACAGAGACAAAGAGATAGAAAGAGACAGAGAGACAGAGGGGAGGGAGGGAGAAAGAGAGAAGGAAGGAGAGAGAGGGAGAGAGAGACAGAGACAGAGAGACAGAGGAGAGAGACAGACAGATGAGAGATAGAGACAGACGGAGACAGAGAGACAGAAATGGAGACAGAGAGAGGGGGAGGGGAAGAGAGAGGGAAGGAGAGGAAGGGAAAGGAAGGGAGAGGGAGAGAGAACTTTAAGGTCACAAAGTGCTTTCGATTCATGATCTCATTTGATTATCACAACCACTTTCCTGAGTGAGTGCCATAGGTGTGATTATGGTGATTTTACACACAGGGAGACTGATATCAAAGAGACAGGACTTCCTCAGTCAGACAACTAGTAAGTACTGCCAAGGGCAGGACTCAGAACCAGGTTTCTCGGTTCCTCCAGATCTTTGCAGCATCCTCTCCTGCCACCAAGCCTTGCTATAACTCAGGAGAAACCAGGTAGACTTCTTGCCCCCCTTGAGGGTAGGGGAACATCTTATCTGTACCTAAGTAAATGGGGGGAGTCATGGAGGTAATGGTGATTAGTGGGTGCTTTGGTTGGACCTCAAATTGAAGGGAGCTTCCATCTTCCTCTCTCCACCCTACCGATGCTGACTCAATGCCTGTGGAGGTGCACACCTGGAGTGAATCAGGTCTCCCTTCCCTCCCTCCCTCCCTCCTCAGTGAGAAGCTTCTGCAGAACAAATTGGCCCCTTACCAGTTTAAGAAGGCCCAGAGGTCCCCCATATCAATGAAATCATCAGTCTGGTACTTATCTCCAGGGTATAGCATGGTATCTGGAATGTACTGGGTGCTTAATAAGTGCTTATTTAATCAATCTGAGGTGGCAGCATGGCAGAAAAGAAAGAATTATGATTCTGGAGTCCCCTTACTAGGGGTGTGAGCTAGGGAAGGTCCCTTAACTTTGTGGGGGGTCAGTTTCCTCATCTATAAAATGATGGGGTTGGACTAGAAGGGGTGAGGAACCTGCACTGTGCTAAATCTGTTAAACCCCAAACAATAGCATGTGCAGTTAAGGTGACAGCACTAGACTGTAAGATACCTGAGGTCAGGGATTCTTTTTTTCTTTCTACCTGCCAAGGCTTGAGTTTGTGTTGATGATTATTCTGTTGTGTTTCCATAGAGAAGGAATTATGTAGCTTTAGATGAGTAGTGAGGAATTACAGGCTATTCCCATCAGCCCATGATGGCCAACGTCCATGTGGCGTGGTTAAATAAAAACCAAAACCAAAACGCAGGGGAAGCCCTCTGGGACTCCAGGGGCTTTCAGAATAACACAGAATCCCTTCCCCCTCCCCCCTGCCTCCACCCGTACTCCAGCCAGCCAAACCATCTCTCTGAGTCACTTAGAAGGAAGGAGAGGACCACAAGAGCAGAGGCAGCTGGGAACAAAATCTCCCCACCTCTTGACCTCTGCATTTGTCTGCATGCACACAAATGAATGGTCATTGAGTTAAGAATCCCAGAGGAAATCCTTTCCGTTCCCATCAATAGCTGGAGCCTGGGGAAGAACAGGGGGATTCCAGGTTCATGTCATAAGCCTGATTTTTTTCAAACCCTGCCCTTTCCCATGGGGAATGGAGTTCCCAGGCAGCTGGAAGCCAAGCCTCCGTCCCAGGAACTAGTAAGTTCACACGAGACTTTATCAGCTCAGCTGGCTCATCCTGGGGGTGGAAGTGTCCAGCAGGTTTCCTGGCCTGAGTTAAATTGTCTGATACAAACCACACAAGCCTCAATAGCTGAATCTTTGCCTTTACTCATTCTGTCCTGGGGTCCTGGAATTTTTTTTGGAGTGGATGGTGCCTCTGGGCTCTTCCTGTGTTTATTTGATTAGTTCCTTGTTTTGACTTAGCTAAACATAGTAGTAGTAGTAGTAGTCATAGTAATAATAATAATAATAGATACTCATATAATGCTATAGATTTCAAAGCACTTTTCATACATTATCTTATTTGAGCCTCATAACAATTCAGTAGAGCACTGTTATTGACTCTATTTTATAGATGAAGAGCCTGAAGACTAGGGAGGTTAAGTGAATGGCCCAGGGCCACCCAAATGGGAAGTGTCTGAGGAGTTATATCCACTACTTGACCTGTCATGGGTTGAAAGATCAGAGAGGCAGGTTGCAATCAGATCATAGAGAGCTTTAAGTGACTATTCTTTAAGCCAGAACATTGGGTGTAATTGAATAAGATGGAATCAAATAGGGAAAATGCAAAATATGACACTTGGAACCAAAAATATCAACTGGGGAAGGAATGGTAAATAGCAATTTGTCTGAAAAAGATCTAGGGGAACATATGGGGTAATACAAGCTCAATGGCATGACATAGCAGCCAAGAAAGTCAATGCAAAGTTAGTCTGGATTGAAACGTGTAGCTTCCAGGAATGAGACAGTGACAGTCCCCCTGGGCTCTGCTGTGGGGAGAATAAGATGACATTTGTAAAGCACTTAGCACAGTGCCTGCCTGGCGCACAGTGGGAGCTTAATGAACACTTGTTCCCTCCTTCCCTTTCTTACATCTGGTGATCCACTCTGTGTCACAGCGTTTAGGAAGAATTACTATTATGCTAAACAATGTCTAAAGCAGAGAATCCAGGCAAAACGGCCATGGATTCTTGGCATATTAAAGAAGGAACTAAGAATGTTTAGCCTCGAGGAGAGAGAGCTCAGTGGGTACATATCTTTCAAGTACTTGGAACAGGGATTAGACTTGTACATCTTGCCCTCCCCTCCCCCGCAAAAAAAGGCAGAACTGGGAGAATGATTGCAACGCACACAAATTTAGTGTAATGTAAGGAAATGTAAGGAATGTAACTTGTGCTTGATTATCTGGTAGGTGGAATTTTCAACCCAGATGGGGAAAATGCACAAATGCAAGGAAATTCCTTGATGTAGCCATGAGAGCTCTCCATGAGTATAAATGGGCCACCTCAGGAGGTAAGGGCTCCCTTCGCTTTGGAGCTCTTCCCACAAAAGCTGGATGACCACTCATCCAGCTTGCTATAGAGAAGATGGGGGTTGGACTAGAGGACCTCTAAGACCCCACCCAACTCTGTGATTCTGAGGGATTGCATGTTACTCTGTCACAGGATTTACAATCACTAGTCTTGTAAGAATGGGGGTTTGTCTCATACCCTGTTGAACTGGACTGGGACATCATTCAGTGACAAAGCTTTTGAACTTTGCCCTTCTGTCTGACCAGGGAGCCCCATCTTCTGTAGTTCCTGGTTAATGCCTACCAGGCCTTGGTTTTATGCTAGACATCAAAAAGCAAAGAGCAAACCCCATGACCAGGATGCTCTGCTCTCACCTCCAATCTCTTAACTTCCTTGACCTCCTGCAAGATTTAACTCAAGTCTCAGCTTCTGAAGGATGCTGTTCCCAGTCCACCCAGCTACTAGTGCCTTTCCCTCAGAGATTGCCTTCTATCTACTCCGTATCCACCTTGTCTTACCTAGTGTTTTACATATGGTCTCCCCCAGCAGAATGCATGATCCTAGAGTGCAGGAATTGCTTTTGCCTTTCTATGTCTAGTGCTTTCGTAGTGACTGACACATAATAGGTGGATAATGAATGCTTGTTAATTGACTGATTGACAAAGAAATGGGCTGACATATTAAGTGATTCTAGAATGAGGTCACTTATTGATTTGAGGTAAGGGAGGGCAAGGAAGGCGGGAGAAATAGAAAACCTGTCTTCCAGTCCCAGACTGTCCCTGGATTGCAACTCTGGATGTGCTGGACAAGTCATTTCCTTTCTCTGGGCCTCAGTTCCATCATTTTTTTCCCCAGAGTTAATTGGGGTTAAGTGACTTGCTCAAGGTCACACAGCTGGTAACTCTCTGAAGCAGAATTGAACTCAAGTCCTCCTGACTCTAGGGCCACCTAGTTGTCCCTGTTCCATTATTTGTTAAAAATAGACTTAGAGCTCTGAAGTTTCTTCCCATTCTAATTTAATTTCTGATATATGCCTTAAATCATTTTATTTCTCTGGCCTTCATTTTCCCCATCTGGAGTGAAAATTCTACCTACCAGATAATAATGCACAAAATTACTGGTTAAAAAATATGACACAAACATATTGTGTACTGTACTGTCTTCTCAGAGGTGTGTTGTCAAGCCACATCCAACTCATCACGATCCCATTTGGGGTTTTCTTAGCAAAGTTACTGGAGTGGTTGGCCATTTCTTTTTCTAGCTCATTTTACAGATGAGGAAACTGATACCCATGATCACACAACTATTAAGTATCTCAGGCTAGATTTGAACTCAGGTCTTCCTGACTTTAGGCCTTGAGCTCAATTCACTGCACCACCTAGCTGCCCCCCCCCCCGGTGTATAGAAGAAGTGAATTTAGACAAAGAGCCGTGGGGTCCTACCTATCTTTTCTCTGACTCCTCTAAAAGAGTCTCTCCCCAAATTTCAGATGCATGCCAGACAATCCCTGACTTCCCTCTTCTCTTCTATGTGAAATTCTAAGGTGGAGTGGGTCCTTCTCTCGCAGGGTTGCTGTCATTTCTACTTCTGCATCTGATTCTTCCTTTTTGGTAGGAATCAGGTTCAAAGTAGTAACTCCCCTCATTCTTTCCTCCATCTTTTTTATGTAAAGTCAGAATTTATTGTTCTTTGATTTTTTTGGTTTTAATTTTATATTTAATTTATGGAATTAAACAAGCATTTCCATCACATAGTACAATAAAAAAATGATCTTACATGAAACTCAAATCTACTATGCACAACTTACTATTCCTTTCAAATATATAACAAAATTATCATGTACATTTTTCCCCTACATCTTTTGAAGGTTGAAATTTCAAGAAAAGAAATTGTTGACAGCTCTGTTTTTGACCAAGAGAGAGATCCAGCAGATGTCCAGCTAATTGATGTTCCCTTTCACTACCATGCCTCTAGGGCAGGCATGTGAACTGTTTCTCAATCTTCTATTTAATCTTTCTAAGTGTTCTGTATTATACTTAGATGACATGCTTCCCTAAGCCGCTGCTTATTGGAACTCTTCCCATGAATCTGTTCATTTTCTTTCTATCTATCTATCTATCTATCTATCTATCTATCTATCTATCTATCTATCTGTCTGTCTGTCTGTCTATCTATCTATCGTCTACCTATCTATCTGAGATTATCTATCTAGATTATCTATCCATCTATGTGTATATATGTATATGTGTGTAAATAATTATGTAGTCACTTTTAAAAGAATCAGACTTGTGATTTAATCAGAGTAGGGAAATACTGGTGAGGAGCTTCCTCTACCAACCTGTCTTCAAACTTAGGGTTATAGAGAGATGCCTAGAACAATGGCATCAAATTTAATCAGAAAAATGGTAGTTTAATTGTATAGATGCCTACTGACTTAAAAAACCCCACATATTAACATTATCTATGTTCTATTGTTTTTATTCATTTAGTTAAATATTTCCCAATTGCATTTTGACCTGCTGTACTCAAGAGTGTGCAGCAAGGGCCCTGGGTTTGACATCTCTGATCTAGAGTACTAAGAGATTAAGCAATTTACCCAGAGTCACATGGGCAGTATGTGACAGAGTCAGGATTTGAACCCAGACTATGCTGACTCTAAAGCCCACTCTCTAGACATTCTAAACATTTCATGTAAGATCATGTAAGATAATATTGTCTCCCCCTTCCAGCCCTAGGTCTATAAACCTATAATTATGTTCATATAAGGTAGGAGCCTTTCAGGGAACCTGAGGCCAGAGCCAAAAAGGTTCAGTGGCCTGTTTGGTGCTGTATTGAAGGCAAGACTTGGTATTTTTATTATTGAGTAGACTCTGTCTCATCTTGTTCTCAGTCTGGGTTCAGGGCAGGCCACCCCACTCTCCACTTTACCCATTCATTATAGAAGGGTGGAGAGGCTGTTGCTTCTCCCCAGACCTGTTTGGACTAGTAATTTCTCTCCCCTCTCTGTTTCAGAGGACCTTGGAGAGGATGTGGGAGGCCTGCAGGAGACAGGACCTTGGAGAGCTTCCAAGAAGCAATGGTTCTAATCGCCCCCAGTCATCTAGGGCTTGTGAGTCCTCTGATATCTAGGGCAGGGGTTTGGATCTGCATGTATTCTCTTGGGGGCAATAGGTAATAATGGCCAATCCTCTCTAATGACCTCATTACATTCCTGCTGCCTCTGCTTTTTCCTAGTAGAGGCTCTGTCTTCATTTGATAAGTTCACCGGATGGCAGCTGTTAAAATGGAAGAAAGGGGAGAGGGTAAAGTAGATGCTTTGAATTAGAAACTTCTAGGACCAAATAGCTAGATAATCTCAAAGGCATCTAGGTGGCTCAGTGGTTAGAGCTCTGGGCCTGGAGGCAGAAAACTGTTTTTGTTTGGTCATTTTTCAGTCATGTTCAACTCTTTGTGACACTATTTGGTTTTTTTTTTTTTTGGCAAGGATGCTGGAATAGTTTGTCATTTCCTTCTCTAGTTCATTTTACAAATGATGAAATTGAGATCAACAGGGTTAAGTGACTTGCCCAAGGTCACACAGCTACTAAGTATCTGAGGTCAGATTTGAACTCAGGGAGATGAGTCTTCCTAACTCTAGATCTGGAACTTTATTGTGCCACCTGGTTACAATAGAGTCAGAAAGACCTGAGCTCAAATTTGGCCTCAAACACTGCCTTGCTGTGTGATCCTGGGTAAGTAACTTAACCGCTACTTCTTCAGTTTCTCAACTGTAAAATGGGAATAATGATACCACCAGCTCCCAGTGTTGTTATAAAAAATCAAACAGGATAATATTTGTAAAGCATTTAGCAAAGGGCCTGGCACACAGTAGGTACTTAATAAATGCTCATTTCCTTCCTTCTTAGGTATACTCTCTATGAAATCTGTCCAAAGTGATGAACACATATTTGTTAGATACCTCATCTATGTAATCTCCACTCTGGTCCCCCCATGGTCCTTCATCTTAGTGCAGAGGTGACCCTATGCTCTTGAAGTAGATTCCAGTGGAGGACCATCTCCAACAAATTTCTTCCATGCAGATTATTCTCAAATTTCTATATCCAGCCCTTATCTTTCTCGTAAACCCCAGTGTCCCACATCACCAACTATTTTCTGGAAATTTCTTCCTTGATTTCCTCTGATTATCTTAAATTCAACATATCCAAAATGGAATTAGCTTCTTTCCTATACCTGCCATTTCTCCAAACTTCTCTATTTTTGTTGGAACCAACACTATCCTTCCTGTCACCCAGACTGATGATAATCAGAATCATATTGGACTCTCTGCTTTCTTTCACCCCCAGTTACTAAGCCTTGTCAATTCTACTCCTACAACACCCCTCAGATCCAACCTTCTCTACACTCCCATAGCCACCAGCCTTGTTCAGACCCTTAGTAACTCTTTTATGGACTGCTCTAATTGTCTCCTTATTGGTCTCCCTGTTTCCATTCTCCCCACTTCTTCCATCTCTCCTCCACAAAACTTACCATAATCATCTGCCTAAGTGAGCACATCACTTGAAACCTTCAGGTTTCATTGTCTCTAGGATAAAAGACAAATTCTTTGTCCGACGGTTAAGGCAACACTTTGACTCTTATCTACCTTTCCAGAATTATTTTGTACAATCCCCATTCACGAACTCTATATTCCCATTGAACCATGCTATGAACCGTTTCTTAGACATCTCCTGCCTATGTGCACTCAAGCAAGCCTTTGTGTGAATACTCTGTGCCTTCTTCATCTCTACCTCTCCTTCAAGGATAATGATCCTAATACATAGCATTTTAAGGTCTGCAAAGCACTTTACATACTGCATGTCCCAAAAGTCTTAGTTCATTTCTGAGCTATTAAAGCTTACATATCAGACCAACACCTCATATCATGTCATTTGATCGGTTTCAGGGCCATTCCTTCCCTCGTCCTTTTCTCATCTCTGTCTCCAATCTCCTCCCCATTAATAGTGCTCTTTCCCTTGGGCATTCTGATTATATAGCTGTTGCATCTCCCCAGTAGAATGTAAGCATTCTGAGGACAGGGCCAATGTCTGTCTTTGTATTCCCTGCACAATCCTTTGGATATAGAAGGTGCTTAATAAATGAACCAGTCATGTGGCATGGCAGATAGAGAGATGGCTGCAAAGACCTGGGTTTAAGTTCTTCCTCTGATATGTACTGGCTCTAATTAGGCCAAGTAGCCTCTCAGTGCCCAAGGCAAAATTTTCTAAGACTGAACTGTTGAGAAGCTGCCAATCTGCACATGAAGAGGGAAATTCTTCACCTGGGAGTTCCCTATACTAATGAAATCATAGCCCCAGTCCCAGAACTTGTTTTTACTACCTGTTCATCAAACTGAATTTCATTGCACATTGTAGAGCCTCCCAAATGAGATCCATAACCACATAGAATTCAGCATCATTCTCTACATGAGGAAAACCAGGTAGAATGAAACTTGTCCAGAAAGCAATTTATATTTGGATGGCTGGTCCATAGTACTAGTCCATCAGCCCCGGACAGAAATATCACAGAACTTGGCCAAGGACTGTTTTTAAGGAGCATTTGGGGAGGAGGCAGAATTGCATTTGGGAAAGTATGTAGCTCTCTCACTGACCTCAATATTCTGCCTGGAAAAAAAAAGCTTATTTAAAAAAAAACACAGTTTTTTCTGCTGATGGCACATGACTATAAATCATGGAAAGTCAGCATTCAAAGAACTAAAGCTGTAAGTCAGCCAAAGAATAATGGAGTAAGGTGGATATAAATAGACTACAAGATATTACTGATGAAGAGTCACAGAAGGTACCCTCCAAGAGATGGAATTGAAAGAGAAATGAGTTGCTCATGTAGGAACAGCAAGACAGAACAAATGGAGTCAATTAGTCAGTCAACTATCATTTGAAGGGCTTACTATCTGGGGGGCACTGTGCTAAGCAGGGAAGAGACAAAGAAAGACAAAAACATTCCCCTCCCCCAAGAAGCTCTGATTCTAAAGATTAAGACAATATGTAAACAGTCAGGTACATACAAGATATCTGCAAAGGAGACAAAGGTAATCTCAGTGGGGAAGGCATTCCCTGCCCCCTCTCCCCAAAGTAGGTTGAGTAGGTCATCTGTAGAATATTCTGTTAACAGAATAGAGGCCCCTGAACCCCCAAGGTATGAAACCCCCCAGAATTTTAGGGTTCAGATTCTGAAACTGTGTCCTGATTATCAAGCTGTCTGATTCCCAAAATTCCTATTTTTAAAAACCTTTTCAATTGCATTCAATAAGATTGTTATTAGAGCCAATAGATGGCTCTGTGGATAGAATGCTGGGCCTGAAGTCACAATGATTCATCTTTCTGAGTTCAAATACCACCTTAGACACTTATTAGCTTTGTGACCCTGGGCAAGTCACTTAACCCTGTTTGCCTCAGTTTCCTTATCTGTAAAATGAGTTGGAGAAGGAAATGGCAAACCATTTCATTATCTTTGGCAAAAAATAACCCCCAAGTGGGGTCATGAAGAGTCAGACAACTCAGCAACAACAAAGGACTGTTATCTTCTTGACAGGACATGGACAAGAGTCATAGGATAAGGCACAGCTAAACTGTAATCTACAGCAAGGACTGAATGGATGAACTGGTTGCCATTTATTAAGTGCCTTCTATGTGCTAGGCACTGTGCTCAGTACTTGGCATACAAAGACAAAAATGAGACACTCCCTGCTGTCGAGTAGCTTATATTCTATGGGGGCAAGTGACATGCACATATATAAGTAAATACATGTACATGTACATATATATACACAGCAAATGCGAGGCACTTTATGGTAGGGGATGCTAGAAGCTCAGGAGTCCAGATAAGGTCTTAGTGGACTTGGTCTGATTTATATAGCCCTTTATCTGACCTCAGAGGGAAGCTAGGCAACTGAAGAGGGAGAGAACAATTTTGGGGGGATGGTAGATGTTGGATTGACTTTGTACCCATGTTGAATAAGATCACAGGACCACTGAAGTGTTGGACAACAGTGCGGAAGGCATGTACTAGGTACTGGTGCTATGAAAACAAAGTCAAAACACTTCCTGCCCTTAAGAAGTCTATATTCCATTGGGTGTGTGTGTGTGGGGGGGTCCAATTTAAGCACAGATAAACATAACTCTGGGGAGTTGGAAGCTCTCATTAATATCTGATGGATCTGCTCAAGGCAAGGGGAAGGATGGGGGCTTCGGGATGCTCACATTATATGAAGCACTGAAGGAAAGGCAGTCTCATTTCTTCAGCTGCTGGTGTTCCCCAAAGATTAAGAGGAGGTTAGAGCCTGGTGAATAAAGGTTTACTGACTGATGTGGAAGATACAGAAGATGGTCAAGATAGAGAGTGATCCAATTGAGAATTTTTGTTTCCACTAGAAATTACATGAATCGGACAACTTGGTAAATAAAAAAAAGTTTCAGCATCTGAGCCTCGAAATTCTGTTTTTTTCACACCTATTTTTGTTACTGTGGTTCAGTCATTTCAGTTGTATCAGATGCCTTGTGATCCCATTTAGGGTTTTCTTGGCAGAGATACTGGAGCAGTTTGCCAGTTCCTTCTTCAGTTCATTTTATAGATGAGGAAACTGAGGCAAATAGGGTGAAGTGACTTGTCCAGGGTCACACAGCTAGTAAGCGTCTGAGGCCAGATTTGAATTCAGGAAGATGAATTCTTAATTCCAGGCTCAGAATTCTATCCACTGAGCCACTTAGCTGCCCATAGGAGCTCTCAATTCTGTTAAAAGAATGTTGCTGTAAATAAACCAATTTAAATAAAAAAATAAAATAAAAGAAGGTTGCTGAGATGTGTGTAATATTTGCATAATTTAGAAAGCTTGACCAGAAGAACTGATTGGAATGATTACTATTAGCCTTTTCAGTATGTTGACTTTTGGTTGAATTCTACATTCATTTATGGAGTTTTCAAGGGAGAGGAAACTCCCTTCCAAGGCAGCCCTTCCCACTTTGAGATACTTTCCAAAGCTGTATAAATATGTTATTATTTTTATTATTCATTCCCCCCCCATAGATGCCCCAGAGCAAGGAGGCTGGGATGACAGCTGCAGCTTGCCCTACCTGGGAAGCCTCCTCCAATCACTGTAGTAGAACTTGGCAAACATTACTTTTTACCTTCGAAGGATCCTTTGAAGCCAGTGGAAGGAGGGACAGTTAATTAAAACACTAAACCCAGAACTAAAGTGAAAGGGGGAGTTAAGTGTTTTTTCTTTTAATAAAAACATTGTTTGGGGGTGGCGGGTGAAGAGGGTAGAGAGCCCAAACAGTGTAATTTCTACAGGGCTGGGCTTCCCCACCTCCACCTAATAAGAACAGAACCCATTAAAAGTAGAGCTAGACATTAAAAGTTCCTTGTCCTTAATCTTCTTCTGAAATCATAGCCTTCTCTTCTCACTTCTAACCACAGTCCCCTCTACCTCCCTGGAATTCCTCGAGCACTAATTGTGTGGGCACAAGCTGCATAATACTGTATTATTAGTTCAGCATTCTTTGTTTGTCTAGACTATAAGCCCCCAGAGGGTGAGGATTATGTCTTCTATTTCTTTGTACCAATTCAATTAGTCCAGCCAGCATTTAAGTACCTGATGTGCACATGGTACTCAGGCAGATGCTGGGCATAGTTCAATAATCCAATGGATTGGGAGTTCATTCCCTCCAATGATGTAGATTCTATGTTTGCCCATCCTGTGTGACTTTAGTCTCCTCAATGTGCTGGGGGCCTTCCTCATGTTCTATTGACATCACAAGCATGCCAACCAAGGAGACAGGGCCATCCATCAGTTACTTATCCCTGATTCCCACTATATGGCTATATCATTTTTTTAAAAAATTTCTTTAAGGCAAAAGGTAGAACTAGTGGATGAAGAGTTGACCTCCATGTCAAGAAGATATGAGTTCACATCCCTTCTCAGACATATACTAGCCTGGGAAAGTCATTTCTAAGACTTTAAGTATAAGAGTGGGTGTTGAACCATGTTGGCCAAGAGAATTTCCTTTCTCTATGCCATTGAAAATGGTATATCTAGTCTAAAAAATGAAAATGCATTAATGACCTCAGTCCTATCCCTTCTCCTTTCAGTAGCATTGTTCATCTTGGTACATATGCCCAGTTTCATGAATTGGACCCGGGGGTTCCTTACCCCAATGCCTAAACTAGGGATAAAAAGATTTTAAAAGACACTATTTCCCTCAAGGAATTTGCCATCCAACACCTCTTAGAGTAGTGGTATCAAACTCAAATAGAAATGGGGCCACTAAATGGTCAACTAACCCATCCATAAAAGATCCCATCTGTAAAGATCAGGTTGTGTATTGACTTTCAAAATTACCTTGGGCCGTATTTGATTCCACTGTACTAACGGCATCTACTGCTTGGTCTATACTGGGTAAGTATAGCAGAGACTTGCAGAGTCAATATCTGAATACCTTAGTACAGTTAGGCTGGGTCTGGCAAAAAATTTTTTTTGGTGGGGGAGGGGAGATGAACTTTTTTTTTTTTTTGGAGGGGGAAGGCTGGGCAATTGGGGTTAAGTGACTTGCCCAAGGTTACACAGCTAGTAACTGTTAAGTGTCTGAGGTCAAATTTGAACTCAGATCTTCCTGACTCCAGGGGCAGTACTCTATTCACTGCACCACCTAGCTGCCCTCACTTCTTTAAAGCAGGCAGAGTTGACCCCAGTGAAGACAGGAGGAAGCATTTATTAAGCACCTACAGTGTACCAGGCAATGTGCTAAGCATTTTGCAAATATGATCTCATTTACAAATATGGTCTCGTTTGTATTTCCCCAGGTCCAAAGCAGAAAAGTCCTGCTTACTCTGTGTTGGCTACTTCTTTTCTATCCTTCCCTCCTCTCTCCCATGCAGACATGTATACTAGGGTGATAGGCAGTCCTGTTCAAAAGGGATCTCCTTTGGGGTGGGGTGCTCTCCTGCCTGGGTTGTGGGAATGATGAGGTAAAGAAATGGAATTGTTGTGCATCCCTAGGTGGCCTAGCAGACAGCATAAGAGACTTGGAATCAGAAAGACCCGAGTTCAAATCCAGCCTCAGAGACTTACTAGCTGTATGACTCTGGACAAGTCACTGAACCTCTGTCTGCCTCAGTTTCCTCATCTGTACAATGGGGATAATAATAGTACTTCCCTCTCAGGACTGTTTTGAAGCTCAAATAAGACAGTATGTGTAGAGTGCTTTGCCACCCTTCAAATGTTATATAAAAGCTGGCTGTTATCATTACTAAAGAACAGAAGGGGAGGGAAGAGAAGAAAGCTGTGCCCTGGCAAGGGGGGCTTAGACCTCTCCAGGCTGCATGGGGTTGTTTTTATTTTTGAAGTTTCAGATGGGATGTTTCCAAGACAGATCATGCTTTTCCCAGGACCCCTATGGTAGCAGGAGTGAGGAGGAGGATCACAGGACTGTAGCCTTAGAGCTGTCAGGGACCCCCTTCCTTGTCGGATGAGGAAGCCGAGGAGGAGGAGAATGTGTAACAAATTAAACAGGGAAGGGGGGCAGCGGTGCGGCAACTTTGCTCTTCCCTGTGAACCGCTGGTGCAAGGTCCTGGGAACATGGTGTCAAAAGAAAGGTCAGGGTAGGTGAGAGCAGCCCAAGTGAAGTGCAGAGGGAGGGGGCGAGGGGAAGGAAAGAAGACGCTTCCCCCGCCCCTCAACCTGAAACCTCGCCCCCCCCCCCAGCCTGAGACCCCCTCCCCCGCGCTGGGGCGGCCGCTTCTTACTCACATCAGCCTCATTCCAGAGCCCAGGGATGCAGAAAGATTCCAGCAGGTCACTGCCGCACAGCAGCAAGATGCGCAGTTCTGGGGAGAGGAAGCGAGAGTTTGGAAAGAGAAAACACAGGGATCCATTCAGCTCAGGGGCGGCTTCCTCTGAGCTGCATTCAATCCCCTTTCCTCCACCACCACCCCCCCCCCCCAGCCCCTCTGGCTAGTCCTGGCACTCTGGGGTCCAGGGAACCTTTGAGGAGATGGCCCCAGATGAGTGAATGCACCCCAGAGACCCGGGCTTATAGGAAGTAATAATACTAACAACTTAAACTCGTTCATCACTTGGTTTGCAAGGAATGTCATGTACATTGTCTCCTTTCTAAGACTGGAGAATTATGCCTTTAGAGCCCGGAAGGATTTCAAAGGCCTCAGTCTAATCTCCTCCTTTTATAGATGAGAAACTGAAGCACTGGGAAGGTTCAAGGTCACATAGGTAGTCAGGGGCAGACCAGGTTTTTTAACACAAATCTGAGCCAACATTCTTCAATCTCTGAGGTATGGCAGGAGCTATTATTCTCATTTTCTGGATAAGGAAAATGAGTCTGAGAGCAGTTTAATAAATGACTTGTCCAGAGTCACACAGTTAGTAAGTGTCTTAGGTCATATTTGAACTCAGGTCTTCCTGATTCCAGGCCTGGTATTCTATTCAGTGTGCCACCTAGCTGCCTCTTTTTTTTTTTTGGAGGGCAATTGAGGTTAAGTGACTCGCCCAAAGTCACACGGCTAGTTATTGTGTCAAGTGTCTGAGGCTGGATTTGAACTTAGGTCCTCCTGATTCCAGGGCCAGTGTGCTACTCACTGTGCCACCTAGCCACCCCTAGCTGCCTCTTAAAAAATTAATTGCAAAAATAAAAAAATCTAAAAGTTTAAGTGTTTGGACTAAATTGTTTCTAAAGTCATTTAGAGACCTAAAATTCCTAGAAGCTAAAATTCCATCGTCAAAGCTCTCAGCCTGCCTTGGGGTTGGACCATTGGCTATTAGAACTGGCCTGGTCTTCATAGACCATAAACCCCATGTTTTACGAATGAAGTAAATAAAGCCCAGATGTAGAATTGGGACTGGAACTCAGAACAGACTGGGTTACCCACTACACCAAGTCTGGTCCCCCATTTTGGAATTCAGCTACTCATCTTACATTCAATGATGGAGGCCTCCACTGGCAGTCTCAGGAGCTATCTGGGGTTGCTCATTTCAGACTGTCTGAGGAAGAGGAAGCACCAGCAAAAGTCTTTCCTCTAGACAGCTGCAATGGCCCTGCCCTAAGCCAAGGGAAGAGAATCCAAGCTTGTTGTCCCAGGTGGGGGTCCAGTTGGCTTCTTCTTTCTATTCCCCATAATGCTTCTTTGGACCATTCAGACATGCAGGGTGATTTGCTTGTAGAGAGTCCTTCAAGGGTTCTGGTTCTGATTTTCTAAAAGCTAGATTTGGAAGCCTCCCCAGGGAAATCGCTCTCCCTCAGCTTCCTCTCCACCCATTAATATTATTCACTCTCCTGTACCGGGCCAGTGAGTCACTCTCTCACTCTGGCACAACGTGAGAGATTTTAAAGGAGACAGAAAATTAAAGTGGGAGCTTCCTGCCTCTTCTCAAAGCTAAAACAGAGCTGGGTTGGCTTTTTCAGGGAAAATGAGAGCTTAGCAGAGGAGTGATCTGTGCACAATATCCCTTGTGGTCACTGGAGGGCAGCAATGATTCCACCCGATAGAATAATGATTGGGAAGCCTTCCAACTAAAGAGACAAAGGTGTGGTCTGGGGCAGCCCTAGGTGAGCAATCATCTGGAGAGGTACAATGGAACTGGGGCCTGGATGCTCACTGAGACAGGACTAGTAGCAGCTTTGACTTCTCATGCAATCTGGAAAAAAAGCACAAATGCCTGGGATGGAAGCATCCGTATAGTGATTTTAAAGAAGTGTAATTCCTTTTTCTGTCTTCTTATTGGACAGCCTAAAGATAGAAGGGTCAGACTGGGCAGGAAAAGGCTGGAGATCTGGGTTCTAGTTCCAGCTCTACCATGAGTCACTATGTGACTTTGGGGTATCACTTTCCCTGTCAGGATCACTATTTCTTCTTTTAAAGTAAAACAAAAGGGTTGTTTGAATTAAATGATTCCTAAGGTCTCTTTTAGGTTCTGTGTAGTGCTCTGTTGATGCTTTTTGTCTTTCCTGCTGGAAGAGGACCATGGCATCAGGAAGATGACTCCATGACTTTCAAGTGAATTGGATTTAAGTGAGGAGGACTGTGCAAGGTCACCAGCCTCACTTTCTCTTCTACAGACATCTGGGTCCAGTGGTCAGATATGGATCAGGACAACTGGAGATGGCCCTGCTCTGATAGTGCACTCTCTCTTGACACTCTCCTCCCACAGAAGCACAGTCTCTGAACCCACAATTCCAGTTTCCCCTTTCATGAATGAATAAATGAACGAGCATTTATTACACACGTTCTGTGTAAGAACTAAGGAGTTAACCTTAAAGTAAGAAATACCTGTGTCTGGGAAGGCAGCTTTTCTTAACTGTATTTCTCTCCTAGGCACATATCCCCTGATGGAATCTCAGCCAAAAGAGAGGACTGAGTAGCAAATTAAAAGGTGGCGTGTTCTGGGCAAATCAGGGATGGTGAATTTCACTGCCCAACTTCACCACTAACACACCTTGGTCAAGTTACCTGTTTTTCTAGTGCAGCAGCTACCCAGGATGCAATCTACTTGCAAACTTGCCTTTAGTTTAAGGAATAACAAGGCCTTCTCTGTAAAATGGAGGGAGGAGGCAGAAATGCTAGGAAGGGACTGTTTCTTCAGTAAGGGGCTCTGATGAGCAGGACTTTGTCAAAGAGGAAATTCATGTTCGGCTCTTTCTGTCTTATCCACTCTTACACCTCTGAGTGTCCTAAAGGACCATGGGGGTGGGAGAGGGGGAGTAGGAGGCTGTGGTTAGAGAGTCAAAAATGTAAGAAGCTCATCTATTAGACTGTAGGGCAAGGACTAGCTACTACTTTTGTATTCACATTCCCAGTATCTAACAGTGCCTGGGATATAGATGGCACTTGACAAATGCTTGTTAATTGATTGATCAAAGAAGAGGAAAAAGTGGAAAGCTCAGCAGCAAGTGAGCCTTCCTTTATTGCATCCAACCAGAGGGGTAAAAAATAGTCATTATTGCAAAAGTAGTAACCATATTACTTCTGAGACCTGGACTGGCCTCTTTACAATGGATCCAAAGCCTGATCCTAACTCAGCACAGAATCACAGAAAAGTTTGAGTTGGAAGGGGCCTTAGAGATATGATCCAACCCACTCATTCCATAGATGGTCACACGGAGGCACAGAGAGAATGAAGTGCTTTGTCCAAGTCCACAAAGCATGCTTCGTCTCCAATGTGAACCTGTTTTACAAAAATTAATGGCACTTGGAGTAGGGGGTGGGGAGTAGAAGTGCTCTGATCACTAGTTATAAGAGATTGTTTATATGTGTGCTTATATGGGCAGAGCAGGGGGCATTTGGTGTATCCTTTCAGTCTGAAAAGTGGGAATGGGGGTTGGCTTGTCAGTTTCTGTGGATTTAACAGACAAGTTTATCCAAAGGTAGGAAGATAGTTCCAGGTCCCCCATCATCCTTACTTTAAATACTGCTTACTCTTGATGTAGAATGTGGAGGATATTTTTTTCTAGGCTTATTTGCATGCTTTCCAAAGCCCCTGGAGGTAGGGAAATTCATTTTGTGCTCACACTTCAGTGACTTTCAGTTCTCATACCTGAGAGAGAGACACTGAAGTGAAAATTATTAATATGAGTACTTCAGCACCTCTAGGGATCTGGTCTAACTCCAGGGCTCTGTGGTGTTGTCTTGAGGAGATAACTTGGGAATATAACCTTGGGAAAGAAAGGTATTCATTGACTCTGGAGAAAAAAACGACTTTTCTGACTTTGCTGTTAACTGCAGACACAAATAGCTCTGCCCCATTTCCCTGGCCTCGACTCACTCTGTGTTTTTGTTGTTCAGTGACACCCAACTCTTTGTGAACCCATGGACTCATAGCTTGCCAATACTGTCCACAGGACTTTCTTGGCAAAGATGCTGAAATGTTTTGCCATTTCTTTCTCAAGCAGCTAAAGGCAAATGGGGTTAAGTGACTTGTTCAGTGTCTCACAGGTAGTAAGTGTCTGAGGCCAAATATGAGCTCAGGCCTTCCTGACTCCAGACCCAGCACTCTATCCACTGAGCACTGGAGCTGCCTCCAAATCAAAACTAAAAAGGAAAGGGAGGCATCTGTCATGCTGGAATGTACCCCCTTTTCATCCCTACCTCCCGGCTTCCCCAGCTGTCTTTAAGTCCCAGATAAAATCCCACCTTTCATAGGAAGCCTTTCCAAGCCCCTCTTAATTGTAGTATCTTTCCCTGTAAATTTCTGCTTTATTTTGTTTGGACCATAGCTTGTATATGCATACTTGTGTATGTGTTGTCTCCCTCATTAGATTGTAAGCGCTATCTTTTATCTTTGCATCAGCAGCACTTAGCACGGTGTTTGGCACAAAGTAGGCATTTACTAAATATTCAGTGACAGACTCACTGACTTAAGAAACAATTGGCTTGTGTGATTACATATTAGCCATCAGGCTCCGCGCCTCAGCCCCATGCTTGACTGTTTCTAGGTTCAGCCTCCCCAAACCCTCCTTCCCTTCTCCATCCCACTCACCGATCTCTTCATATCGCATCACCGTGCCCAGATTGGCATTCTCATCTGGGGAAAGAGAGGAGATCAGCAGGAAGCTCCAGGGAGCAGCCTGTCTTCAGGCCTGTCTATGGCACCTGATAACTTATCTGAATGTCTAGGGGGCCTAGGAGAGACCCTGATATTAAAGAACAATCAAGGTTTAAAATGACTGGGTGCCTCAGACCTAGTGCGTCTTAAACTACTGAAGCAATGATAGGCAAACAGAAAGAACTTTTAAGATAATACCCCAGAAGGGTTTCTTTTCCCTTTCCCTTACAGGGAAGGGAGCTGCCTATAAGAGTAATGCCCATGGTATGGAGGAGACGGCCCATAAAGTGTAATAAGGAGACATGCTTTTCTTTTTAGGATAGAGATGGTAGGCGGATGACAGTTGTGGTGGTGTTAGGGCTAGAGTTTGCCTTTCCACCTGCTTGTGGCAGACCATAAGGACACTTGGAAAGCTTTGGACATTTCTTTGTCTTTCTCAGATAAAAGCATCCTTGTACACACACACACACACACACACACACACACACACACACACACACACACGGTCATATTTGAACCCAACCTAAGAGGTCTGAGGTTGGAAATTGGAGAAAGAATAGAGAACCCCCAAAGAACCAAGGGCATTAACACCCCCAAGAGGGAAAATTGCCTTATTGAGTTAAAAGTTGGGTTCTAAGAAAATAAGACTCACAGATGTCTTGGTTATCTGCACCTGTTCTCAGTCCTTGGTTAACCAAGGTTCTCCCAGTAAACCTATAGTCTAGTTCAGAGGTGGGGAACCTGTGGCCTCAAGGTCACATGTGGCCCTTTAGGTCCTCAAGCGTGGCCCTTTGACTGCATCCAAACTTCACCGAACAAATCCCCTTAACAAAAGGATTTGTTATGTAAAACTTGGACTCAGTCAAAAGGCCAAACTCAAGGACCCAGAAGGCTACATGTGGCCTCAAGGCAGCAAGTTCCCCACCCCTGGTCTTAATTCTATTGGTTCTGTAAGAGGAAAGCAAGCCCCTCTGTTTCAACCCATCTGTGGCAACACCTGATCTTAGACCATATGATCTCAGCATCAAAAGCCAGGATACTGTCTTGGTATCAAGAGTTCTGCGGGGCAGAACGCCTGTGCCTCCTCTGGGAGGCTTTCAGATATAAGTGGGATCTATGGAAATAAAACAGGTGGCCTCCAAATGATGGGGACTGAAAGGAGAGAAGAGGAATAGCCTCAGAAGAAGAGGGACAACCCATCGGGGCAAGACAGGAGAGCACAGAAAAGGAGGTGGGGAGAGAAGGTTCTTTGCCACTTACCAACAAAAGTGAAACGCTCCACTGGTGGACGGACGCAACAAATTCGGCTCAGGCTTTCTCCCACCTTCCCCAAGATCTTTGCTGTGGAAGAAAGAAAGATGGAGACTTATCCCTGGAAATATCTAAGATGGTAACATTCCCATGGATTATGGGGAAAAGAAAGAAGAGAGAAAAGAGAAATAGATGGAGAAAATTCCCTTCCTTCTCCATTGGCACAGTGGATAGAGCCCTGGGCCTAGAGTCAGGACTAGCTGAGTCCAAATCAGGTCTCAGACACTTACTATCTATGTGACCCTGGGCAAGTCACTTTACCTCTGTTTGCCTCCATCTCCTCACCTACAAAATGAGATAATTGAAGCACCCTATCTCACATTAAATATTTGTAAAGAGCTTAGCACAGTGCCTGGTACACAGTGGTACTAAGTAAATGCTTATTCTCTTCCCAGGTACAGGAAACTCGAACTCAGAGGCACAGTTCTATGCATTATTTCTCAAGCACTGCATACCACCTAATACAGTGATGTCCAACCTACATTATGGCTAAGAACATATTCATCTCATCTTCTGCAAAGCCCTAAATAGTCCTTCCACATAGACTCAGGTGACCAGACATCCTGGTTTGATAGAAATACTCCTAAATAAATCCACTGCAAATTTTGACAATTTGTATTGGATTTACAAGTATATTTTAAAAATGTTCCTGACCCCAGATAAGAGTAGGCAGTATGGAGTAGTAGACAAACAGTGGCTTAGGAATCAGGAAACTTGGTTCCACTCCCAGTTCTCCCACTAAATAATTTCTAGGATGACCTTGGTCAATTATCCACCTCTCTGGCTCTCAAGGATTCTTGAAGAAATGAAGAGATTGGGCAATCTCTAAAATGAAGAGATTGGACAAGACATATTCTTCATGTCTGTGAAGGTTCTAGGATTCTCCAATCAAGAACAAACTCAATCATAAATATACTTATAAATGACCATATCTAAACTAAGTGGTTAATAATATATTTCATAAGGCAACTCATTATTTTGGGGGCTTGATATACAGAAGCCTAGGATCCATTTCAAGGAGCTATACTGAAAAAGGCATTCTCCAAGCCCTGGGGGTTCCATGTTCCAGAGACAATAACAGATTCATTCTTTCCTTCTCCCTAACCAGGACTGAGATTTCCAAGAGCCTCTTCCTCAACAGCAGAGTTTTGGGGCTCAGGATTGGGCGTATCCATAAGGGAGAGGGCCTGAGTCTTCCCATCTTTTACCCTATCACTCTAGCATTTATCCAATATTAGCTGGCTGAAAATATGGTCACCATTTCCTGGAGACTCTAGAGAAGATCCATTGAGGAAATGCTTTCTTTTAGTCCAAATCAGTAAACTCTGAACAAGACTTGAAAATCCCTCTCAGAAAACTCAAGGGAGAGTCTACATAATCCCCCCAAAATGCTCACATACCCAACCCCACACATGTCTTTCCCAACCTAAGACACACTCAAACACAGACACATGAATGAGACTCCCCTTCACAGGAGGTCTTTGAATGCAGGTCCCACAAGTCAAGATTCATGTTTTGGACAAGGACTGAATTAGACGGTCTTCCAGCATGGATTATTCACCAATATAGAAATCACTGGCAGCAGTGTGAAGCAAGGGGAACATGGATGGAGAGACCGAAAGAAACTTTTATTTTAAAGATATCTAAGTTCATGATACCTAGTTACTAGAAGATAATCCACACTAATATCTAACTTACAGAAATACATGCAAATGATGATTTAAATGATCCAGTACCAATGGCATTGGCGCTCCAAAGAGAAATCATTCCCTTTTCTATTCCAGATGCAGATAAGCTTTCTTGCTTTTCCTCCATTCTCTGTGCCTTCCATGTTTGGGATTCTTTTCTTGGCATACTTTTAAATTTCAACATTCTCTTAAGGCCTTCCCTTCTTAGGTTAGGACCTACCTGCAGTGGGCTTAGTGGGCACATTGTTGTTCTGATAAATGGGCTGCGATGTCTCATGTTGTGGCTGTCCAATCACCGGGGTCATGGAAGGTGTGTTGACATTGGAAAGGATGCAGCCGGTCACTCTCTAGAGAAGAGGAAAAAACTCGGAGTCAAAAACATCACTAAAGAATTTGTTAATGAATAAGAAGGAATGGTATAGTGGGAAAGAGAGCACTACATATGGATTCAGAGAACCTGTGTTCAAATTTCACAAATATCACTTGTTACCTATGCAATTTTAGATAAGTCATAATCTTTTGGGCCTCATTGTTTCATCTGTAAAATCTGGGGGTTGAATTAGATGGCTTCTAAGTTTCCTTTCAGCTTTAAATCTATGATTTTATACTTTATGAAGAAAAATGTTCATTTATCCATAATATATATAAACATATATCCATAATATATATATAAAAATAGATATAAAAAATATAAAATATAAAATATATAAAATTATATTATATAATATATAAATAAAATGTGTATTGTGCATACATACATATTAATGTACATACACAAATATATGTGTTATATATATCTATATTTATAGATATATATAATTTTTTTGGGGGGGTGAACCAACTGTGACCTCTCTCCCCACAAGTCAGTTCCCAAACTACTACAACTAACCTTTATATAGAGCTTTACAATCATTTAACAAGCATGTATTAAGCACTAAGGGCCAGGTACTACCCTAGGGATTGGGGACAAAAAAAAAAGCAAAAGCATCCCTTGCCCTCAAGGAGCTTACATTCTAAATGGGAGACAACACACACATAAATTGATACATTTAAGATACAGACCGAGTAGATACAAGGCAACTTTAGAAGATACGGAGCTAACAACTGGGTGGACAAAACTGTGGCTTGAACCCTGGACCCCTAATTAAAAATCTAGTGCATCTCTTACTACACTGTACTGCCCCTCAAGCCAGACTAGAGTTAGAACCTGGTAATAATTTGTTTGAGGATGGCAATAATTTGTCCGAGCACACTAATGTATATATTTATTCTAAAATCAAATGCAAATAATTTTTGCATTATTGATTGTTTTATATTATGGTAGCTGGGT
This sequence comes from Pseudocheirus occidentalis, assembly GCA_028646575.1. NCBI lineage: Eukaryota > Metazoa > Chordata > Mammalia > Diprotodontia > Pseudocheiridae > Pseudocheirus > Pseudocheirus occidentalis. Next base: position 64,044,618 of record CM053593.1, read on the forward strand.
GGCATAGTGGATAGAATGCTAGGAAGATCTGAATTCCAATCTGACCTCATACACCTACTAGTTGTGAAACCGAGGGCAAGTCCCTAGTCTGTTTTCCTCAGTTTCCTCATCTAAAAGTAGAGGTAATAACAGCAAGTACCTCCCATGGCTATTGGGAGGATCAAAGGAGAAAATAATGATAAACTGTTTAACACAATACTTAGCACATTAGATTCTATAGAAGTGCCAGCTATGATGGTAATAATAATTTATTGTGTATAAGTTCATATTATATGATAATTTTTATTATATTTATAATTACATGTTAATTATATATTAACAATCACCGTTATCTGTGCTAGTTCTCAATTTCAGCAGTTATTACACACTGACTAGGTACAAAACACTCTGGATATAAAAGCAAACAATGGAGAGTCCCTATTGTCACAGAATTTCCGTTTAGTTGAGAGGATACAACATACACACAGAAACAGGAGGTAATCTGAAGAGGAGGAGGGAGCACAAGCATCTAGGGATATAAGGGAAGCCTTGATGAGTTGGTGGTACATGAACTGAACTTTGAACGACTCTGAGAGTTGAAGCAGGAAGTGTGTTCCAGGCATGGGTTGGGGCGATGTAGAGGTCAGAATCACTAGCTAGTGATCCTGTTTGGCTGAAACTTGTTGTTGGGTTTTGTCCTTCTTGAATAGGACCAGTGACTTCAGGAGGAGGATGTCTTGATTTGCAAGTGAATTGGATATGAGATAGGGCTGTGTAAAGTCCCCAGCCTTGCCCACTCTCTCCTCTGGAGCCCTTTGGGTCCAGTGGCAATACAAAGATCTGGATGACTACAGATGCCCTCAGATGTAGTGGGAGACCTTTGTATTTTTAAGCTAAAATCTTTCCCAGGTCTCGGTTTGCCCAAGGCAATGGCCATTCAGTGATTAAGGCTGCGTAAGTGGCGGGGGGGCGGGGGGCGCACAGAGCCAAGACGGTGGAGTAAAAGCAGGGACTCACTTGAGCCCTCCCTCAAACCCCTCAAAACATCTGTAAAAAAATGACTCTAAATAAACTCTACAGCAGCAGCAGAGCCCACAAAATGACAGAGTGAAACAAGTTTCCAGCCCAAGACAACCTAGATCAACAGGAAAGGTCTATTGCAACCCGCTGGGAGAGGAGCACAGTCCAGCACAGACTGGCCCAAAGAAGCCCTCAGGGGACTGAATTACTGGCAGCTGTGGTGGTTTCCAGACTTCTTAACCCACAAATACCAAAAACAGCTTAGAAGATCTGTAAGTACAGTCTGTCAGGCCTAGGTGAGAGAGGAGCACGGTCCAGCCCCAGGCCCAGAGCAGTGGTAGCAGCAGTGGTGGTGGCTGCTTCCTGAGTTCTCAGCCCACAGGTGGTAGGGGATGGAGTAGCTGATCAGAGGGGGATTGCAGCAATCTCTTTGTGGCTCTGAGACGGATTGTCTTGCTTTGTCCATGCTTGGGTCTGGGTGGCAGTCCTGGGTGGCAGTCCTGGAGCAAGGTGGAGCACTGGAGTGGCAATGCTTATGGTGGCAGTGGAAAGGGAATCCTCTTTACAATTCCAAGGCAGAAAAGAGTGCTTGTGGTCACTCACAGACCAGAGCACAGGCCAGGAGAGGAGTAAACACCCTTCCTTTGATCATACACCTTGGAAGAACTGAAAATTTACAGGTCCCTATCTCTGAAAAGAGCTGCACAAAACCCCTGAAGCTTGGGACAGTATAACCTCCACATTTTTAAAAAAGACTAGGTAAGAAATGAGGGGGGAAAATCCTCTTTTACCTAATTAAAAAAAATCATTCTGGGAGGGGAAGCCATTCGTGATCTCTGGCCAAGACAGAAAGAGTTGCTATTTACAATCACTCTGAGTCATCAGAGCCCAAGCAATGACCAAGTGAGGGTTGGGACCTATTGTTGGCCAATCAGTGAGAGCCAGAATAATATGGGTTTAAGGCAGGTCAAGTAGCTCCATTTGAATCCCAGTGGGCTTTATCAAAGCCTGGGTTCCAATGCTGTATTTCAAGAAATCATAAATGAAACTACATGAGGTAAAAGAGCTAATTGTCCCAGGTTTTTTTTAATGATAAAGAAATAGGGAAGAGAACAAAAAAGAAATCCAGCTCATAAACCCCAAGATAACTTGCAAGGGGCTGAAACTTAGGGTGTGTGACAAAGAGTAATGTGAAATAAGACTAGAAAGATAGGCGGGAGTGAGATTGTGGAAGGCTGAGAAGCATTCTTGTGTTTTATATTTATCCTAGAGACATTAGGGAGCCATCAGGAAGATGATGCCATGACTTGCAAGTGAATTGGATTTAAGTGAGGCAGGGCTGTGAAAAGCCACCAGCCTCACTTTCTCCTCCAGAGCCATTTGGGTCCCGTGGCCACATACAGATCAGGATAAATGGAGATGGACTGGGATGCAGTGGGGATCTTGGCCTTTTCAAGTTAAGGTCTTTAACAGATCTCAGTTTGACTGAGGCAACATTTATACAAAGAAAGTTTGTGAAGAGTGATCTTGGTGGAAGAAGCACTGAACTGGCAATCAGGAGGCCTGGGTTCTAGTCTTGGTTCTCACATTAACTGGATGCAGTGTCTCAAAGAAGCCCAGCCCTGTGTCTAAACCTATACATTGCAGAGGAGGTATGGCACTGCACCAGTAGAGGAAGCTACATCATCTAGTAGCCCCCTATACCCAAGAAATTATCTGTCTGGTCCCTCCCTATCCTACAACCCATCCAGGTAAGAGATTATTATATGTATGAAGATGGGAACTACGATGGTGGATCTATGAGTAGAGAGAAGGGAAGGTACAGGAGAGATGCTGTGTGGGTAGAATTACCAAGAGCTGGCAACAGATTAGATATAAATGGTAGGGGTATGGAAGCTTCAGAGATGGTGGGACCCAGAAGTAATGAAATCTGAAAGAAATGAAGGTTTCAGAGGGAAGACCATTAGTTCCATTTTGGACGTGACAAATACAAGTTGCCTTTGGGACTGAGCAAAGTCAATGTAAAGAGGGTAAGAAGGGAAACTGTCATGTGGGAGGAGGGCAATCTGCATCAAATATCTCTGATAAGGGACTGATATGCCAGATATATAGGGAGCTAACATAAATATAGAGGCTGCATACAAATATAGAGTGCAAGAGTAATTATTGATGAAATGGAAACTGAGGGGCAGCTTCATTCTCTTTATTCCCCTTCCTTGTAAGCCTTCACTGGGAGGCTGCTGGCATGGTGCAATGCACTTCTTCTTTAGAGAAGGCCAGATACTTTTTGGCTGGATGTCCAGGTTCTACCACCAGAAGATCCTTAAGTAGTCCAGGCACTGGAAGTGACCTTCGTGGGGGGTGGGGGGCATATCTTCCACATGTTTCCCTGAAAGCAGGATCTCTAGTGAATCTGCCTGGACATATGGAAAAGTGAGCATTTCTCCAGTGCCTTCTGGGTGCTAGTTACTATGGGTGCCATCTTTGGACCAGGGGTGGGACTCAACTCCAAATAGATCATGGAAGCATAGATTTAAAACTGCAAGGGACTTTGGGTCCTACATTTTACAGAAACTGAGAAAACTGAAGCCCAGAGAAACAAAGGTTCAAAGTCACAAAGAATGTACTTAGGAGCTTAAGAAAGGTTTTGTGGTTCCAGATTTTCTTCAGGAAGAGGTTTCTGAAGGGAGAAAAAGACTCTGGGAAGGAGACAATATGTAAAGAAACCAGCGTCTCAAACATGTCCATAGCCCAGTTTACTACCCTAGAGATTTCAGGGAGTTTCCCCTTGGAGTGGTATCTGGGACTCTCTCAACTGAATTGAAATAATTGATTCCCAATAGGAGAGGGAGCTCATTCACTCTATGTATTGTATGGCATATTCTCATCTGTATACTCTCTCTAATTTCTAGCTGCTATCAGCTTGGATAAGTGGGTTCATTTACTCTTCAAGACAGGTGATCTTTGTGGAGCTGGTATTTGGTGGGAAGTGAGTCAAGCCTTCATATATAACTTGGGCCACTCCTTCTCTGCTAAGGGATAGTAATCAGAGCACAGCTTGAACCTAAAAAATATTTTCTCTAGACTAACAATATTTGGGGGGCAGACAGATATAATTCTAGTCTGATACTCTTTCTTTGAAGAGAACAGAAGGTTAGCCTCTGGTGCTAATCTTGTGCTCACCCTCCTGACATTAATCAAAGTCTCCCTTGGAGAATGGTGGATGGAGGAGACCATAGAGATATATTATATTCATGTCTCTGTGAACAAAATCTCAAAAGATCCATGTAGATACACATAACCTACCTACATGGGCAGCATACATACATACACCCCTATAAGGTGGTAATTTTCCAGGTGAGAGGAGGGAGCACATCTGGTATTCTCCCTAATGACCTGAAATTTTGGGAGCTTATCTACGTAAAGTCACCTTACCCTGGGAATAGGTGCCTTTTTTTCTTTTAAAAAAATTAATCAGTCTAATATTTAGGAAAGTTTGTTCTTTTCTCTAGCTCACTCCTTCCTGCTGCAATATTAGTCCCAGCTGGCTAGTTTTTCCCAGGAAAGATCAATCAGACACTGGATAGAAAAAGAAATGGCTCCCAGCTCTCTACCCCTTCTCTGGACCCCCAGGTCTACACCCATTCTCATTCAAGCTCTTTACACATATTCAATTTCTCACTGCTCTCTGATCTAGGCAGGGAGTTGTCGGTGACCTACATTCTCCTGCCCACCTGTCACTGCTGCAGCTGAAGTGTTTGGTCATTTCCTCAAGATTCCAACAAGAATTAATTCATCCTGGACTGATCCACCTGAGGTAGGGGTGGGGTGAGGAAAAGAAACGGTGTTGGGGAACCCCAAAACGGCTGGGATTTCTGTGTACTTGACTGGGAAGGAGGGCCATTTGGTTTATTCTCAAATGAGCATCTCTGAGGTTTTCAAACAGCTTTGTTACTTGGTCATTTCAGTCGTGTCTGACTCTGTGACCCCATTTGGGGTTTTCTTGGAAGAGATACTGGAGTGATTTGTCATTCCTTTTCCAGCTCATTTGACAGATGAGGAAACTGAGGCAAACAGAAGTTATGTGACTTGTCCAGGTTCACAGTGGAATTAGTAAATGTCAGAAGCTGGATTTGCACTCAGGTCTTCCAGACTCAAGGCCCAGCACTCTATCCATTGCCACCAGCTGATTTCATCACTGACTCCTTCCAACGGCCCAGTCCCAAAGCAGGTGCTGAGCTAATCTGTAAAGTTGCAAAAAACTGAGTTCAAATGCAGCCTTTGACACTTAATAGGTCCAGTGTGACCCTGGGCAAGTCTGTTTATCTCACTTTCTTCAACTGTAAAATGTAAATAATAATAGCACCTGCCTTCCAGGACTGTTGTGAGTATCAAACAAGATAATTAGCACAGTGCTGGGCACATAGTGAGACCTGTAGAAATGCTCCTTCCCAACCCAACCATTGCAGAGCCCAGTGGGGTCTGCCAACAAGCCAGGTCTCTGCCATGTAGCTCTAGCTCTCGCTGCTGCCATGCTCCTTGCCTCCTCCCTTCCTTCCTGGTCAATCCACATCCCTCCCTGCATTTGTCCTGTTGAACCAGAAAACCCACGTAAGGTCAGTCACGTGTATGGACGATCTACAGTAAGGGTTCTTAACTTGGGAGCCCATGAACGTGTTTGTTTGTTTGTTAATAGTTAGATAACTGTATTTCATATTAATAGGTTTCTTTTGTAATTCTATTTATTTTAATCTACACATTTAAAAACATTGTTCTGAGAAGGGGTCTGAGCTCCCCTGCCCTCCACTCCTTATGGCCCTCTGCCTGACAGCATTGAGCATGCTCCACGTTCCCTTATTGGTTTATTTTTCTTCCACCCTGTCCTCCATCCCATCTTGGGTCCAGCTGTGGCTTTATTCCAAAAAGATCATGGGGAGCAGAGATTTAGAATTGGAAGAGACTTGAGAGGTCATTTAGTCTGAATCCCTCTTTTTACAGAGGAGGAAACTGAGGCATGGGGAGGCAGAGGGAATAACTCAAATCTAATAAAAAAAAAACAGGGACTGAAGCTGAATCCAAGTCCCTGACTCCAAATGAAGCATTCTTCCTTTGCTTCTTTGACCCAGTGACAAATTTAGAAATATCCAAGCATGCTATAGAATAATAAAAACCAAATAGTCCGGCCATTGAGATGTGGAAGGGAGAGCTTGATTAGTACAATTCCCTGGTTTCTTTTATGGGTAATGGCAGCTAGTGGCCAAAAACTGTGTGCATGTGTGTATGGTAACATAGCTAGCTCAGGGAAGGCATCCTTCCCAACACAGTTATGGTTGCCCAGAATTATAGAATTGGAAAAGAACTCACTAGATTATAGACTGAGAGCAAGAGGGGACCTTCAAGGGCATCTAATCCAAGCCCCTCATTTTATAGATGAGGCCATTAAGACCTAGGGATGCTCAGTGACTTGCCTGAAGTCACATAGACAATAAGTGACAGGGTCAGAATTTGAACCCAGATGACTCCAGGAACTATGTTCTTTCCACCATAACATACTGCCTTTCAGAAGTCTTCTAGTCCAACTATGGAGGTTGGGAAGACTTCACAAGGGGAAATGATGCCTGAAAGATTCTGAGTAGAAGTGAGAAGAAAGCATTTCAGGTAATAGGGGTATCTTGTAGATATGTACAAAGGGAAGATCATAGAATTTAGTTTAAGGAATAACTGAAGAGTCCATTTTGGCCAGGAGATAGAGGGTGTGACAAGAAGGAAGGTGAAAGAAGGAAAGAAAGATATGTTGGAACCAAATCACATCAGGTTGAGGTGTTTGTATTTTATCATGATAGTGACAGGGAGACACAAAAGGTTCCGTGGAGAGGTTTCTCTCCACAGTTCCTTCTCTGTCTCCTTTTCTTCCTGTTCCCCAAAAGTAGTAACAAGTCAGAAAGTAGAGGGAAGCTTGTAAATAAAGGTGTGAGTGTGATGAAAGATACTGAGTAGTCTGGATAAACCAAGTCATATCTCTCTGGGCATGAGGTCTAGGACAGAAACAATATCTGAGCTTACCACACCTGATTCCTTTCAAAGCGGAAAGAAGAGACACCGGATATATGTGAAACACTAAGATGGGGCAGGATACAGGAATGGAGCCACTTTCTCTATTTCCACTAAAGAAAATTGCTACTGAACCATCCAAAGCTCCTGGGCTTTCTGTGATCTGTAAACTATGAATTCTTATGTATGAACTATAGTTCCCATTATAGGGGATAGGTTATGTTGATGTAAAGGGACTGGTTGTCCTGAAGAGGCAAGATAGTCCTGGATTTTGATTGCCTGTCCTCCCTGGCAAGTCATGTTCCCCAAAATATCCTGTATTAACATATTGGGTTCCATTTTTTTCTCTTCCCTTATGACTTTCCCTAATTTCTCTTTCTCTTCCCCCTTCCATCCCCCACAGGATCCTACAAGTATAATACGTATCTGACCCCAGCCCAGAGCTGTATTGTAGCTGGAAAGGAAGGATGTGATTCAAAGTCTCTGAAGAAACCAAGGCCCAGGAGGTGGTATTCCCCAGTTCCAGCCTCCTTTCTTTCCCTGGTCCTCTGCTCTCCTCATATCCCAATCCATGGCATTCGTTGTGAAAAAACAAAACAAAACAAAGCTTTGTTTTCATGCCCTGTGCTAAAATTAAATCACTTCATGCCAGTGACATCCTCCAGCCCCCTCCCCTCACCAGCCCAGGGGTCAGAGGACTTGGGTTCAAACCCGACCTCAGGCCAAGCATGGTGGCATATTGCTGTAATCTTTACTACTGAAGGAGGTTGAGGGGGATGGATCCCTTGAGTTAAGAGTTCTGAGCCATATTTGGGATCAAGCTGATCAAATTTATACAATGAATTCAGCACTAATATGGTGAGTACCCCAACCCCTACCCAAGGAGGGCTGCCCCACTTCCTAAGGAGGGACCAATCAGTATTGGGAATGGTCCATGAATGGCTGCTGCACTTTCAGCCATGGTGAGCTAGGAAGACACAATCCCCCCCAAAATTTTTAAAGTACAAACCCCTCCTCTGATGCTTTCTTCCCCTGACACTTTGGGAAGGGTTTAAATACCCTGTGTCTCAATTTCCTCAGAACAAAAGTGGGGTGAATAAAAATAGATGGCTCTTGCAGACCTTTCCTGCTCCAGGTTGCGGGTTCTGTCACCTGCGGCCTCATCTTACCTGCTGAGGCCTGATGATACTTGGCCCTTGCTCTGGGCCACAGTGTGCTGTAGAGCCCTGACCCCTCCTGGGGCTCACCTTCATGAGGTCCCGATGGTGTTCTAGCACACTGCAGGTTGTCTGCCATGTGTCCTGATAGCACTCCCAAGGATCCACTCTGCAAGAAATCAGAAGGAGGCTTTCTTTCATTTCTACCCCCAAAACTTCTCATCTTTTTCTGATGCCTACTTTCAGTCCTTAAAGTCAGCATTTCCATAAGTACTTCTATATTAGCAACTGACTTGGAGTCTAGGGGAGAAGAAGGGAGGAATGGGGAGACAGATAGCAGATAGAGGGGGAAAAAAGGGAGGAGAGAGACAGAGAGAGAGAAGAGAGAGGGAGAGAGGGAAAGAAAAGAGAAAGAGAAACAGAGAGGGGGAGGGAGGGAGGGAGGGAAGGAGGGGGAGAAAGGGGAAGAGGAAGACTGAGGGAGGAAAGAGGACAGAGACTGAAACAGAAAAAGAGAGGAGATAAAAAGGTAGAGACAGAGACAGGGTAGAAAAAGAGGGATGGGGAAGTGGAAGAGAAAGAAGGAGGAGAGCAGGAAAAGGGGAGAGAAGGGGAGAAAGAGGGAGGGGAGAGGGGGAAGAGAAAGTAGGAAGAGAGAGAGAGAATAGTAAACTTAACAAGAGGGTTTATTAAAAGGGAAAATATACTAGGATGAAATTGCTAGGAGTTTCATCATTCATATAAAACCAAGAGATCAGTCAGGCTGGGTTTGTTTTGTTTTGTTCTGCTTTGGTTTGGGGTTGTTTTTTCTTGTTGGTGGTTTTTTTTTTTGTTTTTGTTTTATTTGTTTGTTTTTGGTGGGCTAGCTCATTGCAATTCTCATCAAAGGAAGTTGTCCCCAGAGGAGAGCACCTGACATTTGTCCTTCTGTACCTAAGGACCCTGGCTTCTTGCTGTAGGTACAAGCCTGTAGGATTCAGCTCCTCAGCCCTCTCCCCACTGACACTGAGGAGTCTGGGGCCCAGAGGGAGCTGAGGACTCCAGAAGGACGGCAGAACTCCCAAGCATTTCCCCTTCTCCTGCTTGCCAGGTTGTGAAGTGAGCAGGGATCATCTGGGTGCGATGGCCTGACACAGCACTGACTTAATTGCAAACCTAATGAGCTGCTAAATTGGGATGTTTCTCCAACGTTTTCTTAGTGGCTGAGGATTTTACCCCTCTCCACCTGAGGTTTCCAGAGATGTGATCTCGCTAATTAAAAACGATTAGAGAAGATGCACATACCAAAGCCCCCCCTTCACACACCCCCAAAGGGGCACACACACACACATGCACACACACACACACACACACACACACACACACACACACACACACACACACACACCCCACATGCACATCCCTGCCATCTCTTCTAGGCATATGCAGAGAGATGTGGACATGTGCAGACATCAAAACCACAGCAAAGCCGACTCCCCCACTGAGCCACCTCCAGACAGCCTCCCTGCTGGAGCCAGAAACTGGATTTCATTTCCTTGGCACCTTGGGGCTGGACATCTGTCTCTATGGCTCTGACCCGCCCTATTGATCTCAGTGCATCTAAATCTATCAGAATCAGACAACTATTTCACAAGCCTGAGTCTAGGTTTTTTTCCCCCTGCTAAACTACAAACCATTAATGTGCCTTTTCCTCCACTGACTGGGGCTCCTGGCAGAGTGCTAGGAGTTGGTATGGCTGATTTCTCCCTGTGTGGCTCATGCAGGGGCATTCTCCATGACAGAGATTGAGTCAAGGCTTTTCTGAGACTCCATCCTCATCTGCATCCTGTCTGTCTTCCCTGGTTCTTCGGAGCTTAAATAAGAAAGTCTGAAAGAACCTGAACTTTTCAGATGAAAAAACTTGCTATGAAGTTAAAGGATTCTTATGGGGGAGAGAAGTCAGGGAGTAAGGAAGACTTACATTCAAATTCTATTCCAGAAAAAGAATAGCTCTGTGACCCTGGGCCAGTCACTTAACCTCTCTGTGGTGCCAGGCGAATCTTTAAGACTAAGTTACAGTAGTTGCCAGTCCATGTCAGTAGAAGGGGTTTCCACCCTGGAATCCAGTTCTCTGTACTGATAAATCACAGGTCTAAACTCCAAGAAGTAAACTAAAAAGACAAGGTACTGATCTATATTAATGAAGAAAGTTCTTCCCCTGTAGCACTGACGAAGTAACAGGTCAGCTCCAGAGATAGGAAAGACAGACAGATGTATATGTATATGTATGTGCCTAAGCAGACATCTATCTATATGTATACACATGTGTATGTATACATAAATATATATATACACATACACACCTATGTGATCATTATTTTTTGTCTTTTCTCTTCACCAATCTCATTCCCAATGAACTCCCTCGTCTTCCTACTTTCTCCCCATTGAGTTTAATCTCCCATCACTCTCCTTTCCTTTCCCAGAAACTTATAGGTACAATTTATTTTTACTTTCATTGGGAGAGGAACTGTGAAATAAATAGCCTACCATGATGAGAAGGCCCGTCTTTTCATGCAAATTATAACTATGGAAACTTTTTTTGGTGCACAATTAGCATAATTGGTAGAAGCTTTCTGTAATTATATACTGTGAGCTTAGCAGGTAAAAGTGTCTCTACTCTCAGCCAGAGGTCTATGCATTGTGATTGTCTGTTGAAGGAGAAAGGGGTGAGGCCGATGGCTATTCTCCCCAAACCTTGTATCTCCAATCCAGAAAGACCAGTTCTGAGCCCCTTAGGGTCCATAACCAATTCTCCTTTAGAAAAATACAATCGCCACGACCCCCAACCCAGAATGGGAGCCAATTCTGGCCCAGAAAAGCCTCCCTGAAGATCACCTAATATCCCTGATTCAGAGCCCTTGGGTGACCTTGACAGTTATATACAAAAGTCAGCCTAGGATCACAATATGCAGGCAATACCTGACAATCTTAAATAATTTTCAGGGATCCAGACCATGGGAAAATGGCAAGCTATATGGGTATTGAGGAGATAGCCAATGGTTGGAATGAATGGATGTGATTACTCTTCTCTTTTGAGGTCCCTGAGCAGCCTAAATAGAAGAATTCAGTGTCTATCTGTTTTGTCTTCTCTCTCTTTCTCTCTCTCTGATTCCCTTTGCTACCCGCTACATTTCATCCCTGCTGAAGGACATCAATCAGGTCCACCTCACCTGATCCAGTCAGAAGACTGAACAGCCAGTTGGCACATGATCAGTCGATGTCGGCTAGACACCAGGCCCTGGGAAAGGAACAAAGCAATCATTAGAAAACTGCCCTATTAATCAATCAACCAAATGCTTCATATGCATCCAGCCACAGGACTAAGTGCCAGGGATACAAAGGAAAGGTGAAAAAAGAAGTCCCTGCTTTCAAAGAGCTTGCGTTCTAAGGGGGCAGAAACGTACTTAGATTGGTACCTACAAGACATGTACAGAGTAGATTAACCTGAGAGGAGAAGGCATTAGCATCTAGGAGAGACTTGGAAAAAGCAGCCTTCAGAGAGGGGCATCTAAACTGAATCTTAATGGAAGGTATTAAAGGGAAGGACAGAGAACATTCTGAGCATGGAGGACATGTCTTACCCTTGTGCTATTTCCTCCAGAGTTTACCTACTTTTCTTTCCCAAGTTATAAGACCTCCCTCACGCATTGTTACATTTGATCCCAAATCATATCAACCAAGAAGACACTTTCAGAGCTAAGGATTTTGTTGAACTTCCACCATCACCAATATCCTTCATTGGGCCTAGGATAGGAGTGAAATAAGAAAGAAACAGAGGAAGTCCAGAGCATTTCCTATCCCCTGGACAAAAATCCCAGAATCCTACCCTTTAGTCAATATTTATTCAGCAAGTATACTCTGTACCCAACACAAAGATGATGCCCAACCAACAAACATCTCTTTGTCCTCCAGTTCAATCTTGGCCATTGTCTGGCTCTGCATCAGACAGATCAGATGGTGACAATGGGATTGGAAGGGAGAAGGGAACTAGGGAGGAGGAGCGTCATGAGAGCTCAAAGGAATCTCAGTTTTACTCCTTAAAAAAACAAACCAAAAAAACCCAAACCCTGGAATCTTTCTGGGGCACAGCAGGGAGGAACAAAGATATGCCTGGGTTTCAGGAAAGCAGGGGCCCAACCCCCAGAGCTTTCATGTCTGCCGAGAGGAAGCTAACCCCTATACTGCTGGCTCTCCCCCAGAACTGTTACATTTGCCTCAGGTTTGGAAGCCACCCCAACTTCTGCTCACCAGGTGCACTGGGCCCTCATCTAATTAGAACTGACTCAGCTTGGCACCATGAAGCTGACGCCTCATCTCCAAGAGGGGTTGGCATCTGCTGTCTCCCAGCTGGCCCCATTACCCTTTCAATCAAGTTCTACTGCAGTTCAGAGATGAGGACTGTGAGGGGAGTTTCCATGTTTTTACTCTTCACAAAACCTTAATTATTGTGCCAGCTCTTTCTGTCAGAGGCAAAGCAAGAAAAACAGGCCAAAGGAGATAGAACCCACCTGTTTTCCATAGGAGTCGTGGACAGGAGAAACAATTCCACCGATCACAATAAACCTTCCAGTCTTGTGCAAATAATCCCTGGCTCTTTCTAAAGAAGAGAAAAGGTGATTGCAATGGAAAGAAATACTTTTGGTTCCTAGAGTCCAAGAGCCATTCACATTTTCTTCTTTTTAAACATAATATTCCAACATTTTGAATACAAGTTTTATGAGTCCAATACTTATCACAGTACCTGGCACATAGTAGGTTCTTAATAAATGTTTATTGATAATTAATTATTTATGATTCACAAAGTTTAAAGAGCATTGTTTCTAGTCCCCCAAGCAAAGGTATTTGGAACTAAGTGTGATTAAAGGGATCTTTAAGGTATTCCATTATGGGAATGGGTAGCTTGGTGGCACAGTGGATAGAGGGCCAGGTATCTAGTCAAGAAAGCTTGAGTTCAAATCTGGCCTCAGTCACTGGGCAAGTCACTTAAATCCCTTTGCCTTGGTTTTCTCATTTCTAAAGTAAGCTGGAGGAGGAAATGGCAAACTACTCCAGTATCTCTGCCAAGAAAATCCCAAATTGGGTCATGAAGAGTTGGATATGACTGAACAACAACAAAATTACGAGAACATGTTGCAGCCCAGAGGAAATATAATACAATTATCTTTTGAAAAATTATTAATCTATATTATTGGAAGTTATCTTAAGTTATTCCTTAAATTCCTATATAACAGAGTGACAAAAAGGCCTGTATTAAGCATATTGATTGCTGATCATTAAGTTAGATGAGAAAACTCACCAAAATAAATTTTTAAAGGACTTTTGAAGATAGTTAATAGTCAAAAAGAAAAACTATTTTTTTAGTTTGGTGAAGAAAATTTCAAAGAATTTTGCAGTTTTCCAAAGGAAATCTAGCCTACTTTTCCACTTTCCTTCAACTTCAAATCAATTTATTATCTATCTACAATGCCCATCCGTATATTGGTAGATGGAGTCCATTGTTATCTAGGGTCTGATACTCTATCCATAACTCTACCTAGCTGAATTATTAAATTCTGAATTTTTAAAAGAAAGGAAATTAAAAAGGAAAAGGAAAGGAAGGACACTTCTTGAGTTCGCTGAGGACTCCCAGACAGCTGCAGTACTTTCCAGAGCTTCAATAATCTTAAATGAATTATTCTGTCCCAGAGCTCTGACATCCAATGAGGGAATACTTCCTCCTTGGATAATATGCTTCCGTGTTTCCTATCTGGCAACCACCTTTCCTTTGCATCCAAAGGTATGGGACACATCCCCAAAACCACAAGTTCCTTTTTCCCACCAGCTTAAGGGATTGGGACATCTATACAGTGGGCTGCTCCTGCCCAGTGCTGATGGTTCCAAAATGCCAGCCTCAGTTGTCCCCTTTCTCTTTGTTTTCTTCCGCCAAATGAATTTGCTCCAAGCACAATTTTGATTGTTTTAGGATTCTGGTCCTTCCCAAGCCTTTTATGACAAGGACCTTTTGTGACACGAGGAAATTTCATAGACCTCAAAGAATAGCAGAAATTCTGCATTGAAACGGATCTTATAGAATATAGATCATCAAATCCACCTTGCTCCTGAACAGGAATCTCTGCTCAAAAAGTAACTATTCAGTCTTCTCTCTATAACCTTTAGTGGTGGGGAACTCACTCCCTCTAGAGGTCTATGCATACTTATGAATGATATCAAAGTAAACCCAGAAAGTTTCCCCTTTTCTTGCAAAAGATGAACCTTTATTTCTGCTCCAGGAAGAAAAGCTTAGAGAGGAAGATGGTAAATTTCCAATTTTCTAAAAGAAGAAGATACAGATTCTATTCCTTGACCTCTATGAACAAAGTATGTTTCCCAGGGACAAGGTCCAGTGTATCAGAATCACAGAATACATGGAAAAGAATAAGATGAGAATTGGCTGGAAAGTTAGGGAAACTCCAAAAAATACAGACAAATTATCAAGACACGTATGTTAGCATACAGTAGAGGTCTTAACATGGCTTTGGTCTTTAAAGAGATAGTGAGGCAGAGAGGAACTGATACATAGTAGCAAAAATGTTAGGGAAAAAATGCTAGAAGACGTAAAACACAGAAAAGATCCTGACAGACTAGAAAATAGGGTTGAATTAAATGATATTAAGTATTGTTGTTCTATTGTATCCAACTCCTGGATTATGGGGTTTTCTTGATACTAGATACTAGATACTAGAGTGGTTTGACTTTGCCTTCTCCAGCAGTTTAAGGTAGATAGGGTTAAGTGATATGTCCAAGGTCACACAGCTAAGTGTTTGAAGATGGATTTGAACTCAGGTCTTCTTGATTCCAGCCCTAGTGCTTTGTCCACTGAGCCCTCTAGCTGCTTCAAACATAAAATGTAATGGGGATAAACATAGAAATCAATTTCATTAATGAAAGAAGAGAGTGGGATAGCTAGATAGCAGCTGATCTGAAAAAAGATTTGAAGGTTTCATTGGATGGCAAGCTCAATAAATGAACAGTGTGACACAGCAGTGGGAAAACCAATTTAATCTTGGGATTCATCAAAAGGTGGAGGTGATAATCCTACTGTATTCTGCCTTAGTCAGACCACATCTGGAACACTGTGTTCAGGGCCAAGTGCCACATGTTCCAAAGGGCATCGAGAAGCTGGAAGCATCCAGAACGAGAAACCAGAATAGCGAAAGACCTTGGGCTGATTCCAAAGGAGAATCAGCTGAAGGTAGTGGGTACATCTAGACTAGAGAAGAGAAGATGTAGGTAGGGCATCAAACCTATGGTACAAGTATTTGAAGGCATGTCACATGACAGAAGTTCCATTTGGCACCAGAAAGCAGAACTATAAGCATGATGGAAGATGCAAAGAGGCAAATTTAACCTTTTTATTTCAGGAATTTATTTATCCTATAGTGGATGGGCTGCCTTGGGAGGCAGTATACTGTCCATTACTGGAGATCTTTAAGCGATGGGTGAACTTGTGATCTATGATGGAGAACACTCTTACAGCATGAATTGGACCAGAAAAATCACCAAAGTCTCTTCTGATTCTGAAATTATGTGATTCTGGGTACCCATCAATGTAGCCTGGCTGAACAAATTGTGACATGTCAATGCAATAGAATATTGTTGCTCTGGAAGAAAAGATGAATAGGAGGGATTCAGAGAAACCGAGGAAGACTCGTATGCAGAAAATAACCAGAACTACATACCCATTAACAATAATAACGTAAATGAAAACAGCACTAAATTTTAGTCAATTTAGATTAAATGGAATGATCTTTTCTTGGTCTGGAAGAACAGATGATGAAATGCATTTTGCTCTGTTCTTTATAGAGAGATTTGGGATTGCAAGAGTGGAATGTTGTATATGATGTCGGGCAATTGTTTTGTTGGTTAGCTTAGTTTAATTGTTTTTCTTTGCTGTCAGGGAAGGTTCAGTGGTGACAAGAGAGGGGTGTGTGTGTGTGTGTGTGTGTGTGTGTGTGTGTGTGTGTGTGTGTGTGGCGGGGGTGGGGGATGGAGGTGAGGGAATCCCAGGGAAATGACTGGAATCCAAAACAAAATAACTGAATCACTGCATGGATACCTTTTTTAAATAGCACCGAGCTGGGCCAAAGTAGAAAAGCCTGTGTTGTTTACTGTTTACTTACTTCATCTCCTCTTAAAAGAAATTCTGAATGCATGAAGTCG
>CM053593.1:64061162-64123461 GCA_028646575.1 Pseudocheirus occidentalis
CTCAAATTTGGGGCCTCCCAGGACATTTCTGTAAGTCTTTGTGAAAGCGTGGAATGGCAGGGGTCACCTCTGTGGTTCTACGTGGGGGTAGAAGTGGGACTGGTTAAAATTAAACAGGATGGCAGGGCTTCCAAGTCTGTGTCTTCTTCATGCAGAAGTAGTAGAGTGGAGAAAGAGCCAACTCCAGTGTTTTGGGTTTTTTTCAATGTTCAATTCTGAGTCACTTTCTGGGTGGTCGAACTGCTTAATTCCTCTCCTCTTAATGAAGCCGACCCCAAGGCCTTCAACTGAGCTACACTGATTTTTCCAAGCTATTCCTCAGGCTCTAGGCAGAAATTCAAACTCACAGTTCAGGAAGGACTGTAAATTCGAGGAAATGTAGCTTCCTGTCAATCTGTGCTAGGATGTGGTCAGTATAGCCTGCCTAGGGATGAGAGAACACTGAGGGGCTGTCCATTAATAAAAATGCCTAAGACATGCCCTGTCTGCCTCCTGGAAACACAGTGAGCTTGGCTGCCATGTGTAATCAACCTCCTTCTTCTGGGGAGTTATTTGAGGCAGCACTATGGTTAACACACCAGTGCTAACTCCACTTTTTTTCTTTTCAGTGGGAATTAAGAATGACCCCTTCCAAATCCATTCACTGCTGGGGTTCTATTCTCTCCTGGTATTAATTATTTGTGGAAAATGATCAGGTCTAGATTTGCAAACATTCTAAGTTGTAGGGAAATTAAACTCTGGAGAATTAAAGGACCTGTCCAGCAGCCAAAGAGACTAAATGAGTCTGGGCAAGGTTAGTTTAGTCAATGTGGGCTAGAGTGGAGAAATCCCTATGATTTTCTTGCCAAGCTAAGCATTCATTCATTCATTCATTCATTCATTCATTCATCCATCCATCCATCCATCTATCCATCCATCCATTTTACAACACATTTTGTTGCAGCTTCTATGTCCAAAGTTCTCTGCTAGGTATTATAGAGGGATAATGATAATAGGCAGAGGAACACAATCTATGATTTCCATGGTTCAGGGAATTCTGGGATGAAGAAACTCCCTCTATAAAGGCCAGTTCATACCTTTTCCAGGACTCAGATGTTTCAAGTGTTGCCTAAGGCTCTGAGAAGTGACCTACCTGGGTCACAAAGCCAAGATGTCTCAGAGGCAGGATCTGAACCCTGGTCTGCCTGACTCTGAGGCCAGCTCAGGATCCATTGTACCACACTTACACTTCTCCATGTTGCTACTCATAGCTCCCATTTCTGTAGCACCTCAAGGTCTACAAAACACTTTGCATCCAACACTTAGCCCTAAACCTGGCCTGCCACCTTAGAAGAGTACACTGTTGACTTCTGGTCTCTTCTACAATGCTCCCAATTACCAACACTAACCATCACTAAGCATACTTTGGAGTCTGTGAACATACTTCATTTTCCTAAATTATTCAAACAAGAAATAGTGGGGAGGAGAAAGTGGTAAGGTCATTGAGCAAGAAATAAGTATGGTATAAAGACAAAAGGAATTTGTTTTGAATGAAAGGAGTTTTTAAAACTTAAAAGAATAAAAGGAAAGATGGGGAAAGGGGAAAACAGCTCAACACTCGCAACATTTCTTCTCTAGATGAAAAAGTTCACAACGCTCGCAAATCACACATACCATCTATGCTTTTACAAATACATTCACATATGGTATATAACGTAACATGTAGGGGCGGCTAGGTGGTGCAGTGAATAGAACACTGGCCCTGGAGTCAGGAGGACATGAGTTCAAATTTGGCCTCAGACACTTAACACAAAACCTAGCTGTGTGGCCTTGGGCAAGTCACTTAACCCCAATTGCCCTGCCCTCCTCACCTCCAAAAAGAAAAAAAAAATAATGTAACATGTACAACATTTAAGCAAAGTAAATTCACATACCCTTAGTACTTGATAGTAATGAAGGCATGCTGCATGTTACCATGTCCCAGAAGCTGCCTATATTCCACATAGGTGACATCCTCACCCATTATCAAAAGCATATCATATGTTATCTTATTCACTGGCCAAATGGTCCAGACACTTCTGCTGTAACTTTCTGCCACCCCTGAATGCTCTGTCTCCTATTATTTATGTCAGAGAAGCCATTTTTTAAATGCATTCACAAGTAGCCTAAGTTTTGTGCCTGTGGATGCCTGAGGGTTATTGGAGTTAGGAGCTAGGAATGTGTAGACTGAGGAAGAGAACACTTAGGAAAAATATTGTGGCTTTCTTCAGAAAGTTGTAGGACTACCATATAGACCATGGATTCAATTTACTCTGATTTGACCATGAAGGCAGAAGCAGGTAGGATCTGGAGATTAAAAAAGCACTGGGACCTGTCGCTTGCTAATTGTGTGATATGCAAACCTTGTCTATTTTCTGGGGAATCGGTTTCTTTTTTGTCAAATGAAAGGGGTTGGACCAGATAATCCCTAAAGGTTCCTTCTAGCTGAAAACCAATGATCAAATCTGACCTTCTGCAAGTCTTTTTGGTCCCACTTCTAATCCACTCAGAGAACTTTCCCTCTGAAATTATCTTTAATCTGGGGGCCATCTCCAGTTGTCCTGATCTATATCTTATCACTGAACCCAGATGGCTCTGGAAGAGACAGTGAGGCTACTTTGCAAGTCCTCCCTCACTTAAATCCAATTCACTTGCAAGTCATGGCATCAACTTCAAGATTTCATGGTCCTCTTTGAAAACATAGGACAAATAGCAAGGAAGCAATTGTTCATGTACTTTGAAATTATCTTGAATGTAAAATTTTTGCATGAAATCTCCCCAATTAGAACGTAAGCTCCATGAGGGCAGGGGTCATGTTTTTGCCTTTCTTTGTACTGCCAGCACTTAGCACAGTGCCAGGCAGAGTGAACACTTAATAAGCGCTTGTTGACTGTTTCATGATGGCCATACCTGACCAGGCATGGTACGTGTAGTGAGCTCAGCCCAAATCTAGCTCTTTGTATGATAAACTGAATGATTCAGCCTCATAGATGCAAGACAACATCTTCATTGCCATTATCTTTGCATCCTGCCAGCAGAGCACATGAGTTGAGCAGATTTTCCCCTAGGGACAGCCAGTTTGTACTTCCTTTCACAAGACCCTCTTCCTGGTATAGGGCTGATTTGAATTAGGTTTACTTTGTGAGGGTTTGCAAAACAGTATCTTGAGGGTGAGGGATAGATAGGCCTTATTCTGAGTGTAACACTGATCAGCCAATTATATTGGAAACTTCCCATTATGAGGCCCATGTCTATCTAACCAGTTGAGCTATCCTAGCCCCCATCTCCCGTCCCACCCATCTCTTTGTAAGTCCTTCTGTAGCATCACCCATCACAGGATCACCTTCTTTATTTTAGATTCCCTGAATTCCCCAGGAAGAGAAAGAAATGCCTCCTGGATTTCTTCCCAATTGTTCCCCCAGCTGCTGCTAGTAACATTAAACAGACAATTAGGGAGAAAAAAGAGTGGCACATTAATTCTCTTATTACTGAGGATCACATGGGCCATCACCTGTCCCTAGCTTGAGAGAATTTGGCTCTCCTTGTCTTAGCAGCTGGGGGATGATTTATGACCTGCGGTTATACAACTGTCACTTTTGACAGACCTCTCAGAGAATGGGAAGGGAGGAAAATCAATCAGAGTAGCTCTCTCCAGGAAAAAAAATGTCTTCCCCTTCCCCCTCTCTAAACCCTCCGGATAGGCCTTAGTTCTCCATAGAGCTTATCCATTGTGACAAGAAGATTTCTATTTGGAGCTCCAGAATATTGAAATGGTAAAAAAAACAAAAAGAAATAAATAGCATGTTTTTCCTCAGAGACTCGTTAAATATTTGAATTGATCATTTTAGAAGCCAACAAACTGTGACAAAGTTTGAATAAGTAGGTGGGTCTGTGGATGGAAGGTTGGATGCAGACTGGGGTAGGGGAAGGGACAGAATGATAAGAAAATCTGCTGTAGCTTCCTTGCATTTAAGCTTTACCTCAATTTTAAATGCCTTATTTAGAAGCTCATTAGCTTAAAAAAAAAACCCTCTTATTGAGCTAAAGTTCATCACAATATGTCTACACCCAAAGAGATTAAAGACAGATAGAAAAGCCCCCACTTTTACTGAAATCTTCATAGCATCACTTTTTCTGGCAGCAAAAACCAGGAAACAGAGAGAATATCCATTGGTTGGGATTGACCAAAAGCTATGATAAGTGGATATAAATAGAAACAAAAACTATGAAGAATTCAGAGATACATGGGAAGACTGGAATGAAATGATATAAAACAGAGAGAATGAAATCCACAGTGTCTACAATAATGTAAATGAAAAGGAGTTTAGTCAACAAACATTTATTAAGTGCTTACTATAGGCTCCACCAATTATAAGGACCAGTCTTGGTCCTGGACAATAAAGGATGAAATGTCATTCTCTCCTTTTAACAGAGAGGTATAGGCCTATGGGTGCAAGATGTTCCATATTCTGCCAGAAAGTTACCGCGTGGGTTGTTTGCTTAATTGTCTTTCTTTGTTCTAAGGAAGGATCACTGATTTTTTTTGGTGCATAGGGAATCAGGAAATCAGGAAATGACTGCCTTGTGAACAAAAGACATCAGGAAAATGTATTTAAACAAAATTCACCACATCAGAGATTTCTTTCCAAGACAGGAATTCAGATTTTTTAATATGATGCACATAGGAAACAGTATGACCATGTGTGTCTGTGCATAAATGCATGCAGGAATATAAGAA
The DNA here is from genome assembly GCA_028646575.1 of Pseudocheirus occidentalis. Lineage (NCBI taxonomy): Eukaryota > Metazoa > Chordata > Mammalia > Diprotodontia > Pseudocheiridae > Pseudocheirus > Pseudocheirus occidentalis. The sequence continues at coordinate 64,065,919 of CM053593.1, forward strand.
ATTTGATTTTTGTTTATGGAGATGGTATAGTAATACAATGGTGATAACTCTATTTTTGTTTCTGGTGGAAATTTTCCTTTTGAAGACTGTCATGGACAAGTACTGCTTCCTCTAGTTCTTTCTTCTCTAGACATTTTGTTTTCTCCTTCAAGAGTCCACGGAAAAATCCTAATGGAACCCTTCAGGGTCCCCCAGAGTAAAATGGTTCCATTACATTTCTCTAGATAATCTGAGTGGAAGGAGAAGTGGTAAACCACTGTGAAAACAGGGAACAGGGAATTAGATCACCAAAAGAATTCCAACCTGATTCATTTCAGGCTGTGATATAAATATTGGAAAGGTTGATTTAAAAAATAATTTTATATTCACCTCACTAATCTCTCTTTAAGGACCCACAACTAAATAACAACAAACTTTTTTTTTGTTTGTTTTTTTTGCTTTTTGGAGGGCAGTTGGGGTTAAGTGACTTGCCCAAGGTCACACGGCTAGTTTTTTGTGTTAAGTGTCTGAGGCCGGATTTGAACTCAGGTACTCCTGACTCCAGGGCCGGTGCTCTATTCACTGCACCACCTAGCCGCCCCATAACAACAAACTTTTCAAGAATACTCTAGAAACTGTGGACATATCACTGCAGGTTGCAAAAAATGTAGTACCTATCAAATACCAAGAAAGACATGATCGTAGGGCCAGATAATACACCAGAAGCTTGCTATCCTTCATAAACTAAGAGGCAACAAATCCCCATTCCAGCCCTCAACATCTCCTTGAGAATGCACCATTTAAGCTACAATAAAACTAGAGCATCATCACAGATAAAATTATTACCAATGATCACTCTGCAAAAGAATACTAGTCCCCCAAAATGTAAGACTATTTTAATAGATGTTATACGGAACACTCATATCCTCCAAACCTCATGGGAAGAAAAAATTTTAAAACACAGAGACCTAGTGGAAGAAACAAGAACAAGAAGAAATACCTATCGTTCACTTCATACTATTGTCCCCCAAGACACTTTCAGTGAGTACACAGAAAATGGGCCTGCATCCTAATACTTTTATTCAGTCACAAAAGTTAATCCCTATATCTACCTGTACGGTAGTTACCCCAACACCAAACACAGAAAAAGAAGACAGTGTCCTGAACCCAGACCATTTCTATCTGAGGTGCATAAAACATAAAGATGAGAATAATGATATGATGATGATGATATCTATTATTAACACTTCAACATTTGCAAAGTACTTTGTTCTCATATTATCGGACCAAATAGGTACTATAGGTATTGTTATCCCCAAATTGTAGATGAAGACACTGAGGTTCAGAAAGCTCAAGTGATTTTCCCATTACCACATAGCTAATAAGTTGCAGAGTTAAGATTTGAACCCAAGCCTTCTTAACCCCAAGTTCTGTTCTCTTTCCACTGCATTGTACTGTGTTTCTGAAACAAAACCAACAACACACAATGACCTTAGAAAATTACATAGTAGACATTGTTCAGGTTAAGGCACTTATCCAGTTCTAGGCAAACATGCAACGTTTTGGAGGTGGGGAGGTGGGTTGATGATTTAAATGGGGAAGAGATCCGCCTTTTGCCAAGCAGGGTAAAAATATCAAGAGGAAGAAATTCTATTTTGTTAGTATTTTATGGTCACCCACTGTCATTCCTCAAGGCTAAATTATCCTACCCTCCCTGGCAAAGAGTCAGCTATGCTCACATGATGCCTACCCCTCTCTCTGTGAGAGAACCCATCTCTGGAGACTAAGATTCTAGAGTAATAACTCAGTCCTGAGCTCTCTGTTTCTTCAAGAAGAGCCTGGTGAGAAGTTCTGAGTAAAGTCAAGATGAAGAAGGACAGTTAGGTGACTGCCAACTATGGCTGAGCTGCCAAGGGTGTATATGATGAATGGGGAAGAACTTCAAATGCAGGAGATGTCAGCTTTGTCCCCAGCTTTCTGGTATTGATCGAGCTAGAGATTAAACACATTTGTGCAGGGGTAAATGGAGCTGTTTCAAGTAATTTCATTTATCTTCAGGAATCAACTGGAGCCTGTGGTGACATATCTAGCCAATGGACACCTGTCTGTCTTATTGAAAAGCCTTCTTTTCCTGAATTGACATAATGTAATAATCATAGAGGCCATTAGTATCTCAATGATGAGAACCCAGGCACAAAACTGATTACACATATGCATTTATACTAGAGTTGTAAATACAGTGGGGGCCACAGGGCTTTGCCTCCAAATGGAAAATTTAGAGGGTACCAGTAACACTTCCCCTACTTACCTAACTCATGCTGGTTTTATTCAGGGAATATTTCCTTTACCTTTAGCAGTGAAGAAACTTCCTACTGTGCTGGGGTAGGCTCCCTTCCTTTCACCCTCCACACAGCAAATAAATATAGTGGTTTATAGGCTGACTGGCCTTGTATGCTCCCTCTTGCTATTAGGAACAGAATTTGCTGATTATGGCTCTGGCATTCACAGATAGTCGACTTTCTTTGATCTATTTTAACAGAAGGGAATAAATAATACAAAGATGGGAAAATATTGGAAAGCCGGTATTGGCAAAAGTCAGTCTGGAGGAAGGTACTTGAGTTGGTCGACAACATTTCTAGGATTAGCCACAAAATAATAACTCACGTCTATGAAGCTGAATCAGGGACTTGAAATTAAAGAACGAATGTAAGGGCAGGCTGCTTTCGAATTTTGACTTTGAAGTTTTCAAAGGGTGTGTTCATTTACATGTGAAAGGGCAGGATGGACCAAGCCGTGGGGTGGGGGAGGGGAACACCTGCCCCAGTTCTTTTCTGCACCCACTCACAGACCCGGGGCAAGTAGGAAAGACCTACGGCTTAAAATCTGAGTAGCCAATCTTGCTGCTGTAAAATTAGAGAAAAAAAGAACCCAGTTTTTAGGGAAGTGTATCTCTTGGAAAGTGCATCAAGGGGTAGTACGGTATTTGTATTTCTCCTCTCTCTCCCCCAGCAGCAATGCGGTTTTGCAGCAGAAGCACATGGCATTATCTGGTGGAGCAAAGTCCGGCTGCAGAGTCCACAGCCCCAGGAGGAGTCAAGAAACCAGTGCCTATCGCTGGGCTCAAGACGTAGATTCTGATACTTTCTCCAACGTGCACAGCAGTTCATGGGGGGAGAAAGGATATTTCAGAAAGGTCTGTGTGACCTTGGATAAGTCTCTTCACTTCATTTCCCTGCTCTGTAGAGTAGGGCTGATAATACCTAACTAAAGGGCAGGGGTCTTACCTTGGGTGTGTAAATTAAAAATATTTATGTTTTATCATTACATTTCAATATAATTGGCTTCCTTTGCAATCCTATGCATTTTATTTCATAATAATATCTAGTATTTCTATGGTACTTCAAGGTTTGCAGAGGACTTTTCAAATATTACCTCATTTGATCCTCGCAACAATCTTGGAAGGTAGGTGCTCTTACTATCCAGATTTATAGATGAGGAAGCAGACTGGCAGAAGGTAACTGACTTCATTAGAGTCACATAGCTAGTAAGCCTCTAAGACTGGATTTACATATACTCTTCTCATCTCAGCTCCATGTATGATGCCCCTTAGCTGCCTTTGAAAGACATTTAAAAAACATTTTCCCAAACATTCTTATTAGCTTTACCAGACTGGCAAGGAGAGGTTAATAACCCACAAAAAGCCAGGAGCCCCGGCACATAGTTGGTGCTATTAAAATGCTCATTGACTGACCTACATAGGAGAGGGGTGGGGAGCCTTTGGTCTTGAGGCCACATGTGGCCACCTAGGTCCTCAAAGTGCAGCCATTTGAATCCAAACTGCCCACCCCTGGACTAGGGGATTTAAAAATCTAATAAAGAGAAGAAAAATTACTCTGAAAAAAAACCCATGTTATTCAAAAATACGGTATTTCAGTAAAATATTGTTAGGAAAGATAATCAGATCATTTTAGAGTTAGAAGAATCACAGAGGTCAAGTTCAATTGCAACTCAAATCCTGATTCCCATGGACAGCATCCCTTATGGGGTGTTTAGACAGCTGATGATTGCATTCACTTATTTTAGCCCCTATGTCACATTTTCTCTTAATCTTGATTATGCTGTTTTAAAACTGTATGTTACATAATCAAATTAATCCACCTAATCCTCAATAATTTCTTCTGTTTAGTAGAGTACATTTTTATGTATTCTTACAATATTTATATCTGCACATATTATCTGCACCATTAGTATGTAAGTTCCTTGAGGGAAAGGACTTTTAAAAAAATAAATTTATTTATTTTCTTGTTTACATCACTCATTTCCACGAGATTTTGAGTTACAAATTTTCTCCCCATCTTTCCCCCACCCGCTACCCCAAAACAGTGATCCCACTGTAAAGCCCCTCCCCCAATCTGCTCTCTCCTTATGTCCTCCCCATTGTCCCTCTAACTTTCTGGTAGGGCAGGACGGGTCTCCCTACCCCAGTGCCTATATATCTTAATTCCCAGTTGCAAATAGTTAATAATAATAATAATAATAATAATAATAATAAGTATATATACATATATATACACAAAAATTATGGAACGCTTCACTAATTTGCGTGTCATCCTTGTGCAGGGGCCATGCTAATCCTCTCTGTATCTTTCCAATTTTAGTATATGTGCTGCTGAAGCGAGCACTCATAGCGTATTCTTAGTAAATGCTTATTGATTAATTGATGGCAATCTTTTTGGACAATTTATCAAATTTTAAAATCTGGAAAAGTAAGTTTACCTCAATTTTTTTAAGTACCGTTTGCTCTTCTTGACAATTTACTTTTCTTTGTAAATTTTGCAATTTTTAAATCCAGTTTTTATAAAGAAACCAAATGACATTTTATTGGTACTGCATTAAACCTATAAATTTAATTTGGGAATTGTCTTCCTTTATTATCTTGATCTCACCTATTGATAAACTTGAATGTCCCTCAAGTTCCTTAGTTGTCTTATATCTGTCATTGCATTTTTAATAGATATCTTTAAAAGGGTTGTGTGTCTAGGCAAATTCATTTCTAAACATTTAATTTTGCTGTGAATGGATATTCCTTTAAATATAGCATTGTCTTGGTATGTCTTGATAGATTATTAGCATATGAGTGATTTTTGTGAATTTATGTGTATCTGCATGCTAGCTGAACTCTTCATCTCAATTTTTGGTTGTCGATGTTTTTAGGTAGACTATAATTTCATCTTCAAATATGGTATTTTGATTTTTCCATTTCTAATATCAATCTTATGAATATAGGAATTCTCAATCTGGAGTCTATGAACTTTAAAAGAAAGAAATTTAAATGACTGTATTTTGATATAATTGTCTCTCTTTGCAATTCTATGTATTTCATTTTATCCATCTAAAAACATCATTCTGGGAAGGAATTCATAGATTCAACAAATTGCCAAAGGGGTCCATAACAGAAAAAAAAAGGTTTAAAGCCTCTATACTCCAATATAGAATATAAGAACCTTTGTCCACAGCTAGATGGCTCAGTGCACTGGGCCTCAAGTCAGGAAGACCTGAATTCAAATTTGACCTCAGACACTAGATATATAACCCAACAAGTCACTTAAACCTCTCTTTGCCTCAGTTTCCTCGATTATAATGAAGACAATAATAGCACCTACCTCTCAGGGTTGTTGTCAAGATCCAATGAGCTAATATTTGTAAAGCATTTTGCAAACTAAAAGCACTATATAAATGCCAGCTATTATTATAATTAATATCTTTTTAAAATATTATTAACATTACTAACAGTTCTAACATTATGACAAGTAAACATGAGCACCTTTGTTTCAAAGAAGTCTGAGTAGATACTTTTATCATGTTGTAGAAAAACTAATTTATTTCTATCCTCCTAGGCCATATTTTTAGAATTGTAGATGAATTCTGCATTGCATCAAAAGCCTTTCTCACATCTATTAATGTGATTGTATGAATTTTTTTTTTTGCTTTTTTGTAGGGCAGTTGGGGTTAAGTGACTTGCCCAAGGTCACACGGCTAGCTTTTGTGTTAAGTGTCTGAAGCCGGATTTGAACTCAGGTACTCCTGACTCCAGGGCCGGTGCTCTACTCACTGTACCACCTAGCCGCCCTGTATGAATTTTTTTTGAATCTTACCATAACATATTATTTTCATGGTTTTTCTAATATTGAACCAGACTATTATAATTGTTACAAATCCTACTTTGGTCATGACGGGCAATTTTAAAAACATATTGCAGTATTCTATTAGCTAGTATTTTGTTTAGTTATTTTATATCCATCTCGATTAGAGAAATCAATTAATAGCTTTGTTTTTTAGTGTTGTTTTTATAAAGTTTCAAAATCAGTACCAAATTTTATGCTCACAAAAAGTATTGGATAGTTCTCTGCTTTTTCTTGCACTTATATATGTAACACAAGGATTATTTCTTCTTTGAAAACTTGACAAAATTTAGTCATTAACCTGTCTGGGCCAATGTTTTTAGAAGGCTAATTTATAGAAGAATGGCTTTATTTTCTACTCTAAGATCAATCTATTTATGTTATCTCTATCTTTTTGTGCTAATATTTTCCATTTATATTTTTATGAATAATCATTTTATTTAAGTACTCTGATTAGCATATAATTATAAATATTCCCCAATAATTTCTTTGTGATTATAGCTCTATATTTTCACTTCTAATTTTGGTGATTTGTGTTGTTTCTCCCTTTTTTCCCTTTGCTAATGGTTTATAAAGTTTATTAGTCTTTCTCAAAAATCAGTTCTAGGCTTTATTTATTAATTTAATTTCTTTCAAAGTTTTCAACTCTATACAATTTGTGCAACTTTATTGGCTTTCTTTTTTTAAACTTTGTTTTTTTTCCTTTGTTCCTTTGGCAGTGTCATTAGCTGCAAATTAACTAAAACAGTTTCTACCTTTCCTTCTTACTGCTGTCAGCACTAAATTGTTTGCTCTAAGAAGGGTTTTGGCTTCAGCCTGTAGATTGTGATATGTTCTATTAGTATTATTGCCAACTTTTAAAGAAATTCTTGTGAGTTTTTTGCTTTCTTTTTAAGTCAATTTTTTTGTGCACACACACACATGTTTTTTAAAGCTTCCATTTGGGTGTGATCAGGCTGCGACATATTACAAATGAGAAATTACTCAGACGCATTGTAAAGAATATCCTCAAAGAAATGTAAGACTGGGAGAAAAACAGATGGGCTGATCATATATCAAGAACAGGAGATAACTGGACAGCTTGACTATCCCATTAGGCTTGATGCAACATCAGGGAAATTTAAGAAAGGTACTCAGCATGTTGGATGGAAATTCTGTTACAAAATTGTGGAAGAACGTGAAAGGGGATTATAAAGGAATAATAAACTTGAATGGATCGAATTCAGCAACATTAGAAGAAATACCCACATTTATAATATCATGGGTCCGCTGAAGTAGCCTTATATCTTTTATTCATGTTGTTTATTTCAAATTGGATGCATCATGATCTAAAACATGTTAGGTTTAATTCCTGCCTTTTTGAAATGAAGAGCTTCTTTGTTAGCATCGATATGCTCAGTACTGTGGATTGTTCCTCTTCTGCTTCATCAAAATGTGTATTTCTTCTTTCTTCCATTTCATTTTCTTCACGTAGCTCCCTTTTCTAGTTTATTAAATAAGCAAGTCAGACTTGGAATTTCTTTACTGTTAATCTTTTTACGGGTTGTTATGCTCTAAAAATGAAGTATTAAGGTCCTCTTCTAGTATTACTGTTACGTTACTATTTCTCAATGCTGTTAACTGTTGAACTATTTTGTGCACATAAAAGATGGGTGTTTGTTAGCTATTGTTTCTTCAGTGGTCAGTTGAGTGACAGTAGCAGAAAGCGTACTAGGAATTAGTGGTGAATCAATAGAAATGAACCTAATAGGAATGGCAGAGTGACCTCTATCAGAGGCAGCTAGATGATGCAGTGAGGATGGAGTCAGGAAGATCTGAGCTCAGATCTCGCCCTCAGACATTTAATAGCCATGTTTGCTGTGTTCAAACTTAAGTCATCTTCTAAATCCATTGTACAATGCTATTTTCAGTATGCTCATTATTCTGTTATAACTGATCTGTATTGGTAGAAGGAATTTCCTCACTGAGAATTCCATATGCAATTAAATTACAAGTCCAGGCCAAATAGAAATATATACACTCATACACACATATATATGTGTGTATGTAAACTTTGTGTTTTTGCTAATCATACTATATGCTTGTATATTAAAGTTGTATTTGTATCTCAAATTTGTTTTCATTCAGTTATAAACTTTTATATCCCTTAATTCATGACCTCAGCTATAGAGAATAGCTGACTTAAAGTAAGAATGTATTTAGAGTTTCTCCCTAACTGCTTACATGAGATGTTTTCTTATATAGGTTTTTACTGATAAGTTCTTCGCGGTTTTGCTAACTTTTAAAAATTTTTTATTTTTTTTGCTTTTTGGAAGGCAATTGGGGTTAAGTGACTTGCCCAAAGTCACACAGCTAGTTAGTGTGTCAAGTGTCTGAGGCTGGATTTGAACTTAGGTCCTCCTGGCTCCAGGGCGGGTGCTCTACTCAATGCACCACCTAGCTGGTCTTGCTTACTTTTGAATGGTTATCTTTTTTAGTTTTTGAATGATTATCTTTTGCCTTTGAATGATTATCCTTTGAGATAACATGCTCAAATGTGCAAGATGAAAAATTCTTACACCTAATTTTGGACATTTAAGACTTGCCTGTTTTCTTTTCTGTATAATTACTGATGAGTATGAGGTATTTTTTTATAGGCAATTCCTTTTTCTATTTTAAAATTTTAGGGATCTCTATCTTGATAATTTTAAAATGTAATAATAATATATCTCAGAGACTTATATTTCAATTTCTCTACATGTAGAGTCCTCTGACTTCTTTCATACTTGGCCAGTTGGGAAATTTTTCTCTTATTAGCTCTTCACATGGAGTATAACTTCCCCCATTTTCTTCTCGTTAGGAATCCCAATTAATATATTCTGAACATTTTGGTCTATATTCCAAGTCTGTTACTTCATGCTATAAATCTACTCATTGCTTTAAAAAAAATTATTGCTATCTTTTGTTTTTATATTGCCCTTATTTCCCAATATTTTGCTGAACTATCTCAATTAGTCTATTTGCTCACTATTTAGGATTTTAAAAGTAAATCATTATGTCATTTGTAAATAAGAATGATTTTATTGCTACTTTGCCTGTCTTTATGCCTTTAAATTCTCTTTCTTGTCTTATTGGCATTGATAGAATTCCTGGAAATATATCAAATAATAGTAGGGAGCATGGGCATCCTTGCTTTACTCCTCTATTTATTGGGAAAGCTTCTAATGTTTATCATAAGTCCCCATGGCTTATGATGCTTGATTTTAACCATTTGTTGCTTTTTAAGATCCATTACTCTGGGTATGTTCTTCCATTTTATTTTCATTATCCATTAATCTTTATTTGCCTCCATTTATTCTGCCTTTTGCTACTCCTCTGATGATTTTAGATTTTCTACATTGCTTTATATTTTTTCCTAATTGTTCCTTTATCTCATCCCACTTTTTTATGACTAAATAAGATTGTTATGATTTTTAAAAAATATATTATCCAATTTGTTTTATTCTTTGGCATTTCTTACCTCGCTGTTAGAAGCGCTTCAGCGTACATTTCTGTAGAAATTTTATTTCCTAGATCTTCTATTTTATATAATTTATTGGTGGTGGTAGCTTTTCCTTTAGGTATGTTCATTAGCTAATAGATTAATTAATAATAGCTAATTCATTAGCTAAAGATTTCTTGTCCTAGTTTATGGGATTTCTTCATTACTTTCTTGTTGTTGTTCTATTTCCTTTACCCAAATCTGTTCAGGTGTAGTAGTGTTTGAAGGAGTGGTTGAGGTAGGGCCAGCTGGCAGGGCCTCTGGGTGGTAAGAACCTATAGTTTTCAAATCTTAAAAGAAAAAAAAACCTAGCCATCTGGCTTCTGGGATAAAAATACCAGCTTAGCCATTCAAACTCTGGCATTTGGCAAACATACTAAGATTTTCTAGTTGGAAATAGGGCCTTAGCAATAGGGATTTCAAGGTATTGGTGACTGGGAGGGGGCCTAAGCTTCAGGAGCAAGGAGAGGACCTCAGTGAAATGTCATGGCAAGCATGGCAAGGTCCTTCTGTCTGGGAGCTTGGCCTCACAGTAGGACCCTCCATGGGTCGGTTTCAAAACAGTCTGCTCTCAAGAGCAGAGATAATGGGGGAACACAGGGCTTTATTTGAGAAGGGGGTTGGGGCAACCTTTCTGGGTGGAGATAACCACCCTGGCCACGAAGTTGAGATGGCAGCAGGACCAAGAGTAGCAGGAATTAGTAGTGAATGAATAGAAATGAACCTACTGGGAATGGCAGTGTCCTCTATCAGAGGCAGCTGGGTGTGCAGTGGGGCTGGAGTCAGGAAGATATGAGCTGAGATCAGGCCGTGTGGCCCTGAGCAAATCATTCAACCTGGCCTGCCTCAGTTTCTTCAGCTGTAAAATGGGGGTGGTACTCATAGTACCTACCTCCCAAGGTTGTCATAAGGAACAGATGAGATAATATTTGTAAAGCGTCTGGCATATAGAAGATGTTTAATTTTGTTTCCTTCCTTCCTCCCACCCCTCTTCTGTTGTTTCCTTGAGATTTTATGATTTCATTCAACTTTACTTTGCCCAGCCTTTTGTATTTTGGAGGGTATTACTGAGAGGATCTCATTAGAGCCGATTTCTTGGCTTCTATTTATTTTACTATTTTATCGAAAGTCTTTATCTTTGTTTTTTTAACTGATGCTACCATGTCTTACTTTTGATAGTTACTAGCTGTGTGACCATGTCATGTCATGATCATGTCATGACTATGGTCATGTCAATCAATCTCTCTGAGATTCAGGCAGATCTCTAAAGGAGGGCAGGGCAATCGGGGTTAAGTGACTGGCCCGAGGATTTGAACTCAGGCCCTCCTGACTCCACAGCCAGTAATCTATTCACTGCACCACCTAGCCACTCCCAAATCTCTAAAACTGTTAAGTTATAGATGGGTAGTCATTTGTCAGTGAAGGTAACTCCCACACCCATGATACTTGGTATATAAAAAGAGCTATTAAAAAAAAAGACTTTTCTTTCATTTGTTCATTCTACAAAATCCTCCATTCTTGCCGTATTAACACGTCCCCCTAAAGGAACAGATTCACCCTTTTTTTCTCACTACTTTCTAGCACTGCCAGCTATTCCTTGGTTTATCACATTCCTAAAATAACAGTAGGGATGTTTTGTGAACTGTCAACCTTCACCCCAGGCAGGCTGCAAGCTCTGTACATAGGATATTAAAGAAACCGCCAGGGTTTGGGGACCTGCCCCACCCTAAAGAAGAACAGTGAAAAGGTGGCTCAAATTATAAGAAAGAAGGCCTCTAATTAAGGCCTCGGTGCTTACCATGCGAGTTCCCAAGCATTCTTCAGTTACTACCTTTCCTCTAAGCTCCAGGGGCTTAACCACAGCATCTGAGACTTCTGTGACCTCTTGGTCAGCTTTCTTTACTACCCCGGAGTCTTAAGCTGCCCTTGAAATCCTCTTACAAGCTGCAGCTGGTGCAGAATATGACCCAGTCCATCTGCTTAGAGGCTTGCACCTGCAGCAGCCAGCCAGGCCTTCCCTCTGGAGCCCTAAAAGGGGTCTGTCTGCTTCTGCTTCAGTATTATGCCTTTATTAGACCCCTCATCTCAATTAAGCCCACACCTTTTTTCAAATCCTTCCAAAGAACCTGCCTTGGGGCCGTTTTGGTCATTCTGTTTCCCTGCTGACTTTCTAAGAAGGCTAGTGTGTGATTAGATTTAATAAGACCTCAGAAAGTACAACCGTCTCTGATTTTTCTCTCCTTTTAATTTTTAAATTTCCTTTTTATTTTACTGATGCCATCTGCTTCTATGTCACACTCCTTTCTGATTCTCTTACCCTCTCCCTGGCCCCAACAAGGTTTCCCTTTTAACAAAGATTATAAAAGAAAAAAATTGAGTAAAACTAGAGGTGCGTCACTCGAGTCTTACTGAATGTGCAATATTCCACATCATTTTACAGATGATAAAAGGAGGCTCAGTGAGGCTAAGAGATTTGCTCAAAGATGTAAGACATCTACACATCACATGCAGGATTCTATATCACAAGCCTTCTAGTTCCAGAGACGGTGTGCTTTCCACTGTGCCTGGCTTGGTCATTATAGCTAAATAACAGGGAGTTTCATTATATTCTTTTTGTTGACATCATTATAGCCACTATATATATTCTCCTATTTTTCACCATTGGGTTGTTTTGGGGTTGTTTTGGAGACAATCAGCGTTAAGTGACTTGCCCAGGGTCATATAGCTAGTAAGTGTCTGAAGCTAGATTTGAACTTGACTCCAGGGCCAGTGCTCTATCTACTGCATTACCTAGCTGCCCCTCTTTTTTTTAAACATGCAGAATCACTAGAGGAAACATAGTGAGCTGAAGACACAGGATGCCAAGCACAGAGGTCAGTCAAAGGGAGGAGGGTCAATGTCAGAAACATAACATGGAAATGGGAATAGGAAGAGCACAGGATTTGGACTCAAAGAAGGTCAAATGTATCTTTCCAGCAAAAACTCTAGGTAAGCAAAAGATGACCAGGTCTCAGCTGAAGAACCCTTCTGAAGGGCTCTGTAAGCCATAAAATGCTATTGGAAGGTGGATTGTTATTTCTAGTAATATGCAAAGTTTTGGGCAGCGAAGTGGCACAGAATAGAGCACCGGCCCTGGACCCAGGAATACCTGAGTTCAAATCCAGGCTCCGACACTTAATACTTACTAACTGTGACCTTGGGGAAGTCACTTAAGCCCAGTTGCCCTGCCCTTTCCCCTCCCAAAAGCAAAACAAACAAACAAACAAAAACCACGAAAAGTTTCAGGGATTCAAATGAACCTGAAAAGACCCTTAGAATTTGTTATGATGGGATAGGACCAGTTGTTGCTGTTCAGTTGTGCCCAACTCTTCATGACCCCATTTGGGGTTTTCTTGGCAAAGATACTGGAGTGGTTTGTTATTTCCTTCTCCAGCCCATTTTACAGATGAGGAAACAGGGTTAAGTGACTTACCCAGGGTCACACTGCTAATCTGCATCTGAGGCCACATTTGAATTTAGGAAGATGAGCCTTTCTGGTTCCAGGTCTGGCATTCCATCTACTTTGCCTCCTAGCTGTCTTGGTTATGCCAGTGAATTAAACTGTATATTATGCTTCCAAATTTGAGTGTTCAGACATTGAAAAGACCCACACTGGTTGGGAGAGGGGGTGCTGCCCTCCAAGTCTTCTGGAAAACTCTTGCTCCCACTCTACCCCTGCGCAGGCCCCTTCTTTTTTTGGGGGGGGAGGGCAATTGGGGTTAAGTGACTTGCCCAAGGTCACACAGCTAGTTTTTTGAGTAAAGTGTCTGAGTCAGGATTTGAACTCAGGTCCTCCTGACTCCAGGGCCCGTCTCTATTCATTGCACCACCTAGCTGACCCTGCAGGTCCCTTCTAATGAGGAGTCACATATGACATTCCTCCTGCCTGCTGATTCCTGTTTTCCTGTTTAACTCCCACATTTGGAGACATCTGCTTCCTAGGACGAGGTGTGGCCACTTGTGGAGAATAATCTAATAGGAAGGTAGAGCCAGTCTTAGAAGCTGACACATGTGAGGAATTGTCTCAGATCCTGGGCTAAACTTGGCTTTCCTTGGGGGAGGGTTGGACTTGGCTCTCACTGGAGAGCCTGTCTGAGGTCAAACGCCTCCCATTCCCAGTAGGAGCATTTATATCTCAGAAACAAGCAGTCTCCTACAGATCAGGCTTGCTGATTGTTTGATTGACTGTTTAGATCTATTTATTCAACTAGACATTTATCTAGTGCCTACTGTGTGCGACGTGCCACAATAAGCGCTGAGAAGACAAAGACAAAATAATTTGTCCTTGAAATGCACGCTTTTGCCTGTAACACAGACGCATAGAGGTAAGGACAAATGTATATGAGATAATACAAATGAGCTTCCGGAGAGTCTGTGTACTAATAATGTGGGGAAATCAGCAAAGGGAAGGGGGAGGGGAGGAGAAGGGAATAAGCGTGTACATTGTACCTGCTGTGTACCGGGCATTATTAAGCAATTTAAAACTGTCATCTCATTTGACCTTCATAGCAAACTTGTGAGGAAGAGAAAGTTATCACTTATATTTTATAAGTGAGGAAACTGAAGCAGACCAAGGTTAAGAGATTAACTGTTGACACTTTATCCTGTTACAGGTGTTACACAGCTAGTTAGTGTCTGAATCTGGATTTGAACTCAGATCTTCCTGACTCCAGCCCCAGCTTTCTTTCCATCTACTGCACCAGCAGCTAGGAAAGGCCTTGGATGGGAGGCTGGGTGCGAATCATGTTCTGAAGGAAAAGATGCTTTATTTGAGGTAGAGGTAAAGAGGGAGTACATTCTAGTCATAGGAGATAACCTATGCAAAAGTGTAGAGGTAGGAAATCAGCTCTCTGTTTGATTAAAAGAGAGACTGGGAGGAGAATGATATCATGCCAAGACTCTGTTCATGGAGCTTCAGTGGTCCCCCCACTGACTACTGAATGACACCCAAAAGCCTTGACGCGACATTCAGAGCCCTCCATGGTCTGGTCCCTCCTTTCCTTTCTAACCTTATCTTTAATAATAATAAGAGCTAACACCTAGTGCTTTACATGTATACAAAGGATTTTACATGTTTACAACAGTAAAAATGATAGAATCCTTGACCTCAAGGACCTTACTTACATTCTGCTAGGCAAGAATTCAATGTGTTCACAGATAAAGAAATACAGAATATGTGTGGATAAGTAGCAGGCTGAGAGGCAAGGAGACTCATCTTCCTGAGTTCAAATCCCTCCTCAGACACTTACTAGCTGTGTGACCCTGGACAAGTCACTTCACCCTGTTTGCCTCAGTTTCCTCATCTGTAAAATGAGCTGGAGAAGGAAATGGCAAACCTCCCCAGTACCTTTACCAAGAAAACCCCAAATGGGCTTACGAAGAGTCAGACATGACTGAATGTGACTGAATAACAACAAAATGGGGGGGAGAGAGGGAGGAGGGAACACTAACAAGGAGGAACATCAAGATAAGGCTCTCAAAGGAGATGTCACCTGAGCAGAGATGTGAAGGGCAGAGAGTGCTCCAGCACATCAGTGCAAAGGGATGGAAACAGGGTAGGGAGCACCATCACTGGGGATGCAGTAGGCCCCCTGGGCTTGGGCACAAAGTGGGCTGATGGAAGCAAACAAAGAGCAGCCTGGAAAGCTAGACTGGGGAGGACTTTAAATGCCAGACAGGGTTCATATTACATCCCAGATGTAAAAGGATCCAGTAAAGGTCCTTGAGCAGGCCCGGGCTTTAGGAAGCTTCATTTGGCAGCTATGTGGAGGATGGGATGGAGAGGCCACGGCATATTCCAGGGGAGGAGTGATAGGGATCTGACTGAGTGGGAACAGGTAAGCAGAGAGAAGGGGACAGATGCAAGAGATTTGGGAGAGATAGAATTAATATAACTTGGTGGCTAATTAGGTAGGGGTGTGGGTGAGGTTAGCCGGTTAAAGATGACTGACCCCTAAGTTGTCAGCTGGGTGACTGAAAGAATAGAAATTGGGGAAATTACGAGAAATGGTGGGTTTAGGGGGGAAAGGGATGAGATTAGGCATTTACACAGTATATACTGTGTGCCAGGCACTGCGTTAAGTGCTTTTTACACATATTATTGTATCCTAACAACAATCCTGCAAGGTAGGTGCTATAATTGTGTTTATTATACAGGTATGTAGAGTAAGGCAAACAGAGTGGTTTCAGTTTTTGCTTTTGAAGGAAACAATTGGGACAAAATATGTTGAATCTGAGGTGTCTGTGGGACACTCAGGAGATGCCCAACTTTTTGGACATGTGGGACCAGAACTCAGGACAGGGATGAAGCCTGGATATATAGATTTGAGAGTTACCTGAATAATCAGTCAGTCTATAAGCATTTATTAAGTACCTATTATATATCAGGCACCGTGCCAAGCACTGGGGAGACAAAGAAAGGCCAATGACAGTCCCTGACCTTGAGGAGCTTACAATCCAATGGCGGAAACTATATGCAAATAATTATGTGCAGATCCCATACATACGGGATAAACTGGAGAAAACAGAAAGAAGGTCCTAGAAGCTGGGATTTTAACTGGGACTTGAAGGAATCTGTAGAGGCTTATGAATGAATGTTTATGTACCCACCATCCAAAGGACCACTGGCTTCTTCAGGAGTACCCACCATAGCAATCACTGCTGGAAACTTGAAAGTCAACAGGCTTGATGTAGCATGAACAAAGGGCGTGTCCATTTTGGTTCTATTTATGGATCAATCATTTTATCGATAAATATTTATTGAACATATACCATGTGTTCAGCATTCTATTTTTCTATAGTGCCATTCTTATTATGTTCAGTATTAAAATATTCTCAAATTCCCATTCCCAGCTTAAAATGTTACCTTTTCACATGTATAAATATGGCCATTTAAAATCCTCGATTGTATATTTCCTGGTTTCTCTAAATTTAAATCTGTGATAATCTCTGGAGATTTAATAATCTCATTAATTTATTCATTTTTCTTTCAACAAACACCTGCTGAGCACCATGTCCTATAATATAGCAAGGGATGGGGATGGCCTCAGATGATATAAAGATTAACCAAAAAAAAATATGTACAATACATATATCTATATCCACAAACATGTATGTATGTGTGTATGTATGTATGTATGCATGTATGTATACACAAGATTAATTGAGGGTAGTCTCAGAGGGAAGGTACTAACATTAAGGGAGATTGGGAAAGGTCTTTTAGTCTCCAAATAGTCTCTGCTCTCAAGGAGCTTACAATCTAGCTCCTTTTGATAGACATAAGTCGCCTCCCTTGACCTTTCCAGTCTTCTCAGACCTTACAAATTCTGTATACTCTGTGATCCATACACTAGCTTCCTTTCTGTTCCTTGAATAAGACACTCTTTATCTCCTGACTCCACGTATTTTCACTGGTTGTTCCACATGCCTGGAATTCACTTCTTCCACATCTCTGCCTTCTGGCTTCTCTGGCTTACTTCAAATCCCAGCAATAATCCCATCATTGATAAAAGACCTTTCCCAATCTCTCTTAATGCTAGTACCTTCCCTCTGGGACTACCCTCAATTGATCCTGTGTATACATACATACATACATACATACATACATACATACATACATACACACATACTGGTGTATGTGTGGATATAGATATATGTATTGTACATATGTTTTTTTTTCTTCTTTTAAAGTTTTCTCCTCCATTAGACTCTCAGTTCCCTTGAGATCAGGGACTCTCTTTTGCCTTGCTTTGAATCCCTAGTGTTCAGCACAATTCTTGGCACACAGTACATGCTAATAAATGTTTATTGACAGGCTGGTAAGAGATTTTTTTTTAAAAACATCAAAAGTTCACATTGATTTTGCTCAATTACTATCTCAGCCAATGCTATTCTCTACTTGTAGCTTGGACCTACATCTTATTTTCCTTTGAATTTCAGAAGGATGAAGTAAAGTGAGATTGTTCAGCAGTCTCTGGAACTGCCACTGAAACTTGTGAGTGGATAGGCACCTCTTGATGTGATGGGTTAGCTTTAGGAAATTTCTCCCAGGCACTCCTCCTGGGTCCTGAAGAGTCACCTTCCTTTAGGTGGAGTAAGGGGAAGGCAGAGGATGGAAAGGAGGATCCATATGTAGATGAGTTTTTTCCTATTTAATCTAAATAAAACAAATCACAGTCTCACTGGCCAAATGATATTCTAGTTACCAAGTGAATTAAGCAACTGGATGAAATTCTAAGTAGCCAAGAGCTTTAGGCCTTGATTCAGAAAGAATTTGTATCTTCAACAGCCACCTAGACTGGGCTGGAAAAGAGGGATTGTTCTGTGTTCTCGCGCTTTTGGTCAGTTTATGTTGCCCCCTCAAGGCAGTCTGTTTATTGCAAGGACTTTGTGGAGCTACTCGCCCCAGTCACCAGAAGCCAGGAATGACTATGACATCAGAGACCCACAATCCGCTGACCCAATGGCCTCTATGCCCACACACTCCAGTTCCCAAGGACATTCCTCCCCAGAATCTGGAATTCATTTCAAGAGAGGTCACAGGCAGGCATGTGAACAATGAGGCATCTTTGTGTTTGGGGGCAGGGAGGGTCTGTCTAAACTGGTGTCTTCCTTACTCCCACCATGTCTCTAAAGTCACTGATCATTTTATGGCTGGGAGAAGAGGGGAGTAGGGGTCTTTGAGGGCTTAGAGAAGAAAAATGGAGACTGAGCCCTCACTTTCCCACACAGTCTTGGATCTGAAAGGAAACCATTCTCTCCCACACACTTTCCTCCTCAGCTACTTTTCTTTTTCTATCCATGGAGATCATTTGCTGAGCCAAACTTTGCCTCTAACTTACCTTCACAGTCACATGCAGACCTGCTTCCCAGTTCTTCCCAATCTGATCCACAGGGCTGGTAGGCCCTGAGCCAAAGAGATTACCAGCCCCAAATATACTCTGCTGTCTCAATTTATGAGCAGGAGGTCTGAGCCTATGAACTTTGGTTACCAAGTACAAGGCTGATTGTAGGGAACACTGGATAGTAACTACTCGTGTTTATAGTATTCTTTACCATTCAAAAAATGGTTTTCTCAGAACATCCAAGTGAGATGGAGAGTGTATTATTATCCCCATTTTACAGATGAGCAAACAGGGTTAGAGAGGTTAAGTCACTTGCTTGCAGTCACGTAACTAATTCTATATTAATTTCACTATAACATGATGCCTCCCAAGGCCACATTTGGACCATTTCTACTAACAGTTGCCTTCTTCCTGTTTTTCAGAACCCTGATAGCTCAGGATGTTCTAACCATCCAGAACTTCCCTCTTTGACTTCAAAACCCAAACTTATCTTCCTTTGCAGTATCCCCTGCAGAGAACCTGGATTCAAATCCCACCTGGGATGCTTCACCTAACCTCCACGACCTCAGTGTCCTCATCTGAAAAATAAAAGTGTTGGATTAGGTGACCTCCAAGTTCTCTCCACCCTCTAGGTGAAGTGATCCTATGATCTTATGCCATCCCTTCTTCCCCTAGTCAAACATTGCCTATTCCATTTCCCATGCCTGCTGAACCCTGATCTCTAAATTATTTATTTATTAGATATCTGAGGAGGAGGGCTGACTGCTTCCAGCACTTGTTGGTATGAGCATTTATGCCTTAGGAATCAGAAAAAAACTATGAATCCTTGATTTATTGTTTTGCTGACTTCTAGATTTAAAAAGTGATGGAGAAAATATTAATGCTATCGATGACTAAATTATTATGATAATTAGATTGTGAGCTCCTTAAGGGCAGAAATGATCTTTTTGTATCCACTAAGGATACAAAGTATTAAATTTAGCATAGTGTCTTACACATAGCAAGCTCTCCATCAGTGTTGCTTAGCTGACTGATTGGAGATTAAATTTAAAAGTATATCTTGGTAGGGCAGCTAGGTAGCATCATGGATAAAGAACCAGCCCTAGAGTCAGGAGGATCTCAGTTAAAATCTGGCCTCAGATGCTTAGTGTGACCCTAGGCAAGTCACTTAACCCCAATTGCCTCCTCCCCCCTCCCCACACACACACAAGTATGTCTTGGGCACATTTGTTCTCAGAGAGCCAGTTGTTAAGTATTTACCAGCATGCCCCTGGATATCAGTTACTATTCATTCAAATTCAGGTATGCTACTGATGCTACATCATCAGTTTGTACTGTAATAAAGGTCTTCAATGCCTGAATTTAAAAGGGTGACTCAAAAACGGACACTTGTAGAGCTGTTTGTCAGAGCTTAGATGAGGCATTTGTGTGTCCTGGGCAAGGTTTGATAACAGGGATCCTCTGCTTTTGAAAATTGTGTCCTGGGTTCCTGCATAATGGAAGCATTAAGCCTTCACCATAGCACATAAAACTTCACTTTCTCATTACTCCATCATCATGAAGAACTCTTAGTGTAAGAACTCCTTCACCGGTGCAGAAGACTGGAGAGCTGCCTGGTACTTAGTAGACATAAGTCCCAGGAGATGTCTGAGACAAGCACATGTTAGACGTTCATTGTTTTTTGAATCATAGGGTTTAAAGCTGAGAGGCAGCTTGGAGGTCGAGTCCAACCATCTTCTTGTTTAACAGATTAGGAAACTGAGACCCAAAGAAGTTGTTGTGTTTTTTTTCTCCTGAGGACATACAGATAAGAAGGACCAAACTAGGATCTAAACCCAGATCCTCTGACATCAAATCCATTGATTTTTTTTTTTTTTTGCTTTTTGGAAGGGGGAAGGCAGGGCAATTGGGATTAAGTGACTTGCCCAAGGTCACATGGCTAATAAGTATTAAGTGTCTGAGGTCGGATTTGAACTCAGATCTTCCTGACTCCAGGGCTGGTGCTCTGTTCACTGTTCTACTTAGCTGCTCCCAAATCCATTGATCTTGACAGCAGTAACCTCTTCCTGGCCTTCGAGTACTAGGCTTTCTTTTAGGTTTGCAGACAGTGTCTTTGTCTCAGGCCTGCCAAGTCAAAGTGAAAGCCTTGGCATCAGAGAAGAAACAAGTTGTCTTTGCAACCTGGTATCTGATTTGTAAGATTTCAGGAGGACTAGTGACAGGGAAAATCGTAGGATTTTATAGTTGGAAGGACCCTTAGAGATCGACTATTCAATCATCTCCTTGATAGAAGAGGCCCAAAGAGATGAATAACTTTCCAAGGTCAGTGGGAAGAGTTCCTCCTAAGAAAGGAGGAATTAAATTGCTTTAGATCTTTAGAAACCAGGTCAGCTCTAAGAGAGCCATCCCTAACCACTTCTGGTCGGTGGAAACCAGAGACATCAACTCCTACTCTCTGAGAAAGGAAATTCCCTGAAGTGGAGAGTCAGAATCCCATGAGGCCATAATGCAAAGCCTTGGAAAAGCATCCCTGGGAGCTGGGAAAGAAGAGCCAGAGTAGAGGATTAAAAATGCTATTGCCCAACAGTTCCCTCCCTCTCTCCCCTTAGAAATTAATACTCCATCCTTCCCTCGGGGTGAACCTGAGGCCACTGTCTCCATCCATTGAAGACTTGCAGAAACACAGCCTTAACCAGAGCTGGGATGTTCTCTGCTTCTTTCAGGGCTTCAGCGTTGCCACATCTTCTAAAACCTGATTCAGATGAACTAGACTATCATGAACTACCCTGAAGTGAGACCCTGTAATCAGGGTCATGATCTGAGCAGGTGCCTGTCCTGTACCTGGAAGCTGATCCCTAGGGAAGGGAAGAGGGGAAGACCAAGGAATCTTCCACATGCTCAAAAATATGTTTTCATTACATGTCTGTGAACAGATCCATGTATAAATATATATATA
The DNA here is from genome assembly GCA_028646575.1 of Pseudocheirus occidentalis. Taxonomy (NCBI): domain Eukaryota; kingdom Metazoa; phylum Chordata; class Mammalia; order Diprotodontia; family Pseudocheiridae; genus Pseudocheirus; species Pseudocheirus occidentalis. The sequence continues at coordinate 64,087,438 of CM053593.1, forward strand.
TATGCTCATAGACTCCCATATACACTGTCTTGGATTGCTGCATAAGGGGCAAGGCCAAAGGCCTGGGAATCAGGAGGTTCTTCAGGATCCAGCCTTGGCTCAGCCACCTTGGTCACCCTTAGCCTTGCTGTACCTCAGTTTCTTCATTTGTAAAAACATGGATAATAGTATCTGTACTACATTTCTCCAAGGCTGCTGTCTCAGGGAGGAGGGAGGAGAGGACAGAGGAGGAATAGAATTTGGAACTCAAAACTTTAAAAAAAAAACCCAAATATTAAAAAACTGTTTTAACAGGTAATTGGGGGAAAATATGTGTGTGTGTGCATGTCTGTTTATGTACATATGTGCGTATGTATGTGTATACATATATTTATATACACATACACTCAAATGAAAATGCAGGGCCACCAAGGGTTAGGGGCAACTAGGTGGTACAGTGGATAGAGCAGCAACCCTGGAGTCAGGAGAACTTAAGTTCAAATCTGGCTTCAGACACTTGACAGTTACTAGCTAAGTGACCCTGGGCAAGTCACTTAATCCCAATTGCCTTGCCAAAAAAAAAAAGTTCCAGAACTCCTACTGACTAGCTCTGTGACCTTAAGCAAGTCTCATCCCCTTCCTTGGACTCAGTTATTTCATCTGTAAAATGAGCAAGTCAGACTAATTGATTTCTAAGATCTCTATAAGATAGTCTGTGATTTATAGGTCTTAGAACTCCCTGAGGCATAAATAAAATTACTAACATGTCCATTCTATTTGATCCAGAGATTCCATTACTAAGCATATGCCAGGGAGGTTGCTGATTAAAAAAAAGTTTCCATATACATCAACATATTAATATCAGTCGCTTTTGTGGTAGCAAAGAACTAGAAACAAAGTAGGCGGCCATCGATTGGGGGATAGCTAAACAAACTGTGGTATGTGAAGAAATGACAATTCTAATGGAGAGCAATAGCTTTAAGGTTGACAAAATGCTTTTAAAATATTATCTCATTTGATTCTCACAGCAACTCTGGGAGGTATTATCTTCATTTTACAGATGAGAAAACTGAGGCAAGGAGAGGTTAAGTGGGTTGCCCAGGATCACTTGGCAAGTCATTTTTCTGAGCCTAGATTTGAACTCAGGTATCTCCCTGAATCCAGAGAAGCCTGGTCATACTGATATATGAACTGATACAAAGTGAAATAAGCAGAGTCAAGAAAAAAACCATACCACTGCAACAATGTAACAAGTAATTAAGTAAGTGCTACAAAATTTCAGCGCAAATACTCCCTCAAGGAAGGGGTAAATGAAGACATATCCTCCAACTCCTTTGCAGAGGTGGATGTGGTTCCATGGATATGGAATGTTGTATAAATTTCTAGATTTTTTTCAGTGTATTGATTGGTTTTGCTGATATCCCCCCCTTTTTTTCTTTAAAAAATATTCTTTATTCCAAGGAAAGGCTCTTTGGAAGGGGCAGGGGGAGAAGAAAGAGGGAGAATACTGGGAAAAGTTTAGGTTATGGACAAAGAAATTATCTTAAAGAAAGAAAAGAAAAAAGGGTCAGGACTCTTCTCTCTCCCCAGCCTGAGATCACAAGGACATAGAGTAAAGCAGGGCCATACAATACCTTCTTACATTGCCCATTCAATTGATGGCCCATTCCTCTTCTCAGCATTCCTCTGGAACCCTCTACTCCTTTTAACTCACAGAGGCCTTTGCTAAGACCTCGCTTGTACAGGTATAAGGTATTTGCATTGTGGTTCAACATCTATCGTCTCTATGACTACAAAAAGTCATTCAGCCTAAGGCCTCATTTTTTTTTTCTCATTTTGCTGGAATTTCAAGGCACAGTCAGAGCCTCACATTCAGTTTGTCTAAATATGGGGTATGTTGATGTTATCCCATAGACAAAGGATAAAGAGGATGTACATGCTCTGAATGCTCCCCGGCTTGATATTAGAAGTACTTCCCAGACAAGTGAATGCATCCTAGAGTCCAGGTAATCAACTGTGCCCAGAACTCTTGTGGGTGAGGGTGGCTTGGGGCTTGTGCTGTTTTCTACTGAGGCAGACAAAGGGTGCAAACACACCATTGATCCAGAGAAAGCAGAGCCCAGCCATTGGATATACTGGTCATGAGTAGGCCAGGAAAGGATAAACCTGGGATTGGGAGAATTGCTTTGCCGCCCCAGGCTGCACTTAATGGGCTCATCAGTCATTCTAACTATTTCTGTCTCCAAGTCTCCTTCTCTTTCCTCTGAGGTCAGGGATCCAGTCTCACCAGACTCCAATACCTTCCTTACCTCACTCTTAGGGTAGTTGTGATGAGAGTGCCTTGTAAACCTTAGATTCTATGTAAATATATGCTTTTATTATTAAATAGCTTTCAACCCAACTCAAGGCAGAGACAACATATTATCAGAGGCAATGTAGTATAATAGACAGAACTGGACTTGGAATTAGAAAAACATGGATTTAAAGCCTGCTTCAGACACTTATTGGCTGAGTTACCCTGGGCAAGTCACCTAACCTCTATGAGCCTCAGTTACCCCATCTGTGAAATAAGAATAATCACTGCTTCACAGGATTGCTATAAGACTAGAATGTTATAATATGTTTTAAGTGCCTCTGGCAGACTTTATAAATGTTAGCTTTTAGTATCTAATCTCTGCATCTCCCCTAGTGCCATACCATGCCCATAGGCACTCAAATAAATATTTATTCAGTAAGTGACATCTAGCAATCCCCAGATTAGGCTGTTTCAGGCTCTGGAATTGAGGGTGCACCTTTGATGTATGCCTTATCTCTTCCCAGGCCATTCATTCCAACAAAGCAGTAGAGTAAATAGTAAACGCTGGCCATTTCTTTTTTTTTTTTTCTATTTCTATTTAAGACTTGAAAGGGGGAAGAAAAAAAAGGGGGCATGTAGAATGCCTCCTTCCCCCTGTCTTCCTCCTCTCTTGCATGTTTAAAGCTGTCTAGGACTTGAGATAGGTACTGTAACATGGTACCTTTAAAAGTAACAGTGTCTACATAGATATCAAGACTCCACACACTGAGTCTGACATCAAACAGTGACTGACACCCGAATCAGCCCTGCCAAGGACCTCGGCCAGGGAGGATGGAGGTGGGGGGGGGGGGTTGTTGGATTATTTATGTATACCTTAAGTATTTGGTCATTAGGAAGGCATTACTGTCACCTTTCCTGCCAACCTTAAAACACCCACAGATTGACAGTAAACTGAGTCGTCTAGTGGTAGTCACATGCCCTTATTTGAGGGCACATCCAAGTGGAAGCTAAAGCCACTGACCAAAGAAAATGCAAATGGATAGGCACAGATGAAGGGAACAGAAGTCAAGTCCATTAACCAGCAGATTCCCCTTTCTTGCTGGAGAAGTAACCTTAAAAATGACCAGTAAGCACTTTGGGCTCTGACTCCTTCCTGCTTGGCTGCATTCTGATGAGAAAAGAAAGACAATGCTGGAAGTGGGGAGTTTTCTGGCCCTCCCCAATGCAAGGCTGACATGAGCCCTAGAGAATATAGAAACTTGTTCTTTTATTTTGGGCTGAGGAGATGAAAGATGTCAACAACCTTGAGAGATTTGAGAGGTCAGGAGAGTGTGCTGTCCAAGATTCTGGAGTAGGATCCATGCTGGTGTTGATAGCCAGTCAGTCCAACATTGATACTTCTTCCCCTTCCCAGCCCGAACCACCAAGAAACAACCTTCAGGGCCTGATACTGCAACAAGAATTAGAGCTTGAATTTGGTGGGACTGATGCCATGCAGAAATTACATTAAGTCTGAGTAAACTCCCTCCAGAGACTGAATTCAGTGCCCACTAGGTATTTAGGGGGAAATGTTTGTACTTCTCTTCTTGCTATATGTGCAAAGTAAGTATTCATCTGTAAAGTCAATTGATATTAATTGATTAAATAGAAATAGAATATTAATCATTGGCAACTAATATTAGGGTGAACACACCAGCATGGTGGCCCAATTTGATAGCATTAAGTTCTCATTTTATCCTGGTTCTAGAAGCGTGGTCTGAAGACACTTTGGGATCCCTGAGACCCTTTCAGGTACTCCAAAAGCTCAAAACTATTTTCATAAAATACTGTTTGTCTATTAAAATGTTCCTCCTTTTCCAACTACATATCTGTGTCAACCCTGATTTTCTTCACATACTTCAACTAAAACAACATACTGCAACAGATCAAATACAAAAGCAGAAAGGAGACTCCATCTGTCTTCTATAATTAATGAAATTTTTAAAAAATAATGTAAAATGTTGCCACTCTTTTCACAATTTTTTTTGGAAAATATACTTATTTTCACAAAATATTTATGTTACTATGTAATATTTTTATTATTTTTATGGATTAATAAGTATTTGAAAATTTGATCATTTTAAATCTCTAATGTAGTAAATATAAATAGATATAACCCACATAGACAAAAGCTCTTTGGGATCTTCAATAATTTTTAAGAGTGTAAAGGGTCAAAAGACAAAGAAGTCTGGGGCAGCTAGGTGGTACAGTGAAAAGAGTACCAGCCCTGGAGTCAGGAGGATCTGAGTTAAAAATCCAACCTGACACAATTACTAGCTGTGTGACCTTGGGCAAGTCATTTAACTCCAAATGCCTTGCCTTCCCCCTTCCAAAAAAAATTTTTTTTTAAAGACCAAGAAGTTTGAGAATTATTACATTACAGAAAAAAAAACCCTCTAACTCCTCAGGGGTATGCCTAGAATCATTAGCAGGAGAGGTAGCCAACTTCACTGTGGGAGACTGAGGTCAGACTATCACAACATGTAGGGGATCATCCAGGATAAAATTAGGCTCGTCACAAATGTGAGATTGAAGAGTTTTGAAGTGCTGGGACCCCAAGAATTCCAAGGCAGAGCTGCCTGGAACGAATTCACACACTCAAGCCTTCTCTTAGCCAAGTGACAAAAAAGTTATTGTAACACTATGGCACAAGTCAGCAAGGGTCTTTAGGGAACCTGCAAGCTAGTGAGGAAGTTGTTTGGGCTTATATGCAAGAGACAATGGAAAGGATGCCAAGGATTCTAATTAGGTAATCTAAGGGTCCAGATGTCTTTAGGAGCTATGGAGGGGGAAATGCAGTGAGTTTTGCAGGGATAACTTTGTTGATACCAGACATTGAGGGAGTTATCAGAGGCATGGACCTTGGGGATCTGGTTTGAGAGAGAGTCCTTGCACCATCCAGGGACAAAAACTTTGGGCCAGGCACCCCTGTGTCTGTTCTGATAAGAGAATGTGTTCTGCAGCAAGGGAAAATTTTTTCACAGGACAAGGACCTACTGAAATATTAGGAGACTTCCAGAGACATGATTGTAGAGCTTTTTGGGGTCCAGATCCCATTATCCCATCATTCTTCCCTCAAACAAATGGGACCCAAAACCTTTTGGGGTGAGAGACAAAGATTCCCTGCTTCCTGAGAGTCCCGTTCAAGGGGCTAGACTTCAGAATCTTGTCAACCCCAGGTTGGTCAAATGGGTCGGGGGCCTTTGACTTGGACAAAGGTTGGTATACAGCCAATAAACTGCCTTTTGACTCAAAGACGGGCTTGAGTGTGTGAATTCATTCCAGGCAACACTGCTTTGGCATTCTCAGAGTCCCAGCACCCCCAAACCTCTTCAAGATCTCCTGGATAGATTCTCCACCTAGGATTTTCATTATTGGAATGTAATAAAGAAAAAATGGCAATTTTCTTCTTTTATTTTCAGTTGAAATTATGGCCATTCCCCCACCCCAAGATATGTATTTCCTTCATAAGTCAGCTTCATTTGAAACTATTTTTGCAAACTATTACATTTATAGATTTCTTTGAATGTTTGAGTACAATTACTCACTTTGTTATCAAATCATGTACAATAATTGATATTAAGACTAATATGAGAAGTATGAACTTTGCATTACTAAAATGCTGATACCTAGTTGAGAAATGTACCTTTTTTAAAAGACCTAGTCTGCCTATGTTATTGTGAGATATTTATGTCTTATAAGTTCATAGGGTAAGAGTTGCTTACTAAGAAAACCTAAGTAATTAACCCTTAAGTGTTTAATCCTTTTTTCTTCGTAGCTTCTCCCTTCTTTGGGGTTTATTTGACCTTGTTTACTATTTTCTCTTCCTGAGCCTACTTGTACTGTTATTGGATAAGTCTGGAATTCAAGTAGGAGTGCCCTTGAAGGGACAGAGATCCATGTGGGGAAATTTCAGATTCCCTTTGCAATAAGGACTCAGAGGAAATTTGCCTAGATCTCTAAGGGGATGCCCATGGTACAAGGATCTGCAGAGAAACTTTGGTGTGCCCTCTGTAGAAAAAGATGCTTGGAAATTTTGCCCAGACCTTATTGGATGACCTTATATACATATATATGTATGTATGTATGTATGTATGCATATGGTAAAGAACCTTCTGGAAAGGAAATGTCCATTCCACTCAAGGCTTGCAGAAAAAAAGATAAACCCCTTTAAATGGGTAGAAAACCTCTAGAGGCTCTTTCCTAGTCCAATGCCTAGGTGCATTAAGGTTTTGCTTTTCTAAAAGAGTGATGCCAAAAAATTCCTGGACTTTAAGCTAGAAGAACAAAGGCAGAATCTACTTCTCTTTCTGTGGAGAATAGATGAGATTTTGGCTGAGAACTCCAGGTGAAGCCAGAAGCAAAGAGGAGCTTCATAACTTCATGCCCAGTGGAGATGTATCAGATGGTGACCACTAACAAGACCAATAGAGCAATGTCAAACAACAGCCATATGAGAACATCAGGGACTAAAATAACATTTATTAATTACCTACCAAGGGTAAAGAATTTCCCTTTAAGGAGCTTACATTCTATAAACTAAGCTGAGATGGAGAGGGGGAGAGATAGGGAGGGAGGGAGAGAGATAGAGAGAGAGAGAGACAGAAACAGAGACAGACAGAGACAGAGACAGTGAGACAGACAGACAGACAGAGAGGGAAAAGAAGGGGAGGGAGAGAGAACTGAACGGATTGGCTTCACATAAGATATGGCACTGAAATTGTGTCTTGAAGTAAGCTATGTATTTCTGGAAGCAAAGGTGAGAGACTGTATTCCAGGGATAAGGGACAGCTGATATACAAAGGTACAGAGGTATGAAGAGAAGAAAGGGAACAAGCATTTATTAATCACCTACTGTGTGCCATGTACTTTGCTAAGTACTTCAAAAAATATTAGGTCATCTGATCATAAGATCAAATATTGGTTTGGGGGGAAAGCTAGTAAGCCATTTTGCCTAGAGTGTTGAATCTGTGAAGAGAAGTAATATGGAATATATCTGGAAAGGTAAGGTGGAGTTAAATGTAGAGAACTGTAAATGCAAGACTGAGAAGTTTATATATATTTTATACTAGAGATAACAGGGAACCACTAAAGGTTTATGAGGAGAGAAAGTGACAGGGTCAAAATCTTAGGAGTATCAATTTGGCAGCTGTGCAGAAGACAGATTAGGGAAAGAGAAAGACTGGAACAGTGAGCCCAATTAGGAGGCTCTTTCAATAGTCAGGTAGGAGACGGTGGGCACCTGAATCAAGAGAAAAGACAGATATGATAGATGGTGTGGAGTCAACAAAACTTAGCAATTGCTTTGAAATAGGGGGATGGAGGGAATGAGGGATAAGAGGGAGGACGAAGGGACCAACCAATTTAAACAATGTTAAGCCATTACACTTAATATTTCCATTGTTAGCTATATGGTCAATGCTTTTGCTTTCTGAGGCTAATCTTGCTTTTAATACCTCAACATATTTAAACAGGTTATGCTATAAAGTCTTGTGTTGGCATGACTTGCTGTCTCTTGTACTTGTTTATACTAGACAGAGTATAACTAGCTCTAGTATAACTAGTTTATACTAGAGCTCCCAAGCTGAATACACAATGAGGGTATGAATGCAGGAGAGGAAGGAAGAGTAGCCCTGCCAGCGTCAGCATCTTCCCTCTCCAGGGGGAGAGCCAAAGGGATATGTGACAGCTATGGGAAGTGGAGCACAAGAAGGGGCTTATTTCTTGGGAAGATAATGATCAACATGGTCCCAGAGAGCCGAAGGAGAAAAGCACACTGATTGGCTTTAAGTCAGAAGCATCTCTCCCAACATTCCTATCATTACCTGGGTGCTCAAAAGAGTTTGTGAAGTGTGGGAGGTGCTGCTCAGAAAGGGACAGAGCAACCATGAGTTCAAGATGCCTTTGACATGGCCCTGCACAAAGAAATCTTAGTCTTAGGATGGCAGAATAACGAGACATCTTTGAAATAAAGGTGACTAGGACTGCAAACTATGTCTGATTAAGTAGCTATTTTTTTGCTACCCACAGAGTCTTGAGCTCACCTTCAGAAGATGTGTAGTATAATAAAAAAAGATCTAACGACCTGAGTTCAAAGCTCGATTTTGCCATTTACTAGACTTCTGAGTCAAGTAATAGATAAAGTACTGGACATGGGGTCAGGAAGACCTGAATTCAAGTCTAGCCTCAGATACTTACTGTCTGTGCGATCCTAGGCAAATCATTTAACCTCTATCTGCCAGTCTGTAAAATGGGGATAATAATAGCATTTACCTCCAAGGGCCATTGCAAGGATAAAACGCTAATATTCGTAGAACACTTTGCATATCTTAAAGCACTACATAAATGCTAGTAATTATTATTATCACTACTAGTTACGTGACCTTGGACAAGTAATTTGTTCTTGTATTACCTGCCTCCTGGGGGCCATCTCCTTTCATCCTGATCTATATCTTGCCACTGGATCCAGATGACTCCAGAGTAGAAAGTGAGGCTGGTGGCTTTGCACAGTCCTCCCTCACCTAAATCCAATTCACTTGAAAGTGAATCACTTCCTGATGTCACGGTCTTCTTTAAGAACAAAAGACAAACAACAATCTGCCTCCTAAAGGCTGTCATGTGGAATGGTCTTTGTAACCATGAGATGCTAGATAAAATAAATTGCTACGGTGGTTATTGATACCTACTGTGGGAATTAGGGAAGGCAGCAAGAAGGAGGCTGATGGTGAAGCTCCTGGGAGGGAATTCTAGCAGGGGAAAGGATGTTGTGCTGTCATGTGAAGCAAGAGAAGATGCCACTGCTGATGACAGCGCCACCCCCCCCCCATTAGCATTCCAGACAGGTATTTACCTCATGTCTCCTCAAAGACCTCCAATGAAGGGAAACCCTAGATAGCCCATTCCACTTTCAGATGACTCCAATTGTTCATTCCTCCTTCCCTTCCACCCTGCCAAATTAAGCCTTCATTGGCCATTTGACAGCTTCTACTCATTGCTCCTGGGTTTTATACTTCTAGAACTGGAATTTGGGGTTCCATACCATCAGAGTTCCAGCATTGTAAGGGACCTTAAAAGCTGAACAATCCAGCCCTTACCTGAGTCCAAATCCCTCTATGATATCTCTAACAAGTCTTTCTCCAGCCTCCCCTTGCCTCTGGGAGTCATCCTTGACTGCTAGACAAAGAGCTCACCACCTCCTAAGATGGCCCATTCCTTGGCCTTTCCTCTCTCTTCCACTGGAAGCACCATCAACTAACAAACACAGACTAGCGTCCTTGAGAACTCAAGGCAGACACCTATTCTTATCCTTTACCAGGATGAAAAATGGAAAAAAAACCCAGCAACCTGTAAGTTCTTCTTCAGGCTGCTTTAATGCTGAGATGATTTGATTGAATAAACGGGCTCTGAAAATCTCCAAGGAAGGCTTCCAAAGACATACAAGACATATATATGGGCCGGAGCTTCAAAATAAGATTATATTTCATCTATTATCCCTTCAGAGGAGTTTACTCATACCCAGCTTGTCTGCCAGATAATTGGGCCCATTGTTGTTGCTTAAAAAAAGAAAATAAAATGGAATTTTGAATTGCTTTGGATCCGAAAAGCACTTAAAAAAAACTAGAATTAAGTCATGTGTTGTATCTTCATCACTTCTACAGTTGAGATAATTTTGACTGTCACAGTTATTTTGTATCATCATGCGACTCACTCGGGCCCTAGGACCACTTAGTCTGACTACTTTCCATATCACACAGGCTTCTAGGAGGCTGTCGTGGGATCTTAGAGCCAGAAGACATCTATCCCAACCTTCTCAACTTATCGATGGAGAAACAGAGGCCGCGAGATTTGTGCTGAGGTATGAACAGATCCAATGACCCAACTCTCAGGCCATTGAGCCATATTGCCTCTCTTAGACTGGCCTCTTTATTACCTAAACTCAGTATTTCCTCTCCCACCTCCATGCCCTTGTAATGGCTTTTCCCTATACTTGGAACATATTTCCTCCTCACCTTTATCCCTTAGCATCCTAAGCTCACCTAAGGAATCAAGGCTTGGCTTAAGAAGTTCTTTCCATAGGGGGTCTTTCTTGGTTAGTTCCTTCTCCCTCAAATTAACCTGCATTTCATTTATCTGAGCAAATGTTGCCTTCCTTCCACCCCTCCCCCAGGAGAAGGTCAGGTCATCGAGAACAGGGATTTTCTGCTTTTATATTTGTGTCACCTGTCCCGGATAGTGCCTGGGACTCTTTCTTTTTCTTTTGCTGCATACTTGTGACTTCATTGGTTCTGAGAACTCTCCCCTGAGGAATTATCTTCTACCAAATGGAGATCTGAGTCTGCTGTGAAACTTCCACTCTCAGAGGGTTGCCCTGGGCTTCGATAGGTTAAGTGACCTAGTGTAATGAACAGAGAGTCAAGTCTCAGAGTTAGGACCTGGGTTCAAGTCCTACCTCTAACTCATACTGGTCATGTGACCCATGGAGAGGGAATCCTGGCTAGCCCCAAATTGGGAAATGCCCCAGGATGAAGACAACTTTAGACAAATCTGTTTTTTGCATTTTCACACTCAGGAAAGATGCTGGATCACACTGAACTCTAGGCAACTAGACAAAGTTTCTTCTATAAAGCTACAGGAAGGCAGAGACATCTCAGGAGAGATTGAAAGGCTTGGTCATTGTGGTAGGGCCAGGACATGGTGTTTCCTTGAAAAGGTCTGTGTGATCTAGTGATTCATTCTTTCCAGGAATTCATAAGGTCCACTGCTGTTTGGTAGCCAGATTCTCAGGCTGAGCATTGACCAGTATGAGTGAGAGGCGGGACTTGAACCCAGGTCCTAACTCCAGACTCTCTGTTCATTACCCTAAGTTACCTTGGCCTTGCAAAAAGTGTTGTTGCGTTGTTTTCAGTCATGTCTGACTCTCCATGACCCCATTTAGAATTTTCTTGGCAGACATACTAGAATGTTTTGCCATTTCCTTCTCCAACTCATTTTACTAAGGCAAAGTTAAGTGACTTGCCCAGGGTCATCCAGCTAGTAAATGTCTGAGGCTGGATTTGAACTCAGGTTCTCCTGAGTGTGGAGCTCTATCCACCGTACCACCTAGCTGTCCACTTGCAAAAAGTAGGTGTATAATAAATGTAATTTGGAGTGAATCCCCTTTAGCCTTCTTTATTCTCTGGCCTGAGATATCTCTGCCTTCCTGTAGCTTTATACTAGGAACCTTGTCTAGTTGCCTAGAGTTCAGTGTGATCAAGCATCCTTCCTGTGTGTGAAAAGTCAAAGAACAGATTTGTCCAAAGTTGTCATCATCCTGGGGCATTTCCCAATTTGGGTCTAGCCAGGGTTTCTTTCCCTGACTCATACCCCCAATTACTTAAAAGGGGACCCGACAGACACAAAGTTTTGATGGAATATTTCCAGAGCAATGGGAAATACTTTGAATACTCGAACTCCTGCCAGGGACCTGATGTGACTCAATGGAGAGGAGAGGCAGGAAGCATAGCCTACCTTCAGTGTCCTCATACACCACCCCTGGGCTCCCCATCATTGGCTGGCTAAATTGTCAATCAGCATCAGAGTAGCCAGTGACAGCATAGTTACCAGTGACTAAATTAGCACCCACTCATAGCTCAGTCACTCAGTCCACCAGTGATATGGGTGGAAGAGGTGGATGGGAGTCTTTCTCTTCCAGTTCCATTTTTATACATTCTATAACTACTTCTGGATTTTCATTAGGACCAAATTCCTGTAGGTGGGCCTGCCTGTCCAACACCACAATTTTTTTTTTCTGTATAGACCCAATGGTGGGTTTCTTGATGTAACAGGGATATTTAAAAATCATTTGGGCAGCTCTCTGGGGAAGGACACCAGGGAACTTAAACTAAAAATAATCCTTTCAGTACTCATTTTCTTATTTCAGTGTTGATTTTCTTCCTTTCTTTTCATCTTACTCCCACCCTGCACTTTCCTCTGGGCTTCCAAGAAGCTGGCATTGAACATTTGGGTTTTGGTTTGTTGTGACATCAGTTCAGACACCTTTTCTGCCAAGGCCTTGTGGTTGGTCCTTCATCAGCATCAGCTCCTCTAGGGGCATTGAGAGCAACCAATCACTCCTACAGGTAGGAAGCTGGGAGGCCGGCCCACTGAGGCCAGGCAATATAACATAGATAACACCAGCAGCAGGTGTTATCTATGGGTAGGGGAGGGAGGGGAGGTGTTGAAAATGAAAGGCATGCAGTGCTCAGTCTGAGAATCTGGCCACCAAACAACAATGGACCTTATAAGCTCCTGGAAAGAATGAATCACTAGATCACACAGACATTTCCAAGGAAACACCATGTCCTGGCCCTACCACGAGAACAACGGACAAGCTTTGCTCCCTTTGGCTAAGGCTTGAAGCTGAGATACTCCGCATCAGACTCAGGAGTCCAAAGCACAAGTTTCAGAAAGGGGCCTTTTCTGTGTTTTATTCGGTCATGTCCAACTCTTCACACCCCGTTTGGGGTTTTCATGGCAAAGATACTAGAGTGGTTTGTTATTTCCTTCTCTAGCTCATTTTATAGATGAGGAAACTAAGGCAGAGGGTTAAGAGATTTAACCAAAATCACATAGCTAGTAAGTGTCTGAGGTCAGATTTGAACTCAAGATGAGTCTTCCTGATTCCAGGCACTTTAGCCACTGCACCCCCTAGCTGCCCCACCCTTTATTAATTGCAAATTAATACATCTCTCTCTGAGAGAGGCTAGGAGTTGGAGTCAGAGGATGGGTTCAGATTCTGGCTTTGCTACTTGCTACTTGTGTGACTGAAGACAAGTCATTTGACTTTTCTGAGCGTCTGTTGTTTCATCTGTAAAATGAGGGAACTGGACTTGACAGGCTCTAAGGTCCCTTCCTATGATCACAGAATCACAGAAAATGAGAGTGATGAGAACCCTCAGAAACTATTTAATCCAACCCATTAACAAAGGAATGCCTATTACAATATCCCGAGCATGTGCCCATCCAGCTTCTGCTGGAAGATTTTCCTGAAAGGAGAAGCCACCATCTTTCAGGGCAGTGCATTTCACTTTGGAACACCTCTAATCCTTAGCAACGTTTTTGCCATCAAGTCTAAAATGGTGTCTTTCATCCATTTTTCCTGGTTCTGCCCTCTGGGGCCAGACAGAATAAATAAATTATAGTATCTCCTCCACATGGCAGCCCTTCAAAAACTTGAGCACAGCTGTCATGTCCTCTCCAGTCTTCTCTTCTCCAGACCAAACACCCCCAGTTCCTTCATCTGATACTCATATTTCATGAATTTAATAAGGCCCTCCACCGTCCGGGTTGCTGTCCTCTGTTTACCCTTTAGCTTATCAATGTCCTACTTAAACATGGCACCCAGAACTGAACATAATACTCCTGATGAAGACTGACAGGGGTAGAGTATAGTGGCATTATCATCTCCCTCTTCCTGGAAGCTATGTCAATCCTGATATAGCCCAAGATTACATTAACGTTTTTGGCTACCATATCACATTGCTGAGTCATTGAGTTTTCACTCCACCAAATGCCTCAAATCTTTTTTTCAGAACACCTGCCATTCTTGCCACACCTCTCCTATCTTATAATTGTGGAGTCAATTACTTTTCATGCCCAAATGCAATGGTTCTTCCAAATCCTCTCCCAACCCCACCTCTTAGGATTCCTGGAACAGAGATTGTCCCTTATGCAAATTCCTTGAAATGACTAGGCATTTTTTTGAATGTGAAAGAGATCATTCCTAGTCATTGACCAGCACCCAGGCAGGCCGGGGCAAGCCTACTGTCAGCCCTTTCTAGTGGGCACTATCTCTTTATTAGCTGTTACTCCAGCAATACTCCAACCAGTATTTTTCCCCATCCTCTAGGGATTGGGTTCATAATTCTTTCTGTGTCATGGTGAAGCCTAGAGCCTCCTTCTCAGAATAATGTTTTTAAATAACTGAAAGAAATTCTAAATTTCAATTAGAAGTCAGTGAATGTAAAGATGTAACTTGTTTTCCCATCCAAGTTTATAAACCCTCTGATATCTACCCATGGACTCCTTGGTAGATTGTTAACCCCATGTTTAAAACTCATACTCTAGGACAACTGGGATTATATTCAGCTACCCTAATTCCACTCCACTGAAACAGTTCTTACCCTAGGCCAGGAATGACATAACTTCAGGGTTTCTTTTATAAATCTTGATCATTTATTCAGATGAACTAAACCATAGAATTGAATACTTTAATCTAATTAAAATGAAGGGGTTACCAGAAGGCTGAGTATTAAGGAATGGTTGGAGTGGTGAGACTTTCAGATATTAAGGTAGATCACAGGTGAGAAACTCTGGAGAAGGCCCCTTGGCCTCTTAATTCATACCATTCAGGCACCTGCCTATTTGGCTGACAAAGGTTTTGTTTTGTTTTATTTTTAAACAATACTTCCTACTAGTTTGCCTTGCAAACTCAGAGTGATGTAGAATCAGAGCATGGATAACCACCATGTTATCCAAGGAGCTGTCTTTTGGGAAGAACTGAATTCTTCTCTTCTTTCCCTTCCTCCATCCCTTGGCCATCACATGGTTGGTAGAAATCCAGTCCCAAAGGCAACTGGACCCTGGAATTGAGGGATAGCCCAGCTAACTTAAAGGCACCTTGAGAATTCTTGATGAATACCACAGAGCTGTCTTTTGATTTGAAAGGTACTTCAGATACCCCTAGTCCAATTTGTTTACTTTAGACAGGAAAAAACTTAGGCCTTGGATTGGATTTGGCCTAGGTCTCACAGCCAGTACATGCCAGAGCCTAGATTTCAACCAGGAATTCCAGGTGTCCTCATGAGGGTTCTTTCCAGGAGACAATTTCTCACTCAAGATACTGACATCAAGAGACCAAAAATTTTTGATGAGAAGGAGTAAGGGCAAAGACTTAGTAATCTTTAGCATCCTTTATAGGGTCACAGATTTAGAAGTGAAAAGGATCTCAGAGACCGTAGGATCCAACCCCTTTGTTTCTCAGATGAAGAAATGAAGGGCCAGACAGATCTAGCAGGAGAAGGATGCTGACAGAGCCTGAGGCACACCCCCAACCAAGGTGAAGCAAAGAAGACTTTCTTTTTTTCTCTTTCCCTATTTCCCTATACAGATCTCTAGGTCTGCAAGGTGGAAAGAATGTGGGATCTGTAGTTATCAGCTACAATCTAGTTTTTAACACTAATTCTGCTACCTACTATTTTCAGCAATTCAGTTAACCTCTCTGGCCCTCTGTTTCTTCATCTGAAAAACGGGGCGCGAGAGGAGGCAGGGAGAAGTTGATCAGATGACCTCTAAGGTCCCCTCTCTCTCTGTGAACATGTTACTCTTTATTCACTTCTTTCCCCCTTCAAGGCTAACCTTAGAAATTAATTTTAACTAAATTTCTCCGGTTGTACAAATATTAGTGGACAGAAAGAATGAATTGTGTGATTTGTCTAAATTGCAAATTAATGATCCTGTTCTCTTATCTGAGACACCTGGTGTATACACTTAAGGGTAGCCCTGGGCCCTCACACCACCACTGGGCCTGACCCTGGTTGAATTTCAGAATCTTTAGTGACTGTATATTCTGAGGATTTCAGGAGGCTCTAGGGCAGCCTAGAGAGACACAGGAGATGTTATTGCTCAAGGTGTGAAGAAAAGAAGGTGCCCCAGAGAGGGTGAGACAGTTTAGGATATTGCTGACAAGCTTCAGATCAAAAATAAGAAAATCCACTCAACCGAAACACCCACATATATTTTATTTTGTCCTTTTAATCAAGTATTCTTGACCTGGGATTTATGAATAGATTTCAGAGGATATGTGAACTTTGATGGAAAAAAAAACACACACATTTTCTATTTTCCCTAAACTCCAATAGAAATTTAGAATTCTCTTCAATTATTCAATTTTTTTTTTCATTTAAAAGCACTATTATTCTGAGAGATGGTTCACAGGCTTTGCTAAATTTCCAGAGGGGTCTGAGACACCTCCAAAAGGTTGAGAATTCTCTCTTTAAGAGTTTGTCTTTGACAGAAAGGGTGAGTAGAGGGGAAAAGGATTCACTGTGGACTAACAGTTCCCCTCCTCCTGACATTTCTCCAAGCCTCTGGAGTCAAGAATGTAGGGGAAGGTTCAGCCCTCCTCCCAGGGTCCTCGGCTTCAAGCCCATGGCTCAATGATTTCTTCAATTTGCCCAGGTCTCCATTCAGCCCAACAGTTTGACCCAGGCCTTCCCTCTTCTCCTTCAGTTCCCTCTCCTCACTTTACATCTCTCCCCTGAGGTTCATTTAGGACCTAGCCCTGATTCTGAGACTGACGCCAAAAATCCAAAGTCTCAGCTACAATCCTCCCTAGAAACCTTTCCAGCCCTGTCTCTCATGCATCTTCTCATCCCATTGCTGATGCTGGGTCCAACAGAACATGCTGAGTTGGGGTTGGAAGAAGGGAGAGGATGGGGTGTGTCTCTGTATGAGAAGAGGAAGATTGCCCCAAGGAGGACAGATATCCATTGCAGCTGTGGTCATGAAAAATGTATCAAAAGAAAAGAAGACGGATCACGATGGAGTTCTGCCAAAGCCTGGCTTCTAATTCGTTTGGGGGGAAAAGGGGTCAGAGACTAGAAGGGATGGAACAAGAGAAAGAAGGAAAAAGACTGAAAAAGCATGAGGGAGACAAATGAGGAATCAGAGTGGGATGAAGGCAAAGGAGATAGAGATGGTTTAGGAGGCAGAGGGATCCACAGAGACTCACTGGGAGGTTGAATCTCTGAGGGGTGGGTCAAAGGGAATGAAGGAGGCTGGAATGTAAGCAAGGCTTTCTTTTCGTACCTTCCATTCCTTTCTGGAGGGTGCTCTGATCTGTTCTGTTTGGGGGACGACTCAGATGTCCCCAATATATCAGGCTTGTGACTAAACCTTCTTGAGAGGCAGGATCCACAATCCTGGTTTAATGACATTTTCCCTTTGGCCTTCTGTAAATGTATCTGTTCCACCAGGTCATTATGTTGCCTTGATTTCTCCCCCACCCCTCCCACCCTAACTTAGCTTCTGGCTCTTATATCTCTGGAGGATCATGGGATCATAAATTTAGAGCTGGCCTGACAAGCCATCTATTCTAGCACTCATTTTACAGCTGAGTAGATTGAAGCCCAGAGAAGTTAAAACTTCCCAAAGGTCATGCAAACTAAAACTGGCAGAGCTGAGATCCAGGTCCTTTGATTCCAAATCCACTATCTTTTTTTTACGAGCCCAGTTGAGTTTGAATACTCACCTCCCAAACTGGGCCTATGTCTCTTTTCCCAAGGCATAAATACCTTTTAAAGAGTTCACAACAGAAGAGAGGCCCCTTCTCTGTTATGTTGTTTATTTTTCAATTAACAAAGAATAAGCAGACTGACAATTTCTAAAATGTACCTAGTACTGTTATACTTAGGAATGCTCCCTGCCTTATCTCATGCCATAGATTTTTTTCATTGGCCAGGACAAATACAGTTTTATCTTGACTAACTGTCTCTTTTGCCTTACTATAACCCAGGATACACTGGAGGGTTAAATGATACAAGAAAGGCTGTGATATTAAACATGGAGAATCCACATGTCAAAAAGCACTGTGGTCATGTAGACAGCATGCAAAGGCAGAGAGAAGCAGGAGTCAAGTAAAAGAAAACAGGACACTGAGGATCTCTGCAAAAGAGGCTAAGACAAGACGGGAGCATTGTCTCTACAGGGCCACCCAGCACCCACCCCGCCCCTAGTAGACTGTGCCGTGTGACCTGTGGAGGTGAACTGGAGCCTGAACCCGAATGCGTGTCATTGCAGCAGACCACCTGTGTTGAAAGAGGTGCATCTACAAGGGTGTCTAACCACCTCCCCACCCACAGGAGCCAACCTGAAACGATTCATACAATCCCAGGGAAAACATCCCAGAGAATCCATCCAATTCTTAAGGACCACCACTGAAGCAGCAGATTTCCTTTTGATGCCTAACCCATTCCCCAGGTTGGGAATCTTCACTGTTAGCAAATTCTTAGCACCACACTACATCTTTTCACCTCACCACAGGCCTGTTCCCTCTTGTTCTGTCTGCAGCAGATATGGAAAATAGTCTACTCCAGACCCCCAGTGAAACAGCTCTACTTGAAAGATGTAATTATCCTAAGTCACCCCTCAGCCAAATAGATGCACCATGGGTGGGGCTGTATACATATTTATGGGGTGTGAGAGTCTGTACAGTAAATAAATGTAAGAATACATCTATGTGCCCTTAGTAATCCTGGGGGAGAGGAGGAGAAACAGAAAAAAGAGAGACAGGAAAAGGGAAGGAGGAGGGACAGGGACAGAGGGAGACAGGGGGAGGGAGAGAGAAGGAAGGGGAAATGGGAGGGGGAGAGAGGAGGAAAGATAAGGGGAGGAGAGGGAGAGGAGGGAAGAAGAAAAATGAGGAGGTGGATGGAGAGAGAGGGAGAGGGGGAGAGGAGGGGAGAGGAAAGGGAAGGGAAGAAAGAAAGACAGAGACAGAGACAAAGAGAGCCTGAACTGGGAGAGAATAATGACCGAGAAACTGAAAGAAAGCCCTCAACTAGCCATCCAGGCAGCACTGACTTGGAATGAAAGAAGGGTCGCACCAGTTCTCAGGGGTGCCAGCCAGTTCACAGCAGTATGCCCTGGGGATTCCTAGGCAGACACTATTCCAAGAGGACAGTGGGAAAAGGTTTCTCCTGCCCTTGGTATTCTGGCTCTTCCCCTGGCCACAAAAGGATGGGGCTGGTGGTGGGATGCCCAGCAGGGCTGAAGCTCTTGGCTTTCCCATGAGGCATTTCAAGGGCGGTTTGGCACTTGGGGCTTCTCTTGGCTGTCTTGATAAATGTGCCACTGCTAACTTATTAATGCTACCATTATCCCTGCTGTTTCCGGCCATAGATTCCTTGCATAACAGCCCTTTGCTGTAGTTGTGTTGTTCTCCTTGAGTGGTAAAGAGAGGGAGGCGGGTGTCAGGAAGGAAGGAGTGAAGGATGAAAGTATCTAGGAGGGTGGGAGTCAGGGGTGAGAGACATTTGCTTACTCTTTTTCAAACTGGCTGAAGGGGAAACAGAGACTGATTCCTTTCAAGTAAGTTACCCATTTCTCCACCAGGACATATGGACTCTGAGGGAAACAGATGTTACTTACTAGGTCTTTGAAAATGGTCTGTCCATAATCCCATGATCCTCTTTCTTCCCTTTCAACACAAATCCCTCAGGCTGCATATTCTTTTTTTTCAGTATGAAGTGAGTTCTCCCCTTCAAGACTGCCCTAAGTGTTCATTTCCATTAGATTTCACCTGTATACAAACATGTAAGGGTTTAGGGATACATAAGCCTGCTTTACCTGAACTCCAACCTCCTGGGGACAGTTCTGGACTCCGCATCTCCCCAAAGGTGAGGGGTTTCAGAGTCACTTAGGAGAGCAGTACACTCTGAAGATTTCATCAAGTTTGAGTCAACTGACCACAAGATACAGAAAGTAATGAAATCCAATACATGGAAAGAAAGAGGAGCCCCAATAGCAGAGTGGGGAACTTGCAGCCTCAAGGCCACATGTGGCCCTCTAGGTACTCAAGTGCAGCCCTTTGCATCCAGAGAAAGAACTGATAAACAGAAGTATGTATAGAATGAATTTACATATATATGTATGTATGTGTGTATGTTTTATACACACACACATATATACATATATATATATAAATAATATGTGTATCTAATGGTAGCCATCTCGAAGGTGGGGGAGGGGGAAAATTTATATGATAATTTTATTACATATTTAAAAGGAAGCAGGTTGTACATAATAGATGTGCAGTTTCATTTGCAATCATCTTTAAAAATTCTACTGTTATGGAAATATTTGTTTTATTTAATAAAATAAATAAAATATTTA
Organism: Pseudocheirus occidentalis; assembly: GCA_028646575.1. Lineage (NCBI taxonomy): Eukaryota > Metazoa > Chordata > Mammalia > Diprotodontia > Pseudocheiridae > Pseudocheirus > Pseudocheirus occidentalis. The sequence continues at coordinate 64,107,683 of CM053593.1, forward strand.
TAAAGGTTTATAGTCTAATAGTAATAATAGGGTTTGGGAAGTCAGAAGATTTGTGGAAATGGATTGTGGGTCTGGAATGGCACCCATACAGGGGACTCCTGTGAATTTCTATCCTTCATCATCAGCTCTCTATTAGACATCTCCTTCTAGATGGCTCATAAGCTTCTCCAACCCAACAGATCCAAAATAGAACTCATTATTTTCTCTTTCAAAATCCACCATTCTTCCAAACCTCCCTATTTCTGTGGGGGGATTCCTTCTAGTAATCTGGGCTCATGACCTTGGAATCATCTGTCAACTCCTTCCTCTCCCTCATCCCAGTCCACCTATCAAATCAGCTGCCAAGTATTATCACTTCTACCTCCTTCTCTGGCAAACTCCCTGACATCTGTCTCCTTCTCTCTACTCACAGTCATCAACCTGATTCAGGCCGTCCTCACTTCTCACCCAGACCATTGCACAACTTCCTAATTGGTCTCTGCTTCAGGTTTCTCTCCTCTCCAATTCACCCTTCACACAAGCTGCCAACGTTATGTTCCTGAAACAAAGGCTTGACCATGTACTCTACTGATCAATAAACTCCAGTGGCTGCTAATTAACCTCTAGGATCAAATACAAATTACTCTGGTTGGAATTTAAAGCCTTTTGCCATCTGGCTCCAGTCTAACTTTCTGACCTTCTTATACATTACCCTGCTTCATGCACATGATGATCCAGTCAGAGTAGCCTGCCAGCTCTTCTTACACTCAATATTACCCCCCTTCTCTATGGATGGGTCATCCTCCATACCTGAATGTGATACCTGTTCACTTGTTGTTCAATTGTTTTGGTCGTATCTGACTCTTCATGACACTGTTTTGAAGTTTTCTTGGCAGAGATACTGGAGTGATTTGGCATTTCCTCCTCCAGTTCAATTTACAGATGAGGAAACTGAGTTTCACTTAACAGATAGTAAGTGTCTGAGGCCAGATTTGAGCTTAGGAAGATGATTCTTCCTGACTTGGCATTTTATCTACTTAATTACCTAGCTGCCTACATATGAAGATGATCTATGTTCTTATTGTATTTTTATTTAGTTTGCTAAATACTTGCTAAATTTTTAATCTTGTTCAGGCAGCACTCAGAGGGCATTTCACTTTGCAGGTGGAACATTTAACACCTCTCATACAGTACAATTCTTTCATTTCACATATAGGGAAAATGAAGCATAGAAAGGATACAAGAACTAAGTAGTTTCAGTCTATGGATTAACAAAAGCATGGATGGAGGACAACTGGGTCTCATATGAGCCCTGATCAACCGCGTCACTTTCCTTTTTGTTAATTTCATCCCCCATCCCTCAACTGCCAAATCTCTGCTTTTGCTTTTGCTCTTACCAAGAATATCCTTCCCATCTTCCTGCCCAAATCCCATTCATCAGACCCTGGCTCTCATCTCACATCTTCAATGAAGCCTTTCCAAATTCCTCCAGCTCAGTTCTGAAAACTCCTAACTCCTTATAGTCTGTACCAAGCACCCTGTTTAATCATATACCATCTGGCAACATTTTCTAATTCTTTCATATATGTGTGTCTTATTGCTCTAATAATAAAATAATACCTGATTTTTATACAGTGCTATAAGTGCAGTTTGACATGCATTATGTTATTTAAACCTCACAACAACCCTCTGAAGTCGATTTTACTGGTATTATTATCCTCATATATTAAATGAGGAAACTGAGTCTTAGAGGGGTTAAGTGATTTGCCTATGGTCATTTAGTCACACAGAATCAGAGGCAGGGCTCAGACCTTGGTCTCTTTTGATTCTGAACCCAACAATCTATCCTCTATCACCAACAAAATGATAAGCTCCTTAAAAGCACGGTACTATGTTAGATAGATAGATAGATAGATAGATAGATAGATAGATAGATAGATAGATAGATAGATAGACAGATAGATAGGTGATAGATGATAGATTATATATATAGAGAGAGATGTGTATATATGTATATGTGTGTATCTATGTATGTATACATACATAGATACACACACACACAAATAGATACACACACACACATATATATGCATGTGTGTGTGTGTGTGTGGAATAGCACCTTAAACAGCATTTAAAGGCACATATAGGTCACTAGGTGGCACAGTGGATATGATACCAATGCTGGAGTCAGGAGGATCTGAGTTCAAATCCAGTCTCAGACACTTACTAGCTGTGTGACCTTGGGCAAGTCACTTGACTATGTTTTCCTCAATCTCTCGATGGGTAAAGTGATCTGGAGAAGGAAATGGCAAGCCACAAAGATATTAATCTTTGCCACACTCCTTTGGGTCACAAAGAGTTTGAAAGGACTCAACAACAACACATACAACATCAAGTTGAAAATTTTTAGAGAACTTCCTTTTTCTGATGATCATATTCTTGTTGAACAAAATACATTACATAAATTCATGGAGCTACAGCTGGAGTTGGTCCATAAAAACCAAGAAACATTTATTAAGTACCTCCCATGTACCTGGCACCATCCTAGGTACTATGGGTAAAAATGCAAAAATGAGATAGATATTACTCTCCAGGGCTTCTGTTTTACCATAAATAAGAAAACTGTGACCCAGAGGGTTAAATGACTTTTCCCAGTGTCACAAAGGGACAAAGTGGCAAAGGTGGGATTTAACTTGAAATCTAGTGTTCTTTCTTCAGACTACTACTGACTTCATCAGATTGGGATGAGAAATGGATTGTGAACTTCATCTGCTATTATTACCTACATAACAGTCAAACTCAATAGGTTTTCAGCAGAAATCCCCTATTCAGAAGCTGAAAATTAAGTCAGAGTCTGGGTTAGAAGAAGGAGAGGTGATAATGTAGCAACTAAAAAAACAGGAAACTTCAAGATGAGTGGGAAAGTCCAGAAATGTCCTAGATTTGATGGACAATTCTACATGTAGGGTAAAATATGTGGGAGCTCCTGTAGCTGTCTGCATCTGCGCCGCGCCCCCTGGTGGTGGGTGTTAGGGGCTGCTCCCTCAATATCTGGGAACCTTTGCACTAACTAGCCTGATGATATCAGATCTCCCAGATAATTCTAGGGTTGGGAGCCAGACAGCTGATGCACTGGTTTTCCCCTTTGCTCCATTCCTTTGCTAGTGGACAGAATTGCCTCCTGAGTGGGGCTTTGTAGGAACCTTTGGGAAGAGAGCAAGTGCAGTGTTCTATAAGGCGGTTTATTTGAGTGCCACCCTGTCCTGGGTGACCTGGAGCACAACAGAGGAGACTGACTCTTTGCATGGGAGGACATCACAGCTTAAAATCTCTGTCCTTTTTGCTCTTGGGGAAATTACAGCACACCTTGAAATCACCATCTTAGCTTGAAAGGTGATTTCCTCTAATATAATAAACTTTGTTCCCCGGTAACAGACTGAAAAATTTAGGGGACCATTTCAGATGACCTTTCCATTTGTGATTTTTGTTTTGTTTTGTTTTGTTCTACTAGCTCCAGAGATAGAAGTGTAGGTGTCATTAGATCTCAACTGGAACTGAATAAATAAGTATCCAGCCATCTCCCACCTAAGTTTCTTTGTCCAGGCTATGTTCCCAGAAAGCTCTCTCTTCTCAGCTTCACCTTAAGAAGGTCCTAGCTCTCTTCTCTTCCTAAAAGAGTTTAGAAAAAACTTGTCAGGGTTCCTTCAGTTCTTTGATATTTTTTCCCCACCTCTTCTAGAATCCCTTATGTCTCATCACTCAGCTTAGTCAATCTTAGTATATAGTAGGCACTTAATAAATGCTTGCTGAACTGAATTGTTGACATTGGGAAAGAGGAAGATGAGTATTCTAATGTATCCTATGTTGGTCAGAGTGGGTCTGCACTATTATGTCCAATGCTGCATTTTAAGAGGAATGTTGAGAAACTAGTGGGGTGGGTAGAAAGGAGGCTGACCAGGTTAGTGAGGAAACTTAAAACTGTAGACTATGAGGAAGTCATAAAGAAACTGAGTGATGCTTAAATCCTGGCTAAGAAAATACAGCTCCTGGACTATGAGTCAGAGAAAATGGACTGAAATCGTGACTCAGCCACTCACTACCTGTGCAAGTCTGTGCAAGTCACTTAAGCTCCTGTGCCTCAGTTTCCCACTCTGCAAAATGAAGGGGTTGAAAGGAAGGAAACAAGTACTTAAGTGCCTACTACATGTACTTAATACTTCATTGTCTTTGCTGAGTGCCCACTATGTACACTCTTTCAAGAGTTTTATAAATATTATCCCATTTGATTCTTACAACAACCTTAGGACATGGGTGCTATTGTTATTCCCATTTACAATTGAGGAAACTAAGGCTGGAAGAGGTTAAGTGACTTGCCCAGTGTCACACAACTAGTAAATGTTGAAGGCTGGATTTGAACTCAGGTCTGAGTAAATCTAGACCAAGCACTCTATCCGCCAGCTAGACTAAATGATCCTGGCTTGAACTAGATCATCTTTAAAATTCTCCCTAATTCTTACTTTCTGATCCTTGCCATAATAGCTGTCTACAAGTATCTGAAGCACTAGTGTGCATAAGAGAGATTAACTTTATTCTGTGTAGCATGAAGAATGAGGATTTATATGGGGGAGTTACAGGAACGTAGATATTAGCAGAAGTTGGACTAGTGGGTAGATGGCAAAGAGGCAGATTTCCACTGAATAGAAAGAACTTGTACTTGCTTTGAGCTGTCCAAAGTAAAAATGGGATGCCTTGCCAAGCAATCAATCAACTGGTTTTGATTAAGCACCTGCTGGATGCCAGGTACTATGGATATAAAGACAAAATGAAGTATCCTCTGCCCTCAGTGGGCTTACATTCTACCATGGAAGACAACACGTGCACTTATTATGAGTATATGTAAAGTAAATACAAGTTATTGAGATAGTGGGGAGGCACTAGGGGACCTATGGAGGAGATATCATTTGAACTAAGCTTTGAAGGGAGCTAGAGATTATAGAAGGAGTATAGGAGAAGAGAGAGTGCATTCAGCTATGAGGACAGCCTGTAAAGAGATGGATTGTCAAATGTGAAGACAGCTAGGTCAGTCTGGCTGGACCAAAGCGTATGTAGAGGGGAGCAACGTATGTAAGACTGGAAAGATAGGGTAGAGCTTGGCAGTAAAGGGCTTTAAGGAGAGGCATTTATATTTGATCCTAGAGTCAATAGAAAGCCATTGGATTATTGACTTTCACTACTTAATTTATTGATCAAAAGGGTGATAAGGTTAGGTTTGTGCTTTAGCAATATCATTTTGGCATCTGTGTGGACGAGAGATTGGACGAGGGAGGGATCTGAGGCAGGAAATCAAGTGGAGGGAGCTAGGTGACTCAGTGGAGAGAGTGCTGGGCACTTCAGATCTGATCTCAGACAGTTGTACTAGTTGTGTGATCCTGGGCAAGTTACCTAATCTCTGTCTGCCTCAGTTTCCTCAACTGTAAAATGTAATAAAGCTACCTCTCAGGATCAAAGGAAATAGATGTATCACTTAGCAGAGTGCCTGGCATACAGGAAGTACTTAATAAATGCTTGTTCCTTCCCCTATTGGAATAGTCCAGATGAGAGATAAGGGCTTGAACTAGAGTGGTAGCAAAATAACTAGAAAGAGATACCTGTGAAGTGTCACAAGGCAGGAAGTCCTATGTCACTAAAAGCATTCAAACAGAGGCTGTGTACCTGCTTGTCAGAAGTGCAGTATAAGGAACACCTCTGTTGGATGGGGAATTGTTCTAGCTTCTAACTCTAGAGTTTGCCACTTCTTGTTGGAAGTCTCTTTTATTCCTCAACACATGAAGCTAGTAGAGTAGAGTAGGGGACCACTATTTGAAAATTGCATCAATATTTGAAAATTGACATCAATTTTCAAGTTATTGAAATTATATTTCCAGGTATAGTAGAGCAAAAATGTACCTGAGTTATGTCTCTGCCGACAGTGATTACTCATTCCTGCCTTTGCTTTTAAATTCTTAATAGCTTAGGAACCACGCACCATAAATGCTCCCAATTCACTTGTACTAATACTGTGATGAAAAACCATTTTAGCATCTTGCATGGGGAGTGGGGGAGGAGAGGGAGGACATTTTCCAAAGGGTTGAATTACCAAGTGCAGTGATTTAAGAGATGCTGGTGATGCCGGTATGTTTATAGAGACCTGTGCTGTTCTCACAGGTTTATCTGCCTGAAAAATGTAGATGTGTGGGTGTTTTAAGTGCACTGTGAAAGGATGTTTTTAGACTTGTCAGAAGGGCCCAAAGATTAAGTGCATAATACCTTATTACTGATTTCAGCAAATAGATTGACCCTCTTGCAGAAAACCAAGTATAAGAAAACCTATCAAAATGGAAATGCCATTGGAAGATGCAGAAGCAATTTGGAAAAAGCATAATCCTAAATGGAGACGTTAGGCATTTTTACCTCCTCTGAAGATATGATGGAGTCCTTCAGGAGTGTGTGTGTGTGTGTGTGTGTGTGTGTGTGTGTGTGTGCGCGTGTGCACGTGTGCAACCTGAACCAGAATGAAGCCCTAGCCAAAGGTCAGACCCTCTCCGAGGGCCAGTGATCATGAGGGCCTGTGCCACAACCAAGACTTGACCCCAACCAGGGGAAGGAACCACAGTGACTTCCCAAAGGGGACATGGAATTATGGATTAAGGAAAGCTTCACATTTATTTTATCTTCACAATAACCCTGGGAAATAGGTACCATGACAATTCTCTTTTTATAGGTGAGGAGAGTGAGGCTGCTGGTCAAGTGACTTGCCTGGCTAAGTTACTGAGACAGAATTCAGATTCTGGCTTTCCTAACTCCCAAGCCCAGCACTCTCTCTGCTGCACACCTAGTTAGTTACCTCAACGGCTAGATTACAAGGAGAACTTTCTAAATAGGAGAGCAGTGCAGCAGTGGAACGGATTGAGTCAAGAGATAATGGGTTCTTCTTCACAGATGTCTTCAGGCAAATACTGGGTGACCCCTTCAGATGTCTGCTCTTGAGAAGATTACTGTTGAAGTACTGGTAGCCCTAGATGGCCTCTGAAGGCCCACCTAGCTCTTAAAATTTTGTGAAATGCGAATACCCTTAAGAAGGGGAATACAGTAACCAATCAATAAGACTGGGTTAAGCCCTTACTATGTGCCAGACACTGTGATAATAAGCATGGGGAATATACAAAGAAAGACAAAAACAAAAACTAAGAAAAATCAAAACCACATCAGTGCTCTCAGGAAGCCTACACTCTAATTGAGAAGGCATTATGTAAATAACTGTGTATGCAAGAGAACACAGAAAGCAATCTCAGAGGGTATGTCATTTTCATACCATGGATAAGAATGGGTTCATTTCTACTAATTTTGGTCACACAGAAAAGAATGTGAATCCTGGGCATCTGAGAGTTAAGACTCTTGAGGACAGAGACTGCTTTTTTTCTCCTTTGTGTTCTAGTATTTAGCACTATGTCTGGAAAACAGTAAGAGTTTAATATATTATTGTTGGTTGGCTGATTGAGGAAGCGATAAAGAGTAATTTTGGAGGAGGTAAGGGCACAGAAAAGGAGGGTGGAGTGATGGAAGGCAAAGTGCGCCCTATTTTCTGGTATTGCTGAATTCTTTCTCCCATGATGCCCAGCCCACCATGAGGAGCTAAAGCTAGTTTCTAAGTGCTACTCTTCTAACCCCATCCCTTTAAAAATGCCAAAATTACAGTATGCTTTAGGCCACGGGACAAATAAGTGATTGCCCTCTGGGATAGTCTGATCTGACTTTGGTTTATGAGGTAATTTGTTTTAGCTTAAACTAAGCTAGACAAAGGGATGAGTGCCCAAGACTCTACCTCAGGGAGTCTTTGTTTCAGTCAATTCTAATTTAGAGATTGTTCAATGCTTTTGAAGCACCTGCTTGGCAAAATCTGGCTGCTCTTCCCCCTTTAGATTTTGAAGGCAAAGACACTGTCTCTTAAATTTTTTTAAAAAATGTTTTATTGATGTTTTCTTTTAACTTTGAGGTCATTTCCCAATGACTCCTACCTATGGAACAGAACCTTCCCCCATAACAAAGAATTACAATTAAGCAAAACAAATCACGGTTGGCCATGACCATTAACATATACCTTACTCCATGCCTGTAGTATACCACCTCTCAGCCAAGAGACAAAAGACATGTTTTACCATCACTGCATGGATCAGAGTTCTTCAGTCTTTCTGAGGTGTTTTCTTTTACTTGGGGTAGGCAGCAAATTACAGTGAATAGTACAAATGTTAGAATGAAAGAATCTGGAATCTGCCTCTAAAGCTTACTATCAGACTATAGGTCACGACCCTTTGGGGTGTCAGCTCAGTTTCCTCAGCTGCAAAATAAAAGCACTGGACTAGATGGCTTCTGAGGTCCTTTCCAGCCCTAGATTTATGGTCTTATAACATTATGTGGTCATTGTGTAAATTTTATATGTATACTATATATATGTAATTCTTGTGTATATTCTCCTGGTTCAGCATCAGCTTCTTGTATATTCTTCGCACTTCTGCTACAACCCTTGAGCAGCTAACAGGTTCCTAATGTTAGCTAACAGCTAACTAATATTAGTTAGCTAACAGCTAACATGCATACAGACAAAACAGATGTTTAAGTGAGAGGCTCAGTCTTTGCCTTTCTGGGTGGCCAATCCATAAGCTGTGAGCTGATGTCTGCCTGCCTTGCAGAGACAGAGATAGCATTCATTAATATCTATAACAAGGTAAGATTCACAAGTGAAAGGTGATGCTAAGGCCAAGTACTTTTAGCAATTAAGCTGCTGAAAGTAAAGGCATTCAGAAGAGGAGCCATGCTTTCAGGAAGCAGAGAATTATCAGTAGATGGGGTGAGGTTAAATTACAGAGTAGAACAAGCCCAGTTCTTGATACCATTATACCTTAAAGACATTAAAGAGGGGAAAGACCCATATGTACAAAAACATTTGTAACAGCTTTTTTTTAAATAATAGTAATGAAATAAAAATTAAGGAGTGCCCATCTATTAGAGAATGAACAAATGATGGTGGGTGAATAGAACACTATTATGCTATAGGATATGATGGAAAGGATGGTTTCTGAGAAACCTGGAAAGATTTATATGAACTGATAAAGAATAAAGTGAGCAGAACCAAGAAAACCATTTATATAATAGCAACATTGTAAAGACAAACAGTTTTGGAATGCTTCAGAACTCTGATCCATGCACTGACCGCCTGTGTTTCCAGAGGTCCAAAGATAAAACATGCTAATAGGGGATGGACTCAAGATGCAAAGTGAGGCATGTAATTTTAGATATGGCCAATGTGGGCATTTGTTTTGCTTTACTATGACTATCTCCTATAGAGGTGTTGCTTTCTTTTTAATGGAGGGAGGGTGGGAGTGAGAGAAAATAAATGTTTGTTAGTTGAAAAATTAAATTAGATTACTTTTTTTTTTTAAAGAGAAGGCCCGGTCATATTCAATCTGTCACGCTGAAGGCCCAACCTAAAGGCCCAGAAAATCCCCCCAAAATGCTAAATTGTGCTAGCTAATCTCGGTTGTGGGGGTTGCATTTCAGTAGCAGCCTCAGCAACACAAGTCAATGCTTCTGGCAGATATATCCACATAAAACCAGAAATGAATGTTGGAGGTGACTGGTAATATCTCTGCAGTTAGGGATGGCCCCAGCCTTTGCCGGGCAGGAAGGTTTTCTCAAACACCTGCTTGCCCCAAATTCTCTAGCTCCGAGAGAACTCTCTGTTCAAACACGTTGAAAGGTATTTACTCAACCCAGGCCAAGAGCCAGTCTGTGCAATGATAAACTGGGCCTTGGAAACACTGCCTGAGGAGAAAAGACTTAGTACTCCTTATATAGCAAGTGATCTAATGCCCAGGGAACCAGAACAATTCTGCCCAATAGATCTCTTTCCTGATCCCACTCAGACCACTCCCAGCTTTATAGGTAGGGGAGGGTTGCTCAGCTTCTGGCTGATAAGATCAAATGTTGGGCTGGGAGCCAGCTAACTCGAATTTTCTATCAATTCTTCCAATTCTAAGAACAATTCTGGAAAACTCATTTTCCCCATAATGTGCCGTATAATAAGGACCAGTAGATTATAAGCTTCTTGAGAGCAGGACCTGACATTTAGGAAGCACTCGATATATGCTCGTCAAAAAATTGAAATTGAATTTATGCGCACTATAATATTATCCTATCTCCCCAGGATGCTGTCTGTGTTCTTGGGCTTGAGATGCTTTCCATTTATAGCTACTGCTTTTATTTTCATCGGGAACACTTGGAGAAAATGTTCAGAACCACACTGAGAGGCTGTAACATTTAAATACTTGATTTCCCCTCACCCCTAAGAAGTACTTTTTGCCTGTGACCAAATCAGGTAATTATTTTAAAATTGCATTTCTCTACTATGATCCTCAGTCCCTCCCCCACCCCCAAAGGAATTTAAATTAGCCAGCACCCCTGTTTCAAATCCATTGGGTCCCTCTAAAGGAGTTTAGGGAGGCTGGAAGCAGAGAGATCACATACAAATGTTTGCTTTGGCTACCTGATTCATGCCCCGAAGACCTTATTTATCTGTATCTCTACACTCACCTTGCATTTCTTAGTCACTGTCTATGTGATAGGAGCGGTGCTAAGCACAGGGAAGACAAATACAAGTAGAAAAAAAAAAAAAAAAACAGTCCCTGCCCTGCTTGGCCCAAATTCTGGGGGAAAGAAATACAAAAGGAAGATCGAGGTGGGGATGGGGAAGGGAGGGGTGTTTACGTGGTAGAAAATGAAAACTGCTGATCTGGGAGCCTACCTTCAAATGGAGGTTTTGCTCTTTTTTTGTTTTTGTTTTTGTTTTCTTTCTCGTGGTTCCTCCCATTCATCCTAATTCTTCTACACAACATGACTAACATGAAAATATGTTTAATAGGAATGTATATCAGATTTTATGCCATCTTGGGGAGGGGGAGAAAATTTAAAACTTATGGAAGTGAATGTTGAAAACTAAAAATAAATAAATAAACTTTTTTAAAAAATGAAGATTCTGGGAGGAGTCATCTAATCAGAGGGAGAGGCTGCAGGAGCAGAGAGTATTTCCAATATGAGAATTGCAAGGCTGGAGGAACTCATTGAGAAAAAATTTCCTAAGACATTTTCTTCCATCTTTGAGGCAAACTAGGAACTGCCACCCTGAAGCCTTTTGATTTACTAGGCCAGGGAAAGAGGCATCTCGTGTTGAGAAGAGAACCTAGGGAAAGTCTTTTGACCCGGCATGGATTGGGATGGGTAGGTGAGGGTCTGGCAGAATAGGACTCAAGGAACTTGGCAGTGGTGGCCCTGACCTGCTCCAGCTTGAATTCTGGTGTCTGAAACCCTGATGAGCCTCAGAAGCTAAGAGAGAAAGCACCATTGGTCCCCCAGTGAAAATGCCAGAGACACGTTTGGGGTGTGACTTCCTCTTCTGGGCACCGTTGTTCCTAGATGACAGAAACTCATCCTTCTTCCCTGTGAGGCTGCATCACAGAAGATCTTCAACGGACTAAATTACCTCTTATCTATGCTGGCTCTGGACCCAGGTCCTTTTCCTCCTTTATTTACCTTAAACTGATTTAGCAGTTTTCAACCTGGGGGTTGGGAACTTGGTCTTTAAATATATGTCGGTTTATATCTCTATTTCAGTATAATTGATTTGCTTTGTAATATTATGCACTTCATTTTATGCATTTTAAAATATTGTTCCGAGAAGGGTCCATATATCTCTCCAGACTGCTGAAAGGATTGGTGACCCCCTAGAAAGTTAAGAACACCTGCCCTAGTGGGAGTCCATCTTCTAAAAGAAACACTAAGTTCATAAAAAGCGTAGGGTTTAGGAAGAGACCCTCTCTGGTCTTTTGACTGTTAATTAATAAAACTAAGTTTGCTTTACTTCTTATAAGAACACCAACACACATGAGGCATGAACTGTGAGTTTCTTCCAGTAGGGGTATGAAAAGCTTTTCACGGACCTTGTCCTCCCTCTCTTGATTCCTCTGGTTAAGGCTTTTGGAAGATAAGCCGCCCACGTTAAGGAGTGGAATCAGTGATGGCAGAATAAAGTAGTCACTGCTCCCCCTTGGGGGACCAGATCCATAACCTTGTCGTCATTCATATCATATATTCACGCAGTGAACTAACTTTTCTGGTAGCACTTCCCTCAATTAAAAATTACCTTATATTTACCTTGTACCTAATTTTGTATAAAAAACAAAAAAAAGGAAAGGGAAAGGAAAAAAGAAAGGGGAAGAGAAAAGGAAAGGGGAAGGGAAAAAAGGGAAAGGGAAAAGGAAAGAAAGAGGAAAAAGGAAAGGGAAAGAGAAAGGAAGGGAAAAGGGAAAAGGAAAAAGAAAGAGAAAGGAAAAGGGAAAGGGGAAGAGAAAAGGAAAGGGAAAAGAAAAGAGAAAGAAAAAGGGAAAAGGAAAGGAAAAGGGAAAGAGAAAGGAAAAGGAAAGGGAAAGTGAAAAGAAAAGAGAAAGGGAAAGGGAAAGGGGAAGGGAAAAGGAAAGAGAAAGGAAAAGGGAAAGGGAAAGAGAAAGGGAAAGAGAAAAGGAAAGGGAAAGGAAAAGAGAAAGAAAAAGGGGAAAGGAAGGAGAAAGGGAAAGAGAAAAGGAAAGGGAAAGGAAAAGAGAAAGAAAAAGGGAAAAGGAAAGAAAAAGGGAAAGAGAAAGGAAAAGGGAAAGGAAAAGAGAAAGAAAAAGGGAAACGGAAAGAGAAAGGGAAAGAGAAAAGGAAAGGGAAAGGAAAAGAGAAAGAAAAAGGGAAAAGGAAAGGAAAAGGGAAAGAGAAAGGAAAAGGAAAGAGAAAGTGAAAAGGAAAGAGAAAGGGAAAGGGAAAGGGGAAGGGAAAAGGAAAGGGAAAAGACTTAGACTTGGAATCAGGAAAACCTGAGTTTAAATCCTGCCTTAGACAACTTGTCAGCTGTGTGATAATGGAGCTTTCTGTGCCTTCCTTTCAACCCACAGCAGGCTTCTTTGGGATTAAACTCAGTCTACGACCGGTTCAACATCTGTGATCCTATGACTAAATGATATCTAAGGCCCCTCTCAACTCAAAATACTGTGATGCTAAGAAAGGTTCTTCTGAGCCCGTTGGGCCTTAGAAGTCCTTGGAGGTGTAGCTGATGCCCTGGAGAGGAGGGGAGCAGAAGTGGGGGCTTCTTTACAGGTCACCTTGACTTCCTTTCAAACTAAAAAGGACTAAGCAGAGTTTGTAGAACTGTTCTAGCAGATCATTAAGTAAAAGACATTCTGGGGAAGAGAACAGAGCATCATTCTGGGAGTGAGTAAACCTGGATTCTCATCCTGACTCTAGTCCTATTAGACTCTTACTTTGAACATGAACTTTGGTGTTGTAGAAAGAGCACTGGGTCTGGAATCAGATGACAAGGTTTGAATCCTGATTCTTTCATTTACTGGGCATGTGACCTTACACAAGTCACCTGACCAACTGAACCTCAGAGTCCAGTAGAAGTTTTCTTCCAGCTCTAAACCTTATGGTCCTAGGAGAGCTCCTCCTCCAGTCTTTCTTTTCTCATCTGGCAAATGACATCCAACCCCAACATCCAGCGATTCTAACTACTTGTTAGATCTCAATTTCCTAGCCATATATGCAGAAGCAGAAAGAAAGAAAGGAAAAACAACAACAAACAAAAGTTAGATGTGCCTGATGGATGTTCTGAAGGATTTTAAAGACCTTTAATGATTTTATTCTTTATAAATCTGGAAAGCTTTCTCAAGACATTTGTCCTACCCAGAATTCAGATTTTAGCCAAGAGGCTTAGGCATCTATAATGCAGTAATAATGCCTTTCCATTTGGGGGAAATCATTTCTCCAAAGGTATTAAAGTATTAATTCTCTAATCTTCCTAACACCTCATTGAAGAGGACCAACGTCAAGGTTGATTATTATGCATTATTCTAGAGGTGTTGATTTGCCTTAAGCTGCCCCAGAAGCGGCCTGCCTAAGACGGGAATCTCCTTCCACAGTTGAACCTCCCTTTGGAGAAGAAAAAAAAAATGCTAGTAAACTCAGGTTCTCATTGCTGCAGACTGTGTGCACCACTTGCAGACAAAGACAGTTCATCAGAGATCTGTTCAAACGGGAAAGACAAGAGCTAATATAAATGGAGTAATAGCCCTGTGGCCTCATTTTATTTACAGTTTGAAAATAATGTGGTTGGCAAGTCCTCCCATTCCTCTCCCAGTCCCAACCCACGCCTCCTTCAGGAGGTAACCTCACTTCACCTCACCCCACCAAGGTAGGTTTCCCTGAGAAATAAATTCTCCTTCAGAATTGTTCTGTATCCTCATTCACTAACCTTACCTTCCTATTTCATATACCTTATATGTCTGCTCCATTAGATTGTGAGCTTCTTGAAAGCAGGGACTGTTTTTGCCCTGGTACATAATAAGCACTTAATAAATTTGTTGACTGATTCTTCCCCAGAATAAATTGACTTCCCCAGAATAAATTCATGGACTTCTTCCTTTTCTAGGCTAACCCCTTGTCCTGGACTTTTCCTATTCCTTCCAGAAAGGAGTAGGCTTTTCTCTACTCTTCTGGGACCTTCCATCTATCACAGAGGTTCCAAATTTGGGGTACCAGAAAGCTGTCAAGGAGTTATATGGAATATTTGATAAATAACTATATCATCTTATTGAAATATTCCAAAAGGAATAGCATTAATGAAAATTTAGGTTATGGAGAGATCAAAGGTAAGGAGGTGGGGGTCATTTCTAGTACACAATTCTAGGGCAGAGATGAATACTGGCAGTCATTCACAAGGGAGGAGGGACCCTGATTACAATTCTAAGCCTTGTGGCTACAGGGGGCCAGGGACCTTCCTGGGTAAAGACTAGAGTGCAAAGCTGGAGAGCAGTGACCATGCCTCTTCCACAATCACATAACTATGGAAGCAACAAAAGCTTGCACACCCACAGAACTAGCTCTGAAAATAACAGCATGAAAAAGCTTGAAGCTTGGGACAATGCCTCCCCACTCCCAAGTAAGCAGAGCCCAACTTTAAGATAAAGTTCAAAGTCAAGAAATAGGTTGCAAAAAAAAAAAAGAGCAAACACCAAAAAAAGAATCTAACCATGAAAAGTTACCAGAGTCATAGGGAAGACCAAAACATAAACTCAGAAGACAACAATGTAAAAACAGCTACAAGCAAAGCCTCAAAGAAAAATGCTAATTGGACCCAAGCCCAATAAAAATTCCTGGGGGAGTTCAAGAAAGAGATAAGACTGGTAAAGGAAAAATTGGGAAAAGAAATGAGAATGATGCAAGAAAATTATGAAAAAGAACTAACAGATTGGTAAAAGAGGCACAAAAATTCACTGAAAAAAAGAGCTCCTTAAAAAAGACAATTAGCTAAATTGGAGGAGGGGGGAAGTACAAAATCTCATTGAAGAACATAATTATTTAAAAATTAGAATTGGATAAGTGGAAATTAATGACTTCATGAGCCATCAAGAAGCAAAAACCAAAACCAAACCAACAAACAGACAAAAATCCAAAGTCAAAAGAATGGAGAAAAAAAGAAGAAAACATGAAATATCTCATTGGACAACTGACCTGGAAAATGGATCAAAGAGAGGTAATTAAATTTTACTTTCAATTACTCTCATTGAATTTGGCTTAGGGAAGAAATGGTATAAACTCTAACCTGGGCATCATGCCACACAGGAGAGTAGGGGGCATGGGGATGAGAGGGGGGATGATGGAGGGGAGGGCAGGGT
>CM053593.1:64123961-64167168 GCA_028646575.1 Pseudocheirus occidentalis
AGGGGAGGGGCTTTACAGTGGGATTGCTGTTTTAGGGTTGGGGCAGGGGCAAGATGGGGAGAAAATGTGTAATTCAAAAATGTAATGAAAATGAATAATGTAAACGAGAAAACAAATAAAAACTAAATTAAAAAAAAGAAAGGTAATTAAGAATTGTTGGACTATCTGATAGCCATGATCAAAAAAAGAGCCTAGACATTGTATTTCAAGAAATTACCAAGGAAATCTACCCTGATATCTTAGAAAGTAAAACAGAAGATGAAAGAATCCACCAATCACATCCTGAAAGAGATCCCAAAATGAGAACTCCCAGGAATGTTATAGCCAAATACCAGAGCTCCCAGGTCAAAGAGAAGTTATTACAAATAGCCAGAAAGCAATAATTAAAATACTGTGGAGCCCAGACAGGCTCATACAAGATTTAGAGGCTTCTGCATTAGAGAAGCATTGAGTTTGGAATACGACATTCCAGAAGACAAAGTAGCTAGTATTATAATCAAGAATTACTTACCCAGCAAAATTGAGTGTAATCATTCAAGTGGGGAAATGGAGGTTTAATGAAATAGAGGACTTTCCAAACATTCCTGATAAAAAGACCAGTGCTGAATAGAAAATTTGACATTCAAACAGAAGACTCAAGAGAAACATAAAAAGTTAAACAGGAAGAAGAAATCATAAGGGACTCAATAAAATTAAAATGTTTACATTCCTATATGTGAAGATGATCATTTTTAACTTCTAAGAACTTTATCATTATTAGGTAAGTTAAAAGGAGTTTACAGAGATAGATCATGGGTATGAGTCAATTATGCTGGAATGATCTCCCCCCAAAAATGGAGGTTTGAGAAGGGGAGATACACTGTGGGATAGGGGAAAGGAAAGGTGGAATAAGGAAAATTTTTCTCACATAAAAGAGTTCCACAAGGAAGAACTTTTACAATGGAAGGGAAAGGAGGGGTTGTAGGCAATGCTTGAACCTCACTCTATCAGAATTATTTCAAAGAGAGAAGAATATTTATATACACTCAATCTTGTATAGAAATGTAACTTACCCAATAGAAAATTGGGTGGGGAAAGGGATAAGAGAAACACTGATAATTAGGAAAGGATGGATTAGGGAGGCAGTGGTTGGAAGCAAAATAGACTTTCAAAGAGGGGTGGGAAGAGAGAAGGAGAGAAACAGAAGATAATGGGATGGAGGGATATACTCAGTTACTAATCATAACTGTGAATGTGATGGGCTGAGCTCATTCACAAAATGGAAGCAGACAGCAGAATGGATTAGAAAACAATCCAACAATATGTTGTTTATAAGAGGCATGCTTGAAACAAAAAGACACACAAAGAATTAAAATAAAGGACTGGAACAGAATATAATATGCTTTAGCTGAAGTTAAAAAACCTAGAGGTAGCAATCATGATCTTAGACAAAGCAAAAACAAAAATAGACCTAATTAAAAGAGATAGAGAAACTTCATTTTGCTAAAAGGTACTATAGAAAATGAAGTAATATCAAAATATTTTATAGCAAGTTTCTCTGATAAAGTTCTCATTTCTCAAATGTATACTGAGTATAAAACTGAGTCAAATTTATACAAATAAGAGCCATTCCCCAATTGACAAATGTCCAAAGGGTATAAATGGACAGTTTTCAGAAGAAATCAAAGGTATCTATAGTCAAATGGAAAAAGTGCTCTAAATCATTATTGATTAGAGAAATGCAAAGTAAAACAACTCTGAGGTACCATCCCACACCTATCAGAAATGACAAATGCTGGAAGGAATGAGGGAAAAATATTGGTAACTGGCCCAATCATTCCGGAGAACAATTTAGACCTATGTCCAAAGGGCTATAAAACTGTGCATACCCTTTCCCCCAGCAATACCTCTGCTGGGTCTGTATCCCGAAGCAATCAAAGAAAAAGGAAAAGGCTCTATATGTACAAAACTATTTATAGCAGCTCTTTTTGTGGTGGCCAGGAATTTGAAATTGAGGGGTTGCTCATCAACTGGGGAAGGCTAAACAAGCTGTGGTATGATTGTGATGGACTACTGTTGTGATACAGAAAATGGTGAGGGGGATGTTTTCAGAAAAACATGGCATGATTTATATGAATTGATGCAAAGTAAAGTGAGAAGAATGGGGAGATCGCTGTGTATAGGAACAGCAATGTTTAATGATGATCAACTATGAAAGACTTGGTGACTGAGCAATATAATGATCCAACACAGTTTGAAAGGACTTATGATGAAAAAATTCTATCTGCCTCCAGGGAGAGAGAGCTGATGAACTCAAAATGCAAATCAAAGTATAATTTTCTTGCCTTTTTAAAAAAATGGCTAATATAGAAATATATTTTGCGTGATTTCACATGTATAGTTGATATCATATTGCTAGACTTCTCAGTAGGTGGAAGAGAAAAAGAGAGAGGGAGGGAGAGAGAGAGAGAGAGAGAGAGAGAGAGAGAGAGGAAGGGGGGGGTCAGAATTTGGAACTCAAAATTTAAAAAGAAAAGAATGTTTAAAATTAATAATAAAAATTTAAAAACAAATAAAAGGAAAAAAAAACCACATTCCCATTGGACCTGATTGCAGGAGTTATCTGCATGCTATGAACACAGTGAGAAAGTAGAAAAAATCTCAACTAGTGAAGACAATCAGATTGTCTTCTGGCTTTAGGCACTTACTAGAGGAGGAAACTTTGAAGGGAGACAGACTGCTGCTTTCCCCAGAAACAATGAAAGTCAATAAGTAAATGCTAAATTGTGTGGTGCTGGGTCAGTGCTGGGAAGAACCAGTGGTTAGAGAAGGATAACCAAGGGTTCTCAAGCCATGGTAAAGGGCATTTCAGGGGAAGTCTATGCAAAGAAGCTCCATTCTATCTTAAAACTAAAACAAAACCACATTCATTTGACTCTGCTGCCCTTTCCCACTCCAACAATTCATCTCTCTCTTGGGAAATGAATTGTTCTTAAGCCAAGTTTTCCGTTTAGCTAAGAATATACTCCTTTAAGCTCAGAATCATTTTTTTTTAAGTAAGCCTTTGGGGATGGAAACAGCAGGCTAATGACTTACAGCTCTCTGAAAATAGCATGGACTGGTTTGTGAGGTGAGTTTCATCACTGGAGGTGTGTGAGCAGAGACTGATGGCCACTTGTAGGAGATGCCATGTTAGAAAATGTGATGACCCAATCCAAGGTACCGTTCAGCTCTAAGCTGTGACCCGATTGCCTATTAGATCAAGTCCTGGGACCCAAAGAACTCTGGTATGTGCTTAGGCACTGAGGAACTGCTATGTTTGTAAGCTCCTCAAGGAGCTTACAATCTAACTGAGGAGACAAGTTTAACACCATGAACCACTACCAAACAATAAAGGACAAGAAATAATGAAATGATAAATGTGTGGTGCAGTGTCAGTGGGGAGAAGGGGAGGAGTGGAGAGTGACAGAGGAGTTTAGCTGGGAGTATCAGAACAATCAGGCAAAATTTCTTAAGGGAGGTGATATTTGAACTGGACTTTTAAAGATGAGTAGGATTTGGATAGGCAGAAGAGAAGGGTAGGTATTCTAGGTGATGGGAAAAACAGGAACTGTTTATTCTCACACTGAGATAGGAGTGCATGGAGAGAGTGGTAGACATAGTGTGTTTGTGAGGCAGTGAGAAAGCCCGGAGTAACTAAAGCAGAGGACTCACTTGGGCTGGTAGTGGGAAATAAGGTTGAATAAGCAGAGTGGGGTCACACTAATTGTAATAATAGGTGATGTTCATACAATACTTAAAGGCTTTGCAGAGCACTTCACTTCCATTATCTCATCTGAGCCTCACAACAGTCCTATGAGGTGGAAACTCCACACATTATTTTACCTTTAATTGAGACTCAGAGAAATCAAGGAATTAGCCCATGGTTAAGCCCATATCAACTAGGATTGAACCCAAGTGTTCCTGTCTTCAAATCTAGTGCTCCATCCACTATTGCCACATATTCTCTCTCTAGGATTGATTTTATAGGAGATTGAAAAGCAGGAGTTCAAATATAAAGGACTGATTTGAAAGAGAGGAAGGTAGAGAGGGAGATAATGGAGGTTATCTAGGATGCCTTTACATTAGGACAAACCCTCATGAAGTGATGAGAGTCTGGACTAAGGCCATGGCAATGGGGATGACAAGAGATATTTCCAAGTCCAAGATTGCCTAGAGGAAGGAGCTGATTGGATAGAGGGGAATTAAGGGAAATAATGCATCAAAGATGGTTGTAAGAGCTGAGGCTTGCACAGCTGGGAGAACGGTACTTTCAGATGTCATTGGGACTGGGTATCACCTCCTCTCTAGAGCCTTCCCTGACAAAGTGATAATGACCTCTTCCTCTCTAAAAACCAGGCTGGGAGCCTGGAGTTTCCATTTTTTTAATCTGTGAAATGGAGATTATATTTGCCTTCCCAATCTCTTTAGGATTTTTGTGAGGAAAGAACTTTGTGAGCCTTAAAGTACTCCAGAAATATGCTACCAATGTCTTGGGGTGTAAGAGGTGTTCAGGAAGGGTGAGTATCTCTAGTGTGCAGGTTTGTCAAGCCCTTTTCAGGGTCTGTTTTTGCTTTTCTTTGTAAACCCAAACTTGGCACAGTGCCTGGCACATAGTAAACACAAGAAAAAAAATGAACATAATGAATAAGGAAAAACATAAAAAGAATTACATCAATTGATGCATAGTGCAGGAACAATATAGAACAATGGAACTATAAAGAGCCACCAACCACAAAACAATAAAAATTAAATTTTCCAAAATTACTAAGAACAAGCTTTGCCCTAGAAAAAACAGAAGACACTGTCCCTTTTCCTTTACAGAGGTGGCAATCCACAGAGGCGGAACACTATACGTAGCATCAGTTTTTTATTGATGGTCTCATTGGTTTCAATGGATTTTCTTCTTACTTTTTGAAGAAAAATCACCCTAAATGACTCTCTGGGAAGAGGTAGGAGGAAGGATACAAGGAGAAATGTATATGATGTAAAACAAGAGATATTGATAAAAATCTGCTTTAAAAAAAATCTGAGTTCAAGTTCCAGCTCTACTATTTAGTAGCTCTGACCGAGCGAGTAACAGCTTCTCTGGGCCTCAGTTTTCTCATATGAAAATACCATTCACCTTACGGAACCGCTATGGGCTCCAATGAGTTAATATGGGCAAAGTACTTTGAAAAATACTATATCAATACCAGCTAGTCTTACTTTATTGAATTTTTGACATGAAGTATTTCAGTTCTTATTCTTTCATCTACTTAGACCAGAGCATTTCCTTGGAACAAAGTCCTCATGTTTAGGGTCAGGAATGAACGTCTTGATCCCAGGATAGGTCTCTGTGAAAAGGTAATAATGTAAACACTGAATCAAATGTGGACTCCCTATAGCCAATCTTGCCACAGAATAGTCGTTGCGTATTATTCAATCCAGCTCCAGGTGGGTGAGGTGGTTCCCTGAAGGATAGCCCTGTGATAGTTCATAAATATTTATCAAGTCCTACTATATACTAGGTACATGCTGGGGGATAATGCTGGGGATACAAAGAAAGGTAAAAGATAGTCTCTGCTCTCAAGAAACTCACAATCTAATGGGGGTGGGGTGGAGAGAGAAAACGTGCAAACAACTATGTACAAATCAACTATACTCAAGGCAAATTGGAAATAACTGACAGAAGGCACTAGAATTAATGAGGATTGGGAAAAGTTTCCTGTAGAGGGTAGACTCTTACCTAGAACTTGAAAGAAGCCAGGGAAGCCAGGAGAGAGAGTTCTAGGCATGGGGGGACAGGCCATAACAATGCCCAGAATTAAAGAAGTTTTGTACAAGTAAAGAAGTCAGTGTCACTGGATCACAGAATTGGGTGGGTGCATGGGGGGGGGGAAGAGGGGAGGAGAAAGGTGAGAAGACAAGAAAGGTGGGGAATTAAAGAGAAGATTAGGAAAGGCTTTGAAAGCCAAACAAAGGATTTGATATTTGATCCTAGGGGCGGCTAGGTGGCACAGTGAATAGAGCACAGGCCCTGGAGTCAGGAGGACCCGAGTTCAAATCCGGCCTCAGACACTTAACACAAAAACTAGCCGTGTGACCTTGGGCAAGTCATTTAACCCCAACTGCCCTCCAAAAAGCAAAAAGAAAAAAAAAGATATTTGATCCTAAAGGTGATAGTCATTGGAGTAGGAAGGTGACCTGGTCAGACCTATGCTTTAGGAAGATTACTTTGTCACTTGAGTAGAGAATAAACTAGAATGGAGAGAGACCTGAGGCAGGAAGCGCCACCAGCAGGTTGTAGCAACAGCCTAAATGCAAGGTGTTGAGAGTCTGCACCAAGATGGTAGCAGTGTCAGAAAGATTAAAATCTGCAGACCTTGACAACAGATTGGATAGAGAAGGCAAAAGAGAATTAGGAGTTGCAGATGACACCTAGATTGCAAACCTGGGTGCCCTCGACAGTAATAGGAAAGTAAGGGGAGAGACATATCTTAATTGACTGAGAGACTTCTGAACCAGCAACTTTGCAAAAGTGTGGAGAGATTGAGAAAAGAAAAGTGAAATTCAGGAGATCAGGACAAGAGAGACAGCACGAATTTTTGAATGGTTAATGCAAGGCTCCAGAGTCACTGACATGTAAGAGAGGCCAACCCTTGCTCCATATATCCCTTGATTCTCAGCACCTGCAACCCTAGAGACTAAAAGCAGACTACACTAGTATGATCATTCTCTCTTTTGTTGAGCTGAGATTGTATCTCACCTACGACGAACTCATTTACTCTTGTCTATCCTACTGTCTACCTTAAAATATATAACTTCCTAGGTTTTAAAATATTTTCAGTTTTGGAGGTCCATTGGATCTTTTAGCATTTCCACCAATATTTCTTTGCTAGTTTCAGAATTGAAAACTACTCCTTGCTGAGATGATGTGTACAGGGTTTATTGAGTTGGGGCTAGTTTGTAAAATGCTTTGCAAAGCTTGAAGTACTATAAAGATAACAGCTATTTTTCTTATTCCTATCCTAGTCACATGGACTATGTCACACAATGTGTAACACGACACAGCAAGATCAAACACAGTATGTCATATATCACCATACATTGTCTTACAATATTCTCTCTCTCTGTCTCTCTCTGTCTGTCTCTGTCTCTTCCTCCCTTTCCCTGCTCTTAGGATTATTTGTTGGCAATTTGATACATGGGTTCACACTTTGAGTAGGGCTCTGATTGGATGAACACTGAAGTCATAGAAGAATTAGAGCCAATAGGGAACTCAGGAGTCAAAGAATGCCAGAGTTGGAAGACACCTTAGAAGTCATCTAATTCAACCCCTCCCTTTTACAAATAAGTAAACTGAGGCCCAGTGAAGTTCAATGGCTTACCCAAGGTCCTGTGAGTAAATGAATCCAGTGCTCTTTCTCACCACACCTTGCTGGGCCCTTTTAATTTGTGCTTCTTGGCTCCTATGATTATATTCTTAACCAAGATGAAATGCATCTAAAACTTTACTCACCCTACTTACTTGGAAGAAAATTTAACCAACTGCACAGTCTAATAATTTTATGTAGACCTCTACAGTCTTTACTAATAATAATGAGAGGTCAAATGAAGTAGTGGATAGAAAGCTGGTCTTGGAAGCCAAGAAAACCTGCGTTCAAATGTCACCTCAGACTTTTATTTTCTAACACTGGACAACTCACTTAACCTTTTGGTATTTTAGGCAGCTCTCTAAGACTGTAAGGTCTTACAGCAAAGGTCTAATTTACTTGCACTGGTAGAAGGAGTTTTTTCACCCAGGAATATATAATCACAGTTCTAGCCCTTATCTTTATCCTCGTAGATAATAAGGATAAATTCTTAGGTAGTGAAGAGACCCGGGCCAAATAAGTATCTTCTTGGTATCTAGAACTGGCCCCCTGTGGAGCCATTTCCAGAGATGATGTGATTTCCCCAAAGGAATGAGAGTTCTGCTCTTCTTAAATGTAATCATATATTTGAAACAGTGCCACAGATGGTGGTCTTCTTATACTACTGATCAGTAATGTTCAGTCCTGAGAGCACTGTATGCCTGCTTGTGGTCTGCTGGGTGCCTGGGAAGAGTGAGGAAGGGAGAGTCAATCTGCTCCCATCCAGGAGCTCAGCCTCTTTGTCTGCCCACAAAGGGACCAGTCAGGCAACCTTAAATGGTCACACCAGCAGGGCAAAGGAAAAGCATGTCTCTGTCAGCCCGGATGCTGAAGGCAAAAAAAGAAAGAAAAAGACTTTTAAAATGCTTCTGTTGCATGCCCCCGCTGAGATTTTTAAATGCCTTCTCCTCTGGTGTATTTGATGCCTGCACATTATTGTCTGTTTAACTTACCCAGGGAGGCTCTGGGGCAAACAAGGGCTGTGTCTTTGCATGTTTTCATAGAGTGCTGAGTGTGCTGTTGGCACTGAAGCAGCAGCAAATAATAACAATGCAATCCAATGAGGGCTGGGAAGCCAGGGCCCAGTCTGGGAAGCAAGGAGGCTGTCCATATATGGGTAGTGAAGGGCAGAGATTAGATGCATCTTTGATATCTGGACTTAAAGAGGGCTAGAAGTTAGAAAGAGGAAGAATGCACTTGACTGGAACTTTCTGCAAAAGAATTTTATCAACTGGGTGTGGGTGAGACAGCCAAGAGAACAGGAAAGGATATTTCCCCAGGGAAGTCATAGAAATCATACTACTCCCACAGAGCTTCACCCACAGGGCCTATCCCAAAGAAGTTGTCACTGCCAAAATGAGAGTCTGCAGAATCTGTACTTTCATGGCGTAGCAGAAGAATTACTGGGTCTAAAAGTAGAAGACCTGGGGGAGAAACTTGTCTCTGCACCCTGCTGCCAAGTCACGTCCCCTCTGCAGGTCTCAAGATTTCCTTGACTGTAAAATGAAATGGTCACTTTAGTTGCCTCATTTCTGAGTGAGAAATAATCCTGGGATTCATCTAATCTGCTGCCTACTTGAAAAACAATCCTTTCTTCTATGTACCTGATCAGGACTTATCTAGTCTTTGCTCAAAGTCCCCTAAGGAGGAAGCGTTTCAGGCATAGGAAATACTATAAATTTGTGGAGGCTGGATTGGTGAGCGAATTTAAGCATGAGTACAATCCCTAAAAAGCAGTGAGTAGCCCACTTTGCTTGCAGTACATAACCAGGAAAGGAATACATAAGGTAAGGCTCAGGTAGGGTTAAAAACAGGTGACAAATGGAACTTGCCTCTATCTCCTGTGACAACACCCCACTCTACTTTGTGTTAGCACTAATTGTTAGGAAGTTTTCCCTTATAGCAAGCCTAAATTTGTCTTTTGGCACCTTCTCCCATGGCTGTTTATTCTGCCCTCTGGGGCCAAGAAGAACGAGTATAATCCTTTTTTCTACAGGACAGGTCCTTTTTTTTTTTTAAACTCTAAATCAGATGATTGAAAGAGTTAACTGCAAAGCCAGGTATGTCAGGTCTTTCATAGGATTTCAATGTCGGTGGAGTAGCAAAGAAGAAATAATGTTTGAGTTCTGTGGGTAGTCGAAGCATTCACGACTGACGGAAGGACAGAGAGGACTGCAGAAGAGAAAACAGGTAGTTTGGGTTATGAGAAATTAAAAAAAAACCTTTTGCAAAAACAAAAACCGCAGCTAAAATTAGAAGGAAGAATGTTGATGAAACTACAAATTGGTCTGGCCATCTTGAAAAGTATTTGTGAATCATGCCACAAAAGTTGCTAAACTGATTGTAGCCATTCACCCCCAAAATACCACTACTACACCCCAAATCAATTAAAGAAAGAGGTAAAAGACCAACAGATATAATAGCATTTATAGTAGTTCTTTTCATAGTGGTAAAGAACAGGAAACTGAGGGGGTGACTCCATTGGGGGGTTGAACAAATTACAGTATATCAATGCAATGAAATTCTATTGCACTATGAGAAATTATGAAATTTTTGAAAATGATGTTAGACATTGTGCTAAACATATTTCAAATATTATCTCAGTTAATGCTCACAACAACCCTTGGGAGATAGATGGTAATGTTATTCGAGGTAGACAGAGGCTATGCGATTTGCTAAAGGTAACACAGTAAGTATCTGAGGTCAGATTTAAACTCAGTTCTTTCTGACTTCAAATCCAGGGCTCTATACATTGTACCACCTAGATGATGAAAGAGGAGGTTTCATAGAAACTTGGGAAAACTTGTGCAAACTGATACAAAGTAAAGTGAACAGAACCAGATCAATTTTACAATAACATTAGAAAGACAAACAACTTT
The DNA here is from genome assembly GCA_028646575.1 of Pseudocheirus occidentalis. NCBI lineage: Eukaryota > Metazoa > Chordata > Mammalia > Diprotodontia > Pseudocheiridae > Pseudocheirus > Pseudocheirus occidentalis. The sequence continues at coordinate 64,134,253 of CM053593.1, forward strand.
TTATTTTTTTGCTTTTTTGGAGAGGGGAAGGCAGGACAATTGGGGTTAAGTGACTTGCCCAAGGTCACATGGCTAGTAAGTGTTAAGTGTCTGAAGCCAGATTTGAATTCAGGTCCTCCTGACTCCAGGGCTGCTGCACTATTCACTTTGCCACCTAGCCGCCCCAAGACAAACAACTTTGAAAGAAATCAATACAATTACTAACCACAATTCCAGAGGATCCATGATAAAACAAGCTACCCACCTCCTAACAAAGAAATTATAAACTCAGGGTGCAGATTGAAACATATTTTTTTAGATATGGCCAATGCAGAAATTTATTTCACTTGTCTATGCATATTTATTACAAGAGTTTTGTTTCTCTGTCTTTTTTTCAGTTAGGGGAGTTAGAGAGAGAAAATAATTTTTTGTTGACTGAAAGAAATTTAATTAAATTTTTTTAAAAAAAGAACTGAGATATCAGTCCCTCGTATGCACACCAACACTCACATCCTTACCTCTCTCAGCCCAACCCTCTACAACATATACACCTTGACACATGAACAATTTACTGGTATTTAGGGGACCAGGAAATTGTCATCAAGATTCCCCATTTTCACCAGAATATTGTTAAGCTGTAGCCCTGATTCATGTAGGAAGAGGACCACTATCTTTCAAGAACAGTCATTTCAAAAAACAAAAAATGAACCTTCAAGGTTGACAATTCAGGTCAAACTCAGTGACAGATTGGCCAGCCTCCATTTGTCAATGTCCCATTCAGTCATTAGGCCATTAAACCCTCCACTGCTGAGATCCAGAGTGGAAGGGAGCACTCCCAAATGGATTGCCCTATAGCCAAAGTTAGGCCACTTAAAAAAGAAGAATCAGGTAGTTGTCTGACAACCTGAGGGAGGAGTAAACCAAACTTTTTTTTTTCATTTTTAGAGAATGAGAGGAAGAAGCAATAATTATCTGTCACCCTTGGGATTTTCCCCATTTATTTTGCTTGGGTTACCAACCCTGCTACAGCTTTCCAATTTATTCTTATAATTAATTGGTGTTATGATGGATGGTGATAATTTTTTATATTGTTGTAGCACTTTAGAGTTTACAAAGCACTTTATAGACACTGGAACCTCCCAATAACTTTGTGAAGTAGGTACTACAGGTATTGTTATCCAACAAATGAGGAAACTGAGGCAGAGAGTTCATTAATTTGCTTATGGTAATAGAATAATAGAGCTCATAGGACATGCAGTCTAATCACCTCATTTGACAGATGAGTAAGGCCCAGAGAGGTTAAGTAATTCACCCAAAAGTCACCCAGATCCCAAGTGCCAAAGGCAAGATTTAAACTCATCTTCCTGACTCAAGGTCCATTGTTCTATCCAGTGTCATACTGCTGATGCCAAAGTAGCCATACCAGAGAGACTATTGAAGTCTCTTGCTCCTACCTCCCTCCAACCCTGTTGCAAAAAAAAGAAAAACAATTACTTTGTAAGAAATATGCATAATCAAGCAAAACAGACCTCCGCATGTGTCTAAAAAATAAATATCTCAGTCTGCACCCTGGTCGATCACCTCTCTGTCAAGAGAAGGAAATACTATGTTTCATCATGAATCCTCTGGTATCATGTTTGGTTATTGTATTGACCAGAGTTATTAAGTCTTTCAAAGCTGTTTGTCTTACAATGTTGTTATTGTATAAATTATTCTCTTGGTTCTACTCATTTCACTTTGTATCAGTGCATATAAATCTGCACAGGATTTTCTGAAATGATTTTTTTATAACACAATAGTATTTCATTACATTCATAAACTATCATTTATCTAGCCATTCTCCTCTTATATCTTCATCTGTGGAAATACAACCCATAGTTTAAAGCTGAGACCAAATACCATGCCCTTCAAATAGCATTTGCTGATATCCACCCCAACAGCAATCAATACCAACCATTCCCTTCCAACCTTTCATTAAATATGGATAACACCTCTCATCATGTATCATTTAGCATTATGTTTATTTTTATCATATCATCTAATTATATGGTAAAATCCTTGAGAGGAACAGCAATGTCTTATTTGCTACCCATTCCTAACAGAGTTCTACATACAGTGGGTGCTTAATAGATGTGGATTTTTTTTTAAGTTGAACTTTCCAACAGATAGGAAATACAACTATAAGGGGCAAAATTTATGTTTTGCTAACTCCTTTCATCAAAAACTCTTTCTAATCAGATCAACCTATCAGCTTCTCCAAGACTTGAGAACCAACAGGGTCATCCATTTCCCCTCAGGCTCAGGGAATAGAATCCCCTCTGTAAGCTCCCAGTCTTTTCATGCTGTTAGCCTCATGATGTTCTCTTTTTGTTCTCTATCCCTTCAATGGTTTCACACTATTTTTTGTCACTGAAGTGTCCTCTTCTTAATAGAATCCCAAGCTCTCTCAAAAGTATAAAATGCTAAAAGAACTCACCATCCTTCCACACCCCCAGGAGGCTGACAAAATCTTTACCAGTGGATCCAAAGCCCTTGCCCCAAACAATGTTTCTCCTGATGTCACCAATCTAACTCTGAATTCTGAAGATCCCTCAATGAACAGTCCCTCTTTCTGCCAGGACAGGGTACCATCAAACCTTTCCTTGAAATAAAATCAGGACCAAAGAGTTTACTAAGCAACCAAGAAAATCCAACAAAATTCATACCAAGAGAAGCTGAGATGCCTCCCATTACATATAGAGACCAACTACTTGGGAAAGTTTTTGCAGGGATTCTTATTCAGGTGCAGATTGGAGTAGATGGCCTCTGAAGTCCCTTCAGAGTGTGAGTTTCTTTGAGCCTATAATCCAAACTGACTCTATCACCTGTCTCACTTGGCCCTTGGGTAGAAGTCTCCTCCTCCCTTAGTACAATTATGCTGACAGGTTTTAGGTTTATGGGGAGCTTCTCCTTCTCCTCTCTGAAGATTTCTTTCTCATCAAAGCAGCCCTAGGCAGAATTACTGAATAGATGAGTAGACCAAATTTGTCTTGGTCCATAAGAAATTATTAAAAGGATGATTTCAGTGAAATCTGTGAGGACTTTAATGAGCCAATCAGTTGGTAACCAGGACCTGAATAGATGTTTCCGTGAGTGGAGGGGGTGGTCATTCCAGATTCCAGTTTGGGTGTAGGATAAATGACTTAAGGGGCAGAGATGAAAGGAAAGGTATGGGGCTTTTAAAGGATGAGAGTATAGAAAGCTAAGATTAAAAATTTAGATGAGTTGTTTGAGACTGGAAGCAAAAAGCAAAAATAAGTGAGGCTATTTAAAGGGACACAGGTTGGATGCAGTCTGTGAGATCATAATAGAGAAAAAACTAATTCAGGAAATTTCTGTGAACATAATCCAGAGGGATCCTATTGAGTTGAGAATTAGGTGGCCAGGAAGAGAAGTAGTTTGAACCCATAGCAAAGGGCTGGATGACCACATGTCAGATATATTGTGGAGGGGAATTTTTTTTAAAGGACAGGTTGGACTAGATGGGCTCTGGAGCCTTTTCAGCCCTAACACTGTGGCTCTAGAACATATTCAGGGTCCAGATAGAACAGGAATGTGTTTCTCTCATGACCAAGGAGTCATAAAAGAAAGTGTTCTTCCTTGAACTTGGGGATTGGGAGAATGTCAAAATAAAAGGAGAGTCTGAATCAAAAGACACAAGAGTAGAAAGAAGGAACCAGAAAACTTGGTAGGTAAACAAGAAAGAAAATGAGTAATGCTTTAAGTTGAGTCAAGATAATTAATGAGAAAAATGTAATTGCATGATCTGTCATGGGGGAAGGGGAGAAGGGAGGGACTCTCTAGCTTTCCCATACTGTGTCATATATTCATCCTTATAATGCTGTATCTTGTGATGTTCTCCTGGAGTAGGGAGACATTACTATTCCTTTTGTTCTTCAGTTGTGTCCAACTCTTCATGACCCCACTTGGGGGTTTCTTGGCAAAGATACTGGAGTGATTTGCCATTTCTTTTTCCAATTCATTTTATAGATGAGGAAATCGAGGCAAATGGGGTTAAGTGACTTGCCCATGGTCACACAACTAGTAAGTATCAGAGGCCATATTTGAACTCAGGAAGATGACTCTTATGGGCTCCAAGTCTGACACTCCATTCATTGCACCACCTGGTCCCTTACTGTTCCTTAGATGGTGGCTAAGGCTAATTATACACTGGTATGGTCAGAGTAACGAATGGGAACCATCAATCAAGTGGGTTCTTAGTTGGCTAAAAGTGAATCTGGGATTGCAACTCAGACCTCGAAAGAACAGTCACAAAAGGGAGAGGGACAGAAGAAACTATTCTGGAAAGACAGACACCATTTCTCTTTTAATCTAATTAGGAACTAAACAATCTTGAAGTCCAGGGTCCTAATGGGCCACATTAGGTGGAGAAAATGAATTTCATATAGTTTAGGAAGATTGGATTATCCAGCCTGATTGCTGAGTAGAGTTTTTAGATGGTTTTGTGATTACCTGAATTTCATTTTTTTAAAAATGTTTTCGTCTTATATATAAATGACTTCGGTTAAATGACAAATATTGTTAAGAATGATCAAATTCATTGTTGGTGAGTCTATGGAAAAACAGGTATACCTTGCTGGCAGAGCTGTCAGCTGGTACACTTTTGGGAGGCTTCTTGTGTCCTGTGCCATAAGAAATGGTAAGAAATACAAAGAAATGCAGAGAGACTTGTAAGAAGTGACACAGAAAAAAGGAAGCAGATAAAGAGGGCAATTTATACTCTAACTGCAGCTCTTCACTCACTCTCCCTCATGCCTGAAATGTTCCCCATCCTGACCATCAACTCTTAGTTTTCTTGGCTTTTTTCAAGATAAAGTTCAAATCCCACCCTCTACAGGAGGCCTTTCCCAGTCCTCCAACTCTGAATGTCTTCCCCCCTGAGATTACCTGCCCTCTACCTTGGGTAAAGGAAATGGTGCAGTGGATACAGCACTTGGACTGGAGTCAAGGAGACCTGAGTTCAAATCTAGCCTCAGATACTTACTGGCTGTGTGATCATGGGCAAGTCACTTAACCTCACTTTCCTCATCTGTCAAATAGGGGCAATAATAAATTGGGTACCTACCAATAATTGTAAAGCACTTAGCACAGTGCCTGACACATGGGAAAGACCTAATAACTTTTTTTTTATTGATTCCAATAAGCTGGAAAAGAAAAAGAAAATTTTTAGAAAGCATAAAAATAAAAGAATAATTCTGATATTTCCTTATTAAAATCAATGTAAAGTTTAAGTTCAGTTTCATGTACAATCACTTCTGTTGTTTAAACATTGAATATTTGTGTCTAATTCTATTTTGTTTTTCAAAAACAAACAAATGGCCTGCAAAGACTCTTGTGTGTGTGTCTGGAATATATGGGAGGCAAAGGAGGCAAAGATGACAACAGGTGACTTTCTGGGGTTCAGTGGACCAGATCCTGGGCATACCATGGAGTTTTAATTGACTCTTCATTATTCCAGTCACAGCCATGGTTACACAGCAAGAAGGAAGCCTGGGCCATGGTCTGAAGTCTCCTAGTTTAAGTTCCCTCGAAAACTGCCATTTTATTTTGAAGGCCCATGGCCTAGGGTGGCATACCTCATGGTGTTCATTGTGTGTGTGGCTTAGATCTCAATAATGTGTCTTTGCATTGTAGTAAAACCAAAAATTCAAACATTTTTTAAAAGCTTGTACAGCCTGAGATGGAAGCTTACATGTGTTGTAGAAGATGTGATGAGAAAGAATATCTGAGGAGAAAAGCTAAGCAAAGGCCTAACCCCTACACCATCCCCCACTCTCAAAGGAAAATCTTCAAGGAGAAGAATCTTCCAGTTACTGAGAAAGTAGCTACAGAAAACTGCTCGGAAGAAAAACAACCAAAAGTTCTAGGAAGGAGCTTGCCAGAGAGCCTTCAATTGGAGGCTCTGTTTCTTTTCAATAAATGTCTTCTCCTGGTGTCCACATGAGACACAAGTGCCTCTAGTCCTGTCCTCGGTCACCAGGCACTTTTAAAAAAAGAAAATGTCTTTCTCCCTTTCCTTTAGACCTCTGCTCTCTGCTAAGGGAATCGTGGGTTAATAGATTAGTTCTTCAATTTAACCTATTTGCTTTTTAACTCCTGACTTCTTGAGTCCAGGTCTTAACTAAAACGAGGGACCAGAGGTATATCAGGTTCTTACCAGGATCCTCAAAACACCAGATTTACAGTCAGAGGACTTGTTTAAATCCAAGCTCTCTTATTACTTGTGTTACTTTGGGCAAATCAGTTAATGTCTCCAAGTCTCAGTTTCTTCCTCTATAAAACAAGAAAGTGGCATCAGATATTTAAGGTCCCTTTGAACCATAAATTCTATGACCCTATGTATGTACATCATATGGGCGAGTCCTGTGTCTGCATATATACATGGCCCATTAGAGGATTATCCAATCCATCGATTAATTAAATGAGTTCCATGGTGATGAGTATGCCACTGGCTCAGGAAGAAACAGTTTGGATTACAATCCAAGGGACAAGGGAAAGGATTTTCTGTGGAGTTTTGAGACATAGTACCCGCCTACCTGTAACACAATGGAGTACCTCCTTTTTTTTTTTTTGCTGTTTCTTTCATGTTTATTAAATTTAACTAAATACAATATCACACAGAGCATTCAAGATCATAGCACAATTTTCCAAATGCAAATCAACTGACCTCATATTTAACTATGCATCAAACTCACTGTCCATCTGTAGTGCTTGTCCAAATTATAGAGAGATAGAAATAAAGAAGGAAAGAAGGTACGAAGGAAGGAAGGAAGGAAGGAAGGAAGGAAGGAAGGAAAGAAGGAAGGAAGGAATGGAAGGAGGGAAGGAAGGAGGAAAAGAAAGAAAGAAAAAAGGAAGGGAAAAATGAGAGACTAATGTAGCTGCATGGTATATGGGCAATATTTATTTTTCATCCAATTTGTTTTTCATTTTGGATGGTTAAACTAATCTTTCTATAATAGCAGACGTTACTGAAGGGACTTAATAGTGTTTAGGGTCTGTATACAATAAATGCAATGTCCTTTGTAAATAAGAGTATTTGTAGGACTTTGCTGTGGATAGGGAATTCTACTATTTGAATTTGGTACAGGACATCCTTTGAAACAGGTGAAGATGCGTCCTTGTTTGACACATTATTTAATGTTAATACTTGGTGGATCCTTTGACAAAGTTTTTTCTGTAGTTGTATCTGTCATAGAATCTTACATTATTTTAACAACCTCATTCAAACATAGCTTTTAAAGTGGCATTTTATTCTATTAAATGCTTTTTCCTGGTAATCATCAATAGACACAGCAGGAACTTCTCTATTCTCTACACCACTCTGTAATTTGTGTAACTATAAAGATGTTGTTTGCTATAGAAAATCATCTACAAAAGCCTGAGTATTTCCTTTTCATGCTATTATCAAGGACAGCTGTGGCACAGATCAATAGTGGCTGAGATCTTCACAGTCATCTTTTCTTTTCCTTTATCTTCTTTTCTTTTCATTCCTTTTGATAAGAACCACCTATGATCCATTCTTTTGGAATCCTTGCTTCTTTGAGACCTTGAAAATTTATCCCTGAGTGCCTTTTAAATTGTCACTATATAACTATATGTACACACATGTTTGTGTGTATAGATATATATATGTGCACATATACATGAGTGCATGCAATATATATTACACATGTGTATGTGTGTGAGTGTATGCACACACCAAATTTTACATATAAAGTCAGGTCTGGGAAGTCTTCTTGACTTCATCTTGTGGGATCTCAGGACTGGGAGCTAAGTTCTCAGAGATTATCTAGGCTAGTCTCATTATTTTTCAGTCATAGAAGAAGAGAGAAAGCTGAAAGGTGTCATTTAATCCAAGCTCTTTATTTTATAAATGAGAAAAAGGAAGCCCATAGAGCAAAGTGGTTTGCCCAATATCATAGGGTTACAATAACTGGCCAACAAGGGATTCAACCCCAGGTCTTCTGAAGGGCTCTGTTCTCCCTACTGAACTAAAGAGTCCCAAGCATCAACAAGAATGGTCTGAACCAACCTAAAATGTACTTTTCTGTGCTTTGTAAAGTTCTGGATCATGAGCAAAGGTTGGAAGATGGGGGTGAGAGGTAGAAGGGAAAGAAGAAAGAAGAGTGGAGAGAAGGTGGAGGCTGGGGAGGTCCAGAGCTCAGATAGTCAGGAAACTGGTTTGCAAATAGGGGAAAATGTACAAAGATTTTTATACACTTTACAAAAGACTTTCTTCACAAGAATCTTATGAGGGACTGCAAGGATTACTGTCTCCATTTCACAGACAAAAACAACAATATTCTGAAAGCTGAAATCAGTCACCCATGATCACATGACTAATAAGTGGCAGAACCAGGCCACGCTGGACCTCAGAACTTCTGATTCTAAGCCCAGGGTTCTTTCCAATAACTCACACTGCCTCTCATTATGCCATTCATTCTCTTATTGGCAGTTTTGAAACTGATTCCAGGATCAAAAATCACTAGTTTTGCCTGTGAGAGAAAGACATGTAGAATACACTTATTTCTTTTAAAATACAGTATAAAGATTTCAGTAGTTTCAGAGATGCAGAATTTTTAGAATACACACACACACACACACACACACACACACACACACACAAACATCTTGGAGCTATAATCCATGCCAAGATTTTCCAAAAGCCAAATGGTAAGAAGTGAAGTCCCAAGCAATGGGTTTGACCCAGCATAGTTATAAGGCAGCTAAAAGGAAATGAGAGCAATTTATCCTCTGATTATTATAATCATAATTATAATCAATAATTATAATTATTATAATCTTCAAATTTGCAAATGAACTTGGTAGACAGCTATGTACCTAGAAATCACTTTATGTTTGAGCCCACTCTCCCCAGGAAGCCTAGGGAGGCTCTAGGAAAGGGTGTGCCCCTACATGTTGGGGGTAAATGCTTTGTAACTTTGTTCTTGTTTTATCTAATTAAGCAAATTAAGCTAATGAATGTTAATTGACTAAATGAAACTGAGGCATTAAATACTGGTAATTAACATTGGGGAAAACACACCAGAATAAGAGCCGAAGCCTATAGCTTTCACCCCAGATCCCTCAGGGATACCCTTAGGACCTTGTGGAAGAGATATGACCTTACTTAGAGACCTGCTATCTGTTGAGAATGTTATTTGGGACAAAGATCTCCAGAGTTTTATAAGGGCTACAGTATTCACACACACACACACACACACACACACACACACACACACACACACACAGCTAATAGATTACTCAAAGAGTGAAGGTATATCACTTCACATATTCTTGGGTTCTTTCAAAGTAATAATGACTATTCATTCCACACTACTCTATCTTTCTTTAAATCCTTTCTTTTTTCTAGCATTTTCCCTCAGAGTCCAGCAAAATACTTTCCAAGATTCAGCTGATTTTACTTTCCCCAAATCTCTGGGGTAGAGAGAAATTTAAGCCCATTTCAGTTGAGTAAATCAAGGAACAACACCAAAAAAGAAAAAAAAGAGAAGAAGCATTCTGTTAGTTCAACCTGCAAATAAAGAGGTTAATGAGACAAGGACAATCACAGCCCACAGTCTCTCAAAATGAAGTGAGAATTGGAGTCTGTTTTTGTTTTTTTAGAAGAATGCCAGTTTCTTTTCTCCTCTCAAGTCCTTTCTTCCTCCAAGACCCAGGACTTAGCTTCTGCATCCACAAGCCTCCCACTCCTATCTCCAGGAAGGGCTTGGTTAAAGAATCCTGTAAAGATCACTCCTTTTGAGATTACTGGGCAGAGAAACCTGAGAGGAGCTCTGTCACTGCTGAGGTCTAGAAATATTTGCCTTGTCATTTATCAAGCTCATGTTACAGTAAATTCACCCATAATGGAAATCAAATTGAAGAAGTGGAGTTAAATCTGGAAAATCATCATCAAACTACTGATCCATGTGCTGTAGATAAAGGACCGACTCTTTTGGTTTTTCCTAGAAATTAGGTATAATGGCAACGCTGACTTTGGTAGACCTTAGTCCCCTCCTCATGCCCTCACATTGCCATCATTTCAATTCTAACAGCTGGAAGTTAGCTCAAAGAAAATGTCATACCTTGTATAAGAAGACCCCTAAGGGGGACTCCTATAAGAAGGACTGAGTGATGGTGATGCCTTCTTAGCAGAATGTCCAAAGGCAGTTACAAAATCATACAAAAGACTCAGGAGATGACTTCAGCATTTTTTTCTTGATGAATGCACAATAACCCAATAGGGCAGCAACTATGTCTTCTGTACTTTTTATATGACTACAAACTCATGTTTAGAACACTAGAAGCCCTCTTTGGAGGACTGAGGTGCTCCGTATTGTTGTAGGCCAAGACTTTCAGGGTCCTTGGCCACATTAGCTCCCCAGTTCTACAAAGGTCATTAGGCAGATATGCAAGGAAAGTATAATCTTGTTGGGTGGATGCTCTCTTTGGTTTCATGAATATCTAAAGAAAGTACTGAGTTAATTTGCAAGTCTTGATTGTAACACCCTGTTTGTGCCTCTGGACATGGTCCCAGGATAAAGAGCTTAACCAGTGACTGACTTTGGGTTGGGATAGAGAAAGAACGAGACCAAGGGTGATTCCTTGCATTCTGCTAAGGGTACATAAACCTTGTGTCTTCCATGTATCTTTGGGTCTGTATGAAATAGGTCTGCAATAAACAGACTATGGAATACAACCCTGTCTCTCTCCCCTTCTTTCATTTATTCAGCTCTCTCTCTCTGTCTCTCTCTCTCTCTCTCTCTGTCTCTCTCTCTCTCTCTGTCTCTGTCTCTCTCTCTCTCTCTCTCTCTCTCTCTCTCTCTCTCTCTCTCTCTCTCTCTCTCTCTCTTTCTCTCTCTCTCTCTTTGTCCCTTTATTTCACTCAGCTGGTAGCTAGGCCCAGACTTGCTATCCGCAGCACCATATGGTCAGTGTAGAAGAATGACCAACTTCAAGTGTTCTGTCCTCATTTGTAAAGGTAACTAAGAAACCAAGAGAAACAGGGATTTCCCCAAATTCTCTGAGATGGGACTGAACACAAGAACACAAAGGCTCCTGGCGAGTTCCTACCCCTGATGCCTTCCCTTTTTTTCTGTGTGTATACTGCATACCAGGAAAGGATGTGGTTTGAAATGACCTCCCTTTTCTTTGGCACTTTCCAACCAAGCCTAGATTCTATTCAGACAACTCAGAATCTCAAGAGTTGGAACCAACTTCAAAGACTATTTGATCAACCAGTACGTGAACAAAGATCACCAGGATAAGTAGTCATCTAGCCTTGGTGTGAAGTATTCTAAGGAAGAACATGCTATTTCCCCAATCAACCAATGAGGTTTTTTTTTAAGCACCTGATATGTACCAGCACTGTGCTAGGTGGTCCGTTTCCCTCTTCAAGACCTAATCGTGAGAAATTATTACCTTATTTAAAAAATCACTATGCACTCCTTTTTGTAGCTCTCATCCATTGCTCCTAGTTCTATCCTCAGGAGTCAAACTGAACATCATCTCCATCTTATGTAACAGTTCCTGGTTATGCTATGAATAAGAAATGGCTGTGATCCTAACAACCAAGTTGGGGATCCTAGCCAGACCATTCAATCATTCAAAAAATATTTATTAGGCACCATTATGCACAAAGTGAGACATAAAGCACGGTAAATAGAGGACCAGCCTTAAAGTCAAGACCTAGGTTCAAGTCAAGTCTCTGATACATATTAGCTGTATGATCATAGCCAAGTCACCTAACCTCAACCAAATGCCTCTGCCCAAAACTCCAAAGATTGCATGTTTCAGAATAATGTCTGATCTGCAGTAAGGAAGTTGGTTTCTACACTGAATGTTTCCTACACCAAGAAGTCTGGATGTTCCCCCACCCCCTAAATGGTCAAAGTAGTGCTTTTGGTGCTAGGAAGTGTACAGGTGCTAGGAAGTGTACAGTGCTTTTGGTGCTAGAAAGTGTACAGAGAATAGGACATGGCTCTTGTCATCTAGAATATTACAAGCTCATTATTAATCACCCATATTTTACAGATAAGAAAACCGAGGTTCAGAGAAGTTAATCGATTTGCCTAGAACTGTATAAGGTTGTATAGCCAAAACTAGTATCTGTTCTCTGACTCCCTGACTCTCTATTTGGTGCCACAGATTGTATAGTCTCCTTTTCATAGCATGGAGTTCTTGGAACTGGTCAATAAGAATTCCTTTATAAGGTACTCCACTCCCAAAAGACCTTAGTGTATAAGGGTGACCCAAACTCTTTGACATCCTTTCTGGCAAATACAAACTGTCCTCATTATATTGGAAGAGAGAGACAGAGACAGAGAGAGTTTTCAAAGAATAATTTCTTCTGAGTCCAGCAATTTTGCACTCCTCTCTCTCTGCATTTTTGAACATCAAGGCTGGAGTGTCTTGGAAGACTTGGCTAACGTGGCATCAAGATTTAAAATTTCCACCATGGCAACAGAAGGCTCTTGCTTTATTAACAGTCTGGTAATGCACAAGAAGACCTGTCATTTTTCACTAATGAATGGATAAACTGTTTAATTTACCAATGGCCAACTCTACAGTTATACTTTCCTGCCTCCAAGTCTTTGTCTGAGTTGTTTCATCTGCATAAAAGCAGTCATATTATTCTTACCTACCAGGAGAGATACTTTATTCCATCAAATTGTAACTCAAAACCAACTTCCTTCAAAAACTCTTCCCCATGGCACTAAATGGGTGCTGGGCTTGGAATCAGAAAGATCTGTATTCAAATCCCTCTCTCAGAAATTTGCTAGCTATGTGATCCTGGACAAGTCATAACCTCTCTTATTTCAGGTAGTTTTTTTACTTGATGCTCTAGGATTCTCCAAGTATATCATTATATAGCAAGTTCTTATCTCAGAAACTGGAGTCCTTGCGTAAAATTAGGGGGTGTGGACTAGATAATCTCTATGTCCCTTCCAGGTCTGAATCTATGATCCTATGATGATCCTTCAACCCTCCAACATCATTGCCAACTAATGCTAAATCTCTTTATCACGTTTCAATTCACTTTTTCAATGATGACTCCAAATTGATTTTTACAATGGAGTTAAGAAGGTATGAATTATAGTATTTTGTGTCCCTGTCTCCTCTCTGTTGCACCTACAAGTTCATAAGATAAGTCACTGATCTGCTCAAAACCCTTCAAGTAAGTTCCTTACCGCTTCTAGGATAATCAATCAGCAAAATTATTATTATTATTATTAGCACTTACTTATTAGCACTTACTACATGCCAGAAGTTACTGTGAGACAATTCTTGCCCCCAAGGAGCTTACAAATAAAATACAAACTTACTTTTCAGACTAGCACCTAAGGTCATCCACAATCTAACATCATCTATCTTTCCAGATTTATTTTATATTATTTCCCTTCAGACACTCTACATGGATTTTAAAGTTCCTCCCCTAACTTAGCAATCTTATCTCCCATTTCGGTGCTTTTACACATCAATTCCCTATGCCTGGAATGTATTTCCTCCTCATTCCAGCCCCCCCAGAATCCTTTTCTTCCTTTAAGGCTCCACTCAGATGTTAATTCCTTCCTAAATCCTTCCCAGATCCTTCAGTGCATGCTACTTCTTCAAATTGTCAATAGCTGGCTTTCATAGAGTTCTTTAAAATTTACAAAACACTTCACAAATATGATTCCATTTGATCCTCACAACAACTTTGGAAGGTACTAGTATTATCTCCACTTTTACAGTTGAGGAAACTGAGGCAAATAGAAGTGACTTATCTAGCATCATACTGCTAGTAAGCTGAGCCCAAATTTAAACTTTATATTTTGCTCTGTATATATTGTATCCAATCAGGAAGAAAGTAAACTCCTTGAGGCAGAGACAATATCATGTCTGCTTTATATCCTCAGTGCCTGCACATTGTAGATTTCTAATAATATTTATCCTAAGTTCCCTATGAGTCCTATTGCACACAGTGGAGTCAGATGACCTTGGTTTAAATAATTCTCATGTAGCTACTCATGTGACTTTGAGCAAGTCATTTAACCTCTCTTGGTTTCAGTTTTCTCATCTGTAAAATGATAGTGTTTTCCTGGGTGACCCCTGAGGTTATTTCCAGCCCTAAATCTATGATTCTATGCCCCTCTCCCTTTCTATTCACATACCTTTTGGGACACTGGAGGGAGGAAGTTTGGTTTTTGTTCTTAAGACCTATCTAGAGTAAGGAAACCAGCAGTGAGGAAAAGGAAGGGTTCTTTGGAATGGATTTTTATTATTGTGGTTGTTTTTCTAAATGGAGAGAAATAGGCAGAAATGGGTAAGGGATGTTATTGTTAATTGTTTTTATTGCTCTTTTTTTTACCTTGAGTAGACATTGGGAGAGATCTCAGCTTCCAACTAGGGGAAAAAGGATTTATTCTCTTCCCCACCCCTCCAAATAAATGGGGAAGAATCCAAATCAAGAATGGGAGACTTGGTTTGTCATTATTATTTCAAGTGTGAAGAGAGGGGGGAAATATGAGCAGTAAGGGAGCCATTTAAACATTTTTATGGGTGAGGATCACAATGAAAATGGAAGAGACCTCTGTTTGAGGGGGGTTGATCCTGTACTGAAAGAAATCATGATTATTCAAAGTACCAGCTCCTCTCCTAGAATTAGACCCATACACCCCTCTCCTTTTGTTGGGTCCCAGAAGGGAAATCACATTTTCCATCTGGTCCTCTGAGTGGAATCCAGGGATTTTGGCCTTGATGTTATTAATTGTTCTTTGATCCCTGCAATGAGTATTGAACTTAAACCTTGTCTGACCCATTCCAGTAAGGCTTGGTGGTCTCTTCTCCCCAGTTAATCACCCTCTAATCCCTCCCCTGCCCTGTAAAGCCTAGGATGGGTCATCAAACACTTCTTAAATTTACCTACTAACTGCTGATCATAGACTATCTATGAAGAGTGGATAGAGTGCTGGCCTTGAAATCAAGAAGGTCTGAGTTCAAATTTAATCTCAGACAGCTACTAGCTAGCTGTCACTTAATCTCTAAAGTCAAATGAGATAAAATTTGTAAAGCATAGTACATAATCATATATAGTAGGTGCACTTGTTCCCTTTCCCTTTCCTTTTGTCTGCCTTAGTTTCCTCATCTGTAAAAAAGAAAAGAATAATAATAGCACCTATATACCAGTTGTTATGGGGGGGGAGGGATAAAATGCAATAAGATTGTAAAATATTTGCAAAACTTAAAACACTACATAAATACTAGCTATCTACAAGGCATTGTGCTAAGGTCTCTGAGGGAGACAAATGTAAAATCTGGGACCAGTTCTTACTGAGTTTCTCATCTTGCTGAAGAGATAAGGTAACTATATAAAAGGAGAAATAATGACAGAGGGTTAAGTAACAATAGACTTAAAGAGCATTGTTTCAGACTTGGGATGCTTGGAATCCCAAAATGCAAGGGTACAGGGCAGGCGTCTGCCTTAAAAGAATTTGACCACCCAAGCCTTCTTTCAGTCCAGGTAGAGAGTTTATGAAGACACTGGTTGGGTGGAAGAAACTCCCAATGAGTCTGTGGTATTTGTGACACCAATACAAGGGGTCAGACTCTTTTTCTTTTAGATCATACCATACTTTTTTCACGTTATTCTTTTTCATGTTTTTACACATTTCTTCTTTCAAAATTGTGACTAATATGCAAATATGTTCCCCCCCCCTCCCCAGGCATTCCCGATTTATTTTTTTAAATTATTTTGTTTATTTTCTTATTTACCTCATTCATTTCCACCAGATTTTGAGTTACAAATTTTCTCCCCGTCTTTCCCCCACCACTGATATTACTTTATTTTTTTTTTGAGGTGTAATTGGGGTTAAGTGACTTGCTTAAGGTCACATGGCTAGTTTTTTGTGGTGAGTGTCTGAGGCTGAGTTTGAACTCAGGTCCTCCTGCCTCTAGGGTCAGTACACTATTCACTGAGCTACCTAGCTGAAGGGGTCAGACTCTCAAGGAATCTGCACAATTGATGAGAGTAAGATTGATATTTTATACAGAAAGACTGTGGGAAGATATGGATGGGAATAAGGAGTGACAAGTAGCCTGGGGTGGGGCCAGGTACAAACAATGGAAGGAATTAAGTGGAAGGAAGAGCCTCCATGAAAGGGAAGTTAAAAGGATTATTAACAGGGATTGACCAAAGATCTGAGTTCAGAGACTTTGGGGTCCAGGTCCCAAAACATGGTCTCTTCTATTTTAGGGGTCCAGAACAAATCCCATCCCCATCAGTATCAAAGATGGAAAGAAAAGGTACTTGATCAACTGCCAATGAAGGGTTTTGCAGAAAACTGTCTGTTACAAAGTACTTTGCTTGTTAGTCAAACATGATTGCCTGAGAAATATAGAGAATGAGATCTTGCTGTGACTATTTGATTTTGGGGGGGGGACTTTTTGAAGGGGGAGGGCAGGGTAATTGAAGTTAAATGACTTGCCCAAGGTCATAGGCTCATAAGTGTTAAGGATCTGAGGCCAGAATTGAACTCAGGTCCTCCTGACTTCAGGGCTGATGCTCTATTCACTGCCCCACCTAGCCACACCAACTATGTCATTTTTTAAAAAAGAAAATAACAACTTAACTTGGTAGAACTAAAAATAGTCCTAAAGGCTCTCCTCCAATAAGTTGTTCTCCATCTTAAGATGAAACTTTTAATCAATCAATAGACATTTATTAAGGCAGGCACTGTGGTATATGAGATGGAGATTGTTGTTCATCCTTCATTTTCAAAGAAGACCAATGACATAAACACAGTGGTGATTGCTTAGCACAATGCCTGACACATAATAGGTACTATATCATTGCTTATTCCCTTCCCTTCCTCTTTACCCCTCATAGTATAGAGAAAATTCTTAAAGCCCAAACAGTCCTAATATTGTCCTCTTTGCCTCCATCCCAGGAGTCCTAGAAAGCTTCCTCATTGAGAAAGGATAGAGTAGCTAGCAATCCACATGGAAAAAAGCAAGTGGACAAAGAATGACTTTTACTCACACTATGCCATACAATTGGATAGAAAACACTTTCTTGTCCATTGTTATTTTCAATGAGAACTATATAAGGACAAACTGGAGGACCTAGAATTGAATGCAATTTGAAAGGAGAGCTGGATTGCATTTGATAAGGTATGTAGTACTTTTAATTTTCTCAAATGCAAAGCTCCATCTTTTAAACATGCAAATAGTTCCCCCAATGTTAGGTACTACAACCAACAATCATGGGATACCATGATCTCAGAAGGTTCAAAGGTGACCTAAAGGGCAATGGAAAGATGCATGAGAGGTATAAATGGGTTTATTATTGTGCATTCCTAAGGATGCCTTACATATGAGAAGAGGTATAAAATATATGATCAAAGATGCCGTGACTTATGAATGAAGATGCATTTCTTTTCCAACTTAGCTCCTGATTTTCTGGACTTTGAAACCATGCTTCAGTTACTATTTCATCCTGAAATTCTCTTAGTGCCTCAGGCCACCTCACCCTAGATCAGCCTATACCACTCCTGTGGTCTGCTTATCCTAGAAGATTATTCCACAGAGCCCACTCCCTTCTCCCATTAGAAAGTTCCTCCTGGAGAATCTATTTTGTGGAGGGACGATCTGCTTTCATTCCCCACCAGAACCAATTCTTGACTTTTTGGACTTCAAAATCATGCCCCCAAGTAGGTTATCTTCAAATCCACCCGCATTCCACCCTCCTCAGCTCACTTTTGCATATTGTCTTCCCCTATTAGAATGTAAGTTCCTGAAGGGCAGGAATTGACTTTCTTTCTGCTTTTATTTGTACCCCCAGCATTTAGCAGAGTGCCTGACACATAGTAAGCACTTAATAGATGTTTCCTTCCTTCCCTTCCCCCTCCCACTTATTTTCAGGAGAAGGAGAAGAAAGAGGTGCTACTCATCTAACAAGAGTAAGAAAAAATTGATGCACAGCCTGAATATTGCACTGGAATGCATGAAACATTAAAAATACAAAAGCAGCACCTTGGACAGATCCCCTGTGGTAGGGAATAGACAAGTGTGGGATGTGCATGGAAATGTACCAGTGGATGTAGTGCCTAGATGGATGTGATGTGTTGAAGTAAGAGTAGTGTAGACCATAAATCCTAATGGTGCAGTGGATAGAACACTAATCTTAGAGACAGGAGTTCAAATCCCACATTGAACACTTCCTAGTTGTGTGATCCCTGTGTCATTTTGTTCATCTGTAAAGTGGGAATAATAATAGCACCTATGTCACATGGTTGTTAAGATCAAATAAATATTGTTTAAACCTTAAAATACTATACAAATACTTGCTATTAGCTATTATTAGCTATGAGAAAGAGATCATTATGAACAAGAACAATTTGGGAAAATTTGTAAAAGAGTAAGGACTTTACCTAGGCCTAAAGGATTAATACAATTCAACTAAATAGAGAAGAAAGAGGAAGAACATTCTAGGAAAGGCTTGTTTGAACTTAAGAAGAAACTATATATTTTTCAGGCTGACAGAACTTGGTTAACCTGTATCATACAAGGGAACTTTGTCCCTAGAGCCTCATGTTATGGAGGGCAGTATGCTATAGTAGACAGGACACTGGTCTCAGAACAGGAAGATCTGAGTTAGTTTCAACTATGACACTTATTAAGAGGATAACAGTAAGTCACTTTTAATTGCTAAGTGCCTCAGTTTCCCATATGTGTAAAATGTGGGTAATAATATTCATACTACCTAGCATATGCGGTCATTGTAGGGAAAGCACCTTGTATGTTGCAAAATGCTAATAGAAATATGGGTTATTAATTTATAAAGGGAAGTTCACTAAATTAGTGTATCTTTTATCCCCTACCCCAACCCCATTAGATCATAAGCTCCTTGAAGACAGGGACCTTCCTATTCTCTAGTATAAATTCTAGGTATTTAACCTAATATATCACCCTGTTCTCTGCAAACAGGGACTTCCATTGATATTGGGAATTCTATGGAAAGGAAACTTCTACTAATGCCAATATCTTCTCTGTAATTCATGCTTTTGGAAAGTTTCCTAGAAGAAAAGCAAACTGTATATAGGAGATTCACACTTTTATGTACAATCTTCTTTAGCCCCCCTCCCCTTCTACAATGCAGGTAGAAGTGTTCACCTTAATATGTTAAATTCAGCATCAAAAAGAAATAATTTTGGATTCTGAGAGGTCAGGTGATTTGTGAAGGATCACAGAGTCAGTATGGGTCAGAAGTGGGACTTGAACCCAGGCCTTTATGACTTCATGCCTGCTCATTATATCACACTGCCTCTGTTCCCTGTGCATACTCCAAAAATAGTTTTAACAAGACCAACCCAAACCATGTGACTCACCTTTCCAATTCCCTTGCACACTACTGCTACACCATTAATTGGATATTTCAACCTAAGAATCCTTTTGTTCTAACTCAATTATCAAATCCAGCCTTACAGGAAGCCTGAGGTTCACTAAGACAGCTTCTGCATAATGGATAGAATGAGCTGTATTCCATCTCCCAGTAGAGCCCTTTCTGAGGCAAAAAAAAGCTTCTATTAAAATGTGTTGCTCCTCTTTCTCCTTCCTTCTCAGAAAGGACTATGACATCAAGAAGGTGATACCATAATATGCAAGTGAATTGGATTTAAGTGAGGGAGGGCTGTGGCAAAGTCACCAGCCTCACTTTCTCCTCTGGAACCATCTGGGTCCAGTGACCAGATATGGATTAGGACAGCTGGAGAGTCACCTAGCTTCCTACTAGATCTAACCTATCAGGGAAACTAGTTGGCTCTAGAGGCCTGCCAGAAGATAATAAGGGTGACTTACCATCATATAGTCCTTCAAGATGTACATAGCATTTCCTTTATAATAGCCCTAATGAGGTAAGTGTCCCCAATTTATTGGTGACAAAACTGAGGTGGAGAAAAGGAAAGTAACTTGTCTTTGGCCATGCCACTAGTAAATGTCTGAGCTGGGATTTAGAATGAAATCTTCTGACTTGGGATCAATACTGTGATGTGCTCTCTCTGTTTACTGCTTTGTTGAGCCAAATGGATGCTGGGGTGAATTAAGAAGGAGTTCCCCATTATTTGGGAAGTTCAAATGGTCTCAGATCTTAAGCATCTTTAGCATTTCCAGAAAGAATGAGAACAAAAGATCATTGATTTGGAGTTGGAAGGGATTTTAGAGATCATCTAATCCATTTTCCTTATTTTACAGGTGAGGAAACTGAGGCCTAGAGAGATTAAGTGTTTTTTTGTAGAACCAGGATTCACACCCATAAATCCACTGTGCCATACTAAATGCAGAACATGGCATGTTCCTTCCCTCTTAATGGAGTCCACAGAGAGAGAGAAAGAAAGGGGGGGGAAGGAAAAAAAGAGAGAGACAGAGAGAGAGAGAGAGAGAAAGAGACAGAGAGAGAGACAGAGAGGGAGAGAGAATGAGAGAGAGAAGATGAGAGAGCGAGAGAGAAGATGAGAGAGAAAGAAGAAGAGAGAGAAGATGAGAAAGAGAAAGAGAGATAAAGAGACAGAGCAGAGAGGATGAGAGAGAAAGAGACTCAAATCTCCCTTCCAGGAGGTTTTTAATAAGGTAGATTTGTCCTGAATGATTTTTAGTAGTTATCCTCTCTAAAGAAAGGACATGAGTCAGAAGGTTCCAGACTTAGATTCTATTTTTTAAAGGTTTTATTGATGTTCTTTGCTTTTATATTACAAACATTTACCTATTTATCTCCCTCCCCCAGTAAAAGGTCTCTTGTAACAAAGTAAAACAATTAAACTAAACTAGTAATACAGTGATCTCATCCAAAAGTGCTCACCACATTCCACATCTGTAACTACTCCCACACACACACATACACCTCTATACTTTGAATTGGTTTAATTAACAGAAATCTCTTTTTCTCATTCCCACCCTTTACTGAAAAAAAAGAAAAAAGAAGAACAAATTCCATGTAACAAATATATATAGCCAAACAAAATGAATTCCCTCATTGACCATATAAATATACATATAGTTCTCAGTCTGTACCCTAATTTTCTCACCTTTCTGTCAGGGTGCAGATAATAATGCTTCCTCATCGATCCTTTGGAATCATAGATAATCATTGTATTATACATGCCTAGTTCTCAGGGCCTTCAAAGGTGTTTGTCTTTACAATGTTGTTATTATTGCATTAATTGTTCTGGTTTTTACAAGGTTTTCTCAGGACTTGAATGGTGAGAAGATTAGGGGGAAGGGAGGTTGGGAAGGATGGGAAAAATAGAAACACATACCCCCACAATCACCATTTCGGAGTTCATCTATTCCAATTTAAATCTGAAAAAGAATTCTCTATTAACCTGGGACCCATGGACAGACTTCAGGAGATATGGGAACTCAGATCAGAAAAAATATATCTATTTCAATAGAATTGTTTTCCCAAAATTTTTCCCAGGTAGAAGAAATACTCTGATCACTTATTTCCCCTGCCAGTTTACTGCTTTGGGTGGGGAGGGAATGTGGAGAGGAAGAAGAAGAAGAAGAAAAGGGGTAAAAGTAACAAATGGCAGGTTAGAGTTATTTGGATCCAGTCAAAATGGAAGAAATGTTATCAAAGTCACTAATACGTCCTGTGGAATATTGCTGTTCCTAATCCATCTTAATATTTGGAGCCAAGTTACAGAAACACAGAAAGAAGCTTAAAGTTGGAAGTGCCACCTAAGAGGGTGGACTAGTTTAACCCATATCTGAACAGAAATTCCTTCTCAATATAGTGCCAAATACTCATCCAACCTCCCTCAGAAGACTTCCATAAAGAGAAAAGCCAAGGTCTCTGCAGGTAGCCCATTCTACTTCCAAACCTGTGAACTTATCAGGGGTAAACTGTAGTCAAAGTAAAACCCTACCCCACCCCCACTAGGAAGCAATTTCATTCCTTATATTTGTTTAAAATGAATTCTTGAATGGAGCACAATTGCTCTATATTTGATTGGCATCCTGGGCTTATCTTGCCAAATAAGCAATCACACATAGACCACCGAAGTTGAAGATCTTTAAGGCTTCCTACAAATCTAAATCTTATTAACCCAAACCCTTGGATTCCAATCCCATGAGTGAAAATAAGGGGGGGTGGGGGGAGGGCAGAAGGTAGGAAAATTCTTGGAGGGGGGGGAACTACTAAATCAAACTAAAGCCTTCAAAGCTCATCTGTCCAGGAAAGAGAAAATCAGAAGTGTGGGAACAAGAAAGGAACTAGAAACAGAGGCAAATTCAGGCTTGATGTGAAAAAGAAAAAAACCTCTAATGATTAAAGCTGTCCATAAGGGGAATGTGCTGCCTTGGGAAACAGAAGGCTCAATGTGGTACAGTGGGGAGAGCAGCATGGTACACTGGAAGGTATGCTCAGTTTGGCATCAGAGGCCCTGGGTTTGAATTCTGCCTTGGCTGTGCATTACCAATGTTAACTTTGGCAAGTCACTTCAACTCTCTGGTCTCAGTGCCCAGTCTATAAGATAAGGGGGTGGGGTAGATGAGATGAGTTCTGAGATCTCTTCTACATCAATTATCTGGTGATCTCTGATCCTTCCTTGGAAGGCTTGGAGCAAAGCTGGATCACCATTTGGTATGATGTAGAGTGGAAGTTCTTAACCTTATTATTATTATTTTTTTTTGTCTTGGATCCCTTTGACAGTCCAGCAAAGTTTATGCATCCCTTCTCAGAATATTTTTAAATGCATTAAATAAAATACATTGGATTACAAGGGAAAACAATTCTACTGAAACAGATATAATTTTTCTGAACCAAGTTCCCACACCTCCTGAAGTCTGTCTATGGATCCCAGGTTAATAGTAGAGAATTTTTTTTCAGATTTAGATTGGAATAGATGAACTCTGAAATTGTGATTCTATGGGTATGTGTTTCTGTTTTTCCCTTCCTTCGCAACACTCCCCCAAGAACAGTCCCCCCCCCAATTTCTGGATATTATCAGGAAGGTGTTACATAAAATAAGCTTATAAAGCTGCACATTTAAGATGGCTGACTAGCAAAGTCTGAATTCTCAGCTGAGTTGGCTTTGGTAGATGTGTGAGGAGAGAAAGCCAAGTTAATAAGATTTGGTGTGCCTGCAGGATACCTAGAAAGTGCTAGGACATCAACAGTGGTGTGCTGAGGGGGAAGGTGAGGGCCTGATTGATGAGATATGAGGTGACTATGGCCTCTGCTTCATCAGGGTTGGTGGCTCTGGAAGAGGGAGAGGGCCAGAGGAAAGATGTAATTCTTTCCAAATGACTACTCTCAAAAAGAAAAAGTAATCTGCAAGCAGCCCAAATGTGAGTAAATATTCTTAAGATATTCCTGGGGATACTCCCCAACCGAGGGCAACCATGAAGAGATCAGGGGCAGGAAAAATAGATTTTAGTCAACAATGTATCTCCCAGAAAGGAAAAAAAAATCCCCCCCCTCCCAGTAGAGGAATCTCAGAGAAGTCAAGAAATTTAGTATTTCTTCCCCCGCCCCCCACACTTTTTTTTTTAAGATTAAAGATATTTACATGACTAATGGCAATGGCAGCCAGCTTCTTTGCTTCAGTAGCAGACAGAGAAAAGCTTTCTTTCTTGCAATAGCCATGCACATTGAGGTCCATCCAGATACAGTTCTACCTGGATCTTATCTATACCACAAATCTTTTCTGTTGCAGCAAGGGGAAGAGAGGGAAGGAGATCTAATACAACATAGGATGAGTGAGGAATCTTTAGAAATGAGACAGTATCTCACATGGAACTGGCCAACCAGGCATCAGTTAGTGAAAGTAAAGGAAAGTGGGGAGGGAAGAAGGAGGAGGAAAAAAGAGAGGAAAAAAGCAGAAGGAGAAGAGAAAAAGCAAGAACAGGGAAAGAAAAAAGGAAGAGGAAGACAAAAAGAAGAGAGGCGAAGGAGAAGAAAAAGAAGAGGGATAGAAGAGGCAGAGAGGAGGAAGGGAGGAGGAGAGGGAAGGGAGAGAAGAAAAGAGAGGAAAAAGAATGAATGAGAAGATGGGGAAAGAAAAGAGAAGGAAGTGGAGAAAATGAAAAAGAGAAGAGAAAGAAAACAAGAAAGAGGGAGGAAGGAGAGAGGAAAAGGATTGAAGGGGAAAAGGAAAACAGGAAAAGAGGGGAAGAGGAAGAAGAGAGAGAAATGGAAGAAAAAGGAAAAGAAGAGGAAAGGGGGAGAGGGAGCTAAGAGAAGAATATGATAATGAAGGAAGAGAGGATGAAAAGGGAAAAAGGAAGCATAAGGAACTTTTGCAGATAGATCTTTGCAGGTAGAAGATGGCATCTTCAAAACTCAAAAAGGGAAGAAAAACACAAAAGTCAGAGGAGGAGATGGTGGTAAGGCAACAAATTAGGGAAATCAAGGGACAGAACAAGCCACTGCACTTCAGCTACAGGAACTGGAGCTTCTAATTCAAATCTGACTTCCTAGATCTCCCTTAGACTTTGTGGGATGAAACTCATGACTGGAATATGTCTCTGGATGGGTATAGTTAATTTTTTAAAAACCAGGATAGATCAAGGGTAAGGAGGATGGTGTTAATTCTGTGTATACTAAGAATGCGAATTCATGTGAGAAAACTGAGGAACCACAGAGGGAACACATGACAGAAAATATTTGTATGAATGCCAATGGAGGGAGAAACTGAAGTAATTTTGTCATTGGAATATATTCCAAGCCACCTGGACAAAAAGAAGAACTAGATGAGGAATTTGGGAAATAGATCACAAACCTGGCACTAAGACAAAACACAGCAATGGGGAATTTCAAATATCCAGACATCTGCTGGAACATTCTCTCTGCCAATAGCAGATGATAACTTCTTGACTTTCCTTAGTGATAATTTCATCCTCCCAAAGGTGGAACCAAAAGAGGGAAATTCTATTCTGAACCTGATTCTCACTAATAGAGAGGAACCAATGTGAAAATGAGCAGGGGGTGGGAAACTAAACAGAAGGGAACACTCACTCCTAGAGTGTGTGATATAGGAGAGGATATCTAGTCATAGTCCGAAATGCACCCTAAAGCTGCAGAAAGTTGATATCAAAGGGTTCAAAAGAAAGATAAGGTGGGATCCAGTAAATTAAATTGCCATAGGGGAAGTAAATCAAAAAAGGACAGAAAATAATGAAAAATGAAAATCTGAAGACACAAAAGGAAAAAATTCCAATGAGGAGGAAAAATAGGATCTGTCTGATAAAACTGATGTGGATGTAGAGGGAACTCATCAACTAACATGGAAGCAAGGCCAATGAAAAGAAGATGAATATAAGAGTATAGAACAGTCAAGATTGCTAATACTCAGAATGAGTTTAATCTGGAAAGGCAAGCTAAAGACAACAAAAAAGATTTGGGCAGGCTATGTTGAAAGAGAAGAGGTTATCAAAGACAATTGCTCAGTGTGGATGGAAAGAAGGTAAGTGACATAACTGAGAGAAGGCTGAGGTGCTCATTCACATTTTGCTTTTGTTTTCTCTGCCAAAGTGAATTATCTTAGTACTGGAGATGACAGAACAAAAAATGACCAAGATGTAAGGAAACAGAAAATGAAAAACTAGCTTCCCTGCTGAATTTAAATTTTCTGACTCAAACGAATTACATCCTTGGACAGTGAAAGAACTGGTAGATATAATAAACACTCCTAGTGTACACACACACATACACACACACACACACACACACACACACACACACATTGAAAACCAGTGCTCATGGAAAATGGGAAAGGTGCTGCAAGACTGCAGATGAATAGATGTGCCAGTGTTGAAAGGGGGAAGAGAAGAAAGTCTACAAGCTCTTGACCAGTGCGCTTGACTTTGATTCCTAAGGAAATTATGGAACAGATCATTAAAGAAATGACTGGCCAACATCTAGAAAGGGAAGCAATGATTACTTAGAGCCAACGCAGCTTCCTTGAGAACAGGTCATGCCAGCCTAACCTCATTTCCTTCTTTGGCAGCATGACTAAACTAGTAAATGAAGGGAATGCTATAAATATAGTTTACCTAGATTTTATGAGTTTTTGATAAAGTATCTCATACTATTCTTGTGAAGAAATACAGATAACTAAGTGTCCTTCTGAAGCACATGGGTCTGGCCTCTCATTTCTGTTCTCATTCAAAAGGGAGTAGAGCTGAAATTCTCCAAGACCCAGCCTACTGAGCTAACTTAGGAGGGGGTCTTTCTCCTCTATTTCCCACCTAGTTCACCTCCCTTTGGGTAAGAGGGTTGGAGTTTAGCCTCTGGACCTATACTACCATGGTTCCAATGACTCATTCAGCTGAGGGAAATCCGAATCCTAATTTCAAGTTAGAAGGTTGTCCTCAGCAAAATAAGATTGTTCATAAAATAGCTCCTAGTTAGAAATCTTTTAGTCTCTCATGGAGGATCATAGCACATGTAATTTGTGAAACACAAAACCCCTCAGGGTCACCCCTCCAAACACATTCTTATTTCCAATAATAACATGCCCACAGGCAAGGGGAACAAATGAATAGGAAGGAAGGAAGGAAGGAAGGAGGAAGGAAGAGAGAGGGAGGGAGGGAGGAAAGAAAGGAAGGAAAGAAGAAAACAAAGAAAGGAAGGAAGGAAGGAAGAGAGAGAGGGAGGGAAAAAGGAAGGAAAAAAAGAAAGGAAGGAAGGAAGAAAAGAATTAGGCTTACAAAATATCACCAGCAGTGGTAGATTTAGAAGAAAAAAAAACATTGTGGGGTCTTTTCTAGCTGTGCTTAAAATGATAATGGAAGGAAAAAGGGGAGAAGAAGGAAGGTGTTTTCCAATCATTATAATTCACAGCTGACAGGAGTGAGACCACTACCAATCAGGTCTTTTCTCCAATCAGATTTCTTCAGTCCCACCTGCCTGCCATGATCAATGATGCTGGCCACCCTAGGGTGTATGGAGTTGTTTTTCACCCCATTAAACAGTCTCTGGCTGTCATCTGGAAGAGAAATTAGACTTATTCTGTTGGCCCTAGAGGGTAGAACCAGGAGCAGTGAATAGAAATTGTATACACACATACAAATAATTTATGCTTAATGCCAAGAAAAACTTCCTAACGATTAAAGCTGTCTGAAAGTGGAATGAGCTACCTTGAGAGGCGGTGGTGGGCTTCCCTCCTCAGAGATCTTCAAGCAGAGACTGGATGACAATTTGGCAGGTATGTTACAGTAGGTAATCCTTTGAGTTAAGGCTTGGACTAGATGCCAGTTTTTAAAATTTGTGATTTTGTCATGCCATGAATTTAAAAAGTACAATCTCAATGGAACCATCTTTGTTAAATGGTACAGGTAAGGACTTTTTCTAACCATTAGGAATCATAAATTAATTATAACAAAGTTCAGGTCCTATTGGAGTACAGTATTACAACCCAAGTATCTCCCTGAATGCTTTTGGGAAATGGCCAAATTTTATTTTAGTTTTAGTTGTTTGGGCTTCTTTTCTCTTCTTTTTAAAGTTATGGCTGGATGATCTCCAAGGAGATTTGGGAGGGCAACAGCTGCCTCCATCTGATCTGAAATGACCCTGAGATCCAGTGTGTCTTAGAAGGGATATCATTTCAAGGATAAAACCCAAGACATTGTAAACACTTTGTTGACATCACAAAGAACTTAGCCATAAGACCATCTGAGCAGCTCAGCCTGAGAACCTGGCCTTAAGTGAACACCAGATATGAAACTTACAGGACTGGAGAGGGGAGGGAATCCACGTCAGAACTCCCCATTCTCCTTGAGACCCACCGGTCCAACTTTCTCTCCCCTTTCCCACATCCACATTTTAATATTTGTCACTGATTGTTCTAGTCCAGGATCAGATAAATGACACATTTAAAAATTCAGATCTCTCTTCAGGGTTAATATTTCTCAATGAAAGGCTCAGGCACCTGAAGTTATATCCATAGGTCTGGGATTAAGAAGTGAGTCTTTACGTCTTGCCCTGATACCACCTCTCCCCTATCCAATGCCCTTCTCCCTTTACCTTCCTCTGGCAGACCCCATGCTGTGTTGGAGCCAGCTCATACCAACTTTCCATTGTTAAATTTTCTTCTTTTTTTTGAGGGAGGAAGGCAAGGTAATTGGGGCTAAGTGACTTGCCCAAGGTCACACAGTTAGTGTCAAGTGTCTGAGGCTGGATTTGAACTCAGGTCCTCCTGACTCCAAGGTCAGTGCTCTATTCACTGTGCCCCTTAACTGCCCCTGCAACATTGTTAAATTTTCAATATGATCACTTGGAAATCTGCAAATACTACAAATCAGGCTTGATTTGTTTTTTTGTTGACTGTCTACATTTAAAAACATGATGGAGAAAAAATTGATACAGATAAAACTTAAAAGTGTTTCATAGGTACATTTTTTTTCAGAGAGCCTGTTGTTGAACATTTACCTGAAACTCTCAGTTTAAATCAGTGTTTATCAGCCCAAATTATACTGTAGATAAGTAAATGACCTTAAATTCCCTACTTCAGATAGCTCTGTCCTTTTAGACTTTAGTACAGGGAGGTGGCACAGTGTGTAGAGTGTCAGGCCTGGGAGTCAGGAAGACTCTTCTTTCTGAGTTCAACTACCTATGTGGCCCTTACAGGTCACTTTACCTTCTTTGACTCAGTTTCCTTATCTGTAAAATGAGCTAGGGAAGAAAATGACAAAACCACTTCAGTATCTTTGCCAAAAAAACCTCAAATGGGGTCACAAAGTGTTGAACATGACTAGACAACTACTGCCATTCCAGGGAACACTGTTAGGGAAAAGGAAAGAATCACAGCATGATAGGAACTAAAATATTAGAAAAAACTACCAGTTCTTTAAATTTATAGGTTTTACAAAGTAAGGATCTAATATAAATAATGATTATGGTACTGTAAATGAAAAGAGCTCTAATACGAGAGAACTAGGTAATTCTCATGGCATGTGCTGGCCTTGGAGAAGAAATGAGAATATGTACCTCCCCTTCATTTCAGGAGAGAGACAGGGGTCTATGGGGATGAAGTGTGGTATATACCATCAGATATCGCCATTGCATGGGTTGATTTCATTTAACTTTTTTTTTTTCTCTGTTACACATAAGATCTCATTATATGGTATGGGGGAGTATATTTAGGAATGATGGTGCTGGGTTTTTTTTTTTAGTATCAATAAAAGTAATTCTTTTTAAAAGAAAATATATAACTGGAAAGATCCTATATCCATATATCTAGAGTTGGAAAAGACATCAGAAGCCATCTAACCCAACCCTCTCATTTTATATATGAGGAAACTGAACCCTAAGCAGATTAAGCGACTCACCCAGGATCCCACAGGCAGGACTCTGGATTGAACCCAGGTTCTGTGGCTCCGCATGCAGTGTGCTCTTTCCACTGAACTATAAGCTATGTTTCCCCACCCTCTTTTTTTTAAGTCTTTAAATCCAGTTGGACAAACGGACAGATAGAGGGATGGATGGATAGATAAAGATTAGACCTGGTTTGTCCTATTCAAATGAATATATACAAGATTCCTTGAAAGATACAACAGATATCATCTCAATAGACAATCCACTGATTATATTAAGTGAGAGAGAGATAATCTGCTTTCCAAAAATATTCATCCCTGTCATGGTGGGAAGCCTGTGTAGAATCGAAATTGAAAATGTTCAGGGGTTCTTAAGCTGGGATCTGTGAACAAATTTATACATACACATACATGTATCCAAATACACACATACATACATATTAATATTATATATCATTATATTATTTACATTATATTAATTATATATTATATTAATATTATATAATAATATATATTAATTGAGGTATGCCTGTGTCTTTGTATATATATATACAAAGACACAGGCATACCTCAATTAATTGTGCTTTGCCTTATTGCACTTTGCAGATTGTGATTTATTTTTTTTTTCAGGCAATCCTGTGTCAAGCAAGTCAGTTAGAACCACTTTCCCAACAGTATGCACTCTGTTATGGGAACCTATGATCCATGATATTTGATGCTGCTGCTGTAATTGTTTTGGGGCACCACAAACCATGCCCATCTAAGATGGCAAACTTAATCAATAAAGTTTATATGTGTTCTGACTACTCTACCAACTGGCCTTGCCCCATTTCTCTTTCTCTTCTCAGACCTCCCTATTCCCTGAGACATAACAATATTGGAATTAGACCAGCAAATAAATCTACAGCGACCTCTAAGTGTTCAAGTGAAAGGAAGAGTCAATCAGTGTAGCAAACTTCATTGTTATCTTATTTTAAGAAATTGCCACAGCTACCTCAGCCTTCTGCAACCATCACCCCGATCAGTCGGTAGCCATCACTATGGAGACAAAACCCTTTAACCAGCAAAAAGATTACAACTCACTGAAGGCTCAGATGACTGTTAATATTTTTTAGCAATAAAGTATTTTTAAATTAAGGCATATACATTAGTTTTTTTAGACATACTATTATACACTTAATAGACTACAGTATTGTGTAAAAGCAACTTTTATATGTACTTGGAAACCAAAAAGTTCATGTAACTCTCCTTATTGAGATACTTGCTTTATTGTTGTAGTCTGGAACCAAATCTGCAATATCTCCAAAGGTATGCCTGTACATATATGCATACACAAATACACACACACACACACACGAACTATACTCCAGTATACTTTGTAATCCTCTGTATTTTATTTTATTCATTTAAAACATTATTCTGAGAAGGGTCCCTAGGCTGCCAAAGGGATCCATGACGCAAAAAAGGTTAAGAACCCATGTTATAAATGGTGAGGCTTTCTTTACAAGTACATTTGTATATGAATGAAATTGTTCAATATCAAGCCCTAGAATACTGTAAGGCCTCCTACATGGAACCCATAAACAAGCAGACGCCCTGTCCAGGCTATAATTCACACATAGACAATCTGTAGAATCTATCTGTACATATTTACGTATACGTGTGTACACATATATACACATGCATATGTGTACATATATGTAAAACATTACAAATGAATGAAGACCTGGGCCCCAATTTGATCAGGAAGAAGAGAAAATAGGCCTAAATGTCTTTGAGAGAGTTCAAAATTATTTTGATCACCCAAACTTTTTTTTAGTTTTTTTCCACACATTTCAATTTATTTATTTATGTCAGTTTTCTACATTCACTCCCACAAGATTTTGAGTTCTAAATTTTCTCCCCATCTCTCCCTTCCTCCTACCCCATGATGGCATGCATTCTGATTACTCTTTCCCCCAATCAGCCTTCCCTCCTATAACTCCCCCCACCCCTTCTCTGATCTCCTTCCCCTTCTGTTTTCCTGTGGGGTAAGATGGATTTCTGTACCCCATTGCCTGTGTATCTTATTTCCCAGTTGCATGTAGAAACAATGTTTAACATTTGTTTTTTAAAACTTTGAGTTCCAAATTCTCTCCCTTCCTCTCTCCCCACCTATCCTCATTGAGAGCGTAAACAATTTGATATGGGTTATACATGCATAGTTATGCAAAACACTTCCATAATAGTTATGTTGTGAAAGACTAACTATATTTCCCTCTACCCTGTCCTACCCCACCATTTATTCTATTCTCTTATTTGACCCTGTCCCTCCTAAAAAATGTTTGTTTCTGATTACCCCCTCCCACAATCTGCCCTCCACTCTATTACACCCCTTCTTTTATCTCCTTCTCCCCTACTTTCCTGTAAAGTAAGATGAATTTCCATGCTCAATTTAGGGTATATATTATTCCCTCCTGAAGCCAAATCTGATAAGAGTAAGATTCATTCATTCCCTCTCACCTACCCCCTCTTCCCCTCCACTGTAAAAGCTTTTTCTTGCCTCTTTTATATGAGATAATTTACCCCATTCTACCTTTCCCTTTCTCTCATGCCTTAATTTTATTTTGTAGATATTATCCCTTCATATTCAACTCACTCTGTGCCCTGTCTACATATATTCCCTCCAACTACCCTAATAACGAGAAAAGTCTTAAGAGTTACAACTATCGTTTTTCTATGTAGGAATGCAAACAGTTCAACTTTAATAAGTCCCTTATGTCTTCTCTTTCCTGTCTACCTTTTAATACTTCTCTTGAGTCTTGTATTTGAAAGTCAGTTTTTCTATTTAGTTCTGGCTCCTCAACAATGCATTAAATTCCTCTACTTCACTGAATGTCAGTTTTCCTCCTTATTGATTACACTCAGTTTTGCTGGGTAGGTGATTCTTGGTTTTAATCCTAGATCCTTTGACTTCTAGAATATCATATTCCAAGTCCTCTGATCCCTTAATGTAGAAGTTGTTAAATCCTGCATTATCCTGGTTGTGTTTCCACAATACTTGAATTGTTTCCTTTTGGTTGCTTGCAATATTTTCTCCTTGACCTCAGAACTCAGAAATTTGGCTATCATATTCCTGGGAGTTTTCCTTTTGGGATCTCTTCCATGAAGTGATCAGTGAATTCTTTCAAATTCTAGTTTACCCTCTGGTTCCAGAATAGCAGGGCAGTTTTCCTTAATAATTTCTTGAAAGATGATATCCAGGCTTTTTTTTTAATCATAGTTTTCAGATAGTCAAATACTTCTAAAATTATTCCCCTTGGTTCTATTTTCCAGGTCAGTTGCTTTTCCAATGAGCCATTTCACATTGTCTCCTATTTTTTCATTCTTTTGGTTTTGTTTTATAATTTCTTGGTTTCTCATAGAGTCATTAACTTCGATTTGCTTAATTCTAATTTTTTAAATTTATTTTTTATTTGTTTTCTTGTTTACATTATTCATTTTCATTACATTTTTGAATTACAAATTTTCTCCCCGTCTTGCCCCTGCCCCAACCCTAAAACAGCAATCCCACTGTAAAGCCCCTCCCCTGCTCTGCTC
>CM053593.1:64167668-64237925 GCA_028646575.1 Pseudocheirus occidentalis
GCCAGGTTCCAGGACCTCTACAACAGCAGCACTGTCCACCATCAAGTGAATCTGGAAAAACAACATCAAAACAGACAGACAAAATACCAGCATCACAGCCATGCCTCCTCAGTTCTTGGCAGCTCCAGGTGGCAGTTCTCAATAGTCCTGGGCAGCTCCAATGGGCCCTCAGCAGTCTTTCAGCAACTCAGATTCCATGATACTGGATACTGCTCTTCCCAAAAGTCCTTCTGACCTCCTCTCAGCTTGGGCCTCTCTCCCAGTTCACAGCTCCTCCCAGTTCATCCCTCTCTCTTCAGTCAACAAGTCCATCCCGCAAGTGGGATTCACAAGCTCTGGGTTTCAACACTCAATCCCAAAATAAGCCAACACAGGGGCATCTCCAAATTCTAAATGTATAGTGTTACAGCCATCTACTGCAACCAATACCTGAATAAGAAACTTCTTGCTACAAACTTGACCTGTGGTTATCCAGTCTCTGTTTGCAGTCTTCCAGTGATGGAAAGCTTACTACCTTACCTTCTTAGGCAGTCCAGTCCACCTTTAGGTAACTTTGATTGTTAGTACATTTTTCTAAGGCGGAGTCAGTGAGCAACAAATTGTGATAATTATTTTAGAGGTCTTAGGCCATCGTGCATCAAGTTATTCTGTGTTCCTCACATCCCTATGCTATAAACAGGGGAGGGAATATTCTTATTATCTTATAAATGGAGAAATTTGGGCTATGAAAGAGTTAAACATGATCCAACCAAGGTTTCCCAATGATTCAGTGTCTGGGTCATACCAGAACCCAGGCATCCACACTCTCTTGTTAGTCCTGAATTTTACATATGTGTGTATATGTATGTATATATTTGTGTGTATGTGTGTGTACATATATGTGATGTATGCATGTGTGTGTGTATAAAACCAGGTAGTCCCCCCTCCAAATGCTTAATTGGTTGCTTAATTCTGAAGGTAGAAATTATTTGTCAAGTTCAAATTAGAGTAACTAGATTACTTTTTTTTTTTTTTTAGCTTTTTGGGGGAGAGGAGGGAGGAAGGCAGGGCAATTGGAATTCAGTGATTTGCCCAGGGTCACACAGCTAGTAAGTGTTAAGTGTCTGAGGCCATATTTGAACTCAGGTCCTCCTAACTTCAGGGCTGGTGTTCTATTCACCTAGTGCTGCTGGATTATCATTTTAACAATTTTTTTTTATAAGAAGTGACACTGAATGTACATTATATGGAATAAATCTTTTAAGGGCAAATGTTTAAATAAAGCACTTGGTTACATGTAGCAGTAGAAAGCAAAAGGAGGAAGCTGTCTCAGAGAAGTCTAAATTCAGGACACAAAGAAAATTGATTCAGGTGATGTACAAATTAATCCAGTCCAATCTGACACTACATCCAAAGACGACATTTTTTTCTTGCTGAATCATTTTCTTAAAAAACATATTTAATATCTTAAACCTTCCTAGAACTTCCCAAACCTAGACTCATTGGGATGAATGCATTTGAGAGAGTGTCTCCCTCAAAACAAAATTCTAATAATCTACCACAAAGGACAAAGGAACCCTCAGAAGACACTAGAGCAACTGATATTTTGTCACATGGAACAACTCTAAATGTCAATCAAATGAATGAAAGTCTTTACATAAAAAAATAAAATCATGTCCCTTACTACGCATGCCTTGTCTGACTGTATCTTGGATAGCAAGAAACCTTTCAGAGCTAGCAGGAGCCCTACAGATCATCAACTCATAGGCTCATAGACTCAGAGATGAAGGGATGTTAGAGGTCATCTAGTCCAACTCCTGTATTTTACATAGAAGGAAACTGAGGCCCAGAGACCTTAAGTGATTTGCTCAAACTCATACAAGTAACTGATTCAAATTCAAGTCCTCTGACTCTCATTCCAACACTCTTTTCACTGCCCATGCTGCTTTGCTTCCCTCCTTCTCTTATTTGGTGGGAGTGGGGGTAGGGAAATGGAAAAGAAAGAATGGAGGGAAGAGAACAAATATTTATTAAGCACCTACTGTATGCCAGGCACTGTGCTAAGCACTTGACAAATATCTCAGTTAATCCTCATGGGAGGAAGATGCTATTATTAGCTTCATTTTACAGCTGAGGAAACTGAGGCAGAGGCAGTTAAGGGACTTACCAGTCACACAGTCAGTGAGTGTCTAAGGCTGGATTTGAATTCAGGACTTTCTGACTACAGAGCCAGAGCTGTATTAACTGCACCACTTAGGGGCAGCTAGGTGGCACAGTGAATAGAACACCGGCCCTGGAGTCAGGAGGACCCGAGTTCAAATCTGGCCTCAGACACTCAACACAAAAATCTAGCCGTGTGACCTTGGGCAAGTCACTTAACCCTAATTGCCCTCCCCTCCAAAAAAGCAACAACAAAAAAAAAAGTGCACCACTTAGCATGACTTCTTTGGTACAGGGAGCTCCCAGGAAGGACGCTACCTGTCAATGGGCATGATTTAATTCACTTCATCTTTATTCTCAAGTTATTCTCTGCCTAGGTATAGTCAGGAAGAATTCCAAAGGCTGAATAACAACCACATCCTACCTTCCGCTGAATTACCCAGATTGTTTTGGGGCAGGAAAAAAGGGAGGGGGGACATTGAGACAGGATCTGGTGCCAGCATCGTCTATTTTAGCAGCCGATGCAGGCTGAATTCCCCTTAGTTTACATGTAGGCCAATGTAATGGAGTTATTTGCGTCCTGTGGGATCCCTCCTGGGCAGAGAAATATTCAGCCAGGTCAGTCTCATCAGTAGAGAGCCTAATTTTCTGTCTAGCCTTTTGAAACTGGGAAGACTCTTCTAGCTACTTTGCTATTCTGATTTAGGCAAATCCTAGTTGAGTAATAAGAAAATCTGAAATGTTCCAAAACTGATTACAATAGGTTAATCTTTGCCTGTGGATATGTGGTCGTATGCCCACTGATTTCCAGAGAAGTTGAGTGCTCTGAACCAAAGACCGGCTTCATCCTAAGTGGCTCTAATAAGATAATAGGGCAGATTAATTAAGGAAATAGGGTGATCACAAAGCTCTGTCTCAGACTTCTTTTGAGCAATTCCTTCCAAGTTCTCTCATGAGTCTGCTTGGAAATAGGAGGTAGGTTTCAACATCCTCATTTTCTAGATGGAGAAAATGAGACATAGAGACTCACAGGACAGAGGCAACATCACAAACAACGTCTAGAATGCAGACCTGCTGTTTTAATCTTTCCTAGCTCAACTGGCTCATGAAATATGCACTATTGGGTTGGACTTGCACTAAGGAGACTGGAAGCTGATGGTTCAAAATAACTTTCTGACACACACAGGATTTCTTTCCTAGCGCCACCAGCAACAAATCAGACTCAAGATAGGCAAATTGGCTAGGTGGCGCAGTGAATAGACTACCAGCCCTGGAGTCAGGAGAATCTGAGTTCAAATCTGGCCTCAGACACTTGACATCCTTACTAGCTGTGTGACTCTGGGCAAGTCGCTTAACCCCAATTGCCCTCCAAAAAAGCAAAAAATTTAAATTAAAAAAAAAGATAGGCAAATTTTACTTATCACTTGTATGACATGAGCTTGTGAACAAATGAACAAATGAATGAAAAAGCATTTGTTAAATGCTAGACATTGGGCTATCTTGAGTCCTTCCACTCTCCAGAAGAATGTTAGCTCTGAGAGGGTAGGTTCATTTTGTCTTTGCATACCTAGCACCTTGCGCGTTGCCTAGCACATAGGTGCTTAATAAAATCTCGTTAAATTATATCCAATCTAATTCTATATAAGAATTCAGGCAAGAACTCATAAAAGTGTTCCCAAAAGGAACACCCCCAGCTTTATTATTTTTCTAAAGCTTTAACAGATGTCACTTTAAGACATCTGTTTTAGACAAGCTCAACACATATTTAATAATTTATCTAAAGCTACAAGTTTACAAGTTCTTTCCTTACAACCATCTCTGAGGCAGGTATTTTCTTCATTTTACAGATTATATGAGAGGGAGGGAAGGAGAGAGGAGAAACACATGCACACAGATAGAGACAGAGAGAGGGAAGGAGGGAGAGACACAAAGAGAGAGAGAGAATGAGAGACAGAGACAGAGAGACAAAGAAGCATGTTTTGGCATTGGACTGAGAACTGGGAGACCTAGATTCTGATGCTGATTCTATCACTAACTAGCTAGTTAACCACAGGCAAAATGGTGTCTATAAAATCAGGATAATAATATTTCTACTCTTGTGCCACCCAAGTGAGATGATTAGTATGGGAAAGTGCTTTGTGACTATAAAATGCCATGTAAATCTAAGTTATTATTAAGAGAGGCGGTGGGGCTTAACGAGAAGACAGAGTCAGCAGAGATCTGGATTGAAACCCTGCTTCTTATACTGGTTAGCTGCCTTAACTTCTCTGAACTTCATTGTCCTCATCCATAATATGGGGACAAAATGCCTGTACCTCACACTGTTGTTATCAAGAGCAAAGGGGATAATGAATATAAGGCTTTTTTTCAACTTTTCAGGGGAGATATGTGTGTGTGAGCTATCTCCAACACATCAATTGTTCATCATTAATCCCAACTCCCTAAAAGATCCATAAGAAAATAATTTTACACCAGGATGCAAAGTTCTTCTTTCCTTCTCTCCACCTCAGAATAAGAAGTAGAAAGCTTTTCCCTGAACCTCTAGCAGGCTTGCCATACAAGTTCCCCCGGGCCAGAGACAAACCCATTCCTACCCCCATTCTCCCAATCTCCCTGGGAATCTTTGGCATTATCTCTTCCCTACTTTCTCTTAGGTAAGCCAAGGTACTTTCTCCCCTTGGGACTACTTTTTTTCTTTGTATTAAAAAAATATTTTATTGACACTTTTTTTTTACATCTATCACTTCTCAGTAACTCTCTTCCTACCTCATATACAACAGAACCTCTCTTGTAATGAAGGATAGTTAAGCAAAACATATCATTCTACACACAGAGTCTATCACCTCTCTCAAGAAAGGTACCTTCTGACAGTGGAGTAAAAGCAGGGACTTGCTGAGCTCTCCCTCAAACTCCTCCAAATGCCTGTAAAAAAATTACTCTAAACAAACTCTAGAGCAGCAGAACCCACAAAATGACAGAGTGAAACAAATTTTCAGCCCAAGACAACCTGGAAGATCTACAGGAAAGGTCTGTTGCACGTGTCTGAGAGAAAAGCACAATCTAGCAAGACTGGAATAGGTCTCAGGGTACTGAATCACTGGCAGCTGTGGAAGTTTCCGGATTTCTCAACCCACAAATGCAAAAACAACTTAGATCAGTAGGAAAGGTGTGTTGGACCTGGGTGAGAGAGGAGCATGGTCTCGTCCCAGGGCCGCAGAAGCAGCTGCTTTCAAAGCTCTTGGGCCACAGACAGTGGGGCGATTGAGCAGCTGATCAGAGGGGGATTGTAGGGATCTCTTTGCTGCTGCTGAGGTAGTATTCTCTTGCTTTATCCTTGCTTGGATCTGGGTCTCAGTACTGGGTGGCAGTCCTGAGGCAGGGAGTAGTACTGGTATGGTGGAGTTTGTGTCAGTGGTGGAGAGGGAATCCTCCTCACAGTTCCAAGGCAGAAAAGAGTGCTTGTAGTCACTCACAGACCACAGCACAGGTCAGGAGAGGAGTAAACACATCTCCTTTGATCATACCACCTTGGAAGAAGTGAAAATTTACAGGTCTCTAGAAGTATCTCTGAAAACAGCTGCACAAAACCACTGAAACTTGGGATAGTACAACCTCCACACTGGAAGCAGAATCCCACCTTAACAAAGAATTAAAAAGTCAAGTACTTGGCTGGGAAAATGAGAAAACATCAGAAAAAAATTAAGACTATAGAATCTTACTTTCGTGGCAAGGAAGATCAAAACATACAACCAGAAGAGAACAAAATCAAAGCCACTACATCTAAAACCTCCAACAAAAATATGAATTGGTCTCAGGCCATGGAAGAGTTCAAAAAGGATTTTGAAAATCAAATAAGAAAAGTAGATGAAAATTGGGAAGAGAAATGAGAATGATGCAAGAAAATCATGAAAAATGAGCCAAAATTTCTTTCTAAAGGAGTACCAAAAAAATGCTGGGGTTGGGGAGGGGGAGGAGGAGGGAGAAAGGTGCCTTCCATTTACTCTGAAGAGCTAATTCAGGCCAGTCTCAAGGTCCTGACACTATTCCTTCCGAGTTTTCACTTCCCTGCTGGCACTCTTCCTTTCTGCTACTTTCCAGTAATTTCCACTCATCCTTTAATGCCCAGTCCAAGTCTATCTTTTCCATGAAGCCTTCCCCAAATGCTCATATCAGTCTGAAACTTCTCACCCTTTCTGATCTCCTTAACGTCTCTTATTTTGTTACTTATTCAAAGTTAATGTTGTTATAGCCTTATTCTATATGTTTCATGGCTTGCCAAGAAGCAAAAGTTGAACAACTCAGCTTTACATTAATATCCCTGAGACACTAAATGATACAGAAAAGAAAAAGATCTTGACTTGATTATTCAGTTACTTCTTGATTAAAGTAATGAAGGGCATGGTTGGGTTGGATAGAGAGTAGATCAAAAAGACATTCTTAGAAGAGGAACCTATACAAACTTGCAAGAGCTCTTAAACCTGACTCAATTGAAAGTGGGAGACAGAACTGAGAGTATGTCTTTGGAGCCAGAAGCCTCGGGTTCAAACCCCAGCTTTGTTACTACCAACATGACTGGGAAAGTCACAACTTCTCAGGGGTTCAATTTCTTCTTTGATTAAATGAGGAGTTTGGATTAGATGACATCTAAAGCCCCTTCTACCCCTAAATCTATGATGATCTCTACCAGTTTGGGAGCTGGTGGAGAAGCATGATGTATGGAAGAGTTATAGAAAAACATGGACAAAAATCACACAAAATATGACATGGAGAAGTGGCCAACTATCAGTGAAGAAGGTGAGTATCCACCTTGATGGAGACACCAAACTACCAAGTTTTGTTTGTCAGTCATGTTTCCCCAAAGAGACTGTGAAGACCCTGTGGACAGGTACTTTGTCTTCTTTTTTTGTCTCTGATAATCATATGAGGCAGTGCTGATGAATCAACAACTATTTGTTTAGATTTGAATTAGAAATGTTCAGACTGCCTGGGTGACCACTTTGGGAAAGGTATTTATCTTAGGTGTCAGGATGTGTATTAGTATATTATCCTTATTTCTCAGTTTCCATAGTCCCTGATGAGAGATGCTCTAGGCATGTAGTAAATTGGCTTGCCAGGCCTTTGGGGCTATTTTATTTTAATGGAAACTCTCTAAGCTCCCAACACCTAATCCCAAGTGCTTATCAGTTTCTGTGGTAGCTTTGTAAAGTTGAAGAAAAAAAAAAGGGAAGAAATCAACAGGCAATTAGGTGGCACAATGGATAGGGTGCTGGATTTGGAATCAGGAAGACTTGAATTCAAATGTGACCTTAGACATTTATCAATTGTATGATCCTGGGCAAGTCACTTATAACTTCTGCCT
This sequence comes from Pseudocheirus occidentalis, assembly GCA_028646575.1. NCBI lineage: Eukaryota > Metazoa > Chordata > Mammalia > Diprotodontia > Pseudocheiridae > Pseudocheirus > Pseudocheirus occidentalis. The sequence goes on from CM053593.1 coordinate 64,175,167, forward strand.
CAAGCAGCTTCCTCTTCTGGAAGATAGGGATGATAAAAATGAGATAATATTTGATGAGTGCTTTGCAAACTTTAAAGTGATATGTAAATGCAAGCTATTATTATTGCAAAATGGCACAGATTGTAGGCAAAGCTAACCCCAAATAGCAGCTCTTTCTCCCACTGCCAAAAGATAATTGACCAGAAGACACCACTTGGCCTTCTCTGGTACAGCTCCAGTTTTGTTTTGTTTTGTTTTGTTTTCCAACAGCTGCATTTTCTGATTCTTCCAAGGGAAAATTAACAAGATCATTCTATCTCAGTCATCAAGTATTGCCAAGGGGTCTAAACCCACAGAAACCTAATTTTCAGATCTGAGCTATTTTTGGATTTAAGCCCTAGAAAGGGTTGCTGTTTTCCTAAGAAAGATGTGTTTGCTTTAAAATTACTGTCTAGCAATTTGATTTAGGGCCTTCTTCCTGTCCCTTGTCTTGATGTCTGCCTTTTGTCCAGAGGGCATAGGAAGAAATGGCTTTCTGCCAGTCATTTATATTAACACTGGCACTTAAGTCACCTTTGATTGCAATTAGGAAAAGAGCAAATTGTTCCAGACTTGAACCTACCTTCCAGAGACTTTTCTCAGTTCATTAACAATCTCCACACATTCACAGGAAGTCTCTGAGGCCACAAGGGAGAACCTGATAACAACTCTGGTGAGCATTTATCCTGATCCCTTGCCTTTCAGCCATTCTTTAAAAACAAATAAACAAAAAAATAAAACCTGATGAGGGTAACCAACTCATCCAAGTCTCTCAGCCGAGGCCAATATAAATCAGGCAATTCATGAATCCAGAAAAAGCACAGAAAGAAAAAAAAGTCAGAAAATAGCTAGTCAGCCCCCTACTCAAATATATACATTGTCTCCAGGATAAAGTATAAAATTCTCAACCTGGCTTTTAAAGTCCTCCACAATCTGGTTCCCATCACACTTTCCAATTTTATTTCAAACAAGTCTTCGTGGCTCATTTTATTCTACTCAAACGAGCCTGCTAGCTATCCCCCATATAAAGGAGGGAGATCAGGCAGTTTCTGATCAAACCAGGTAGTTTTCCTGATCAACATGATAAGACAGTATTAAAAGGTTTCCTAAATAACACGATAGCATTATAAGGTGTTGCCCATTAAGTGAAGGCAACTACTGTGACTCATGAGAACTTCTATTATCTGGCAGGTTATGGTTGTCACACATCTCAGGCTATAAAAAACAAACCAGCCCCTCTCTGGAGATAGTTAAATCTTAGAAGTCAGCCTTTAAGGAAGTCTTGAGCTCTTGAGAACACCTTATTCTCTCCTTCTCCATTAGCAATAGCATCCTGCAGCAGAAGCACATGCGTGTTGAGGGAATCTGAGGCCATTGCTTTCTGAATTCAAACTTTCTTTGTAGAGAGTTGAGAAAAATCTGGGATCTGGAGATGTTTGGAATCAGGACCCTGCTGTGTGGGAGATAATAGGTTTCAGAGTTGAGACTACAAAAGACTATATCTAGGGAGGGTTCTACTTATTTCTGAAATAGCAAGGTAGTACCCTAGCCAAGGACAAGGGCAAAGTCACAAACTAGAGATGGCAGAGACCACAGGGCAACAGAGATTGTACATCCTTCTTCTTCCATTGATAATGTGAGGGATAATTTGCAGTGAAGCTTCCCCATTCTGAAAAATCAAATCTAGAGTGACGTCAGTGTCCACTAGGTCTAAGTTTAGAGGTCACCTGACCTTACAGGAATCTGGGAGTTAGAGCAATGGAGACCCTCCCCAGTGCCACTTCAGCACAAGATATGCCAAATAAGAATAAATTGCTTTCCTGGCCTTGCATTGGACACATGTTTCCATGTCCTTTGCCTCTGAGATAGATTTGTGCCCTTAGGTTGTGGGCCAGTCTCCCTACCAATAAGACTCAAGGCCATTTGGGGAGATTGGGTTTCTGCATTAGAAGATTATATAACCATGGGCTGGTTTCTACCTATTGTTCCCTCCCTGGCAGACACCATTTGAGCGATGGGGCAGAGTCCTTTCTCATAAGAAATAATAAAGACCTTTTCTATCTCAGATTCAGACTCTGAACTCTTTCATTTCACACAATAGGTATGGTTTGTGAAGGATTATTGCCTGAGATTATGAGAATGTTCTATTGTAAATCTTTCTGCCTAGACTATGCTATTCCATTAAAAGTCTTTGCATTAAAATAACTGTCTTATTGAAAAGTAAACACATTAATGGGGGCTAATGAGCTATAGCTATTGGGAGATAGATTTACAAATTGCCTTGAACCAGTACTTTGTTTTCACTTACTTGCATAGATGAATCCTACCAGCAGACTATAAGCCCCTTATGAATATAAACTGATTTTAAAAAATCTTTTCATCCCCAACATGTAGGACAATGTCTTACAGTTTTTTTAAAAAAATTTCAGACCTATGATTTCATCTACATGGCATGACCCCAGGGGTATGTGATCAACAAGATCAAAGGTTGGTAATACATGGTGCATCCATAGCCAGTCATGGGCCTTATCTACAATCAACCACACCAACCTTTACATATGTCAACCTAACATTCCCCCATTCCACTTCCTCCCATTGTGCAAGCTCCCAACTTTCCTTCTTCCAAAATAGACTTTGGATCCTCAGGGCAGTTACAATCTAATCCTGACTTGGGCACCATGGGAACTGTTAGGAAATTCCCTTCATCCCACCACCCCAAGAGGATGTCTGCCCTTTTCTTTCCCCTGATAGCAGTGTTAGACACCTCCCCCCAAAATATATCTCTATATATTTATATATGTATGCATATATATATGTATTGTGTATATATATGTGTGTGTATATGTGTATACACACACATATATATGTTGAAGGCCACTGATTTAGTTGAATCTTTTCACTTTACTACAGATAGGATAACTGAGGCCCAGAAAGTTTAGGCGATTTGCCCAGGATCAGACAGCAGGTTAGAGACTGGAACCCAGCTCTCCACATTCTCACCAAGTAGGCATTCCTCAGAGGCTACTGACTAGGTCTCTCACTGCTTCTAGCCCTCTGGGACAGTTTGAGATGGGCTAAGGAAAGGCAGCAGAGAAAGGAACCCTTGTCTGCCTAGATAAGGAATGCAATACTTTCTTTTTTCCCTTTATTAAAGCTTATGACCTAACCCCAAATCCCAGTCTCACAATAGAATGATTCTTTAAAGACAAAGTCACCCTTTATCCCCACTACCCTCCCCACCCCACCCCCAGCCTTTTTATGGCAGCAGAAACATATTGTTTCTGTAGTCTTTAAAGAGAACTTTTTTTTTTTTAATCACAGCAGACTGAAATAACAAACCAATTTGCAAGTAAAAGAAGGTGCTGATGGGGGAAGGGGAATAGAAACTGCCTCATTGGAAAGGGGAAGGAGTTACTTTCAGCCTAGAGCCATTAAATCGGGAAATGGAAATTTATGTCTTTAGGGCCAAGGCTATGGAACTGGATTGCATAGAGTCCCCTTCAACCTCTTCCCATCCCCTACCCCCAATCTCCCAGGTGATCTGAATAGACCATGGCTTAATCCACTGAGCAGCAACCATCACCTAGGCCAAATCTTCCCTAAGGATTTTTATTTTTTCAAATGTCTCATTAGATAAACCAACTAATCACTGTCTAAAACTGTAGAATTCATTCTGGGGTCAGCCAGACTGCATATGCCTTAAATTTCAGAATGTGTTTAACTGGGATTCCCTCTGGCCTTGTTAGAAATGGAAGAGTTTACTTTTAAAAGTCCAAGGAAAGATTGTCAAGGACCTGCAGGAGTCTGGATAAGAAATTCTTTTCCAGGTGATAAAATCAGGCCACACAGATACCAAGCTTCAAGGTTTGGGCACTATCAGCTAAATCTGACATCCACTGCTTTGAAATTACATTTTAGGAAGTGAGGACAGAAAGGGTTCAGGCAGATTGGGGTGGGGGGAAGAGTTGAATTTTCTATGTGAGTGGAAGAAAGACCCATTGTGTCCTATGGGAGGGCTAAACCGAGGAGTGAGACTTGGGGGCTCAGCAAGACATTGGGAGTGTGGCATGGAGAACTGAATCATGAATATATAAATCTCATAATTTTCAAACTGAGGCAAATGAGAAGATAATTTAAAAAAAAACTCTAACTGGCTGTTTGCAGAGATACATTGAAAAATAGCAAAAGATGCTGTGCCTTTAAAAAAAAAAGGCAGACGTTGGGACGGCCACATTGTTTGCTTCCGTGTGCATTGTTCCAAGAAGAAGGGCCATAATTGGGGCCTATCGTTCATTTATTTATTAATTCATTCAGTTCATGGTAAGAAGATGCACATAACCACAGCTTCGTGGATAAAAGTCATTAGTCAACATGACTTCCCAAATGATCAGACATGGATGGGGAGGAAAGATTTGAGAGAAGGAAGGAAACAAGCATTTATTAAGTGCCTATTATTTGCCAGCTACTGTGCTAGGTGCTTTACAAATATTATCTCATTGGGAGGAAGCTACTATGAACCCTATTTTGCAACTGGGGAAACAGACTAGACTTGAACTCAAGTCTCCCTGATTCCAGGCCCAGGGCTTCATCCACTGTGCCGCCTAGCTGACTGCCTCTGAATTAAAGAGCATTCTAAAGTAATAGCTGGCATTTCTATAGGGCTTTACTGTTCACCGTGCCCTTTTACAGATATTATCACAATTTCAGCCTTACAAAAATCTTAGGAGGAAGCTATTATAGGAGCTGTTTTTCCCATTTTACAAATGAGGAAATGGGTGCTTCAGGGAAACAGCTAGTCCTCAGATCTAGTTTTTCTAACTCTAAATAAAATGTTCTTTCCATTATACCACCAGAGAGGTACTGCATTCAGAAGAGAGGTTTACTAGCTCACAGACCACTCTTTTGTTCTTAATGGCAGGACAAGTAAACAAATTAATTCTCACAATAGGTGACTGAGCTTCCAACACACTTTGTGAACATCTGTATTGTTAATGTATTTTTGCTTAATGGAAAGATGTGTGTGTGTGTGTATTTGATTAAAGTAAGATTGTTAACCCTTGTTAACCCTTTTTGAGTTGCTTTCCTTTAGAAAAGCAGATCAAAGAACCTATGCTAGCAGCTATCCTGGATATACTAGGGTGCTTGCTGTTACACTTGGTTAAGCAGTTAGAGTTAGAGTACTTAGAGCTGAGGGAGAGAGAGGAAGCAGGCAGCAAGCTGTGAGTGTTGTGTGTGGGAAGGCCCTAGCAGAGGGAAGGCTTGGGGATAGCGATGCCTTCTGCAATGTTATTGTGTATAGAATTCTTTGTTGCTATGATGGATTTGGCTTTCTGGTGTTGGGATTCAGCTTTCTTGTATGTATAAATGTTTTGGTTCTGACTTCCATGTCTAGAGTCTGTTATATTTTGTGATTCAAACTTGGGAATATGCTGGCATATTCAGAGCAGTTGCTTTGGGTATCACATTGGTGAAATAAAATCAGTGTCTAGGGCCATGTTGAAGTTGTAGCCATTGAGGCAAGACATGTACGTTTACAAAGTTGGGAATAGAGTGAAGGGTTGGAGGTAGAACAAGTGGTGATTAGAATGTGGTCAAGAGTTGATTTGGAGCCCTTAACTTACAGCCTTTAACAAGAATGTCAATCCTAGTCTTCTGTACATGATCTAAGGGTGAAGCCAGCAACTGGCAGGAACTGAGTATTCTGTAATATAATTTGAAACCTCCTCAGATAGATTAAGTGAGGAAAAGTCCCTATCAGGAGGTTCCCATGAAAGAAGGCTTCAGAAGCATTCAGAAGCATTATATGATAAATTAAAGTCAACAACTGAACATGTAGGTATCAGTCTGAGAAGCTAGGAGCAGAGAGTAGTGTTTGGATTAGAAGCCATTTCCAGACTTAGAACAACAGTAGAGTGGCCTCCCTGGGGCTAAAGCCAAGGGTTCATGTTGTATGGGATGAGTGAAAACTTCTCAATTTGGGATTGTTAACTTCCCTTTTTCCTTCTCTATTGCTGCTGTCAATTACTTTCATTTTTCTTTGTCTGCATTTTCCACCTCGATGGGCCCCTCCTTCTGGCCAGTGGGTGTCAGAAAAAGCCCAGGCTCACTCTTCCTCCCTTGCTTTGGGACCCTCCCCCTCCTTTTCTTGCTGTCACATTTGGGGAAGAATTTGGTGAAGTCTGTCTCTCAACCAATGAGAGGAGACAGTTGGGAAAGGGGCTTGACGAAATTAGGGTATAAATTCTTGCACTGTCTTTTGTAACACGCCTCTTCTCCATGATGAGTCATGGGGAAGACCACCCTCTTCTCCCGGGGAAGAGAATAAACTCCTGTTCTTATCCTAAGAGATCTCTGTGTTTATTTTTTCACTAAATTAAGGATGATGGTTATTTTTCATCCCAAACAATGTGGTGCTGGTCTTGGCTCCCAGTGCACTGCGATGAGCTCTTCCTGTCCGCCTGCGGGGCCGCCTTCAGGGGGAGCTTTGTTTCTCTCTCACTTTGTGGGTTCTGTACCTCTACAATTTGTTTAGAGTCGTATTTTATAGGTGTTTGAGGGGGTTATGGGGGAGCTCACGGAGTTCTGCTTCTACGCCGCCATCTTGACTCCACCCCCCCACTCCATTCAATTTTCAATGTGAGCATTGACACCTCAGAAAACCATGAACCTCCTATGACATTTTAAAAGTTTGAAAGACATAATTTCTGGGTAATTAATCATCTTGTTAATCATGCTAGCAAAAATTAATAAAAGGATGAGCATTTTAGACCAAAGACAAATCATGGAACCCACTCAATGCTCATATGCCCTTGGACGAGAGTGGAGGGTGGAAATCCTGAGGGTGGAAATCAATTGGTTAATAATTATTGAAAGAATGAATATTATAATATAATGAGAGATGGACCTATTCTAAAGAAGATCTTGGGACACATGACACTGATCACCTAGTCTTGGTAAAAGACTTATCAATATCCATATCAAAGAAGGGATCCATTTCTACCCCAGACCTGTCTGACTAACCCACAATGAGCAGGAATCCACCAATTCACCTTGACTTGGAATTTCTTTATACTCTTTGATTAGATCTTAGCCTTCCTGGTTGGTCTTACCCAAGATTTCTTACACCGGTTAATTTCTAGATGGGAAAGTGGAAAACCTTTTATTCCTAATTCAATATAAGAAAGAAATAATCATTTCTCTCACTATAAATTAGGGCTAATTTGCTATTTTGTTGATTGGACTTAAGAAAGTGATTAATAAAAAGCTACTAATGTTGATTAAACCTAAAAGTGTGTCCCATGCACACAGCCCTAGTCCAGAGCTAATTGTTACACTGCCAGCAAAGCATCATGCATGCTGAAGACACTTAAATATCTGTTCAATTGTATGAACTTACAATTAGAAAGCAAGTACTAGAGGTCAAAACAGCTAGTGAGTCAGAAACGAGACATGTGGTGAGAAAGCTGAAAAGAGAGAAGCATCAAAGTTCGAAGAAAGCAATTGGTTAGGAACCAGACCAGAGAATATTCAGAGTTAAAAAGCAAAAAAGAAGGTTTAGAAATTTGGGTATTCAGAACAACAAGCTGAGCCTTCAAGAAACCTTGGAATTGAGAGAGATCTTGTCTCTTAGATATTTCCTGGTGGGGAGAGCCAATCCTGAGGCAGGTTCAGCCTAGGATCTTCAAGTGGAACCAGGTTAGTCCCATAAGTCATCTGAATGGAAGAGTATGATAGTAATTGATTGCAGTGACAGAAAACAGTTAAAAAAAAAAAGACCTGTGACCTTCCAGTAGCAAAGGTAGTAAAAGGGTAGACAATAATGTCACAATGGGGCATAAGTAAGAATGAAGACAGAGCAGTTTTCTTTTTCATACACATTTACATTTTGAAAGAGTTGTATCTAAGTGTCCCTAGTGAGAAGAAGCCTCTTCAATGATCCAGTTTATTTTGGACAAACAAGATAATTCAGGTTCTCAAATAGCCTGAGGAATCCAGTTTGTATTCTTGAAAGAATCGTAAATATTCATCTTCATTTGTGGGCAGCTTTCCTTTGCATCTGAGCAACCAAATGAAAAACACTGCTCAACTTAACTTGGAGAACCAATTAGGCCATTGGGATATATTAGAATGTTCAATCTGGAAAGGATCCACTCACTTTACAGGTGAAGAAACTGAGACCCGGAGAGGGAAAATAACTTGTCCTAGGTCACACAGCATGTTATTAGTAGGACCAGAACTACACCATGCCGCCTAGTGGAGCAAGAAATCCAACACTTATCTGACCAAAGTGGACAATCAGTTGATCAAGATGGCAGAGCTAGCGTGTGTAGCCATTTATCTAACTAGATAAAACATATACGGCTATCCCTTCCACATGGCGACTTTCTCCATTGTGGTTTTGATATACTTTGGGTTGGTTGGCATAAGAAATTAAATGGGAATTTGGGGGGAGTTTTGCAGAAACCACAGAAAACACATAAAAATGAGTAGATGACACAGAAAAAGATTAGAAACTCAGACATGCACAAAAATACATGTATAGTATTGTGTAATATCAACATATTTTATCTTCTAATATCATAATAGTTCTGGTTTCTTCTCTAGTACAAAGGAAGAGCCAAAAAATTTTACACAGATCTTCTACATTGTGGGAGCATTGCCCCCCTAACCAGAGATATGGAAGGGATAAGTATATGTGACAGTGTTTGGGATGAAAAAAACCTCATCTGTAATTTAATTTAAATAAAAAAACACACAGAGATCTCTTAAGATAAGGACAGAAATTTATTCTCTTCCCCGGGAGAAGAAGGCGATCTTCCCCATGACTGATCATGAGAAAGAGGCACCCCAGGTGTGGCAAATGAAGTTTTTAAACCCTAACACAGCAGGGTCTTATTTCCCCCTTTGTCCCTCACTCCCATTGGTTGGGGGAACAAGCTCAGGCTGTCCCTGACTCCCACTGGCTGGGAGAAGGGACTCACAGAGGCGGGAAAGCAGACAAAGGACTGAAGGTGGGCATAGAAAGACTCCTGAAAGGGCTTGCTGCTGATTGACAGCACCAATGGAGGAGGAAGAGCGAAGTTAACAACCCAAAACTGCCTGAGAAGTTTTCATTCCCCCCCCCCCGACGATAGTTAGAAACAAGAACAGAGGTTATAGCTGATAGTCAGTAATGTGTTAATGTCCAGTCTTAACTTGATGGGTTGGTTAATGATCACTGTCAATTAAAACACTTGAAAATGGCTGAGTGAAGAGAAAAGGCACTTTCAGCTCTCCATCATGATTTTTAGCATGCATGTTCCAATTCCACAAACACTGAAGTGTCTACTATATACTGTTCACTAGAAAAATATATATAAAAAAGAATATGACACAGTCCCTGACCACTAGGAGCTTCCAATCTGGTAGTGGAGATGGGATAGATACATAACTACAATTCAAAATAGAATATGATAAATGTTGAACAGAAGCTTTCTGAGTTTTCACTGACTTGGTGTCTATACAATTCAAAATGCTGAACCTTTGTCTATTGTCAAAAATTAGCTATAACATGTAGAGGCAGCAGTATGGTATGATGGAAAAAGATCTTTTGGGGAACTAGGGGACCTGGTCACTTACTACCTGTATGATCATGGACAAGTTACCTCATGTCTCCATGTCTTCTATGTCTCTATGTTTTCCTCCTTTGGAAAATAAGGGGATTAGATGAGATACCCTCTGAAATCCCTTCCAGCTATAAACCGTGAGATCAAGGTAGAGTACATTCATTCTCAGAACCTACAGCTCCTTTTGTAATGCATGGGGCAGACCTTTCTTTGTATTTAAACCTTATATTTACTTTTTAGAGAGAAAGTCATGCAGATCACTTAAAAGTTTTTTGTATTCATTTTTAAAGTAACATTTCATTTTTCTAATGGATTTCCAGCATATTGTAAAACCCTTTCAGAAGTATCCCTTGGAAGAAGTTTTGTGGTTGTTGTAATTTCAGTCATGTCTGACTCTTTGTGACCCTGTATGGGGTTTTCTTGGCAAAGATACTGGAGTGGTTTGCCATTTCCTTCTCACACTCATTTTACAGATGAGGAAACTGAGGTAAACTGGGTTGTGACTTACTTAGGGTCACACAGCTAGTAAGTATCTGAGGTCAGATTTGATCTGTCCACTACCTCACCTAGATGCCCTAGGTTAGTGTCAATAATTCCATTTTTCAGATGAAGAAACAGATTCAGAGACACCCACTGAATGCCCGAGCCACTGTCAACCCCGTTCCTAAGTTCTGAGTTGTACTATTATTGTGTCAGTGAACTAGAGAAGTAATTAAAAACTCTGAGAAAAAAATTGCCCATCGCTCTTTATCAGCATTCTTTGTGACGTGTGAAAATCATATATTATCTACATGCATCAATCCCCCAGGGGGCAGAACAAGTAAATAATTTTAAAGTGGTAGAAAACAAGAGAGGTTCATTTTAAATGGAATAATCAGGGCTGTGATTTATATGCACAATATTTTATTGTCTTTTTTCTTAATTTAAATTTAAAATGGATGCAGTTCTTTGGATTAAAAAAAACGGCTTGTGAGTTATTATAAAGATTCAGTATTTCATGGGATATATCAAACACTGCTAAATATTTAACAGTACATAAATATTTCAAGAGAAACGCGAATACTTAGCGATGGAGTTTAATCTCAGTGATTGTGGGAATGAGCACTCCACTTCTCTGTGGGTTAGGAGATAAAGGGGTGGAAGAATGTTGGGTAGTAAAATACTGGAGAAACCCAATTCCCCAATAGCAGAGAGATATGATTTGGGAGGGAGGAAGTGTTTAGATGTACTAATAATTTAAGCAACACATTGAGCACCACAGTTTTATTTCTAGAATGGAAATGTGGTCTATGTTAACATTTAGAGCCCTAGATGCCCCCAAGTAGCACTGGAGCAAAAATTGCCCAGCCAAGAAAGGGAGACATTCTTGCCTACATCCTGACTTCTTGGGAAATCTGACATGGAGAAAGAGAAGAAATAGAATGGCAGATTTAGAGGTGGGAGAAGTCTGGAGGTCATCCACCTAGTCCAACTCCCTAACTGTACAAATAAAGAAACTGGGATTCGGAAAATTGTGACTTATTGAGTTGTTCACAGAAAATAAGTATCAAACCTTAGAATTAGAACCCAAGTTCCAAGTCACCAAATCTTGTGCTCCAGGGTACCTTATGTCTATAAAATCACTGAAGAATGAATAAGATGAACATGGGCTTGTTCACCAAATTAAGAGTCAAACAAAATGATGGCCTTTGAAACTTGAAAGAGCTATGTTTAGGATCAAGAAAGGACCTACTATGCTAAATATCAAGCTTAGCAAATTCATTAATGCCAACCTATGATACAGTACAATAAATAAAAAGAATTGCCAAAAATGTTGGCAAATATGCTGGTGTAAAATCTGCAATTAACTGTTTTTGAAAATAAAACTTATTGATATCTTCTATCTTTACACTATCTCAATTTCCTTTTATAACAAAGAATTTCCTTTAAAAGAGGAAGAAAAAAGATAAAAAAGAATAGAAAAATGAGCAAAACTGATCAACAGATTAAAAAAAATTTTGACAATACATGGAATGTTTCACATCCATGGACCTCCCACCTTTGTAAAAGTGTTGGGCATGTGGTTGGGGCAGAAGAGGTATCTGCTCATGTCTCTTCTTCAGGGCCAAACTTGCTCATTGTAAATTTGCAACATGTATTTTTTGTTGACTTGTGGTTATTTTTTTTTCCATTTATACTGTTATAATCATTGTATAGATTGTTTTCTTGGCTCTGCTTATTTCACTTTTAATCAGTTAGTGAAAGTCTTTCCATGTTTCTTTGTATGGTTATTGTTTCTTACAGCACATTACATTCATGTGCCACAATTTATTTAGCTATTCTTATATCAATGAGAATCTTAGTTTCTAGTTCTTTGCTAACACACACACACACACAGACACACACACACACACATATACTATACAAATCTTGATGTATATACAAGGTGAGGATTTTCTTTTTATCAGTTATCTCCTTGGTATACATGCCTAGCAGTAGAATCTCTAGGTCAAAGGATATGAACTTTTTAGCCATTTTATTTGCATAATTCCAAATTGCTATGCAAAATAGTTGTACTGATTCACAGCTCACAATATATTATTATATCCCTTTTCTATAACCATTCCAACATCAACTATTCTCATCTTTTATCATCTTTGCACCCCAATTGATGCCAACCACATGCTCAACTTTCCATTCACAAAGGATGACCCTGCTGCTCATAAACCTTTTCTTAGAACTCCTATCAAAGACAGGCTATTGGACCAGATACAAATTGTGGGTCTAAAAATATGATCATCTGTATATTCATATGTTCTTCTAAACCTGGAATGCATTCACTTCGTATTGTTACCTCACAGAATCATCTTTCCCTCAAATTCAGTTAAATGCCACCTTCTTCATGAAATCTCCCTTAAATGATATCCTGAGTTATTAGCACTCTCTCCTTCCTCTCTTTTTCTTTACTATATTATCTATTCACATTGTATTACTCTTCCCCACTCCCATAAAATGTAGGTTCCTTGAAAGCAGGAACTATTTCATTTTTGTTGTTGAAAACCTAATATTTAAATTTAATTGAACTGAGGAAAGGTCAAAAATACTTGCCCAATACAATATAGTAAAAAGAACAAGAAGTTATGAGATCTAGTTTCCACCCCTCACATTCCATTATACACTAGCTATGTGACTTCAAAGCAGTCAATTAACCTCTTTGAGCCCCAATTTCACAATTTGTAAAATGTAGACAATAATTTTTGTGCTGTCTATCTCAAGTGCTCTTTGTAAGGATCAAATAAAATCAACATTAATGTACTTTGCAAAATAAAAAAGTACTACACAGATGGAAAGTAGAATGATTATAGGTGAAATTTTGGCTGAATTTACCAAAAAAGTCACTTTTTAAAAATTCAAAAGAACACAAATACATGCATGCACACAAGTGCACAAGCCCACACATACACAACATCCATTTGGAATATTCCCAAATGTCCAGAGATTCTAGAAAATGACTGGTGAGTTTCATGGAAATATGAAAACTGGCTTACAATGTAATAAAAGGAAGTCCATTCTCATATTTCTTTTCAACACTGGTTTCCTAAGGGAGTCTTTGATTCATAGGGAATTCTGAGTATGCTCTGGGAAATTGTTATAGATCTGGGCAAGCAAGAAGGGGTGACTGAAGAAATCCACGGGGAACATGGCCTTGATAAAGGAGGACAGGATCCTATTCTTTGCAGATTGGTGAGAAGAGTTGCAGGCTAGAAGTCTTTTTGAATGTATCTGTTAGGTTGTTCAGATGAATTTAAGTCAAACCACTGAAATAGTGGGACCTCTCTGGCATTGGTGAAGCCACTTCGTCTCTTCTTGTATTATTACATTTGTATGAATCTGTGTACATGTCCTGTGCCTCTTAGGAGAAGAACTCCTTGAAGGCAGATGCTGTATAATTCATCTTTGTATTCTTCAGTATCCACCACAACACTTTAGATTCTAAAGTTTAGAGGCTACAGACTTTTCATATGTCTGTGATGAAGGAATCTTAGTCTCTTTATGATCTTAAAGGGTGAATGGAATAAGCATTTACAGAGCATCTACTGCATGCTAGGCACTGTGCAAATACCTCATTTGGTCCTCACAACAACCCTAGGAGGTAAGTGCTAGAATTACCTCCATTTTCTAGTTGAAGAAACTGAGGCAAAAGAAGAATAAGTGACTTGCTCAGGGTCAAATAGATAGGAAATGTTTGAGTTCTGATTCAAATTCAGGTCTTTCTGACTCTAGGACTAACTCTATTCATTCTGTCACCTAACTGCCCATTTCATGGATATTAAAGATATCCAAATAATAAAGCCAAATACTCTCTATAACAATGCATGAACATTTTATTAGCAAAGGTCAATTACAACAAAATCTATGAGACTTAGTGACTTCTTTTGTTGTATTAAATATTATTTAAAATTAGTGGTTCTTTGGAAATTTTTCTCCAAGAATTTTCATTATTATGATGTATTTATACTAGGATTTGATCTTCTTTCTTTTTCTTTAGGATTTTTATTGCCAATTCATGGCAAACTAAAATTCTTTAAAAAAAATTCCACCTAAAAGCATTGGCTAAATACATGTATTTGATACTATCACCAAATATTTATTGTATACCTACCTGATACAGGTACTAGTGGCTGGAAGAGTTATAAAGATTATAGTATTTAAACTTAAGTAGAGGGGTGTGTGTGTGTGTGTGTGTGTGTGTGTGTGTGTGTGTGTGTGTGTGTATTTTAAGATTTCATCCCCCACTCCCATACATACACATGAACCTCTCTTTTATTTGTGTAGACGTCCAAAGATTACTCTCCCAGCCTCTGGCAGCACCAACGCATAAAGCAATATAAAAAATATTTCTCTTTTGTCTCTGGTTTCCTCTCCAATATCAGAGAATGTCACTGAACTAGAGAATCCTCAATTAAAGTGCTAACAGGTATTACTCTTCAATTCATCTCCATAAATCAAATTGTTCATTTTTCCTGTCTGGTTTTGTAGATAGGAATAGCACACTAAGATCACTATAGTTTTTAAATATATATATTTTTCCTGATAAGCAACAATTCAAACTTCCAGTGAGTTCCTAATTCTCTTGATTCTGATAGCTCCAGACCCAGAGGCTCAAGCATTAAGGATGTGGGCAACCAAAATGAAACACTTGAAGGGGGAACAAAAGGGAGGAAAGCTATGGAGATGTCCACACCATTCTTTGTTGTGATCTGCTATTTGATTTGGAAATGATCTTAGAAAGGAAAGGATTTTGCTCTTAACAATAATCTCATAATTCTAACCCAAAAAAAGCCCATAAAATCAGTGGGGGAAGGGGATGTGAAGATGGGGGATGATATAAATCAGTCAGAATGGTTTCTATGAACAAAACAA
This sequence comes from Pseudocheirus occidentalis, assembly GCA_028646575.1. Lineage (NCBI taxonomy): Eukaryota > Metazoa > Chordata > Mammalia > Diprotodontia > Pseudocheiridae > Pseudocheirus > Pseudocheirus occidentalis. The sequence continues at coordinate 64,190,193 of CM053593.1, forward strand.
TTGGTATATTGACCAAGTTGTTTGTTTTTATTGCAGTCATTCTGGCATCCTAAAGAGAGATAGCTTTGGGTTTGGAGACTATGCCAATTAACATGCATCATTTGTGCTATTTCCATCAGAGGAAATCTATCACAGTCAGAGGTTTGAGAATCTAACTGGCTGCTACCACAGTGAGGGGCAGCTACTAGAATTGCTTATGAGACTGTGTCAGCAGCATCCTATTACCTAGATTCAAGATTGTCTTTCTAACCCACTCTAGGACCTCATCTATATTTTTACTAAAAAAGATAAAACCTTCCTCCTTCTTTTATTGCCCAATTTCAATAAAGTCAATGGATTTCCTTGAACAGGTAGCTCAGAAAAATCCATCTGGATCCTGCTGAGACCTTTAATTGCAATAATTCCCTTTCAGATGTCCTAACCTTCAAGGGGCTTCTCAGTCTAGGTAAAGCATTCTCTTAACATCCTTTCTTTGGTTAGAAAACAAAGCTCTATTTTTTTGGTGGAGGGGAATAGAAGGAATATGTGGATAGAGAATTAAAGAGCTTTTTAGCTACTAGAATCCTGTGATACAAATAAGGTAAAGCAAATCATGTCTGGATGGGTCAAATTGCTTCTGCATTCTATAATCCAATCAAATTGTTCTACAGATATAGTCTTAGCCTACAATTATAAGTGCAATTTAAAAACTAACAACAAAATGCCAATCCTTTGGCAAACATATTTTTAAAACAAGGAACTGATACTGGAGATTACCAACCGACTCAAAGAAAAATAGAATTGAAAAAGAAGTTAAATATCATCTAGTCCATGGGTTTTTAACTTGGGAGCTATTAACTTACTTAAAAAAAAAAATATATATATATATATATATATATCTACAATTGCATTTCAGTATAATTGATTTCCTTTATAAACCTATGTATTTCATTATATGCGTTTTAAATACATTATTCAGAGAAGGGTTATATAGGCTTCACTGAACTGCCAAAAGGGTCCATAATGCAAAAAAGTGTAAGAATCTCCAATCTAGTCCAACCCCCTCATTTTAGAGAAGTAGAACTGAGGCATGACAAATTGAAAGGACTTGCCCAAGGTTACAGTGACAGAGAAGGGACTAGAATCCGAGCCTCAGTGACTTCCAGATTACTATTCTTTCTAATATGCCCTTCTGTATCCCCATATTTAGGGAATATATGTCACAGCTCTTAAATTCTAAGCCACAAAAGGAAATAAATATAAAAACTCCTCTTTCTCTTTCACAAAAGTCCTACTCATCTGCCTCATCATGCCATGAAGGTGATGCTCAGTTTTGAAGGCTGTCAGCAGAGCATAAATACTCAAAGTCTCTACTGTGCTAGAGAGGTTTTAAGGATAGTTGGGTCACAGATAATATCTGAGAACCTGATTAATCATATAATAAGAATTTCATCCAAATTAGGTTGTCCACTAGGTAGTAAATCTCTAATTATAGCAACTCATGAAACAAAAATACAAAATTAGCCATTGTCTTCCTATTCTGCCATGGTACCATAGTGGTGGAAAAGAAAGCAGAGAGTGCTAAGAATCTCATAGCCTTTAGACAGTCTGTAAACATTAACACTATCATAAATCATTAACATAATCATATTCAAAATGTTGGCCATTGGACAAAGATCTCAAAAGTCATAAATGGAATTTAATCACATCAATTTTTGACATTCTAATTATAAAAGAAACCAGAAGAGACAAGAAAGTTACAGCTAAATTGGAGGATGGCTCCCAGATTCTCCAAGGAAAGGCAAATAAACAATACAGAAGAGTCTAGTTTAGTATGTATCCAAAGGCAACATCATCTTATGAGATACTTGGTTATCTCACCTTGCAATGCTCTTAATAAGCATAAGCAAAAGGATAACTAACAAGATAATTGAAACTTATGCATCAAAATCTATCTCAGAGGAAGAGGAGGTAGAGCAATTCTGTATGACTTGGTGAAAAGTAAAGTAAATTCCCTTCTAGCTCTATATCTATGAACCTACCATCATATGAAAACCTCTAAGTTAAATCAATGTAAACTTTAACACACGCTGTATGTAATAGCTTCACTCAGTGATGTTAATGAAAAGCTGGATGTAAGGGAGAATTGCAGAAACTATATTAGAAAATATAATTCAGGATCAAGAAATAAGAGGCCAAAAGCTTATAGACTACACCATAACCTCATACCTCTTCAAGAAGAGAGTCGGGAGGCATAGGACATAACTTCATAATATCACATATAAAAAAAGAAATTGACAAACAGAAAATTACTGGGCATAGATATGAGTTATTTCCAGATCTGTTAATCAACACTAGGTTTTTAAGGTAAAGATGATAAGAATAAATGATCTACAATAAAAACAGCTCTAACTGGATCTATTTTTAAAAAGCTAATGATACCCACAACCCCCCCCCCAAAAAAAGAAAGAGATAAATGAACAAATATTGACACATACTGTCACCATTTCTTTTTATAAATCACCAAAACAAAAAGGACAAAAGAGCCTAGAAATCACTTTAGGTAGGCAAGTATTAAAGGAAAGAGCATTGCATTTTGAATCAGAGGACCTGAATTTGAATCCTGGCTTTCACACATCAATGAGGCTTTAGGCAAGGCATTCAACTTCTCTTCATTTCACATCAGCTGCTGTCCTTTGATTTCACCCCATCATCATCATACCTCTCCATGCCTCCCTTCAGGAAAAGCTCATCACCAGGAAACTAATCCTCACAGAGATTGTATCAGCTTTGTTACTTACAAGTCATCAGTACCCTCAGCTGCCTTTACCCCTTTGACTGGTGGCCTGGAGAATGAAGGAAAAAACTTCTCCCAAAGTCACCATTTAAAGAGTGCTAAGAAACCCAGTTAACTTTTCATTTCCCAGAAGTTATACTACTTCAAAATGATGGAGTCAAAAGACTCCCTCATCATCATGCCCAATACCTTCTTTCCCTCTCCCCCACCCCTTTTCAATTTCTTTTTATATGTTATCTTACTCTGTTAAATTTTAAGCATCTTGAGGGCAGCTCAAAGAGCCCCCACAAAGTTTTAAGTTAATTTTTCTTATTTGTATCCTCGTTCTTAACATGGTACCTGGAACATAATAGCCACTTAATAAATGTTTATTGTATTATATCATATTGCATTGTATTGGGTCTCAGTGTCCTCATCTATAAAATGAAAGGTGTCAAACCAGATGTTCCCTAAGATCCCTTTCTGTTCTAATTCTATGATTACATGTTCCTTCACAGGTAAAAAGTTATAGCAGTCAAAGGCAATACTAGTTTAAAATATACATTCATCTGTGAAATCTTATAGAGGGAACTGATGGAAATTATGAGCAAGATCACCTAATATAGAGTTAAAAGCAATGCAAGTGAAAATGAGTTCACATAAAGTTTGTCATGAGACTCAAATAAGCCAATTAATCCCAAGAACATTTAAGAAAGAAGGTAAGATATAATGAAAAAGAGGATCTGGTTCAAATCCTGACCGTGCTTTTTACTTGCTCAAGTGAACTTGGACAAGACACTTAAATTCTCTGGGTCTAATTTTCATCATCTATAAAGTAAGGTAATTGAACAAGATCTCTAATGTCCCTAAACAGAGATGCTAAATATATGGTCCTGCATCAACAGATGAGGAGATCTGCCAATGTTTCTCTGACATTCTCAATTTTTCCCCCATCAGTGATAGCAGAGATACTACATTTAGAAGTGCTGAATGAGGAAGTAGAAATGGCATTAAAGAAAACAAAGAAACTAGATCAGAACAATGAAACACACCAGAGGTCCATGTCTAAGGCAATACAGTCCTGATGGCACTGAGTAATTGGCCCTTGTTCTCAAGAGGGGTCATACCCAAAAAAAGACATCAAAAGGACATCGGTAATTAATCACTGACCCATTCTCTCATCTCTACAAAATCTTTAGAATCATCTATGCCAGTGGTATCAAATTTAAATAGAAAAAGCAGCCACTAAACCTGACATAAGGATCTCTGTAGGCCATAAATAGACTTTAAAAAACATATGTTAACATTATCTCTGTTTCATTGTATTTTTATTTATTTTGTTAAATAATCCCCCAAATAATTTTTACCTGTGTGTTTGAAGCCTCTTATCTATACACATATCAAGGACACCTTTGATGAAGAAAAGTATTAGAAAGCATCAAGCAAGCTTTTGCAAATTACATTTCTACATTATACAAAATCTATCTACCTATATACAGAATGAACTGAAACAGTGGAGAGAAAATACAGTATTCCACTGTGCTTATTGTTTATTCACTCTGAAAAAAGTATTTGATTTGATAGAATAAAATATAGCCTTCAGGTGCTTCTTGTGCCTCATACAGGATTTCCTTGATGAAACAGAGATTACTCTTAAAAAAAAAGAACCAACTCTGATTATTAATATTAAGTGAGGCATGCATGAAACAGAAAATCATGTGCTTTATAAAGGTGAAAAACATGTTCATGGAAGATATGCAACACAGAATCCAAATAGAAGAAGGATTATCTATAGATAGTGAGGTCCTCCAAATGTTATTATTTGCAGATCATATGCTGGTGGCAACTAGCTCAGATACATGGCAAAGCTCATTCAGTGAAGCTTACAGCCACTCAAGAGTCAGGTATTACAATCCAAACAAGAAAAACTGAGTAGTTAAAAAATGTCTATTGTTCAGATTGTGATATGTAGTAGGATAGACAGCCCATGAAGCTGATCCATTAGTACTTATATCTCAAGCAGACACTGAAAATTAATAATATATTAGGCTCAAGATTGAATAAAAGGAAGAGAGTAGACTGGATAGCATTTGGTTGTCCAAGATTTTCCCTAAAACAAAAATCTGTATATTTTGTAGCAATATTCTTCTGGTATATTGGTACTCACATAATGTTGAGACCCAGTGGATAACACCAATATGTTGGGTTTGGAAAATGTATGGGAACACATAGACAAAAGTCACACAGGATAAGAAGGAGTAAATAGATTGTGACCTGTATTCGGGGAGAGAATATCCATATTGATGAGTTTCTAGATCCTTTAAAGAAGTGATATCAAACTCAAATAAAAATGGATTTCTGCAGACTGCCTATTGATTTAGAAAACCCAGAATTAACATTATATTGTACTGTATTTTTATTTATTGTGTTACATTTTTTCCAATTACATTTTAATGTGATTCAGACTCTTAGTGAGTTTGGAGGGCTGCCAGTTTGATACTTCTGCTTTAAAATATTGAAGTATTACCTTTGTTGATTGCAAAATAAACACATCCCAAGTAGAAAGGGTCTTCTCTCCTCATGTTCTTCAATATTCAGAGGTAGAGGAGAGGTAAAAAGAGACTTCTTGGGTGAGAATATTGAGTCAAGAAATGTGTTCTAAGCCTGCCTGCTACTCCTTTGTGACTTTGGATAAATTACATCCTCTATATATTTCATCTCAAAGGGTTGTTATTTGTATCAAATAGGCTAATAAAAGTTTGTTGTTAGAGAATGTAAGAAATTATTATTATGCTTAGGGATTTCTTTTTCTCCTTAGAATCTGGCATATTATGCTGAACACACTAAACAGATGATGAAGGGGTTTTCTTCGTTCTGGGATTTATATGCATATACAAACATATAGCTATAGAGAGCTATTCAAGCTTTTTTAATCATAAATTTTATTACTGCATGTGTGACTTAAACAATTGGGACTGTTTTTTCCAATCTCCCAAAGTGTATCTAGTTGCATTCATTATTTTCCATGAGAAACAATGTGTATTTTTAACTATTCAAAATAACTAATTCAGCTTTTTCCCCTCAAAATAAAAATATTTTGAAGTTGTGGGGGTGGAAGAGGAGAGAGAATGTGAAATCAGTAATTTGGCCATCATAAAAGCATCCAAAATGTTTCAGCCTTGACAAAATCCTCTACCTCCACCATTTCCCCCCACAGTCAAACCCAATTAACTATTCCTTCTCTTTGTCCTCCCCAACTTCTATTCTCCCCACCCACCCCACCCCAAAAGACCCTCCTAGGTTTGCAACTTCATTCGGTGTCTGGAACTGGTTGACAGGTTCAGTAGTCCAAATACAAAAAGAATGTTGACTCTTATCAATATAGCACTTTTACTAGGAATGTTGATTATACCAATGTGATACTTTTACTAACTGCTAAGAACTTCAATTTAAGTGCCTCCAGACTCCCTAAATTTTAGAGTTGATTTGAGTCCAAGCTAATATGGAAGAGATCATGAAATTCAACATTCTCAGCGTATTAAAGGCTCCTTCCACAAACACATACAGTTGTGATTAAAATATTCTTGGCTGCTATTATGTACATATGGATATCAAAATAACATTGGGGGAGAGTTTCCACTTTTTGAATGAGTAGCTCCATGTAGCTAAAGTTCCCATGGCACTAATTCCCAACTCTTTTCCTTTGTCAAAATAAACAAATAAATTGCCCCCCACCCAAAAAAAACCCCAAAAAAACCCAGATACAATACCATTATTTTTTTCTTAACACTGAAGGAACAACCTATAAGGATCCTTCTAAACCCCTTGAAAACCATAGAGAATGATTTAAGTGCTAACAGAAACAGAAAGTAGCATAACCTTAGATAGTCTCTATTTCTGAATGCCACTTTTCCCCCTACTATGGCTTACAAAAAAGAGTAGCTGGAAATAAAACAAGAGAAAAGCAATGAAAATCATTTCATTTCAAAGTCATTAATTCATTCAATAAATATTAAGTTCCTACTGTGTGCTAAGAGCTAAGTCCTTTGGCAGGGCTTTGTTTTTGTTTCGTTTTATACTTCATGCAATTTTGTTGAAAGAGAGGGGTATCTTACTCCATTTATTGTTTTTGTGATTTTTGTAAAACAAAATTTTAAATGCACTTTAAGTGGTAAAATAGAACATAAAGGGCTTCATAAAGCAAACACGAGTTTCCCTAGGAATGGGAAATTCTCTCAAGGGAATTAATATTTAAGAATCTTATTTAGTTGACATGCAAAATCTGTTAGGGTAAACCCAAATGAAGCAGAGAACAAGCAGAGTGACTGTAGAATCATGTGTTCTCAAGGTCAGTCAATAATTACATTGCCATTGGGTTTAGCAAAATGGATCTATAGCCTATTCTTAAATATCTGCCCCAGATCCCACAGTCTTCTTTATGTTTATTTAAAATGCATACTATTTTTTCACCTTTACATATTTGTCCTGTTTCCTTTACTATATAGTACATTCCTTACTGTCTTATCTTTTTCATGTATCTCTTCATAGCACCTAAAAGAGTGACTTAAAGTGCACAAATATTACTGACATCTTCCATTGACAAACTGGTCCAGTACTATTCCTTCAAATCTCTCTTCACAGGATTTTCTTTGTACCTAACTAGTTCCACCACTACAAGTCCTCTTTATTGTCCTCTCTGGAGGTGAACAGCTGCTCAGTGTCCACTATGTAAGTCTTTTATCTCTGCAACCTGATCTTCTGGCCAGTGTGCTGCAGCCCCATGACAAAATCCTTGGTTCTTTACCTTGTATTTGGCATGTAGTCATCCAGGGAAGGAGTCAGAGCAAGCCATCCAGGGTGCTCTCTGTCCCTGAAGGGAGAAACCTTCTGTCTTACAAAGGATAAATTCTAAAAGGAATCACATTCTACTTGGCCAATAGAGTAGAATGAAGCTCACCAATATAGAATAGTTGAAGAAGATGAGCAAAATCAGGGAAGAGAGATGAAGAATGTATCAGAAAAAAAATGAAAGAAGGAAAGTTCACTAAAATCCACTTTGAAGACCTGATATACACATATTTGTGAACATGTGCTATAAATTCATATGCATATATTTGTGTATATGTATATATTCATTACTTCAATAGATATGCAGTCTCATCAATGTGGGTGTTCTCTTCATCAGTATATCCTTTATGTTTCATGTTCTCTCCACACACACACACACACACACACAGATAATTTAGTATAAAAACTCTAAGGACTCATAAAATGGCCATCTATAAATGGATCTCACAGCAATTCTGTAATCTAAGTATAGTACCAATTTTAAGATATTATAATCCATATTTACATACTAATGTTGGGACATTGTCCAGGACCAGATCAACCTATAGGATTGAGGTAGTTGGTGCATTTTTTGTTTGTTTATTTTTGGTCATGGATGTCCTTATACCCCTTGATCAACTTTTGCTGGCATAGCTGAGGACAAAGGTAAGGACACATAGTCACTGTAAAGTGTAGTGCTTACAAAATAAGTTCTGTGTTTATAGTGTAAATTCATAGAGGGTTAAATAATTCTTCACTTCCTAGTTATAGTGTCAGCATAGATATTTTGACCCTACTCAAAACTTAAATGAGGCAAAAATCACCTTTCTGTACTAAATATGCTTTAATCTATTAATCTATTATGTTCTCTTAACAAAAACAAAACAAAAAGTCATAAGCTTCTCAAATGCAACTGCTGAAGAATAGCATAAATATTATCCACAATTTAGAACTAAAGAAAGGCATTTTCTTGAGAGGAAGTGGCAGACACAAGGAAATAAGGACAGGTAATTCTCTTGTGCCCTCCCTTTTACCTCTACACTCACACTATTTGCTAATTCATAACTCCTCATACTTGCACCAAAGCCTGTTGCTGAAGTTTTTTGCCTCTCAGGTGTTTTTTACAATTGCTTTCCTAATAAAGCACTAAAAAGGAGAGAAATTATAAGAACTCAAACTTCTATAGTGGACCCAGTAATGAATATCTTTTCCTGGTCTCTGCTCCGCTGAAACTGACTTTGAATTTTTTTCATTGAGCCTTTCCTAATCCATTCGTTCCAGTTCCCTTCTCTGTTTTAAATGAATACTGTTAGTCTGAATCAACCCTTTGCTTTTTCCACAAAGCAGTTACATTTTCATTTTCCAGGTCTTTGCTGATGTCATATGGATCTTTGTAAAAAAAAAAAAAAAACGTTAAAGACGCACACATACACACTCGACTGTGTTCTAACGTAAAACTGCTCCCCACCCGATCTTTGTGGTGAACACGTGTGTATGAGTCCAGACTTGGTATTGCGTCTCTCCCCGGTGTTTCAGCACCCAAGCCTCTGGATAGCGACTATCCTCCGACCTGCCGAAGTCAGCAGCCTCAAACCCTCACCTCTCACGCTTCCGTCCTTTTTAAACCCTTTCCCCAAGTCTCTTACATTCCTGGGAGAACAGTGTTCATTCTCTACTCCTGTCCCCGACTTCTTCTTGCTGTTGGATCACTACGACACCCCCTCAGGGCCTAAAAACACATATTTCTGTGGTCCGCGCAGGTCCTGTAGGAGCCCAGAGGAATCGCCTTGTCTTCTGACAGTAAATCGAGACCCCCTACCGACACAGATCTTCCCACTAATACCAGACTCTAATGCCAGACACTAATACCAAACAAATAGCCATGGAATGACTCTCTCTCTCTCTCTCTCTCTCTCTCTCTCTCTCTCTCTCTCTCTCTCTCGTTCCCTCTCCTCCCTCCACACCCCCAACCTTTTAAGTAAAGATAAATAACATAAAAAAAAAAAAACAACTCCAAACCGTCCCTCAGATCCTCATTTCACTGACGCAACTATTGCCACTGATCCCTTTAACACCGGCTCTTGAGGAGCTGTCCACTACCGCCAACCCCTACTCCTCCCCTTCCAATGCAGCTGGTACCAGAATCCAAACCCGGATCAGTGAAGGACTCACCGTCTCCCACCTCCCGCCTCCAATAATCCCAAGCAAATCAGCTGTTATTTAGACATTCCTGTCTTCCTCTTCCCATCAGTTTGGTTCCCACCTTTTACCGACCCCTAAAATCATTTGATGTCCCTATCTCGATAGCGATAGCCTGAGCAGCTGTAGTGTGTGTGTGTGTGTGTGTGTGTGTGTGTGTGTGTGTGTGTGTGTCCGTGTCCGCTCTTCCCTGGTGCAAATACGTTATTTAACTCTTTCACTCTCTCCGTAATTCCTAAACAAACATCCTCCCCATCCCACCGCACCCCCACACACACCCTTTCCTTTCCTTCGTCCCACGCCTATGCCATCCTGGGCCCCCGAAACCAAGTAGTCAAACCAACTTGCGGTGGATCCATTCCACCTGAATTTGCGAGTCCAGAACTAACCATCTTTTCCCCAACCTCACTTCTCCCATCCCCCGCCACCCACTCGTTTACACTGAGCTCAGACCAAGCAGATGCTATTCAAGCCTGGGAAAGGCGTCCTTCGTATCCATTCATGTGGCCTGCAATAAATAAATGTGGCTTTCTCCCGAGCAGCAGGGCAGCCAGCGGCGCCCACCCCAATGGAATACACGCCAGCAAATTCAATCGCATTGGAAAACACAGGTGTGGGGAGGAAAGGAAACGATTGGGGGAGGGGGAGGGGGGAGCAGGAAGACTTACCGAACATCTGAATGTGTCCCTTGGTGATGGGATTGAAGCTGCCACAAGCCAACAGGATAACGTGGGTCTTGGTGGTTTCGGTCATGATGCTCTTGGGTCTCTCGCACTGGCTTTTGTGTCTCGGTGTGTCTGCAGAGGGAGAAAGGAAGGCGAGGCTCAGGCTGTGGATGCTGTGGACTCCAAGGAGCTGCTCCAGACGCAAACCGCGTCATACCCCTCCTCCCCTTAACGCTTACTGCACCGGGAAGATCAGAAGTTGAATTGATATCCTCTCTCCCTCCCCTACTTTCCCCCTTCCTGCTCCTTTTCTATCTCTTATTTTTTCTTTTATCACTTTTCTACTAGACACGAAGTAGGGCAAGAATCCTGTGAACACCAGCGTTTACGATGTGGACTTTATTTCCTGCCTGCATCTATTTGATTTTATTCCCAACCCCCAAATTGCTCTTCATGCCTCTGCTTTCTCTGCCAATCATAATACAAAATAAGATTTTGATTCAATAATCTTTCTTCTTTCTCTATTGCATTTCAAATACTATTGTATTATTGTTCATATTACAGATAACTCTCTTGGTTCCTCCCTTCTCACTGATGATTCTGAACTATTGTACAGCACCTATATCTATCTCTTGCCTCTTATCCTGTCAACAATAGTGAGTTCCTCTTTAAGAATCTGCCGCTTAGACCTCTGAAGCTGTACCAATGACCTACTGGTTGCTAGGGGATTGGAGGGTTGGGTAAAGGTGGGGATGGGACAAGATTCCTTCCCCAACAATATACTGTTCCTTGTTATGGCTTGAAGCTACGCTATCAGCCTGGAGCAGTGTCGCCAAGGCTGAATGAATAAGAACCCACGTTTTGATAGCACTTTAGAGTTTTGTTTTGTTTTTAAATTCTTTCCTCAAAGCAGCCTTGTAGTGTATTATTAGCAGGTACCTTTTACAGGTGAGATGAGCCTAAATAACTTGTTCAAGGGAATTAAAAAGTGCTTGGGTCAGGACTGGAAACTGGGGTCAGTGCTCTTTCCAGTACACTGAGACCTGCTCCATCACCAGAAGTCAAAGTTATTCCAGTGATAGAGGAGGGAAGGAGAGAAGGAAAGAGGGAGGGGGGAAGAGGAAGAGAGGAAGAGAGGAAGAGGGGAGGGGGAGCAAATGAGGACCAAAATGAAAACATTTTCATTTCCTGAGCTATAAACTTTCTTAGACAAAAAGTTTATTAATGACATAACAGCACCTATCTTGCAGAGTTGTAGTGAGGATCAAATGATGTAATATTTGTAAAGCACTTAGCACAGTACATAGTAGGAACTATATAAATGTTTTCCCCATTTCTTTCCATTTAGCCCAGTTCAAATGTCAAACCAACAGCAATAAGGATAGCTGTCTGAGGCAACTAGGTAGCATAATGGACATATTTAAAACCATCCTTAGTCAATTACTTGATGTACAATCCTGGGTCACGACCCTCTGCCTCAGTTTCCTCAACTGCAAAATGGAAATAAAAGTAGCACCTGTCCCCCAGGGTTGCTGTGGGGATAAGAAAGAATATCTGTAAAGTGCTTAGCACAGTGCATGGCACATAGGAGGCTCTTGATAAATCCTAACTTCCTACTATCCTTGAGCAAATTGATCAAGTAAACATATGCGAAATATACAACATAGTGTAAGAATTGGAGTAGGTGATAAAAAGGTTTCAGGTCCTATCTCAAGTTTACATAAGAAGAGCCTCTGTTGGTAGATTTCTTTAGGGGCAGATTACTAGTGTGGTTTTGCCTTGTCTAGTTCCATTTAAAAAAACCCAGCATGGTATAAAGCAGGTAAAAGCAATTTTAAAATTGCTTTAAAGCAATTAGACATCAATGTGATTTTGCGCAGTCTTAATTTTTTTTTAAGTACCTTTCACTTAGCAAGTGCTCAACAAATGATTGATTGAAAATCTCTCAGTCTATACAGCTTTTCAAGGGTCCCTAGTAAGTATTGGAAGAAAAAAATACAAGCAATGGCTATGAACATTGGCAGCTAGGTGGCGCGATAGAGCATAAAGTGCTGGGCCGAGAGTCGAGAAGATTTCATCTTCCTGAGTTTCCTGAGTTCAAATCTGGCCTCAGACTCTTACTAGTTGTGTGAGCCTGGGCAAGTCACTTAACCCTGTTTGCCTCAGTTTTCTCATCTGTCAAATGAACTGGAGAAGGAAATGGCAAGCCACTCCAATATCTTTGCAAGAAAACCCCAAATGGACTCACAAAGAGTCTGACACAATTGAACAACAGCAACATATAGTTTTTCATGGGTCCCTAGTCGGGTGGGAAGAAGAAATACATCCAGTGGCAATGAGCATTGGCAGACTACTGTAGGACTTCTTCTTGTGTGATGACTCCCTTTTTATCTTCCAAAGCCACAATATTTTCAACTTAGTAGGTCTTCCCTTTAAATTGTCAATTTAAGAAATGTTTGCTGAATTGAAAGGGAAATTAATTGAATGAATTAAAATTTTGTTAGAATTCTGATGTGACTTATCCAGAGTCTTTCTTCCTCCTTTTCACCTTCCCTTCCTTCCTTCCTCCCTTCCTTTCTTCCTTCTTTCCTTCTTTTCTTCCTTCCTTCCTTCTCTTATTCCTTTCTTCCTTCTTTCCTTCCTTCCTTCCTTCCTTCCTTCCTTCCTTTCTTTCTTTCTTCCTTCTTGCCTTTCCTGTATTCCTCTGCCCAAAGAAATGTAAATTTTTATAGAAACCTAGCAAAATATCTCAGGGTTTACAGGCTAGATTTCTTTCTTAAGGACCAGGCCTTAAACCCAAATCACTCTTACTCTCATTGATTGGTCAACAGTAAGTTACAGACCAAGATTCACTTGGTCATTATTTGGTCCCTGATTGGCTCAGAGTGAATGTAAATAGCATCTGCTTCTGTTTTGGCCAAAAGCCTTGAAGATCTTCCCCTCCCAGATTAATTTTTTTTTTTACTAAGTAAAAGAGGTCCTTCTTTGCCTCCTTTCTTACCTAGCCTTAATCACTGAATGGGCACTGCCTCAGTCAAACTAAGACCTGTTAAAGACCTTAGCTTAAAAAGGCCAAGGTCTTCCACTGCATGCAGGGCCATCTCCAGTCATCCTGATCTACATTTGGCCACTGCACCTAGATGATTCTGGAGGAGAAAGTAAGACTGGTGACTTTCACTCCCTTGCTTAAATTCAATTCACTTGCAAGTCATGGCATCACCTCCCTGATGTCATGGTCCCCTTCAAGAACAAAGGACAAACAACAACATCCTATCAAGCCCAAGCAAACACCATTAGGCTACCTCTCATGTTCTTGTTTATTATGACCCTCTTGGGTGTTAATTTATTTCCATTGGCCAGTTTATTCAAGATGTTTCCAGTCAACTACTGCCCAGGTCCTCTGCAAAATGGATGTTATTGGTTGATGACTTAGGGCAGTGAATTAATGGTTTCCATGTATTCAAGAGTAAAGAAATAGTAAGAGTTTCACATAAAACTATAGGTCTGTGAACAAGAGCATAGCTTCAGCCTTGTGTTAAGATTAATTCATTAGCTACAGAAATGTTAATTATCTACCCTTGTATAATCTCTCTCTTTATATATACATACATATATATATATATACACATATACATATATACATACACATACACATATATATACACACATATTTGTTGGTATTACTGAGTTGTATCCAACTCTTCATGACTCCATTTGGGGTTTTCTTGGCAAAGATATTGGGATAGTTTGCCATTTGCTTCTCCAGCTCATTTTACAGATGAGGAAACTGAGGCAAACAGGGTAAAATTATTTGCCCAGGGTCACACAGCTAGTAAGTATCTGAAGCCTGATTTAAACGCAAGTCTTCCTGATTTCAAGCCCAGTGCTCTATCTAGTACACTACCTAACTGCCTATGTATATACACATAAAAATATATGTATATGTATCTATATACATGCATATGAACAACTGCATATACGTGTGTATACACACACACACACACACACACACACACACACACGCACATTCTAACTTGATGCCTATTTTGACCCAAGTAATCTAATTTTGTTAAGGAGCTCAAAGTCTAGGTTGCTTGATGATTACTTTTTGTTGAAAAGAAGTTAATGAGAAAAAAAAATGGTATTCACTTGGAAATCAAAGGACTTGTGTTGAAATTCCAGCTCTGCTACCCCTGTTACCCTTGAATAAATCTCTTTGGGCATCAAGATTCCTCATCTGTAAATGGGGAAACTGTATTAAATTATCTCTGGGATTTCTTCCTATTGTCTAAAAGTTAATTCCCACTACAAAGTGGGACAAACAACAACATCCTATCCAGCTCAAGCAAACACCATTGCAGTCTCCATCAGCCCCTGTTTCCTTTTCCTGATTCATTTCAAACACGTGCCTTGCCCACTCTTTCCTGTCATGAAAAAAGCACTGGATCTAGTATCCAGAGGTTAAAGTGTCAATCCTGGCCCTTTCCCTTATTTAGTGGTGTGAATAAGCAAGTAACAAAGTTTCCAAGCCTCAGTTTCCTTAGCTCTAAAATAATATTCTGATGATACTTGCATTACTTTCTTCGCAAGTTTGCTATGAGGACAATGCTTTGCAACATTTAAAGAAAGAAATGTCAGGTTATTATCAATGGAGCCCAGAGTATCAGGAAATACATATATACTAAGTATGATTTAAAGGGAGGGCTTTTATAAGGTGCATGGTTCAGTGGAAAGAGGGCTGGGCTTGGAATCAAAAGTTTCCTGTCTGCACTCTACAACCTGAGTGACCTTGGGAAAATCACTTCATCTCTTGCATCTCAGTCTCCTTATCTATAAAGTGAGGGAGCTGTACCTCTAAGGCAGGACTTCTTAGCTTTACTGTGTATCATGGACCCCTCCCTTGGTTGGTGAAATCCATAGATAGATCCCTTCTCCAAACAATGTTTTTGAATACTTAAAATAAAATGCTTAGGATTACAAAGAAAACCAATTAACATGAAACAGTTAACAAAACAAGTTCATGGACCCCTCCTCTAAAGTCTTGTCCAAGTTTAAATGTAGGACCACATGCTTTTCACAAGTAGCTAAGCAGCTAGATAGTGCAGAGGGAAGAGCACTGGCCTGGAAAATCTGAAATTTAAATCTTGCCTCAAACACTTACTAGCTGTGTGATATTGGATGAACCACTCAGCCTCAGTTTCCTTATATGTAACAAGGGGATAATAATAGTATCCATCTCACAGGGCTGTAGTGAGAAACAAATAAGAACACAAAAAGTGCTTTGCAACCTTTAGATTGCCACAGAAATGCCAGCTATTGTTATTATTCAAGTCTATACATGTTCACTTTGTCCTCATTTTTCTGTTTAAGATTATCCATTTCATTACAGATGGGTAATCAAGGTGGGCAATCCTATTTGATAAAATCAGAATACAAGGTGATGCCAGGAACCTCTCGTGAAAACTCAAAAGACCCATGTGTGATCCCCTGGCTTACCAGATGTTGAAAATTTATTTTATTTTATGTTGATATTAACAACATTCTGTGAATCACAGATGTTATTTTGCAAAAAAAAAAAATCCTTGAGGTTTTCTGGAGTTCTCTGTAGACGTACAATCATTTCTTCTTTGCTTTCTCCACATCCCTTTGCACCTTCAAGGATAAATCTAAAATGATTGGCAACCCATCTCCATTTATCCCCTTTGGAATACATAATACCTTGAGAAAAAATCCAGATTCCTCAAATGTCAAATCTCATAATCTAACTCAGACTTATAATTTTTCCATTCAAATTATAAAGGGGAATTTTTTCTTTAATTTTTTTTTCTCTTTAAAATTGTGGTTTTCATTGGGAATGATCACAATACTTCTGGATGTCAGGATGAAAGCTATAAAGCACAGCATAATTTTTTTAGGAGGGAGAGAGCTTTTTAATATAGGCCACCAGAATTATAATACAAACTTTTTCGTACCTTGCAAAACCTGTATAAATTCCTTTAATACCTTATACTTCAAAAAAGTTTGTTTTATTCTGGAATTCTAATAGCTTAATTTTTTTGGATTTATAGTCATGAAATTTAAGAGCCTCTCTGCTTCTTTCCTCTGCCCTTACTAGCAACAATTAAATTGGATTCAAAGCAGAGAGAAGCAGCATTAGAAATGTTTCCATCAAAGGACCTGCTGGCTTCATTCTCAACAGAAAAATATTCAGTCCTTTGCAAGAATGAAGACTGCTTCAGATGAATAGTTCTGGTGAGGATTTTGTAAGAAGCTGTTAAAAAATTTAATAGAGGTAATTTGTATGGGAAAAGGAATTTAAAATCCAGGTTGCACCTAAGATAATGTATTTTTCAGATATAAACCCTGTGTCCCTTCTAAAGTGCAGTGAAAGCAACTGACTTAGTAGGAGAGATAACAGGTTAGTCTACCAGCCCCAGATGGGAAGGAGGGAGGAACTTGCATTCTAAGAATAGCTGTAGATGAACCCAAAATTTCAGGTGGAAGTTTTCAGGAAATTACTGGAAACAGAATTGTCCTGATCTTTAATGCACCATAGAAAAGAATTAGCCTTTTGTTTGGTGCCCAAGAGCCAGTTTTACTCAATGCTTTGTAATGTCATGCACAAGCATCTTCCCAAAAGAATGCTACTGTGCACAGATTTTAAGGTTCTGATTACACAGTATAGTGAACACTCCATTTATTCCACTACAAATCAAGGCAAACATTTACAAAAAATCACAATATAATATTCACAACATTACATCTTATCACAGAAAATCACAATATAGTGTTCACAACAGTTTAACATTTTAATGGCCACATAGTTTTCAACAAAATGGAGACAGAATTTAGAACAAAGAACAAAAGAATAATCATCTTAGGGAAACCCTCCTTACTTAATCATTCAGTCATCTCACAATACAATAATCAATCTTCCACTCATGGGGCAATCATAGGTTAACTTAATCAGTGACTTATCCAGATTCACAATTACTAAGTATCATTAATCACTAAATACAATCATTAGAAAAATTACACAAACCTTCCACCCCTTGGTGTCTAGTAAACTTCAATTTCATCACATGGTTCAATATCCAAGGAGAGGCCTTTTCTTCATCTTGACTCATGGTGGTCTCTCAGATTCCCTGGATCCTTTTCCATGTTCCCAGCTCCTACTTGAATCCACCAGTCACCTGGATTCAGAGGTAGACAGCTCCCAGTTTCTCTTCCAGTCCTCTGGGCAGTTCTGGTTACACACTGAAGTTCACAGGGTCTAGCACAGTGGTTCTCAACCTTCCTAATGCCGCAACCCTTTAATACTCATATGTGAGTATATCTGCATATAGGAGGACTCTCCTGGAGACAAATAGAGGAGGTTCCTAAGACCATCGTAAATATGTGTTCTCCAGCGGTCTTAGGTGACCCCTGTGACCCCTGTAAAAGGGTTGTTCGACCCCCAAAGGGGTCATGACCCACAGCTTGAGAACCGCTGGTCTAGCACATCTCAAAACCTTCACAACTTCTGTTGCCAGGAACTCAAGGATCAACCAAGCCACAAACAAAGAAAGTCTTATCCTGGTCCTCCAGTCTTCAGTCCTCCCACAGTTCAGCTGGCCCTAGGACCCAGAAGAAATCTCAGCCTTCCAGGTGGTAGTAGCCACTTCAGCCTTCACCAGATTCTGGTCTCATAGAAAACTCCAACTCAGTTTTCAGTCCAGTAGCAGCCCAGCTCCCAGATGCTGAGATAACTCTGCTTCCTCTACCAGGAGTAAAAATTCTTGATTCTGTCTTTCTCTTCTCTGGCTCTTCTTAAATACACACACACATATTCACATTGGCTTCCTGTCTCAGCCAACCCCTTCCTGTTATGTCAGCAACAGGAGAGAGAGTTCATACCTTCTGTTTCTTTCCCAGAGGTGCTTAGCCCTAAGGGCTAAATACCTGCTAAACTAATTACCATTACATGCTTCTGAAGGAGGATAAGATATCTCAAAAAAAGAAAGATGATTGGATTTCTCTTTAGTTCTTCCTGATCATTTGTATTTACTCCCCTGCTCAAAGATCTTCAGGGGCTTCCTGTTACTTCTATGATAAACTATACATGCCTCACTCAGTCTGGCATCTAAAGCCTACACAATGTGGCTCCAACAAACCTTTTCAGGATGATTTCACATTACTCCCCTCCACGCATTCTGTAGTTCCAGCCAAAGCAGTTCACTACCTGTAGGAACAATCTCAATATTCCATCTTCTCTCTCCATGCCCATCCCCAACCAGTAACCCATGCCTAGAATGTACATCCTCCTCACTGCTTCCTCTTAAAATTCTTAACTTCCTTTGAGGACCAACTCCAGAACAACATCTTCTATAAAGCCCATAGAAATTTGCTTGTTTGTTTTGTGGAAGCTTTAAGTAAAGTGACTTTGCCCAGGGTTCACACAGTAAGTATTTGAGGTTGGATTTGAACTCAGGTCCTCCTGACTCCAGGGTCAGTACTTCATCTACTATGCCACCTAGTTGCTTCTGCCTGTAGACATTTAAGTTACAATCCCAGGTTCTCTAGCTCCAAATCTAACATTCTTTCACCTGTACCCTACTGCTTTTCCCCCATTACAATTATAAGGATTTCCCTGGATAAATTGAAGTTGAGGAAAATACTCTGAAGGAGACCTCAGTTACTATATTCACAAAGGTTCTGTGCATTATAAATTACCTAACATCGAGTCAATGCTCTGCTCTCAAGTCAGCCTTCCCATCCTACATTCCTTATATTCTTTTTTTTTTCTTCAAATTTCATTTTATTTAATCCAATTTAGTAGACAATTAACATTTTCCACCAACTCGGGGTGTAGAAACTTTCACAGTTTTTTGTTTAGGTGCTGCCTTTGTAGGAGCCTTAGCAGCAGATGCAGCTGTCTTCTTAGTTGCTTGTTTAGCCTTTTTTGCTTCTTTGGCAGCCCTGATGGCTTGTTCTCTTTGGGCCTTTCGAACTTCAGGTTTCTGGTTCCTCTTGGCCATTATATCAGCAAGAGAAGCCCCAGTGATGGCCCTTTGGAATTTAACAGCCCGGCGAGTTCTTTACTTTTGAATCTCTTCAGACTGGCCCTTCTTGTGCTTTCTTCTATACAGGAGAGTCCAATTGATCTGCTGGGGGTTCCTCTTTGAAAGGAATGCAGACTCGCATTTTGCATTCAAGAACTGGAAAACCTTCCCGTCGGTGCAGGCACCCGTGAGCCGGGTAGATCTTGTACCCACTGAAGCTGCACAGCTCGACCTTCATGGCTGCGAGCCGGAGGAAAACCGAAAAAAGGAAGAAAGGATTGTGGGAAGGATTCTTCCATTCCTTATATTCTTAAGGTTTCTCTCTACTATTGAATCTCTGGTGGAAGGAAATAAGCATTTATTAAGTACCTATTACATGCCAAGCACTGTGATAAATGCTTAACAACTATTATTTCATTAGGTCCTTACAACGACCCTATGAGATATGTGCTATTATTATGCCCAAGTTAGAGCTGAATAAACTGAGGCAATCAGAGGTTAACTTACTTGCCAAGGCTCTCTCAGCAAGTAAATATGTAAGGTTGGATTTGCACTCAGGTCTCCTGACTCTAGGCCCAGTGCTCTCTTCACTTTGCTGCCTAGCTGACAAACATTGAGTTAATGGTGTTGAGAATGCCATGATATTAGTAGATACCCTGTTTTCCAGAGCTAAGGCCCAGCAAGCAAGCTATTCCCTGAGCTTGGCATAACAACAGTCCTTTGCACTCACCCTCTGGATGATCTCACCCACTGGCAAAATCTCACTGAATTATTATATTTCTTTGACCAACACCAGGTGATCTCTGAGCTCGGACAAGCTTGAACAAGTACCTGTCTTCCAGTCATAAAGCCCTGTTGTGAATCAAACTTGTCTCACTGTTGCTATCACTCCTCATTGTCAGGGTTACAGCTCACTGCATAGCCATTGGTATGAGTATTGAGATCTTCCCACACTGCCTCAGGTCCCCCAACTAGGGGTGGGGCCCCAGCACATTTGTCCTTGGCTTGCAAGCTGTTTCCCTTCCTTTGAAATTAAACTTCTGTTTGATTCCTGACTCTCCTGTCTCTAGGCTGCTCTGTTTGGCTCTGGCCATCCACCTTTTAGAGGCCAGTTCAGTCCAGTTGATAGTACTTTGTGGGCTTCAGCAGAAGACTATCTCACAATTATTATATTCATAGGGGTTTTCTATAGTATTAAATTTTCGATGTTCAGTATACTTTCTCTATTTCTTTTCTTCTTTGCCTCCCTTTCCCCTTTCCTTTCTTCTTTGCTCCCTTCCTTGCTCCCTCTTTCCTTCCCTCCATCTTTTCTATCTTTCCTTCTTTTCCTCCTTTCTTCCCTCCCTCCCTCCTTCCTTCTTTCCTTCCTTTCTTCCTCAATCTCTTCCTCCTTCCCTCATTCCTTTCCTCTTTCTTCCCCTCCTTCCTTCCTTACTCCTTCTCCCTCTCCCTTCCTCCATTCTTCTTTCCTTTCTCCCTTCCTTTCTTCATCTCTTTATTATACAACAATTTTCTCTTATTAAAAAAAAAGGTTGTGATCTGAACTGTCAGAAAGATCAATGTACATGCTAACATATAAAATGAATATGGAGAGGGAAAGATGATTAGGACAGGGGAGATTTCACCATTTTCCCTAAGACTGGCTCTGTATTTTATCTTAAGTATCTAAGGTCCTAATGTAAGGGCTGTGAGAAGGTTTAAAATTCAGTCTAGAAGAAATCCTTAAAGATATTTTAAGAGCCTTCCACCCAAAGGTTAGTGCTTTTTTTCTCCTTACCTCTGCCTCAGAATTAACTCTTAAACCATGGGCATATCTACAACCTATGCTGGTTAGAACCTCTGTGATTCAGAATAGCACTGACACCTCACCATTTATAGTAACAGCAACAACAATAACACATTCTTTAAGCTCTTTAACATTGACAAAATGCTTTCCTCACAACAAGCCTGTGAGATAGGTGATGTAAGTATTATTATCCCCATTGTACATTTTAATATCTAGTTGTACTGGTTTGCTGGTAGACAAGAGCTGCTTTATGCAAATGATTGTTTTTCAGATGTAAATTTTTAATGGAAAATATGTTGATTGACAGGAAACAAGATAATAGATGAAAGCCTTGAGGAGCCAGCTGTGTGTTCTTTGAATGGAGAGAGGGAGTGGTAGAGAGTGAGAAAGAGAGACATCTGATTAAAAAAAAAGGAAGGGAAACCTACATGTGTGTCTGTGTGTGTGTGTGTGTGTGTGTGTGTGTGTGTGTGTGTGTGGTGTTGGGGAGAGATGGGCAGACAGTTTGGAACATGAAGAGAGAAGAGATTTGGCAGCAAACTAGAGAAGCTGGGATAGGAACTTGAGGGACTTAATTTGGGAAAGCGGGAGGGAGAGTGGGGGGAAATAGGAGAAAAATCTAGTACAAAAAGATGCCAGATATGGGAAATGGAACCAAACAACTGGTTTGAGCCATCTAAAAGTTTTGAGGAGAGTAGTTTCAACTCAAACTCAGCATACACTCCTGGAGCTCAGTCTCACAAGTCTCTTCCTACATCAAAGGGGTGAAATATAAAGTCTAGTTGTCCTTGGAGCTAAGAAGAAAAACCAGGTTTATGTGTTCTGTACTCTAAGCACACTATGTCTGCTATATACTAGTTGCTATTTTGAAATTCTTCACAGTTAAAGTAATGTGGTATATGAAAAATTCAAAAGATATAATTTCTGGTTCTTAATTATTTTATTAATTATGGCTAGCAAATAATTAATAAAAGGATGATCATTTGGCTTTCTCATAAACTAAAGACAAATCATGGAGGCCTCTCAATGCTTATGTACCCTTGGAAGAGTGGGTGTTTCCAATAGGCAAAAATCAACTCTAATTGGTTAATAATTAATGAAAGAATGAATATTATAATGAGAAGTAGGCTTATCCTAATGAGGGGTTGGAGAAGTGACTTTGATTTGATCACTCTTGGACAAAGAGACTATCTCTACACCCACATCGCACCTGACTTGAGCAATCTAGCCAAATGGATCCTATATCCACCCAGTCAATGAATAATGAATGATGGTGGGGTAAAAATTCCACCTAGATAAGATGGTCTAGAACTCAGTGGTTCTCAACCTTCCTAATGCTGCTGCGACTATGTTCCTCGTGTTGTGGTGACTCCCAACCATAAAATTATTTTCGTTGCTACTTCATAGCTGTAATTTTGCTACTGTTATGAATCATAATGTAAATATCTGATATGCAGGATGTATTTTCATTGTTACAAATTGAACATAACCCACAGGTTGAGAACCACTGCTCTAGATGGAGTAAATTTTGGGGTAAGGTCAGAAATGTCCTTGACTCACTGGGTTTTGAATGAGAAAACAAACAGGGAAAAAACCCTGGATTCCCTGCCCTCCTCCCATTACTTGGTTATTATTTCCCTGAGAAATTAGGTCTTATACTCTAAATACCTACCTGACCCTGGGTTATTTTGAGGCTCAATAAGAAGGAGGGACTGGATGGTGGTTCCAAAGTTATAGTACAACAAGGAAAATCCCCCTTTAACTCATTTCATTATAAACAATTGACAGTTACATATCCCTTTAAAGTCGGCAGAACACTTTACATACTGTGACTCATCTGAGGCTTACAAGAACTCTGGGAAGTCAATGTTACAAATATTATAATTCACATTTTACAGG
This sequence comes from Pseudocheirus occidentalis, assembly GCA_028646575.1. Lineage (NCBI taxonomy): Eukaryota > Metazoa > Chordata > Mammalia > Diprotodontia > Pseudocheiridae > Pseudocheirus > Pseudocheirus occidentalis. The sequence goes on from CM053593.1 coordinate 64,213,365, forward strand.
TGAGGAAACTGAGGAAGGCAGAGGTTAAGTGACTTGCCCAGGCTTACATAGCTAGTAAGTGTCTGAGGCAAGAGTCAATCTCTATCCATTGTACCAGGTCATTTAGATGATGTAATGTTGGTGATAAATCTAATTTGAGCTATTAATATAAGGAGAGTGCCTTCTTTCCCCTACTTTGCATATTTAAGCATCTGCTAGCCAGTCTTTTGAAAAATATCACGTGGATATATAGTTAAGGCAAAGGAAAGAAGGGGTAGTCTATATGTGAAGATGTCCAATATACAGGTATTATAGAGAGTGGTGTATTGAGCCCTGGAGTTGGAGTCGGGAAGATTCCAGTACATATTCCACCCCAGACCCTTCTTGTGTAACCCTCAGCTTTATCATCTACAAAATGGATCTAATGATGATATCTAAAGTCCTCTTTATCTCCCACCCAGCTGTGCTATTGGGAACTTCTCCATCATGTCCCCAGGAACCTCATCATCCTAAGTCAGCCTTGATCCCCTTTTCAGCTTCCTTTTAAATTTTGTCTTCCCTCTTTAGATTGTAATCTCCTTAAGTATTTTTAAGCATTTCATCTTTCTCATTCATATTTGTGTCTCCAGCACTTACCACAGTGCCTGGTACAAAATAGGTGTTTAATGGATGTTAATTGACTGACTAGTCCACCAGCTATAAATCTATGATCCCATGACACTTTTAAATCTGGTGTGCTTATAATGTCTTGAAATGGCCTTTTTTAAAAAAGTAATATCCTTAATTCCAATTCACAGCATGCCCTCAAACTTTTCCAAAGAAACTGAGAAGGCAATACACTTATTTTGTATTATACAAGTTTGATTACCTAAAAGCACTCTCAATCCCATCTAAGTAAGATAATTGAAACTCTACTATGCATTAATACCTCCCACTCCATTTTATCAAGAGTTGGTTGAATTATCTTTGAAAACATCTCAGTTGCTTCATGCTTTTTTAGAGCCTGAAGGAGGATTTTAATCAGAAATGGACTTTGCTTAGTTTCTACAAGGAAATCTCATTGTCTTCCTTGAAAGAAAAATATCCTAGAGGCATAGTAGTGAATCAAAAGACTAGGAATATACTGTACTCTTTCCTTCTTCAGGATGAATTTTCTAGTCCCTTTTCCACATTCTACACACACACACACACACACACACACACACACACACACACACACACACACACGCACACACACCCCTATCTACCCCTATCAGTGGTGACCCTAATCACTTCATTCTTGGATTATTGCCAAAGCCTCTTTGTAGTCTCTCTGCAACAAGTCTTTCCCTATCCCAGTTCTTCCTCCACTCAGTTATCCAAGGGATCCTAAATTGCAAGTCTGACCGTGTCACAATCCTATTCAATAAAATGAAGTGATACCATAAGCAAATTGGTTGGTTGGTTAGTTATTGTCCTTCATTCTCAAAAAGGACCAAAATAACATCACAATGCCAGAGTGAAGTTTCAGCGTGTCTGATTGCGGTTGATCAGACCAATATGAGCTCGGAATACTCTACCACAGATTGGGCACAATAGTCCATATGAACATTTGGGGTATATTCTCAAAATCTGCACATCTTGTGTTTCCTTTGAGCTATTTCAATTCTACTTTTCTCATAGAGCACAGCACCTTCTCTGATGTGGGCACGCCATGATGAGCAGTCCTGTACCAGTTGCACAATCAATTCCAAAGTTCTTGAGAGAGACCTTGAAAATGTCCTTATAGTGCTTCTTCTGACCACCATGTGAATACTTGCCCTGTGTGAATCCTCCATAAAATAGTGTTTTGGGCAAGAATAAGTTTGGCATTCAAACTACATGGCCAGCCCATTGGAGTGGCGCTCTTGAAGCAGAGTTTGAATGCTTGGAACTTTAGTTCAAGTAAGGGCCTCTGTGTCTGGTGATCCTGCCTGTCAAGTGATCTTCAGAACCTCCCTAACTCAAATGGATGTGATTCAGTTTCCTGGCATGACACTGGTAGACTGTCCAGGTTTCACAGGCATACAGCAATGAGGTTAGCACAACAGCTCTGTAGACCTTCAGTTTGGTAGTCAGTCTAATACCTCTTCTCTCCCATACTTTCCTTTGGAAACTCCCAAACACTGAGCTAGCTCCGGCGATTTGTGTGTCAACCTCATTTTCAATGTATATATACCTGAAAAGTATGCTACCACTGTAAGTGAACTTATCCACAGCATTCAAAACTTCTCCATTTGCTGTAACTGATGGTCCCATATATGTGGTGGTAGCTGATGAAGTACATAATGTTTTCTTTTTTCTTGGAATTTTTTAATTCATTTGTTTATTTTCTTGTTTACATCATTCATTTCCATGAGATTTTGAGTTACAAATTTTCTCGCCATCTTCCCCCCACCCCCACCCCAGAACAGCCATCCCATTGTATAGCCCTCCCCCAATCTGCTCTCTTCTATGTCATCCCCCTTGCCTGTCTGACCCTCCGGCAGTGCAAGATGGATCTCCCTACCCCAGTGCCTGTACATCTTAATTCCCAGCTGCATGTAGCTAATAATAATAATAATGATAATGATAAATACCTATTTATACACACATATTTTTTTTAACATTTTATTATAGAACTCTAAATTCTAGATTCTTTCCCCTCCTCTCTCATCACCCACCCCTACTGGAAAGACAAGCAACTCAACACAGGCTGTAGATGTGCAGAACATCTCCACAATGGACACATTCTAAGAGACTGATTATATGTCCCTCCTTCCTATCCTGCCCTGCCCTTGTTCCATACCTATGTTTTCTTGATGTTAATTGTTAGGCCAAATTAGCACAAGCAGCAGAGAATTGATGCATACTTTGTTGCATCAAGTTTATCTGTCAAATCAATGAATAAGGGAAGAATTTAGGACCAAACAAGAGACAGAGAACATTACAAAATGTAAAATGAATCATTTTGATTATATAAAACTAAAAAGATTTTGCACAAAAACCAATGCAACCAAAATTAGAAGGAAAGCATAAAACTGGGGGTGAAATTTCATAGCAAGTATCTTTGATCAAGGCCTCATCTCTTAAATATATAGGAAACTGAGTCTGATTTGTAAGAACACAAGTCATTTTGCAATTGATAAATGGTCAAAGGATATGAACAGGCAGATCTTCAGATAAAGAAATCAAAAATATCTATAGCCATATGAAAATATGCTCTAAATCACTATTGAAAAATGCAAATTAAAGCAACTGTGAGGTACTACCTCACTCCCATCAGATTGATTTATATGACAGAAAAAGAAAATGACAAATGCTAAAGGGGGGCTGAGTAATACCACTGCTAGTTCTGTATCCCAAAGAGATTTTTTTAAAAAGTGAAAAGGACCTGTTTGTACAAGAATATTGATAGCAGTTCTTTTTGTGGTGGCAAAGAATTGGAAATTGAGGGGATGCCCATGAACTGGGGAATGACTAAATAAGTCGTGGTATATGAATGTAATGGAATTCTGTTGTGCTATAAGAAAAAAATAAGCAGGCAGATTCCAGAAAAACCTGGAAAGACTTACATGAGCTGATGCGGAATGAAATGAGCAGAATAGCAATATTGTGTGATGACCAACTTTGATAGACTTAGGTCTTTGCAGTAATACAATGATCTAAGACAATTCCAAAAGACTCATGATGGAAAATGCTATCCATATCCAGAGAAAGAACTATGAAGTCTGAAGGTAGATTGAAACATACTATTTTCTCCTTTTATTTCTTTCTCATGGTTTTTCCCTTTTGTTTTGATTCTTCTTTAACAACATCACTAATGTGGAAATAAGTTTAATATGATTGTATATGTATAACCCATATCAGATTGCCTGCCATCTTGAGGAGGGGGGAGGGACGGAGGCAGGGAGAAAAAAATTTTGAATTCAAAATCTTATAAAAATGAATGTTGGGGTGGCTAAATGACGCAGTGAATAGAGTACCAGCCCTGGAGTCAGGAGGACTTGAGTTCAAATTCAGTCTCAGGCACTTGACACACTAGCCATGTAACTTTGGGCAAGTCACTTAACCCCAATGGCCCTCCAAAAAGCAAAAAAAAAAAAAAAAAAGTGAATGTTAAAAACTACTTTTACATATAATTGGAAAAAATAAAATATGTCAAGTGAGGAGGGGTGGGGGAAGAAATGACAAGAAGGATGATTTCAGAAAAACCTGGGAAAACATACATGGACTGATACAAAGTGAAGTGAGTAGAACAGAACATTGTATATAGTAACAGCAATACTATACAAGGAAGAACTGTGAATGACTTTGCTATTCTCAGCAATACAATGATCCAACACAATGTCAAAGGACTCAGGCTGAAAAATGCTATCTGCCTCCAGAGAAAGAACTAATTCAGTCTGAATATATACTGAAATGTGCTATTTTCAGCTTCTTTCTTTTTCTTCCTGCTTTCCTTCCTTTCCTTTTCTTTTTTCCTTCCTTCCTCCCTCCCTCCCTTTCTTTCTTTCTTCCTTCCTTGCTTCTTTCTTTCTTTCTCTCCTTCTTTCTCCCCCTTTTTTGAGTCTCTTTGCATAAAATAACTAATATGGAAATGTTTTATATTACTGCACATGTATAGCCTATATCACTTTGCTTACCATCTCAGGGATGAGGGAGGGAAGGAATGGAAGGATAGAATCTGGAACTCAAAACTTAAAAAAAAAAAGAGCGTTAAAGATTGTTTTTACACATAATTAGAAGGAACAAAATATCTTTAAAAACAGAATAAAATGAAATGGTTCTTTCTTACCTTCAGGATTAAATATAAACTCTTTTGTTTGGCTTTTAAACCTCTTCACACTATGGACCCTTCTTACTTTCCTATCTTCTTATACTTTACTCCCCACCATGTGTTCTCTGGACCCAGTGACACTGGCCTTTTTGTTGTCCTTCTGAAAGGCATTTGATCTCCTAACTCCATGTATGCTCTCTGGCTATCCCCTATTTCTGAAATGCTCTCCCTCCTCTTCTCATCCTCCTGGCTTTCCTGGCTTCATTCAAGTCTCAGCTAAAATTTATCTCCAAACTTAAATCTTTAATTTATCCTGTATATCATATTTGTTTTCATGTTATCTCCCTCACTGGATTGTAAGCTCCTTGAGGGTAGGGAATATCTTTTGCTTTTCTTTGTATTCCCAGTGATTCACACAGTGCCTCATATATAATAGGCTGTTAATAAATGTTTATTAATTTGACTTGGAAGAGATTCAGTAAGAAAGCCTTCCATTTTGCTTTTACCTACTTGATGAAATAAGCAGTTCATCCATCCTTTCTCTGTCTCTTTTGCCCAGAAATGCCTCATGATCCCAGGCCAGCTCACACACACAGTACCATTCTTCCTCTGTATGGATGTTGTAACAGTTGGAAGACCCCCAGATTGGCAGAGGTTGCAGAAGCCCATACCACATTACTGAATTAATGAAAGCTGCAAGATAATAGCTACTCCTAAATTTGAAGTAATGTTTAATTTAATCTTTTAAATGTCATCTTTAGTAATATTTTTGCTTGTTATTTCACATTAAATTCTAAATATCTCTCTCCCTATCCCAGTCATTCCTGGAAGTAAAGATTAAAAAGTAAAGAGAAAAATGGCTCAGCAAAACTAATTAATGCATGCAGATTTGAAGATAATCTAATACATCCACAGTATAGCCATTGTCCCACACATACCTATTTCCTCACCCCTTCTCCAAGGTCAAGCTTGGTTATTATAATTATACGATATTTAATTTTATTTTTCCATTTACATTGTTCTCATTTCATATGTTGTATTCTTAGTTCTGTTTTGTACCAACCATACCACTATAGAAAAGATCCATTTCTGAAAGCTAATTAAATATGGCTGACTAATTGACAACAATTTTTAATCATGGGTAGGGTCACAAGTTGGGACTTATGAATTCTTGCCTTAGAAAACCATCCCCCAAATCTGCAGGGTGCCTTAGAATCCAGGGGGAAGCCTTATCAATCATGTTGTGAGGACCCAAACTGCTGGTACCAGTGGGAGTTGGGAGAGTAGCTCCAGATCATGCCAGCAGGAGAACATTAGGAAGGAAAGGATAAGTAGGTACATAGTTCTTTCCTATTAAGAGATTGAAAATCAATAACACATCGATAATTCCATGCATATTTTAAGATAAGCATGATTTAAGTTAAACTTCATTCTTTCACTTTAGAAGAAAGGGTTTGTTAAACAGCTTACAGGAGGGGGAAATTTTTAACCTATTTAAGGGGGGAGAACCCTTTATTTAAATACAAAAATTCATTAATTTTAGATGCATATATTTTGCTTATTAAAACTTGTTTTTCCCACCTCCCTCACTCCTCAAGAACATCACTTGACAACACTTAGTTAGCTCAGCATGAGTTTGTTTTGTTGTATGTGCTAGAAAACAACCTTGCATTTATTGCCTTCCAACTGGTCTAAGATCCAGACTTTTCTGTAATGCAGTGTGGCCTTCCCCATAAGTTTATCTGAATAAGAGTGGTGGTGATTTTTAAAAATCATATTTATAGCAGTTTAAGAGTTGTTCCTCTTTTAAGAAGACAGTTCTAGAGTCAGAAAGGAATAAAATCCTATGAAGTGATTTTTATTCAGCCTCTTCCTTTGAGGTTTAGAGAAAGAAGGTCTTCTTTTGATAAGTTTGGCAAAGGAATGAACTCTTCACCTGTAGAGCATACTAGAAGGATTGTTCCCCTGCTGTCAGAAGCTTAGCAGTATAACAAAATTAAATTAAAGGCCCATTGCTCCCTGGAACCTAAAACTTTGGAGGCATATGACCTTAAAGCAGGATTCCTCGTTCCCAGGAGGCTGAAGGACAGAAACCTGCTGATTCCAAATAAAGGAAAAAGAAAAAGTTTCTCTTCAGAGAATTGTTTTGGTGAGAAATACATACTGTCAATTGCACATAAATCTGGAAGCCAGACAAGGGAGTTTTTTTTTTTTCCTTTTCTGTGCCTAATATTAGTATCCCATTACTTTTATATAGTATGCCTTCAAACAAAGAACTGTATTATAGGCTTATTTCCTCTGGGAAGTAGAAAAAAGGAGAAACATCATACGAGTCATTATTTGGAAATTTTAAGGTAAGGACTGCCACATGTAATTGATAGAAGAGAGAATTTTTTTTTCAGAGGTTTATAGAAAAGGTGTTATAAGAATATTTTATATGCATATAATGGAATGTTATTGTGCCATAAGAAATGATGAAATGGACAATTTCAGAGGAAACCAGGAAGATCTTTTTGAATTGATGCAAAGAGAGCAGATTTAAAAGAACAGTTTATATAATAAAACAAAATTATCTAGTAAAACTACTTTGAAAGACTTTAGAACTCTGATTAACACAATGATAAATCACAAATCCAAAAGAATGAAGATGAAACATAGTATTCACTTTCTGACAAGAGAGGTGATGAACTTAAAAATATAGAGATACACATTTTCAGACAAGGCTTATGCGGCAATTTGTTTTGTCAATTTATAAATATACCTATTGAGGGATTTATTGTTATTCTTTAATTTGTTTTATAGAGGGGTGACTGGAAGGACAGATTAATTTTTAAAATATGTGCCACTTGAAACATTTTTAAAATTCAATTTTTATAAAGAAAGAAATTATAACTATCATTAAAAAAAATTTACTAGGAGACCGAAGTATAGGGCTTTGTGTACTTCATATTAGATATATGACTGTACTGTCAAATATATTTAGAATCTATTGGGAAGTAAAGTCTGTTTGGGTCTTACTATCCTTTGGGGTAGAAACATAAATTCAGGATGGTAATTGAAGTCACAGGAATGTGTGATGTTGACAAGGAAGAGAATGGAGGACCAAGGACAAAACCTTGCAAGTCTTATACAAGAATTGGATAGAAATCTAGCAAATGAGAACAAAAAAGATATTGTCAAATACGAAGGAGAACAAGGGAAAATTAGTATCTGGAGCTGTAGTGAACCATATTGTCAAACACTGTAGGAAGGTTACAATGGAAGAGAACTGAGAAAAAGACAATGAGATTTGGCAACTAAGGGGCTCTTAGTGAACTTGGGGAAACAAGTTTCAGTAATGTGAAGAGGATAGAAACCAGATTATGAGGGGCTGTGGAGAATGGGAAATATCAGCAGGTGGTAATGATACAGTAGAATGAGCATTGGCTCTGAAGCCAGACAACACAGATTCAGATCATATCGGTGTAATCTAGGGAAAATCACTTCATTGGATCAAGCTATAAAATGAGGAGGTTGAACAACTTGACTCCCAAGGTCCTTTCTAGCTCTGGATTCACGGTCCCCTAGTAACGAAGTAAAACTAGCAAGTAAAAGATGACTTTTTCCCCCCAGAATTTTAACAGAAAAGGGGGAGCAATGAAAAAGAATAGTAGCTTGAAGGCATAGCAGCCCATGTAAAAGCTTGTGATTTTTTAGAATGAGAATATTTGTAGGTAAAAGGAAAAGAACCAGTAGAGATAGAGAGACAGATGAAAGAAATGAAAGAGAAAAGTCCTAGAGGAGAGAAGGGAGGGTAGGCCAAGGGTACAAGTGGAAGGTTTAGGTAAGGAGGTAGGCCTCCTTTGGTAAGGAGGAAAGCCTCTGGGTGAAGGCATAGAGAAGTTTTGAGGTGTGGAGGAGGGAAAATGAAGAGTTTGTAACAAAATAGTTTATTTATTTATTTTTTTTACTAAAGTAGAAGGTAAGGTAAGTAGGAGAGGAAGACAGGGAGAGAAAGAAGTTAGGGGAGTATTGGGAGGCATAAGAATAAATAAGAAGTTTTAGAAGAGCCAATTTAGGAAACACCCATATTTGTATAGTATCATGTAGCATTTGAAAAGCAATCAGATTATGATGGTTTTCTTGGAGGAGGAGGAAGAAATTTTTGTTCTTCAGTTGCTTTAGTCATATCCAGTTTCTTGTGACCCCAGCTGGAGGGATGTTTTGGGGGAGGGGGCAAATATACTGGAATGGTTTACATTTCCTTCTCTAGCTCATTTTATAGATGAGGAAACTGAGGTAAATAGGATTAAGTGACTTATCCAGGTTACATGGTAAGTGTTTAAGGCCACATTTGAACTCGGGTCTTGCTGTCTCCAGGCCAGGAGTTCTTATCCACTTAACTGCCTCACTGCTCCTTTTTCTTGCTACCTGCACACCAAGCAGGACATGTTTTCTTCATGATGGATAAATGATTTAACAGAAAAATTTTTATTTTTTTTCAGGTTATAGTGAAAAGATCCCAATCTGGCAACTTTGGAGATCGAAGTCCCAAGACCATCTGCCACTTGATTTAATTTGCTAGCTCTTTTTTTGGTGGCAAAATATTGGAAATTGAGGGGCTGCCCATCAATTGGGGAATGGCTGAACTGGTTGTGAGATGGAATACTACTGTACTATGAGAAATGATGAGCAGGCAAATTTTTCACAAAAATCTGTAAAGATTTACATGAACTGACGGCAAAATGAAATCAGCAGAAGCAGGAGAACATTGTTCACAGTAATAGCAACATTGTGTGATGATCAACTATGAATGACTTAGCTCCCCTCTTACCAATACAATGATCAAAGACAATTCCAAAGGACTCATGATGGAAAATGCTATCCAGAGAAAGAACTGATGGACTCTAGATGCAGATCAAATCATACTATTTTTACTTTCTTTATTTTTTTGTTTTTTTTCCTTTTGTTCTGTTTCTTCCTTCATAACATGACTAATATGGAAATATGTTTTACATGATTGCACATATATAACCTCTATCGAATTGCTTACTGTTTTAGGAAGAGAGGAGGGAGGCAGAAAAATTTGGAACTCAAAATTTTATTAAAAATGAATGTTAAAAATTGTCTTTACATATAATTGGAAAAAATACTATAAAAAAGAATTTCATTTGCTAGAGACAATGCTTTGAAGTCTTTGGCTTATTGACTGAGACTGGCATTCAGGATGTTAACTATTGGGGTTAGCCAATGACACACCCATTGTGAAGAACTCAAACCTTTTAGCTCAATTTATCCAAAGTTATCTTTTTGAGGTTCCATGGAAATTTACTGTGCCTAAGTAGAAAGGCAGATAATTGAAATCAGTATTAAAGGCCAAAATTCAATTGCATTCGATTGCTCTTCAGAAGTATCTTAAAATGGTACTTCATATAAGGTAGGGGGAACAGGGGAAATAAGGACTCTGAAATCGTTATACCTTCAGGGATTGCTGTTATTGGCCTAAGTGACCATCATCTGTTGCCTGTGCAGGAGTGAAATCTAAGAAGTACAAATCTATCACAGGCTTAGGAACAACTAGGCACTTTCTTATTTTAAGTACTTTGCTATTGCAAATAAATTAATAAAGCTTTGTAGTTTCACCCAGGCAAAGCCATTCACTGTCCAGATCCTCTAGTAAAGCTTTAGTGAAGAAGACTTGCTTTCCCCCAAATAATTTGTGCTAACCAAAGGCTTTCCTTTCCTTCTAGACCATCTGTTCCCCTTTACCATGAAGTCATGGTACTAAATTTGTGACACACAATGATTTCCATGGCAACTGGATGTGGTCTCCATCCCTGAATCCTAATTCCACTGCAGCCAGGACCAAGCTGCAGGAGGATCAGGGAGTACATCCTGACATTTCTTTTATTTTCCATTCCTTTTCAAGTTCAGAGCTCTCTGTGAAGATGTACCTTTATCCAGACTTGAAACCTTCGATTCGGAATCCTTATTATACGGTATAAGTATATGGTTTGCATACGTTGTCATAGCAGTATGTGAAATGCCCTGAAAATGTTTGAATAGGTAGGTTCAAACACAAGGGGAAATTGGATGCTTGCAAAAATTCCACGAATGGCAGACCTGTTTTTAAAAAAGAGCTATTAGCAATATAGATGTAAATTTGTAAAGTTACTTCTGGCCCTGGATAGATAATCTAGTAAATCCAAGCACAGAGCTCATTGGAAGATGCCTGGGTGCTTGACTCCGATGAACTTTTAAAAGGTGAGAAAGGAAGTTGAGCTACTTCTTACTTAGGCAAAGGTTCATAGACTCTTTAGCTCCTCAGAGATGATGGCTGTCATAGAGACGTCAGATTTGGGGAATGCGCAGATTTATACATAGAAATGATCTGTCCGTTTTATTGTTCATCTAACACACGCTACTTCTATAGAAAGTACCCTGCTACAGCACCGTTTGCTAGAGAGCATAATCTGGCATTACATATATGGTTGGAACTTGGTTACTGAAACATCAAAAAGACCTTATAAATAAAGCAATTCTCCCTGATGAGGCTGCTCCACTGTCCAGACCTAGAGAACAGCCTTAGAATGAGGCTATATAATATGGGCACACACACGTCTGTAACTGTTTATATGCATCTGAATAACTGTGTACTTCTATGCCGTATGTGTGTTTATGTGTCTTTGTGTGTACTAGATCTGTGATTTCATCAGTGCAGGTAACTTCACAGCCTAGAAGAAGAACCATAGCTATTCTTTGACTTAATTTCAGAAAGACGCCTAGGGAACTAAAAGGTTGAATGCTAGAATAAAAATAAATTAAAATAGCATTTATATAGCATGTTATGGTTTGTTTATTTGCTCTTATTTGAGCCTCACAATTAACCTTGGAGATAGGTGCTATGATTGTGCCCATTTTACAGATGATAAAACTGAAGCAAACATTGGTTAAATTATTTGCTCAAGGACACATAGACATCGCAGAGGAGAGACTAGAATTCAGGTCTTCCTGACTCTGGCCAACATTCCATACTTTATACTATGCTGCTCACATTGCATAGAGGAAGCATAGTTTCTTGTTGGGAAGCTAATGTTGTCTTGTATCTATGTAGATTGTTTAAGCTTGAGATGGGTTACTCCAGAATTTCCTAAGTCTATTGCTAGATTTAGGGATGACATCATGACTGTACTTGGGCCCAAGGATGGCTGGAGTCAGCTCAGAGCAGATTTGAAAGACAATTGTTAAATTTTCAGTGTGTTTACACCTGGGAAAAACTGACAAATATCACAAATCAGGGTTTCATTTTTGTTTTGTGGATTGTCTAGACCAGAGGGTTAGCAAGTAACTACCTGAAGGCCAAATCTGACTGCTACCTCGTTTAGACTTGAGAAATTTATAGAGAAAATGCTAAGAATGCAAATTAAACTTAAAAGTGTGTCCTACTTAAATTTTGTCTGGTTGTTAAATATTTGCCAACATACCCTTGCTTGGGCCTAAGTACTTTGGGAACAGACTTGAACCTGACACCCAATTTTTAGCTTTAGAAGGTTTAATAATTGAGTTGAATCAGACTTGAAAGACTGTGGAAAGGGGCACACAGGCTAAAGGTCACTAAGGTTAAGTCTTCCAATTCTAACTGAAGAATTTAAAGGCTCTAGAGAAGAGCAGAGAGAACAAAAGCATGAGGTTCAATGGGTGGGACTCACTGACAGTGAGACACAAACCCATCAAAGCTTTTGTTGTCATTGGTTTCAAGGCTCTGAATGACATAATTGAGGGATGTGTCCAGATGCATCTGGGGCAATGCAGTGTAGGGTGCAGTTGAGCACCACCAGGGGGCATGAGCCTGTTGTAACCCATATGCTCAGATTGTCTTGGTTGTAATTCTATAACTGAATATATCTGTACTCCTCAGTGTCTACTGAGACCAGAAATGGGCAGTGGGTACAACCTGTCTTTGGTGCCCCCTTTTTTCCCAATCCTCTCCTTTTCTGTCTCTAAACCTAATGAGGAATTTGCATTACACTGTAAAGTTAGTTTGGAGAGAGAAAAGAATTTCTTGAGTTTCAAAATTATTTAACACTTTTAAAAGTGAAAGATTATGGAATTTCCACCCCTGGAGATGCCCCCAAATACATATTTTTCCATTTTTGGAGAAAGAGAACTAAATCAGTTAACAAGCATCTATTCAGTGTTGACCTCTGAGGTCTGTTCCAGATCTAAATTTATAATTGTATTAGTATGATACTATTATAGTTTTCTGTCTTTATGAATTATCTAATTATTTTCATGCACTAAAAGCAGCAAGGAAACGCAGATAAATGGCCAGTCTGGGAGTCTGGGAGACCTGGGTTCAAGTTTTACCTCAGGCAAATAACTTAATTTCTTGGGGGGAGGGCATGGCTCGTGGCTTCTGGTTTCTGGCTCAGCTAGGTGTTGCAGTGAATAGCGCACCGGCCCTGGAGTCAGGAGGACCTGAGTTCAAATCCAGCCTCAGACACTTAACACAAAACTAGCCGTGTGACCTTGGGCAAGTCACTTAACCCCATTTGCCCTACCTTCCCCCCTCCAAAAAGAAAAATCTAAAAAAAAATTCTTAGTATCCCATGCTAATATCTTAAGGCTCTAACTTATATATAAATTATGGATTTGCTTCTGTGGTGGGAGTACCTTGCACTTGGATAAAATCTGAGAAATTAAAAGCCTGGCATCATGAAGACCTCTGTTCAAATCCTGGCTCAGACACTAGCTAAATGATGCTAGAAAAATCACTTAACCACGCCCAGTCTTTGTCTCAGTTTCCTCATCTATAAAAATGAGAATGTTGAAATCAATAGCTTCCAAGATCTCTTCCTACACTAGGCATAGAGGAAGTACAGACTTCTTTGTATTTTTTAGTTCTTAAGCACAGAAAATATAAGGAAAGGGAAAAAAACTAAAAACGATCCATAACCTCGGAGGTTGGACCCACAGTCACAATTAGCAACCATGATCTGGATGAAAATTCCAGCAAAGGAGGCTGAGAAGGAGCATGCAGGTAGGAAAAGAATCAGGAGAGAGCAATGTCACAAAAACTTAGAAGAGATTATCCAGGTAAAGAGGGTGATCAATAGTGTCAATATTTGCAGAGGGTGGAGAAAAAGCAAACAAAAACAAAACTCCCCAAACCCCTGGCTCTTCTATATGTTTTCATAGAAATCAGCATTACTAGTAGTACTGAAAAAAAGGGATTGTTTTATTACTGACAGTATAAATCAAAGTAAAAGAACAGTAGTTCTTTTTAAATTTTAAAATTTGATAATGTATCTATTCAATTTCTATTTTGTTTGTTCACGTCCAACTCTTCATGAGCCCATGGACCATACCGCACCAATAATGTTCTTCACAAAGATTCTGGGGTAGTTTGCTATTTCCTTCTCCTGTGAATTAAAGAAAACAACAGTTAAGTGACTTGCCCAGGAGGTCAGATTTGACCTGAGGTCCTCCTGACTCCAGACCCAGCACTTTATCTACTGAGCCACTTAGCCATCCTGTTTTTTAAATCTACAGCATCTGATATTTCTACACAGTCTCCCACCCAACTATTAACCAGGCCCAACCCTGCTTAGCTTCTGAGACCAGAGGAGATCTGGTCATTCAGGGTGGTATATCTATAGACAATTTATCTTTACATAATCATTCATTGAACCTTTGCTATGTGTACAATTTTGAAATAAGATCTATCAGAAAAGCCTTCAAAAAGATAGAAGAACCAAGAGATGTCTTTCCGTTTCATGGATTCATGTCTCTCCACTCACACAACCACCACCCTAGTTGTGGTTTTTAATCTTTCTTTTCTGGACAATTAAGAGTCTTCCTAATTGGTTTTCCTGTCTCCACTCTCTCCTTTCTTAAATTCATCATCCGTGAAGCTGCCAAAGTGATCATTTTGGAACATAAGTACAACTGTATCACTTCCTTGCTCAGGAAGTTTCAATTGTTCTCAGTCACCTACAGGATAAAATACAAATTCCACTGCCTAGTAAGTACTTCATAAATGTATCTTCTCTCTCTCTTTCCCTCTGTCTCTCTCTTTCCCTCTCTCCTCCTTTCTCTCTCTTTCTCTCTCCCTTCATCCCTCTCACCCTGTTTCTTCCCTCTCATCTATTTATCTTTCTATCTATCTATGTATCATCTGTCAATCTGTCTAGCATTTAAAGTTCTAACAATCTGACTTCATCTTATCTTTCTAGACCAGGAGTGGGGAACCTATAACCTTGAGGCCACATGCAGCCTTCTAGGGCCTCAGGTGTGGCGTTTTGACTGAGTCCAAGTGTTACAAACAAATCCTTTTATTAAGGGGATTTGTTCTGTGAAGTTTGGATTCCGTCAAAGAGCTGCACTTGAGGACCTAGGGGGCCACATGTGGCCTGGAGGCCACAGCTTCCCTGCTCCCGGAGAGACCATTATTAAGTGACTTTTCTTCATGTATTCTACACTCCAGTCTTTGCTCCATTTGTCTCCATTCCTATTTTTAAAACAACAATAACAACAACCCTCACTTGATCTGTCTGTCCTATATCTTTCCTCTCTTTTATGACTAAACTCTTCAGGAAAGCCATCTATCTGCCATTAGTGCCTCTGCTTCCTCTCTTGTCACTTTCTTTTAAATTCTCTGCAGTCCAGTTTTTGACCGAATATTCAGCTGAAACTGCTCTCCCTTATTTTCCACATTTGATAGCTTTTTCTCTACCCTCTTTGCAAATATTGACACTATTGATCACTCTCTTTACCTGGATAATCTCTTCTAAGTTTTTGCGACATTGCTCTCTCCTGATTCTTTTCCTACCTGAGTGTTCCTTCTCAGCCTCCTTTGCTTGAATTTTCATCCAGATCATGCTTGCTGATTGTAGCTGTCCCCCAACTTCTGTCCTTTTACCTGCTATAGCAGCGGTTCTCACCCTGTGGGTCGCCACTCTTTTGAAGTTGAAAGACCCTTTCACAGGGGTTGCCTAAGACCATTGGAAAACACATATTTTCAATGGTCTTAGGAACCAAAACACCACTCCTCTAGTCTCCAGGTATGCCCAGACACAAGTATTAAAGGGTCACAGCATTAGGAAGGTTGAGAATCACTGTGCTATAGTATCTCCTCGAGTGGTGATTTCGTCAGCTTCCACGGAATCAATTATCACCTCTATGCAGATGATTCCCCCATATGTTTAATCAGCCCTAAACTCTCTTCTGACCTCCAATCTAGCTCAACATGCCCAGAACTGAACTCATTCTTTTCCTTCACTCACTCCTTTCCTAACTCCCTCCCATGTTACTGTCCAGGGCAACTTAGGTGTCATTTTCAACTCCGCTCTCTTATTCTCACCAACCCCCCACCCCAAATGAGAGCCTTGTCAGTTCAATCTTTGCAAAGTCTCTCACAGATGGCCCCTCTTCTCCTCTGATTCTTGAATACTATACCCCAATGCAAACTCTCATCACCTTGAAGCTGCTAGGTGGTTCAGTGTATAAAGGAAGGATACCTAGAATCAGGAAGACCTGAGTTCAAATCCAGACTCAGATACTTAAGAGCTGTATGACACTAGGCAAGTCACTTAACTTCTGACTGTCTCAGTTTCCTCCAGTATAAAAGAAATAATAAAATCTATCTTGCAGGGTTATTTTAAAGATTAAATGAGATAATATTTGCAAAGTACTTGGTACAGCGGCTGGCATATAGTAGGGACTTTAAAAATACTTATTTCCTTCCTTCCCCATGCCTGGACTATTGCAGTAGTCTTCTGGTTTGTCTTCCTGCTTCAAATCTTTCTATTCTTCCTCTCAGCTTCCAAAAGGGTCTTCCTAATGTGCAACATTAACCATGCAAATCCCCAATTCAGTAAGCTTCAGTGGCTCCCTATTAACCTCTAGGATCAAATACAAAATCTTGCATTTGGCTCTTATAGTACTTCCCACCTTTATGGTTTTCTTACTCCTTGCTCTCCTCCCTGTAAGTATCTGGTACATGTATAGTTGTTTTCATGTTGTCTCCCCCATTTAGAATGTTAGCTCTTTGAGGGCAGGGACTGGTTTTTTCTCCCTTTCTTTGTATCTCCAGCGTACTTATCAAAGAGTCTTTAGCACATGCCAATGCTTGTTGACTTGACCTGCCATTCCCTCAATATTCCATGACCTACTTTTTCATGATGATTCCCATGTCCAGAATGCATTCCTTCATCACTCCCTAGGCTCCTCAAGGTTCTTCTCAAGTGCCACCTACCATAGGAGGAGGCCCTTCCTGATGTCCTTTGTTCCTTCCCTCAGAAAATATTCTGTGTTTCCTTTATATCTATTTTGAATTGACTTATCTGTATATCTGTCATTCCAGCCCCACCCTCCCACCCTCCCCTCCAAGTAAAATGTAAACTCCTTAAGGGCAAGAACTGTTTTGGTTTTGTCCCAGGTCCCAAAGTAGTTCTTTACTTTAAGAAAAGTCTGATGAATTTTAGTTGAGAAGGGAGTTTCAAGAAAAAGAGGGGTGATTACTAGGGTCAAATATGATAAATATAATGAGGAGGATTGACGAGAAGTTGTGCGATTTGTTTACAAGGGAGTCATGGATTTTATGAGAGATCGTGTAGCTATAATCCATGTTGCTATCCATCATATGCTGATGAAATAAAAAAAAGATACTATTAATATGGAGGCCGGGAACTACTTCCTTCCTTTCTATTGCTTTTTCTACTTCTTTCCCTCTTTTCCTTCTTGCCTTGATCCTTCCTTTTCTCTTTCCTCTCTTTTCTCCTCTTTTCTCTCTTTTTTTTTTACCTTCCTCTTAGGTCTCATTTCCTCACTCTCCTTATCTATTTTCTTCCCCACCCCTTTGTCATCATTACCAAAAAAAAAAAAACCAACAACAAACCAACAAACCAAGATTCCTGGTTCTTGTCTGGTTACATTCCATAGGTGTGAGGCTACTCTAGAGCTGAATACAAAACTGGAGAGGGCTGATTGGATGTCCTACTGTCCAGAAAAAGAGAAAAGAACAGGAAATTGGAATGGTGGGGAAGGTGAAATGCTAAATAATTCTAATTGCTTTAACCTTTCTTTATTCTTAGGCCTGATTTTTTCATCCCTTTGCAGTAGTCTCTCTTGGATCCTTTCCCAGGCCTTCCACTTTCTTCAAGCTGTGTTCTTCAGAATTGAACAGAGTATTCTGAGATTTCCTTACTAAATGCTGACATCCTGGGAGGAATATCTTGCAGTTTAGATATGCCACATTCTTGTTTGCACATAACATACCAAGATTAAGTTTACCCTTGTGTTACATCGAATTTAAAGATGTTCATAGTAACCTTTGCTAACCAGTTTGAGGGAGGATCCTTTGCCCAGTTTTCATAAAAGCACAATTTATAAGTTACCCAAAATGCACAAAGGAATACAAATTAGACTTCTTATTTAACTTCTTACATTTATTACTATATTTTTGTACTATATTATTTATGATTAACTTCTTATTTAACTTTTTATATTAACTTATTTAACTTATCTCTTCAGTAATCAATCATTTCACCTTGCAATCTTATTTCCAAGCTGGATAGTACATAGTTGATCATGTGGGCATTCTTTACTCTAGAATCCTTTTGACTGTGATTTCCTATTACTTTCTTGGCTGGAAAAGAACTGTGTCTATTTCCCCACTTTGAGAAGTAACAAGTGAGAAAACTGGGAAGCTAACATCTTTATCAAATAAGCCTTGTAAAAATCCCATTCCAAAAGAGAGTTGGCTAGGACAACCTCAAGGCAGCATCATCTTAGGTTACTGCACACAAAGTCCACCCTAGTTCTGACCCCTCATCACCTCTCATCTTAATTATCCCAAAAGCTATTGATGGGTCCCTATGCTTTCAGTATTCCTAAAATACAGATTTGGTTGGAGAGTGTGGGGAAAAGAAGAGATTTGAGGGGAAAAACTTATTTGGAGAAGCTGACGTGAAGAATGAAATAAATAAGGAGGAAGAGAAGCATTCTTTTGTTAAGACAAGCGCCCAGTTGACATCAGATAACACAAATTTATAATGCACCCAATCTGAATAGCTGCATGACCATCATTCATAAAGCACATGCATAGGACCTCAGTAATTTAGGATTGGGGTTTAGTAAGTCAGGAGAAGGAGAGTGTAATATGGAATTGATTAAATATAGGGTCAAGATTGGGAAGGGAAGAAATCAAAGCCTTAGGAGAGGTGATAGCCAGGGTCTGGTTGGAGAGGAAGACTGTGAACCAAGTACTTAACTTCTTGAACAAAGAGAGAGAATAATGGAAGGGTTGACAGATAACTGCCAGCAGGACCTGGAGTGGGTGATATATTTGGATAGTCAACTTCAAAGGTGCAAGGGTTGTGGAGTGAGGGTTCAGAGTGGGGTGGGGGGGTGTCTACAAATGGCAATGGGAAACAAGGAATATGCAATTCCTCCAGGACTAAGGTGTCATGCATTATACAAGGTACAAACAGATGGCCAGGAACACAATATCTTCTGGGAGAAATTTGTTCTCCATGAGTGCCAGAATATGGCAAAGGAAGAGGTCTAAAATCAAAGGAAGTTTGTTAACAATAGAATGAGGATTCTGAAGGACATAGTAGAAGAGGTGAACAGAACTGGAGCAGAACATGGGAAGGGTGGGGTGGAGATAGATGAGGATGAAAGAACAGGAAAAGGGGGGGTGTTATTCACTTAGGCAGCTGGAAATCTTTATGACTAGATTGGGAAGAATAAGAAGTGGGAGGTTCCTTTTGGCTTGCTCTCCCACCTTCAAGGGTCCTGTAATAGCAGAGGATGCAACAATTCTCTTTTAATTGTCAGGGTTGCAAGGATTGTCAGCTACCCAGGCTAGTCACTTAGCCTTTCAATACCCTTAGGCAACTATCTAAGACTATAAGTTGTAGAACTGGTACAGTTCTACTTTGGTAAGAGCAATTTCTTCACCTGTAGTTCCCTGTACCATAAAATCACTGTTCTGGAGAGGGAGGGGAGAAGGAGGGAAAGACGGGAAAAGGAAAAATGGGAGAGACAGAGACAGGGACAGAGACAGTGACAGAGACAGAGACAGACAAGGCATTGCAAAGGGATAATGACATAGCCAGAAATGAGTTTAGTAATAAGATAATACACTGAATCCTGTTTGGGAAATGGCATATTACTCTCATCGATTTCATACTGCTTGTTGCCGCAAAAATCAATATTCTCCCATTGATATAATGTGGTTGCAGATCATGAGACACTATAATCTTAAAAGAATAAAAATCACATGTAACCAAAAGGGCAGTGGTATGATGCATGGTAGCTACATATAAACTGCAGTGCAGCACCGAGGATGAACTGTCTCAAAGACATCGTCAAAGAATCTATGAGTGGGAAAGACGGTGGACAAGTCTTGGAGTGGGATCCCAGTGAGATATGATTGAAAGAATATTGGTCTTTAGAATCTGGGGGTCTTCAGAGCCTGCCTTAGGCACTTATTAGCTGTGAAAGCTTCACTTTCCTCATCTGCAGAATTTCTAATACTTCATATGAGGAAAGGATTTTTTAAACCTTAAAGCTTTATAGAAATGTGGGCTATTATTACTTTTATTGAAACACAGGAGGTTAACAACCATGATGTTATTCTGGTACCTTTAATATAGTCAAAACAAAGAGAGAAGCCTCTAGACTTGGCAATTATGGCAGATACTTCAGCCTCATATGAATTATAAAATTAAAGCAGTCACAAGTGAAAATCAGGAAGTAGTCCTGGGGGCAGATTAAAGTACTACAGCACCTTAAGAGAGATTTAGCCTTTTAAAATAGTGATACTATCAGATTACTTCGGCATTAAAGGGATTAGATTATCTGTCTTTCTTTTCAACATCTTTCTAAAGGAGTGGGGGAGAGGGAGTGATAGGAGCAAGAACAGCTGTTTTTGCTCCAAATTATCCTTCTAATATTCTTCTCCTATGAGACTGATCTTGATTCTAATCTCACTCAAACTTAGAGCAGTTAATGAAACCAGATATCCTCACTTCAGATGCAAGCTGTTTTCTCTCCTGGCAGTACACTCTTGGTCAAATAATAGGATTGGTCAGAGTGTTCTGAGGAGGCACTATAAAGCAATTTGTACATGGTTGACAATGCCTTATTAGACACTTAGGAAAGAGGGAACAGGAATTCCTTGTTTATTCTAAAGAATTTAATAAATGTCAATAAATATTTTAAAAAGTAATAAAGGAATTAACTTTACTGAATCTTGAATCATCAACCAATTTACCTGGAGAATAAGAAGTTTGCTATTGTAGTCAACAAATTGAAATATCATTATTATATTTATTGATCATTTGTTTTAAATAAAATATCACTATAGGGTATGCTTGAAAGACTGGTAGGGCCCAATCAATTACAATCATCCACATAGAAAAGACTCAAATATCAATGCACAGGGATAAAAGTGTGAAATGTTAACCAAGTTATTCATGCCTCCTCTTAGAATGTGCATTTGAGGAGAAATCTTTGACAGTGTTGTTATATATAAGAAAGCACATCAATGCTAAGGAGGAATAGGAAAAAGAGTAAATATTAGCTTTGTTAGGTATTCAAAGAATAATTGAATAACAAATACAAATGGGAAAGTAAGACAAGGTGAGGGCCAGAGGACACAAAACAAAATAATCTTCATACTTTCCACTGGAAAGGTGATGTGTCAGTTCTAGGTATTATCATCATTATTGAATATTTTACTTCTATATTGTGCTAATGTTATACTTGGCCTCCCCTGATACCTTCCCCTTCCCTTCCCCGATTCTGCTGTAGCCAGCTACCTTCTTCCTGTTCTTTTTCATGGAAATAGACTAGTTGGCTGCAGGACCCCCCAAAAGGCTTCCCTGAGCCCGCGAAAATCAAAATGTGTACTAACCAATCCCTGCTGTAAAACTCTGATTATGCAATCTCCTACCATTAAGAGTTGGAGGACCCTATATATATATATATACACATATATCAGTGATCTCCCCTTGGTCAGGCCTGTTTGATTTGGGTGAGTTGTCCCGACAGCACGTACAAAATAAAATCCACTTCCAAAAATACTCTGGGCGTATCTTTCTCGCTTATTTTGGCACATTTTGGAGGCCCCAGCGAGATTTGTGGTGTTCCGTGTCACCGTGGAGACCCCCAAACAGGAGGAGCTCTTGGCCTCGGGAATGGTCATCTGCTCACCCCGATCCCTAGGGGAGCCGGCCCCTGAGATATCCTCAGGGCCCCAGGACTTGAGGAGAGAAAGACTGTAACCGCTTCCCGACTCTGACCTGCCCCTGATTCGACCCTGTGTGGATTAAGAACCTCCGGAGGTGAGTACATTCCTGTTTCCCTGTTCTGGTGGGTTGGGGCCAGACGCGGCTTTGGTGTTTTTGTACACACCAACCCCTGGGCACCGCAAGGTCACTGCCCGCACCTGGTTCCCTGGTTCTGGTCTGGTCGGTTAGCATCTGTCTGTCTATGTGTCTATGTTCCCTATTCATTTCGGGCCCACAAGGTTTTGTTTAGAGCTCATTCACCTAAAACCTCCCCGCTTTTACTCTGCAAAGTAGGTCATCCAGGGGATATCAGAGGAGCACCTTCAAGGGAGTTTCTCTGATTTCCACTGGGAGGATATTTTTGCCTATAAGGTTATACTATTTATCTGTATGTTTGCCCTTGGACACGGGAGGTTCAGCCAGCAAATCAAAAACTCACTTGGGGTGTATACTAAGCCATTTTAAGGAAGCCTATCAGGAGGGGGCAGATTATGGGGTTCCCTTGAAGAAGAGAAAACTCATTCTTTATTGCATGAATGAGTGGCCCACGTTTGGGGTGGGCTAGCTCCCGCAGGGAAGTTTTGACAAACAAACTATCCAATTAGTGTGGCGGGTGGTGACAGGAAATTCAGGGCATCCAGATCAGTTCCCCTATATTGATATCTGGCTGGACCTCGCAACCCATCCCCCTCCTTGGCTTAGGAACTCTTCCTTTCAAAGAGGTATCCGCATCCTCGTGGCTCAGCCACCCCCAGAAACCTCTATAAAATCCCCCGTGAAAGTCCTACAGGACCATAGCGAGGAGCATGATTTCCCTCCACCTTATAACCCTAGACTCCCTTGCTCTGCTGCTCCCCCTGAATCCCCAGGAATTCCAACCCCTTCAGGTCGCCTTTTACCCCCTCACACCCGGACCGGGGTTAACTATCAGCCTCCCGAAGAGCCCTCTTCCTCCTCAGCCATCCTTCCCCTTAGGGAAGCCCCTAACCCAGAGGGAAGCCCCTTCCTGGTGTATGTCCCTTTTTCCACTTCAGATATTTACAATTGGAAAACTCAAAATCCTCCTTTCTCAGAGAAACCTCATTAACCCTTATTAACCTTCTTGAGTTCGTCTTCCACATACATCGCCCCATGTGGGAAGACTGCCAGCAACTCCTAACAACCCTGTTTACCACTGAAGAGAGAAACCATATCAGATAGGAAGGTAGAAAAGCTGTGCTAGGACCTGGGGATGGGTCACTGGAAGAGAAGCGGGATGAGGTTGAGCGAGTATTCCCTACTTCCCGGCCCACATGGGACCCCAATACCTCTAGGAGCCATGAAGCATTAGATACCTACCATCAATATCTCTTACAAGGTCTAAAAGCAGCAGCTTGGACACCAACTAACTTGACTAAAGTTTCCGAGATCAAACAAGGACCCCAAGAGACCTCTGGGGCTTTCCTGGAGTGCCTATATGATGCCTACAGGACCTACACTCCAATTGACCCTGAGGCCCTTGAAAATGCCCGAGCCATAAATGTTGCTTTCGTATGCCAGTCTGCCCCTGACATTCGAAAGAAACTTCAAAAACAGGAGGGTTTTGAAGGCATGGTTATATCCCAGTTATTAGAGATAGCCCAAAAGGTTTATGCTACCTAAATGTTGTTAAAATTTGGAACTATATTGTCAAAAGAATAGAAGAGTAGGAATGGGACACTGTGACCCGAGTGTTGTAATATTTTTGAAATATCGTAATTTGGGAGATCTGTAAAATGCATTTCCTTATCATTCTTGGTTGTTGGCCACCCTAGAATTATAACAAAAGTTAAATATACGTAAAACATTTGTGTATATTCTGTTAAAGCCTTGGAGTTTTTCTATTGACTCTTCTCGTCCCAGATCAGATTAGGAATAAGATTATATGATCTGGGAACACAACAATGTCATCTGAAGCTTCTTGTTTGTGCCATAGCTAAAATAATTTGGCTATTGCTTATGAAAATTATAAGATGGTTGGTTATGTTTTAATGCTAAAACCTAAACTTGATTACTCTGTGTGTGTGTGTGTGTGTGTGTGTGTGTTGTATGGAAAGGAGGATTCTTCTGTCCATTCAGAGAAGCCCTCAGGGCTAGTCAAAAACACAGCCCACAGCAGCTCTGTCCTATAGGGTGGATAAGGCAGCCCCTTCTCAGGGGTCCCTCTCCAGCCTCCCTAATTTTATAAACTTGCAAAAGAGCTTGTTTGGGTTATGGAATTCCTAAACAGGGAATTTGGCATGCTGAGAATTTGCAAATATATAGAAATGATCTCTAATGATTGGGTATTGTATGAGGACAAGTTTAAAATTTTAAATGTGAGTCCTGGTAAAATTTTTGATTAGTGAGACTTACCATGTGAGGTAAAAGCTTTTGGGACTATAATGGATTTTATTTTGAGTTGTCTGATGGATCATAGAAATCCTTCAATAGGCAATAATACACCTTCGCAGAGAAATGCCACAAAGTACTCAGGGAATGTGACTGTAACAGGTGGCTGTCTGGAAA
>CM053593.1:64238425-64263425 GCA_028646575.1 Pseudocheirus occidentalis
AACTCAGCTGGCACCACATTCCACCTTCCTTCCATGCTGACTACCCCTCCTCAACCAATTCTGGGTACCTGAAATGGAATCTTCACCCCTGTGCAGCAGGAAGCAATTACTGGAGACAGTGACCTTCGTCCCTTTGTCCTGAAAGAATTCTCCTGCCTAATGGTTGAGTGGGGAAGTGATACAGATATAAAGGTGCCCTAAAGGTTGAGTTGCTCATTCCCTGGCTTTCTAAAGTCCATACAGGCCACCCTGCCAGGGACTACCCCAGCCAGGCCTGGGGTTCCTTCCAGTCTCCTTAAACCCCTTGGACTGTCTTTCAGACAACAGCAGCAGGATATTCAACCTCAAGCTTGCTTGCTCTTACCCCTGGGGATGGCCTTATTGCTAGCCAGACACGCCCTAGCTCTTCTGTCATGGGGCTCCTTCAAGCCATTTATGGCATGGCAAATTCATCCTGTCCTGACTTAGCCCCTGAATGTCACCTCTGCATTAATCCCTGGCCTCCATATTATGTTGGGGTAGCCATTAATACTACCATAGAACCCATTACCACTTCTAAGAATTGTGACTGGGAGCAGCCAAAGCTCACCTTGGGAGATGTCCGAGGTTCTGGGCTCTGCCTGACAACCAAGGACTGTCTGGTTCTCCCTATAGCCCCATTTATGGCTCTACCCTGGAAGTTAAATCCTCTACTTCCAGTTTCTTTCCTGCCCTGCCAGGAGCCTGGTGGGCATGCCTTGATGGCCTCACCAGGTGTGTTTCTGCCACAGTGTTCATAAAACAGGATTCACCAAGTGGCCCCCTTTGTATCCTGGTAGCAATAATCCCCCAGGTCTCCATCCTCTCCTGAGAGGGGGGGTGGAGCTATTTTGCCCCAAGGGAAGTTCAAACTTTCCATCAAAAGTGCACAGCCCCCCTCCTCATCCCCATCTTGGTGGGGCTAGGACTGGTGGGGTCGACAGTCATTGGGGCAACAGCTCTAATTAAGGGGGATGCCAACTACCAGGCACTTAGTGCACAGGTGGACATCGATCTCTCCCACCTAGACCACTCCATTTCCATCCTGGAGAGACAGGTTGATTCCCTTGCAGAGATGGTTCTCCAAAACTGCAGGGGTCTAGATCTGTTATTTCTTCAGCAAGGGGGCCTCTGCGCTGCCCTCGGAGAGTCCTGTTGCTTCTATGCCAACACCTCCAGTGTGGTGCAGGAAAGTTTGAGTTTAGACTGTAAAAATTTGGCAGACCAACAGAGGGAAAGGGAGAAAACTGGTACCAGTCACTGTTTCAAACATTCCCTTGGCTCACTACTTTAGTATCTGCCCTGGCCGGTCCCCTAATTCTCCTTATCCTAGCTCTCATTTTAGGTCCATGCCTGATCAATCACCTTCTCCAATTTGTCAAATTCCGAATTAACTCTGTCAAGTTACTTATTGTCAGGGATCCCTACTACCGGCCCCTTGATGCTGGCCCTCTTGATCGCCGTGATGATGTGGTTCCGAATGTGTCAAGGATTTGTCACTGTCCATAAGAAGTGGGGAATGTTGTACTTGGTCTCCCCTGCCTCCCTTGATCCCTTCCCCTTCCCTTCCCCGATTCTGCTGTAGCCAGCTACCTTCTTCCTGTTCTTTTTCATGGAAATAGACTAGTTGGCTGCAGGACCCCCCAAAAGGCTTCCCTGAGCCCGCGAAAATCAAAATGTATACTAACCAATCCCTGCTGTAAACCTCTGATTACACAATCTCCGACCATTAAGAGTTGGGGGACCCTATATATATCAGTGATCTCCCCTTGGTCAGGCCTGTTTGATTTGGGTGAGTTGCCCTGACAGCGCGTGCAAAATAAAATCCACTTCCAAAAATACTCTGGGGGTCTCTTTCTCCCTTATTTTGGCACAACACTAGGTCTATTCAAACAGACAGAAAGCTTCTTGAAGAAAATAGGATTCTAAATTTTATAGGGCTGTCCTGTAAGACTGAAATGAAAAAGTTTCATCTTTTGTACATTGGAAGGCTCTGACAAGAGATTAATGTATGTATCAGCTAAAAGTGGGAGATGTAGCAAGAACATAGCAGGCCTTAGATCTGAGGTGGAGTGAAGCAGTAACACTGGGTGCCAACTGGAACATCAACTCCTATCCATGGGATCCTATGAGCGGCTAACACTTCTTACCCCTTGAGACTGTGAGGATTAATTATAGAAGTTTCCCCGTTCCAAAAAATCAAATCTAGAATGGCTTCAGTATTCACTAGGCCTAGGTCACCTGATCTTCCAGCAATCTGGGGCTTAGAGCAATGGAGAACCTCCCCAGTGCCACCTCAGCACAAGATGTGCCACATAAGGTTAAAATTGCTTTCACTGGACACCCACATGTTTCCTGGTCCTTTGTCTCAGAGAGAGATTTGTGCTTAGGTTGTGGGTCAGCCCCCCTACCAATGAGGTCAGTTGGGGGGGTTGGGTTTCTGCATTAGAAGATTATATAACCATGGGCTGGCTTATACCTGTTGTACTCTCCCTGCAGACACCATGTAGGCAACGGGGGCAGAGTCCTTTCTCAGAGAAAGAATAAAGACCTTTTCTGACCTCAGATTTAGACTCTCAATGCTTTCATCTCACACAAGAGTGAGCACGGGGTGGGGAGGCTGGAATGGAAGCACCAGAACTTTGTTACTTTGAAATTCCTGGATGTAGGGCTATACCTGCAGACAAAGAAGGTTTGAGAGCAGTCAGGACTTGAGGATTCTGAGGTGGAAGAAATGTTTAATGTTTTAAGGTGTAAAGTATATATACACTGAAGTGACTCACCCAACCCCAAGGTGTACTGCCCAGTGCAATAATAATGGCAATATCTAGCATTTATATAGCACATTAAGATTTGCAAGTCACATTATGTATATCAACTCATTAACTCATAACTTACATATACTCATACATTAACTCAATATACATACATAAACATATTAACTCACAACAGCCCAGTGAGGTGGGTGCTATTATTATAATCAGTTTAAAGATGAGGAAACTCACTTGCACAAGGCAATCGCTCAGAGGTCCAAAGAGGTACAAGGACACTCTCAAGGTCTTTCTGAAAGCTTTAGTATCAATTATGAGACACGGAGGACTCTAGCATGGTGTCCCCACATTAAAAAAAGAGAGATCAACAAATGGGGTATTCAACTATGAAAACTGGAAAACCAACAAATTAAAAAACCACAATTAAACATCAAAGTAGAAATCCTGAAGAGATTTTTTTTAAATAAGAAGAAAAACTATTGAATTAATAAACAAAACAGAGCTTTTTTAGGGGGGCCTAATAAGAGGAAACATTAGCTAACTTAATTCTTATAGAAAGAGAACCAAATTATCAATCAAAAATGAGAAAAGGTGAATTAACAACCAATGAAGCATAAAAAAATATTAGGAACTATTTCATTCAAATATATGGCCATAAATATGATCATCTAAATGAAACAAACATACAAAAATATAAAATGATTTGATTAATAGAATAAGAAATAGAAGACTTAAATAACCCAATCTTAGGGGGAAAAAATTGAACAAGTTATACCTGAACCGCCAAAGGAAAAAACAAAACAAAACCTAGGACCAGACAGGTTTAACAAGCAAATTCTATCAAACATTTAAAGAATAACTAATTCCAATATTACATAAACAGAGTCCTACCAAATTTCTTCTATGAAACAAATATAAACTTTTTACTTAAACTAGGGAAAATAAAAAAAGAAAAAGTAAATAAAAACTATGGACTAATATCCTTAATGATACTAATGCTCTCTGAAGACATCTTATTTCCCTTGGGCTGTACTCATTTTGACTTGTCCAACAACATTCATTTAGAATTTTTTTTTTAAATTTAGGATTTCTTTGGCTTCTTCACCACACGGTCTCCGACCACCTCTCCCATTGCCTCTGCTTCTCCCTCCCCTTCCCCCTGGTTGGGGTACTTTCTCGCCTCCTGCACTTTCTGACCTTCCTTTGCGTGTGTGTTGTTCTCCATTCGATTGTACCCATTTCTCAAAGGTAGAGACTATCTTTCTTTTTTTATATTTGTATTCTCAGAACTTAGCACAGCGCCTGGAATACAGGAGGCTCTTAGCAAATGTTTACTAATGACTTAATAAATACTGAGGCAAAAATTTAAAATAAAATATCAGCAAGGAGACTGCAGCAGCGTATGACAACACGCATCACATAGACCAGACTGGACTTATACTGGGAGTGTAGTACTGCTTCAGTATTGGGAAAACCACAAAAATAACAGACCATATCAATAGCAAGAACAAAAAAATTATATCAATAAATGCAGAAAAAGTTTTTGACAAGGCACAATATCCATTCCTGTTACTAAAAAAAAAACGAACCAGAAAGCACAGAAATAAACAAATCTTTCTTAAAAAGTCGTCTCTAACAAGAGCCGGCACAATTTATTATGAGTATATACTAAAGGCCTTTTTAAACTATATGGAAAATATCATAGATACATTTTTGGTTTGTCTCTTTTTAGTTTAGTAGACTAATGAGATAATTAAGAAAATATAGCTATGTAGGACAAATTATGTCACTATGGAGACTGTAGCTTTTCAGATTTCTCTGATTCCCAAAAGAAGCCTATAATGACTGGTTTCTTTTCATCCACAGTGTACAGTGAAGCTTTGGTTTCCTCAATGAGTGATTAGTGATCAGCATAGTGCCTGGCACATAGTAGGCATTTAAAAAATGCTTATTCCTTCCCTCCCCTTTGCTTTTGTGTTTTGGAGCGTGGAAGTGACAGTAACCACAACTGAGAGGATTATCAATGGATAAGTATGACTCTAACAAAAATGACAAAAAGAACAGCTTTTCCTCTGCTCCCTTTCCCCCAATAGGTCAGGAGTCCAGAGAAAAATAAAAATAATTCACATCAAGCATCTGATAAGAGCTTAACCTTCCCAGGATTATTAGGTTTTACTAGTGGATGCCAGAAGAGGACAGTGAGGAATGAATCTTTAATAGTGGAGTTTTCCAAGTGTGCCACCTAGTTGGGGGAGATTTTTTTGGTTAGAATAATCTCCCTGGCATCCCTCTAATCATACAAAGCAAGAAATTGGCCACTTCAAAAAACCAACTGTAGGCGGTAGAGGAGGGTTGGTGAAGATAGAATTGTTGTTGGAAAAGACAGGTTAAGGACCGAATGCCAAGTCTAGGGGTAGGTAAGGTGGGCAGCTACCTAGGATGCCACATACAAGGAGAAGCAGTAAGGGATAGGTTTTCATGCCTAAAAGTTTCTCTCTGTGACATATCATACTTATTTTCACACTAAGTTGCTTGAGATATAGTAAAGCATCTAGTAAGTAACAAACAGTAATTTTATAAGCAGTTATTTTTTCCCAAGTGCAGAGAACATTAAATACAAGCAGGGCAGTGATTTGTTCCAAAATGTTTCTATCTGAATGCCATTGAAAAAAGATGAGAAGAATGAGGCAAAGAAAAATAGTTCCCATTTTTTGATTGTTTACAAAATGCTTTGCCTATATTGCCTAGTTAGTAATGTACTGTAGATACATTAAACAAAATTAATTTGACTTTTTTTTTCAGGACCTCCTCTTCCTTTAACTTCCCTCTCTCTTCCTCCAATGAGAGAGTAAGAAAAACAAAACTCATTATGAACATGTATATACAAGCAAAACAAATTCTTACATAGGCCATGTCCAGAAAAAAAAACATGCTTCAATTTGTACTATTGAGTCTATCATATCTGTAACTGAAAGTGTGTAGAGCCTGTTTCACCTTTTGTTCTCTGGAACTGTGATTTGTCATTGTATGGATCAGAATTCTTAAGTCTTTCAAAGCTGCTTGTCTTTATGATATTGTTATTGTATAAATTTTTCTCCTGGTTCTTTTGACTTCACTTTGCATCAGTTCATATAAGTCTTCTCAGGTTTCTCTGAAATCATCCCCTTCATCATTTCTTATAGGATAGTATTCCAACACACTTATAGACTGTAACTAATTTGTTCAACCATTCCCCAATCGATGGGCATCTCCTCGGTTTCCAGTTCTTTGCTACCACACACACACACACACAAAAAAGCAGCTATATGTTTGTACATGTGGGCTTTTTTTCTTTTTCTTTGCTCTCTTTTGGGTATAGATCTACTAGTGGCCTTTCTGGCCCTAAAGGTATATATATGTAGTCTAATTGCTTTGGAGTATAATTCCAAATGGCTTTCCAGAATGGCCAGACTATTGCATAGCTCCACCACCTGTGCATTAAGGTACTTGTTTTCTTATAGTTCCCACAGTTGATAGGTATAAGGCAGTATCTCAAAGTTGTTGTAATTTGCGCTTCTCTATTAATGATTTAGAACATTTTTTCATATGCCTATTAGCTGCTTGGATTTCTTCCTCTGAAAACTGCCTATTCATATCATTTGATCATTTTTCAGTTGGGAAATAGCTTTTATTTTTACAAATTTGAATCAGTTCCCTATGTATCTTCAAAATGAGATTTGCTACAAAAAAAAATTTTCCCCAATTCTCTGCTTCTTTAATTTTAGTTGAATTGGGTCTGTTTGTATGCAAATTTTTAAATTTTATGTACTCAAAATTGCCTATTTTGCTTCTTACAAAACTATCTCTTGTTTCATCATGAATTCTTCAGGGAGCCAAATGTCAAACCTTGCCTGAGGTGTGCACATACATGCCTTGTAAGGGCTTTGCTGAACAGGAAAGATCCAGTGCTCTGACAAGTTTCCATGTTTTCTTGGACTGATAAATGTTGGGCAACACTAAGTTTGGACAGAACACAGGAAAAGAGATGTATTGTATGGCCTAAGGCAAGTCATTTCATCTGTCACCTCTAAGCTGTTTTTTTTTTCCTTCCTTCCTTCCTTCTTTCCTTCCCCCTTCCTTCTTTCCCCCACTTCTACAAAACAAGCATAATTTCATCACTTCTGTTTCTGACTGAGACCGGCAGGCAGGACAGAAGCTATTCAGAAGAAAAGTAGAAGTAATAATAATTCGTCAGCAGTGGTAATAATTAAAGTTGAGTCACCTAGAAGCAAGGCTGAAAGAGACACATTAAATAGTATCTCTTAGAGACATGATGGCAAGATTTTAACTATTAATATTATCCCAAATGCTAAGCACATTCCCAGGGATCATTATAACAGTTCACCTTCCTTCCAAGAATTAGAAAGTAGGGGAGAGAAAAATACTTTTAGACTGGTTGCATTTTAGGTCAAAGTAAGTTACTTTTTATGGGTAATTCAGTATAACAATTTGTTATAAATGCACAGTGACTAGTAATTGACAGGATTTGAAAATACACTGACAGGCTAGAGTTTTCATTAGGCTGAATCTGTAAGGAAGATTTTTGGTTAGGATAAATGTAAAATCTTACACTTGGGATTTAAAGAATCAGCTTAAAAAATACACCTTCAACCCACTCCCTTTCCCCCACTAGAACCTTCCTTACGAGATTACCATTAATTTACACTGTAGCTAGCTAGCTACCTAGATCATGTTATGTACATAGTTATTTTCATGCAAGGGTTTGTAGGCCTAGTACTTAAAATAATGCCTGGTACAGAAAATGCTTTTTGATTAACAGTATGGGACTTTTCTGTCTGTAAAAGATCTGGGAGCTTTAATGGACTGAAAATTCAATATAATTCAGCAACGTGATTGAGGTAGCCAAAGAAAATGCTAATAGGGTCTTAGGCTTCTTTTAGAGAGGCCTAACTCCCAGGGAAATGGTATGATGGTATCCCACTCTTTGGCCCTGGTCACAGTATATCTGGAGTACTTGTTCAGTTTTGGTCCCACAGATTGTTGGACACTGATAAAGAGTTTACCCAAGAACGTGAAAGTCCTTGGGCTTATGTCTTACGAGTATTGAAGGAACTGAGAGGATGTGGAGACTGGAGAAAAGAAAACTAGTAGAAACACTATAGATGTCAAGTATTTGAAGAACTGTCATGAGGAAGAAAGATTGGCTAATTTTTCTATTTGGCTCTCAAAGGCAGAACCAGGAGCAGTGGGAAAAAATTGGAGAAAGGCAGATTTCAGAAGAAAAAGTTTCTAACGAGCTATCTAAAAACATAATCCCATTGGCTACATTAGGAGGGTTGCCCCACACTGGAGGTCTTCTAGCAAAGGCTGAGTGATCACAAATCAGGTAGATTATGGTGGAGATGCCTTTCTATTATTGGTTGGACTAGATGATGGCTGGTAGTTCTCCCAACTCTAAAATTAATATGCTTTTGTCAATTTTTCCACCTAGGTCCCTGGTTTATGGATCTAAATCTCCTTGGCTGAGTTTGTAGATAAGGGTGTGGATACTGGAGCCTACCCTAGGCAAACCTGTAAATTAAACAAAGTTTGCTTCTAGTGGCCTTCGACCCGTTCAATCAATATCCTTTACTTCCTTCTAGAGACTCGGCTGTATCCCAATATTGCTGATTAGAACCAAAGGTGTGATCTTAATAATATCAAAATATTAATAGGGAATTGGAGTAAGGCTGGTTAAGCTTGCCTTCACATTCTTTTATGGGGAGGGAAACTGTAGAGATTGTATATGAATTTCAGCAAAACATTTGAGGAAATCTCTTATAAAATATACTTCTGGATAAAATGGACATGGGCTAGATCATAGTCTAGGAAGGCAGATTTGGATCTAAAATGCCTTTCCTCTCCCCACATTAGCACTGCATATTCTAGGGGGTGTGTGGCAGAAGTAGGTCTTTTTGGGCTAGACAACCTTTTCTTAGGAATCAGTGAACAAACATACAGCAGAGCACCTCAGAAAAATTGACTCCGCCCCAGCTCAGTAATCTTGAAAGCCAGATCCTCCCAGTTCAAAGCAATTCTAATTGTCACTGGGTTGCTCTTTGAACCAGGATGAATCATTTAATCTCTTCTGGGTTTCACACACAGGACAAGAAAGAGAATACTGATTCCCCTTGGGTATAGAAGTCCTCCAGATGATCCCCTTTGTGAATGTCATTGTGTTGACTGCCTCGAGTCCCCCTTTTGGGGACTGCTTCCCCAAAAATTGCAGAACCTCCTGGAATAGGTCTGTAATCACCCAAAGTTTGTTTCTTCTGATCATCTGCACAGGAAAGACCAAGAAGGTGAAGAATGTCTACTGTCCAGATTTCAGCATGAAATTAGATGGACAACCAATAAATCCTGTTCATCAGTATGTATATTTGGGACAGACAGTACAGATGGAGCAGGAACAATGTTGGGTAGGAGGATAGGGGCCTGCTATATTGCCTCCAGGAAACTGTGAAGTTCCTTTACTGACCCCAAGCTTCCCATGAAAGCAAAGGCCCGTGTTTTGAACACCAATATTCTACTGATACTATATACAGCAGCAAAGCATGGAATGCAACTGTTTTTGAAGAATAAAAATGACTACTACACAGAGGGTGATGGAAAGGCACATAGTACAAGCTCTGAGAATATAACCAAATAGGACCTTCAAATATAGTAAAAGACCTTAATCAAGGAACTGTATTGTAGGAAGAGAAGATGGTTAAGTGACATGGTAAGAATGAAGGATGGTACCTTTAAAATGTTGAGAGAGGGGGTGGCTAAGTGGCACAGTACATAGTGCACCAGTCCTGGTGTCAGGAGGACCTGAGTTCAAATCCCGGCTCAGACACTTAACACTTACTAGCCATGTGAACTTGGACAAGTCACTTAATCCCAATTACCCCTCCAAAAAAAAGGCAAAAAAAAAATGTTGAGAGAAATTGAAGGCCTCCTACTAGGTGGAACCCCTAGTGAACCTATGGGAGGTTATAGACAAGAGTCACACAGGATAAGCAAACACTAGATTGGGTTGATATCTGCATAAAAACGATGACCACAGGTATCTTTGAGAATCTGAAAATCTCTACCTTGTTTTATCCTTTCCCTCTAGGGTTCTCTAGTGATTCAAAATCTCATTTTTTAATTTTTTTTTTGAAAAACAGGCCTATTGCATCAGCCCACCACTATGCAGGTCCCCAAAGATAAATTAAGGTGCTGCCTAGGAGTATGTCCCAGAAAATAAAAGGAAAAAAATGCATAAACACTTACTTGAAACAGGCTAAATTTGTCAAAGTTGAATTGAAAGTTCTGTGATTCTGTGGTTTCAGGGATAGGAATGTACAGTTCCAAAATCACTGTTATCCAAATTAAAAAATAATTAAGCACCTAAATCGAAGCTTTGTAAATATTAAATCTATGTAGCTGAATTACTGTAATGAATTATTACTTGGTAAAATTTCATACAGGCTGGCTCATTGTCAGTTTGACAAGAGAGAGAAAAATAAGAGCTTCAGAAAGTTTGGTGTGCGGCGGCAAAGTGTGTGCACTATTTACTTGGCAAAGAAGCATTCCAAAATGTTCAAGACCTTTAAAATCTTGCTACTAATGTCCTAATATTACACTGGTGTATGCAGTCACAACTGTGGGCACAGAAGCCTACCTTCTGGTTCTAATGGGAATGGTGATTAGGGTTTGTGGTGAGGTTCCTTGGGAGGATTGTGGAAATAATCTATGAACAGCATTTTTTTTCCTTTTAATGAAGAGAAATTGGGAGTGGTAAAGCTGCAAATGCTCTAGCTTTTGAAACTTTTAAGTGGCAGAGAGCCCAACTATTTTGTATAACTTATACAAAGCATTAAGAGGTGAATAAATTTTGCATTAAGAAATCTAAACTACATTCTCAAAGCTCTCCTCAGAATATGCACATGTTCAAGTACTAAACAAAATCAGGAAAGGCCTAAAGGAAAATTGGGTAGCTTCTCCTTTTTGTTATCTTTGGGCTACAGTTTAGGGTCCAGCACCAGCTGCTTGTAATGAAGTTCCGTGGGAATTTGTGATTAAAGGGAAAAGCAAGACATCTCTCTTGAGGAAAAGTGCTGATATTTAAGTTCAACATATTTACTGATGGAGGGCACTGTAAGAGATATGATTAAAATATACGGATGAGGACAAGAGATTATTTGTGGATTGTGATGAGGTTCAGCATAAAATGATGAGGTATGGGTTAGTGGTGCTTGAGACCCCAAAATACCAACCTGCCAAATGAATTTGACTCAAGTCTTGTCTCTGCCAAAGAAAAGCAAAGTTTATTAAAAGTTCACCACATTGGGTAGCCTCCTAAGGAGCCTCAGTATCAGTAAGGGATGTATTAGAAAATTCTATGGCACTCTCACACCACATGGAGGCAAGATGGGGTCTTATATACAGAAAGGTTGTGGGCAGAATCCAGGGGTGGTCCAAGGGAGGAGTTTGGGGAGGGTCTTCAGGAGGAGTCAATGAGGTCAGGCTCCAGCAATGAGTGATTTAAGTATAGGAAGTTGCTGGACAAAGGAGGGATAGAGATTTGGGTAGAGCCATAAAGAAAGGCCTATGGCCTCAGGCAAATGCCTCATCAAATGGGAAAATTCAATGTGAGTTCAAGAGGGTTCCTAAAGCCTGTACCTCATCAGGTTGTAGATTATTTTTATTAGCAAAGGACTGGAAACAAAGTGTGTTACCTCTCAGGAAATGGCTAAAACAGATTGTGGTATATAAATGTAATGGATTATTAGAATCATCAATTTAGAGCCCGAAGTTACCTGGGATGTTATTGAGTTCAACCTCATCTTACAAGGGAGGAAAGTGAGGCTGAGTTACTTGAGAGTAACTTGCTCAGAATCACACAGCTAGCGTCTTAAGTGGTATTTGAACTCCCATCCTAAATTCAATTTGTTTCCTTTCCTGCCGGGCTCCCCACCCCCTTGCTAATGAGGTATAGGCTCTGGGACCCTCCCCCCCTTCGAGCTCTCCTTGAATCTTTGGGGTACATACTCTGGGAAACCCCTTGAAGTCTGATTGAATCTTCAGGAGGCATTTGCAGAGGCCATAAGTATTTCATTGTGACTGGGTCCAAACCTGTTACTGGCCTGGCCCTCCATTGTCCATCTGCTTCCCACCCTTGAGCCTATCAAAATATCAATCCACACTTGCACTGACTTCATTAACTCCACCTGATGTCCCTCCCCAAACTCATTACTGGAGTCAGACCTCATTGACTCCTCCTGAAGACGCTCCCCAGGCTCCTCCTCTAGACCACCCCTAGATTCCTCTGTATAGAAGACCCCATCTTCCATCTCTGTGAGAGTGCCACAGAATGCCCTAGCAGAGA
Source organism: Pseudocheirus occidentalis (assembly GCA_028646575.1). NCBI lineage: Eukaryota > Metazoa > Chordata > Mammalia > Diprotodontia > Pseudocheiridae > Pseudocheirus > Pseudocheirus occidentalis. Next base: position 64,250,609 of record CM053593.1, read on the forward strand.
ATCGCTCTGAGAGTGCCTTGGAATGGCTTAGCACAGACTTGCTCTGTGTGAAAGCTCCATAGAACAACCTAGCATAGACTGGCTCCTTAAGAGTCTACCCCGTATGGCGAACTTGAGCTTTCAACAAACTTTACTTTTCTTTGGCTGAGAAGACTTGAGTGGAATTCTTTCAGCAGGACCCAGCATGCTGGTATTTTGGGGTCTCAGGCAGCCCTCTTCATTGCCATCAAGCTTCCCTCCTGCATTATCACAAACAGTGAGTATGAAGAATATATCAAAACATGGAAAGACAAGAACTGACTTAAAGTGAACAGAACCATGAGAACAATAATGTAAATGAAAAAAATGAAACTGAAATTACAATGACCAAGCTTGACCCCAAAGAGATGAAAGGACATTCTCCCCCTTTGTTTTGCAGAGGGTAGCCGCCTATCTGTATGAGAAACAGCATATAATGTTGGACTTGAGGTGTTAGATTAGTTTCACTGAACTTTTTTCTGTAATACAATAGCTTTCTGAAAAAAAAAAAAACCTACCCAAAATATTTAAAAGCAACTTTCCCGGATAACTCTTTAGTACTCAAAGAATTCGTTTTATACTTTATGATTTACAAAATATTTTTACAATATCTTATCAATAGTAAAACATGGGGATGAAATTTAAGTTACTTTACATAAATGAAGTGATTCTCTCAGCAGAGAACCACTTTTAGGCGAAAGCTACCTCACTAGATGGCTCTCTTCCCTGTTGAGTCAGCGTCAGTGCCCAAGCACGGTGGTAGGGGGCACTGTGCGGCTGGAAATCGTCTCATGACATGCAAAACTTAGGTCATGGCTGCGTGGTAGTCCCCGTAAATACCCAGACAATAATCCCTATGAGAGCTAGCGCCTAGTTCGCTAATCAAAATTGTAGTTTTGGGTTTTTGTTTTTTTTACTGCTCCCGAATCACTTATATGTCTCGGCTTTAAACAGATGGGGCACTTTTTTAAAAGTGGTCCAGGCAGTGAAAGATCTTGGAAATGTTGCTTCAGCTAGTATGAAGAAGAGAACAACAGTAAAGATCACTAGTGTCCTCGTAATTTCCTCCCAAGGAAGGCAGGAACGGATGAATCCCCCAAAGGCATATGCAAAGTGTCAGGGTAAAATGCAAAATCGATAATACAGGGATTCCTTTTCCGAGCTCCTCCAGCTACTTTTCACCTCCAGCACGCTACCACCGACTTTCTTTCCAGGGCAGAGAGGCAGGATAATGTAACACAAACCCCTGGAATCCCTTTCCCAGGCTCCTCCGTGCAGGGGCCTCGATCCTACCGCTGACTGGATACTTTTTTGCCCCACGCTTCGATACATTATGACTTATCCTTAAATTCCGACCGAGACTAGGGGCCAAAGGACGCGCGGGTACGGGCGCCTCCGGCGATGACTTTGACCTTGATCTCTTCCAGTGCAGAGCTGCTTCCTGCAGGGAGATGGTGGAGGACCGATCCTCGACCCTCTCCGGCTCCTGTTACACGACTTTTAAAGGCGACACCTTCCTCCACCCCACTATTTAAAAAGACCTATTGTCATTAAGATTTACACTTGCACTCCGGGAGAGGCCCGGCTGCGGCGCCGGGGGCTGCTCCACGTGCCCGAGGGCTTCCGCCTTCCCTTCGAACGCCTCGAGCCGCAGCCCAGCAGGGCTCCCGCCTCCCGCAGGCCGGTTGGGGGAAGCCCTCGGTCTTCCCCGGAGCCGCTGCCTCCTCGCCCCGCCCCCGCCTGCGGTTGCTTAGAAGACTAGGGGGTCGCCCGGCCTGGGAGAGAAGTCGGGGAAGTCTACCAGGGAGATTCCCGAGGGACAGACTCCCCTAGACAAGGCCGCAGGACTCGGAGAAAGCCGAGGGCAGTCCCAGGCGTTTCCCCCCCCCCCCAACCTGTTCGCCCCGGGAAAGGTCCCCCTCTCGCCCCTCCTTCACTCCCCACACACTGGTTACCATGACAATACAACCGCAGCCGCTCGTCGCCATGGCATCCGCTCCTCCAATCCCATTGGTTTCGTTTCCTTTCCTGCCGGGCTCCCCACCCCCTCTAACAGTCCCTCCGCGTGCAGGGGGAGGGGCCGGAGAGAAGAGGAGGAGGGGTCCCTCGCGTCACTCCCTAGCTCGCGAGGGAAAGAATAGCGTCGGGGACCGACGGACGGAACTATAGGAAGAAGAGGAGGTGTTTCCGGTGGGGAAGCCTGGGGGAGTTGAAATAGGAAGCGAGATTGGTTTCGGTGAAGATAAAGACGGGGGAAGGTTTTGAGTGTAACTCTAGTCAGTTTCGGGTTCGATGTTCCCGGAGCGGCTAGGGGTGCTCCTTCCCGCTGGAAGCGGGAGGAGGACAAAACCCAAGGTGATCAAGCGCCACTAGCAGCCGTTGAGAAGCCGCAACTGCGGCACACGCCCGGGACACCACCGAAGTCTCCTTCAGAAAGGCGGAAATCAGTCGGTGGGACCGGTGCGGCCGAAGTCTCGCGAGAGCGGTTCCCTCAGATTTCCTTCCTCTCTCCCAGTCCTCCCGCCCCCTTCCGAGGACCCTCCCCCCTCCCCCTTCTGGGTCGTAGTGTCCCTGCGCCCCACGGGCCGGAGCGGCAGCGAGAGCAGCTTCACCCGCTCCCTCCCCCACACCCCCTTACCGCCTCACTCACCCCCCCCCTCCCGCCGGGCGAGGAGGAGCCGGAGGAGAGGAAGATGGCGGCGGCCGCCACCACCAGCGGTACCGCGGGGCCGCTCCGAGGAGCCTGAGAGACCCACGGACGCTTCGCGGGGAGACGCGGCGGCAGAGGATGAGCCTGCAGAGCGCGCAGTATCTCCGGTGAGAGACGGGGCTGGGCACCCGCCCGGAGGAAACCGCTGGGGGGGATGGGGAGTCCCTGTGCGGGGCTGGGGGAGCCCCGGCCGGCCCCCCCCGGGGGTGGGGGCCCCTGGGGAAGGCGGTGGCTGCGGCGGCTCAGGGGTCCAGGGGACTCCCGCTGGTCCCGGCCGGGGGGGGGGCGGGGAGCCGGTGAGATCGGGGGGACCCGCCCGAGGAGGGGCGCCCCGGATAGGAATCCGCACACCTGGAGAAGGGGGCTTCTTGGGGGAACGAATAACTGAGGGGGAGGGAGGTCCCTAGCGAGAGAGACTCAGTGGCCGAAGGAGGCCAGGCGGCTTAGGTGGCCGCGGGTCGGGGAGGTCCGGTGCAGACCTCAGGGTCACCGGAATCACACAGAGATGGCCAGGTCGTGGAGGAGTCGGTGTGTGGCTGCTAGATGGAGTATGAGGAACTTGTGCTGCTTAAGTAGAGTGACGTATGGGGGGGGGGATAAAGGGGGTGGGGTCTAGCACGCTTCATCGAGAAGGGAAGATGCCGAAAAAAGGTGGGTGGCCCTTGGTGGCACTTGACGGGAGTCGAGTCAGACCACGACTTCTAAACTTGGAGGCTTCCCCAGCTCTTGCACCAAGTACTTTGCACTTAGGTGATTAACGTTTGCTGAATTGAGTGGGTGCCGGGACTGGAGACCGGAGGCGTAGGTGCCGAGGAAGGACTGGGACTCAGATGGTGAAGGAAGCTAAGCCGGGGTGTGGGACCGAAATGTGGACACTTGGGGGGCAGCCTTGACCACCACTGATCGGGAAGTTAGCTGGAGGGTCAGAGACCCTAAGGGCCTCCCCGGGCTGAGTTGGGAAGCGGCAGGGCCGGGAGTGCCAGACCGAGTGGGGAGGTGGGGAGGAAGAATGGTCCTGTGCTTTCTGGAAAAGGGAGGGGTGACAGGCTAGAAATGGGGAATGCCGCTGGAGCTTGGCGAAGGGAAGGTTGGTGCTGTGGGGGAGGGTCACGGATCTGCTCCGACTGTAACTTGTGAGGGAAGTTGTTCCTGCTGATTTGGATCCATCTAAAGCGATCAAAAATAACTACTTAGAGCTGAATGGGACCTTAGAAATCGTCTAACTCACTCCTTCATTTTACAGATGAGAAAACTGAGGCCCAGAGTGACTTGACCCCAAGGTCACACACACTTAAGTAAATTGCAGAGCCAGGATCCAAGCTCAGGCCTTCTGACTTGAAATCTTATACTACTACTTTGTATTTGGAGATACAGAATGACTTCAGTAATGCAAGAGGAGAAACATAGAGGTTATACAGAAATGGTATTACTTGGAAACTTAAGTACTATGGAAGTTACCTAATTAAATAGTTGATTTTTGTGTCTACAGAAAAGGCATTTTTTTCTTCTGTTCTGGTATTCCACTGTGATTAGAAGCCAAGAATGTTTTCTGGGAGGACCAAATCTTTAAGGTGCAATACAGTGTCTTGGTGCATTTGGACACTAGGGAGTTACAAAAGAATGCCAGTGACTTCTCCAAACCCTGGGCATCTGAAGCTATTACTGGAATATAAAATGGTTTTACACACTGGTGTGTTAAAATAAATTCTTTTTTTACATTTTGTTTATCTTCTGGCATTTTGAAAGAGTAAGGAGCATTTCTTGTGTGGTGGGTTCAATAGTAGTTGAATTGGGGATTGGTTTAGTTCTTTGAAGAAGTTAGAAGTAGAATGGAATTCCTAGAGGTAAAAGAATAACAATGGTGGATAGAGATCAGGAAGACCTGGGCTCAAATCCTACTTTACTGTGGGACTGGTTAAGAATCATTTACTTTTATCCTTTTCCTGGTGTAAAAATGAAGGGGTTAGATTAGATGAATATAAGATCCTTGCCATTTTAAAATCTATGATCCTATGAACTGGCTAATACTTGTAGAAAGTAGAGGATGACAAGAACTAGATTTTAATGGAGAGTGAGTTTAGTGGAAAGGGCATTGGATTTAGGAATCTGGAGATGATCTGTATTTTAATCCAAGGCCTCCCTGGTTTTTAGTTTATCCAGTAAATGAGAATGTTGAACTAAATGACCTCTTAAAACACTTTCAAGCTCTGTGAGTTATATGTAACATCTTACCACGTAGACAGGACTTTGAAAGATGATTCCTCAATCTCGTGCCTCTTTCCTAACCAAATAAAGCAGATTGGTATTGGATTTTCGAGACTGATGTTACAAGATAATTGAAGAAAGGACACTGGGTTTGGACTCTTGAACTTTTTCCTTCAAAGGTAGGTAGGGAGAATCTTCAAGAAAGTATTTTCTTAAGGCTTCTCTTATAGGTTTTCAAAAAGGTGATGCTCCATACTGCTGAGTGTGTTTGAGGGTGTGGAGGTCATTCTGCATGACCTTGATTACCGGAGCAGAGGTTCTGTTGCCTACCTGTATCCATGGTAGAGGAACAGTGACTGGGCAATTTTTAAGCTGCTGATCTTTGTGTAGACTTTCACCACAATTAAATTTTAATTTAAAAAAACTAGGACCTCTTGACTTTGGTGTGGTGGGATGTTGAGACAGGAGAGTGAAATTGCATGTTTTGGAAGTCTCCAGAATGAAGATAAGATGTGGGCGGCCTTTAGGGTAAAGGGTGGGAATGAATTTAAACATCAGTAGGGGACAATACATATGCATTTGGCTGCATTGTGTAAAAAGATAAAGGGGAGGAGCAGATCTCAAATACTTTGAAAAGATTATATTATGTGGACCAAATGCGGTAGTGCCTGTAAACCTGGATAGGGTTGGGGTAGAGGGGTCAGATCCTATGAAATAGGTTATCAGAATTACTCTCTGCAAGCATTAAATTGAGGTGTGAGGTTTCTGGAAATGTGTTCTTAGGCTGGATAAAAAAGGACATAGGGAATGATTTCTTGGTTGGGTTAAAGTAACACATTTAAAAATATGAGTGAATTTTCTCCTTGGACTCATGACACATTGGAAAGAGGCATTTCAAAGGTTATTGTCACAGTAGGCCAAAGAGAAAAAAAGGTAGGGTGAATTGGGATGGGTTATTAGTAATTTGGGTGGTAAAGGGGATGGCAGTTAATAAGTTAAAAGGATTACCCTCATAGAAGAATAGGGATTCATATGAAGAATTGGCTTAGTAAGTGGGAAAGGGGAAGAACTCTACATCTATATTACCACATGGAATATATTAAAATTGAATTTGGAGATGATTGTAGATAGAATGGGTGTATGTTAAAGCTTATTATAAAAAGAGAAAGCAGCCAGTGGTACCAGAGGCACCTATAGTTGTTTCCATTCTGTCAGGGTTGCACTCTTGAAAGTCTAGACTTTCTCAAGCAAGAGCTTTTGAGGACATTCTCCTCCCCCACTCTGTCAGCTTTTCACCTTTATTTTATGTTAGCGTCTAATCCTTGTGTTCGGGACTGTCTTTCTGTATGTATACATGTTCTCTCCCCTTAACCTGGCACCTAATAAGTGTTAAATAAATGCTGATTAAGTTGAAATAAGAAAACATAAGGTATACATTTGGGAGTTTTATTGCAGAAAGGGGAGAAAAGGGGATCAAGTTTGAGGGAAGAAGGGTAGAAGACCTAACCAGTGTTAAGGAGAGGAGGGAGTGGGGGTCTCTCTGGGTAGGGTGGGTTCCAGCCCCTGTAAGAAGGGGATGCTTTCTTTGTTTATTCATTTAACATTTATTAATAGCGTTTATTAAGTGATAATATGAAACAAATATATGATGTCTCTAGTAATTCAAGGAAATTTCCTTCTGCAACTACACAGCCGGACTTGGGGGTGAACTGCTATTGAGACATGATATCTGTGGTACCTGATTTGCAGGTGGTTGTTTGGTGTTTTCTTTTTGTTTTCCCCAGCGTTGGTGTCCCTCCTCTTTCCCCCTTCCCTCCACTTCCTTCTTCTCTAGAGCATCCTTTAATCAAGGTCCAGTGGAAGTTGCTTGAAGTTAATAGGGATTTGGTTCTCTAAATAAGCCTTTTGTTATAGTAGGATTTAACCTTTATCAAGGGGGAAGACAACATTATGGACTTGGAGAACGAAGGAGTGTGGAAATTTTATTTTGTAAGGATCGTAAGGTTGATAAAATTACCCTAACAGGGAACATTGAAGGGAGTATTACTAGAGATATTTAGTGAAGAGGCTGCCAAAGGAAGCAGGGAGAATCTGTTGAGCATGGGAAAGTATAAAGAAAATAAAGGGTAACTAACTCCCAGGAGGGGCAGAGCTATGAGTGATCGAAGTCAGTGGAAAAAAAAAAATGTTGGAATTAACATCTTGGAGTGAACATCAGAGATCTTCATGGGGAAAACTTCTTGGTGTAGAGTCCATTGTATGACTTAAATGACTATTTGGCAGTATTTACCTTTTGGTTCAAGTTATCTTCAAAATTGTATATTTCCTGTCCTAAACTACTGCATTTTTTTTTTAAACAACTGTTAGTTGCTACCTTAGGAGGAGATGAAGGAATTGAGTTTACTTTACTGATGTCTATATTGGCACGTCTGAACCAGTTAGCTCAGAAAGATAATAATGAGTCCAAGTTCGAGGATTTCATTAAGTTTTCAAATTTGTATAAAGCAAAAACTGCTTCATGGACTATTATCACCAATCCCAGCTAACCTCAAGATTCCTGTTATCACGTCTTGGAACCAACTATAAGTTCCTCTTTGAGGTGGGTTGGAGAACACTTAAAAAAGTGAATGTCTTTTTTGGTGAGTCAGTAGATACATGATTTATGATAGCTCAGCATATTTTCCTAAAATATATTGCAACGAAAGGTTGTATTTTTAGGCACACACAAGCAGACTTAGTTGTTTGTGTTCAGTTTTGACAGTAGAGGTTAAGTAACCACAGATTTTCCAGTTTTAGAGCAAGAAGGGATCTTGGAAGTTGTCTAGTCCAGTTCCTTCATTTTATGGATGAAATGGATACTTAGCAAGGCCAAGTGACTTGAGCAAGACTGGAGGTCAGTTAACTTCTTTGTCTCACCTCTGCCACTTCACCACACAAGTTCTTAAGGCACCAAATCAAGGACTAAACATTTCTACTAGGCCCAAAGGGAACCACCAGCATAGGGAGGAGGCAGAGGAATGACTTACCAGAAAATGGCAAAGGAATGGGTGCGATTCTATAATCATGCTATACTAGACGTTCCCCCCCCCTTTTTTATCAAAGCACTTCAGGGTTTGCAGAGTACTTTTATAGATGTTATCTGCTTTCAGTGATATGAAAGTCCTTTGAGTAGGTACTTCATCTGTCCTAATTATACAGATGAGGAAACTGAAGTTTAGAGATGAGTGAATTGCTGAATAGCTTCCAAGTATCTAAGGTGGAATCTCGCGCTCTAGTTAGCTTCTGTGTAGGTAGTGGATGCTAATAGAACATCACAGGAGCCACATGGAAGAATGTCCACTTTTAATTTCCATTTTGACTTGTGAGGAGGTAAATTGTGCAAGCAAACCTTTTAGTTGATTTCACTGAACTGAATAAACCATTTTTTTTTTCCATAACCCTCATAGCCTCCCAATCTGTATTTATAAGTCTAAAGATCTTGGTACTCTGATCATATAATTCCAAGTTATTGTGCTTCCTCCTCTCCCCCACAAAAATAAACAAACTAGGACTTACAAACATAGAACCATGGATTTCTAGGCAGTCTTGATTTTATGGGTGATACTGAGCATTTAAAAGGAAAAGTAGTTTAGATATGTAACATATTCCAGTGAAATGATATACTTTTCCACCTGTGCTTTTCTAGTCTTTAACTTTCTTATGCCCCCAAGGATTTATTTCATCAAGTAATCCTTTTTCTTCCTCTCTTCTAGCTACTTCTCTTCTGACTGCAAGCATGCTTACAAAGTTTTCCTTGTATGGGGGGCGGGGTGGGGGGGGGGGAGAGATGGGGAACCAAACCCTTGTTTCTGTCAAGTTAGTACTATTCCATGTCCCTTCCTTTCTGGGTCAGATTCTTACATTTGATTTGATTCAAAAAATTTGAAAAAAATTAAGTAATTACTTTATGCCAAGCGCTGAACCTAAGAGTGGTCTGTACTGACTGGTTCCATTTTTTTTCACCATCCCTTCTCTTAGCTGCTTGTATTCAGATTCCCCTCTAATACTACTTTATAAGCTTTTGGCAAGAATTCTGATTTTGGAGCCAAGAGACCAGATCTCTGACTGTAGAGCTTTTCTGAGCCATTTGGAAAAAAAAAAAACAAAAAAACGGGGAATAATACTGAGAGTAGACTCATAGTTTTCCTATCTTTCTGGCCACTTTTTTACACTTTCTCTGCCTTTTGCTTCCTCTTATCTCTAAAGTGAAGGCATACTTCCAAGAATTAGTTTCTGGACTTTTTTTTTTTTTTCAAAAATTTTTTTCCTCCAAAAAAAGATCATCCCCCTTTACTTCTCACTTCTCCCTCTTCCACCCATGATTAGTAAGTAAAACAAAACCAGTTCCCATGTGGACTTTGTGGGGGGGGGTTTTTGGTTTTATTTTATTTTGTTAAATAATGTTTTCTTTTTTTCCAGTTACATCAACATTCATTTTTTAAAAGACTTAGTTTCAAATTTTTTTCTCCCTTCCCTTCTATCTCACCTCCCTAAGAGGGCAAACAGTTTGATATAAGTTATACATATGCAATCATGTAAATTTTATATATAAATATAATAAATAATATATAAATTACTTATGTGTGTATGTATATATATATATATATAATTTTTGCTTTTTGGAGGGCAATTGGGGTTAAGTGACTTGCTCAAAGTCACATGGCTAGTTTTTGTGTCAAGTGTCTGAGGCTGAATTCGAACTCAGGCCCCCCTGAGTCCAGGGCCGGTGCTCTATTAACTTTGCCGCCTAGGGCCGCCCCCCCCCCCCATCACATAAACTTATTTTCACATTATTCATGTTGTGAAAGAAGAAACAGAACAAAAGGGAAAAGCCACAAACAGAAAGTGAGAATAGTATGCTTCAATCCACATTCAGGCATCATAATTCTCTGGATGTGGACAGCCTTTTTGGACTTTGTTTTTAGGTTACATTTTAATGGCTTTAAATGGTTGTGCCCTAAAGCCACATAGCCAGCTTTCTGCATGGGCTCTCCTCAGAGCTCAGAACTGATATGTTCTTCCATTACATTGCAAGAGCAGAGGGCTTCCCGTGGGCCTTAATCCTAACTCTTTGAACAAAGGCAATACATTTAATAAATACCCTTGAATCTATCTAACCTTTCCTTCCTGTTAAAGCTCAGCTGCAGTTTTACTCCCTTCACTATGGTTTCATGGTGAGAAGCCATTTTCTGATGACTTCTCACTCTTTCACACCGGAGAAGGTCCTTTTCTATAACTTAATAAAGCATGGTTTCTACCCACAACAAAAGAGGTGTTATTTTCTTCTTTCTTATCCCATGTCCACCAAGCCTTTTAGATTTTTCTTAATTATCGGTGCATCATAGTATAGTCTTTGCTTCACAGTTGGACTGCTGCATTTTCTTTTTCTTTTTGGAGGGGTAGTTGGAGTTAAGTGACTTGCTCAGGGTCACACAGCTAGTTTTGTGTTAGGTGTCTGGGGCTAGATTTGAACTCTGGTCCTCCCGACTCCAGGGCTGGTGCTGCTCCAAAATTGATTCCTTGGGGTTTTTTGTTTGTTTGCTTGTTTTGGTTTTGTGCTTTTTTGGAGGGGGGGAGGTAGGGCAATTGAGGTTGAATGACTTGGCTCTAGGCTACACGCCTAGTTTTGTGTTGAGTGTCTGAGGCTGGATTTGAACTCAGGTCCTCTAGACTTCAGGGCAGGTGCTCTATTCACTTTAGTTAAATTGCTCTACAGGTTGTCTCCTAAACAAGTTAATCCTTTTCTTGCTTCTGTATCCTTTGTCCATACACTTTTCGTCCTTCAGATGCCCTCTTTCTTTTACTGAAGCATTTTGTGGCTCTTACCCTGTGTGTTAGATTTTTTTTTAAAGTATCTGGCCTGTCTTCCTAACTGAATTGTATGCAACTTGAAGACAGGACCCATGTCTCTAGCGCCTAGAAGTTTTTTCAGTTAAAACTTGATAAAGTAGTTACAGCTTTCCAGTAGAATGTATACTTGAGTCAGGGACTAGCATCTCCCTTGAGTATTTGTATACGGTGCACAGCACAACACAGTGGACGCTGAATAAATATTTGTTGGTTGATTTCCAATCTATTCCCCCCCTCCCCATATGAACTCTGCCTTGTAAAAAAGAAAAAGACTAAGCAAAGCCAGTGACACACCCCCTGCAGATGATAGTAGCCCAGGGCTGGGCATAAGTGCTTGTTAACTTGACAGCAAAGAAGGGAAGTAAGTCCTCTGGATGTTAAGATCAGGCTTTTATTCTTGTTCAGATTTTTTTTTTAGTGTTTTCACTTATGATCATACTTAGTATTGTGCATATTGTGCACATAATATCGTGCCTGGGTTTGGCACAGTGTTCTGAATTTAGTTAGGTGTCATACTCTTTTTAATGGTGATAGAAAAGAATTTGAGAATGATGATCTATTTATTAAACAAATTTCATTTTAATGTTATCTAGTTTTAGGATAATAAAATTCCTTTTGTAAAACCACCTCTTCACTTTAATGATGGGCTCTAGGTATCTAGTCCCAGGATATAAACTGACTGATCAAATAATCCATTTGTTGTTCAGTCATTTCACTCAAGTTCGTCTCTTTGTGGTGCCATTTGGGGTTTTCTTAGAGATACTGGAGTGATTTTCCCTTTCCTTCACCAGCTTATTTTACAGATGGGGAAGGTGAGGTGAACAGGGGTAAGTGACTTGCCCAAGGTCACATAGGTGGAAAGTAAGTCTCCAGCCCGATTTAACTCGGGAAGAGGTGTCTCCAAGCCCAGCACTCTGTCGACTGCGCCACCTAGCTGCCCTAAGTAGTACATACATGTTAGTAAATACAAAACTGCAGAAGTGTTCTTTTTGTCTTGAATCCCAGTGCCTAGCAGTTTCTAATGCATAATATAGGTACTTGATATGTTTTAATTGAATTGATACAATTAGTGTCTAGAGACTTGAATAAAATTTTATAGCTTAAATGGGGAGTATCTATGACTAGAAATGTTAATTATATTAGATGTTTTAACCAGCATTGTTTCCCAGAGTCTCCATTCAAGTTAACATCTTGCTCAGATGAAAATATGGTACCTAAGGTATGTTTGATGAATCCATTTTGTATATTTTGGGAGTCTTGGCTTCTTTTTTAGTATATTTGGCTATTAATCTTCTAAGAGTAGATTTTTTTTTTTTACATTTGATTGATAGTTGGTATTTCTTACTTGGAGAATGTGTTAAAAAAAAAAATTTGTAATACCTTTCACCACACCTTTTAACCAAGTATAAAGTTCTGAAAGCCCCTCTTTTTGAGAGGTAGTAATAATACAAAGATAACTGCCTACTTTTGAAATCTAACTACTCAGCTACAAATCCTGTTTTTTAAAAAAAAAAAGAAAATGAAACTGCTTTGGACATTGGAGAATACTTTAAAACAGGAAGTGATGTGTCACTGCGTGTAAAATTCTAGGGAGAATTGAGCAGAATAATATCACTAGAACCTATAGGTGACTAGAGTATAGAGTATAGTGTATGGTATAATTTAGTATGAGGTACAAAGGTAGTGGAGGGGTGTGTGTGTGCGTGCATGTGTGTGCGCGTGCGGATCCAGCTTTAAGAACTTAGAAGTTGACTGAGATGATAATATTAGGACAGAAGTTTTTTTCTCTGTTTAGATGCAATTTGAAGAAATAATCATTTCATTTAACTGTTACTTCTTTGGATTTATCTCATGGAAGAAATAGCCCCTAGATTATTTATATTTTTCACTGTGTGGCATTTTTTGTGAGAATAGTTTCTCTTCGTACAGTCTTTCCTCCCAAGTGATGTCATAAAGAAGTCTATCAATGATAATATCTCAGTAAACATTAAGTGT
>CM053593.1:64265925-64373991 GCA_028646575.1 Pseudocheirus occidentalis
TACGGTTCTTTTGAAAAAATTTTTTTTCTATACTTTCACCAGCTTATTCATTGGAGAATGGCTTTTGGTCATATGTATGTGTGCATGTCTATATATGCATGCATATTTGTGTATATATATATATATATATTTGCATTATACAATTCCCTGTATGTCTTAGAACTCAGATCCTTATCAGAGATAAGTGATATAAAAACTTTTCACAACTGATAACTTTCCTTCTTAACCTTATTCTAGGTGCATTGATTTTACTCATTCAGAAACCATTTCAACCACGTGTAATGTACATGATTTATTTTTTCAATGATCTCTATTCCTTGTTTAATTAAGAAATCTTCATCTAGCTCTAGCTATGAAAGCTTAGATGATCTGGTTCTCTTAATTTTTTTGGTGGTGTAACCATTAATTTAGGTCATTGTTCAGTCATTTCAGTCTTGCCAACTCATGACCCCTTTTTAGAGTTTTCTTTGCAGAGATAGTAGAGTGGTTTGCCATTTCCTTCAGCTCATTTTACAGATGAGGAGTAAAGTGAAGCAAACAGGGTTAAGTGAACTTGCCCAGGAACACACAGCTGAAGTCCAAGGCTGAATTTGAACTCAGACCTTACTGACTGCAGATCCAACACTATCTGCTGTACTTGTACCACCTAACTCCCCATTTGATTTATATCACATCTCTAGTTTGAGCTTATTCTAATATGTGACATAAGGTGTTGAAGTAGCTTAAATGGTTTTTTGTAAAATCCTGAACTCAACAAACACCAAACAAAATGGGCATTTCCATATGCTTACAGAACAGAAAAAGTATTGTATATGGAACCACAGGTTAGGTACAGATTGCTTTTCTTTTACAATTATATAGCACTTGTAGCTTTTACTACCGTCCTGTGTGCATTTCTTTCTGACCTTTCTCTAAAAGCATTGTTTTTCACTGGACAGTTTTTGAGTTCTGGTTTTTCTGGAAATGTCTGTCATAGCTGTCATCTCTTTTAGTTCATATGTTAATTTTAGTTTTTTGTGAAGAAGTGATTTTGAGTGACTTTGGGGGGGTAGGAGGGAATTGTATATACTGCATTGTGGGAGCAGCGTTGGTAATGTTGTTAAAATTAAGTATATAGACTGTGTGGAAATCTTGTGGTTGTTTTTGAATTAATAGTTATCTTAGATTTATATGTTGTCCCATTAAAAACCTAATTCTGTAATTTGGTCTTATGGGCTTAAAGTTCTTCATTAAGTGCTGCTTACTTTAAATATGAAATTGTTGCCACTCAAGTTCAAAAGAATACTCAGAAGATTATAAAAATTCTTTTGAATAATCAATAGTTTCAATATAACTTTCATTTTAATAGGAAAGTGTTGGTTCTTTTTAAAAAGCATAACTCATAAGTACTTTCATATTGTGACTTGGTGCTAGATAATAAAACAGAAGTGTTAACAAAAATGTGTTGTGCAGATTGTTTCATAATGTTAAAAAATATCTTATTTAGCTGTCAGTTATCTTCCATCATTCCATTTCTTTCGATGGTACTAAGAGGTGGTACCACTAACTCTGGATACATCGGAGGATTTCAAGTAAGATGTCAGGTAACGCTTTAGGATATTTTTTGGAAAGTTTAATTTAAAAAACCTTTTTTTGCATTCAATATGAATTTAGAGATGTATGTTTTGTAAGATCATAATAGTCATGGATATTCCTATATCCTGCAAAAATTAATCTTCCTGATTCTGGAGGAGATACATTAAAGATAAAATGGAGAAGTCATTCACCATGATTTAATCTCCTGCTTGAAGAACTTATAATTAGTTTGGTGTTCTTAACATACTTTATACTTGATTTTTGTTGGTTTGGGGCTATTTCAATCAATCAGTTTACTTTGTAGTCCTATGTATGTTATTTTATTAATTTCAGAAATTCTGAGAATACTTCACCAGACTGCCAGAAGGGTATGGGACACAAAAGAAAGGTTAAGAACTCTGGTTTAAAGAATGTGATTCTTGAGAATAAAAATAAAGGCCTTTACATCTCTACACTTTTCTAGGACAGTTGACTCCTTTTGGGAATAGGGTAAGAGTCCCATTTACTAATGGTATCACATTTTCAGTATTTTTGATGACTTTAATCATCAGAGGACATAGTATAATAATTGACCTGATGGGGACAACTTAAATGACAGCAGTCAGGGCAGGATCTTCCTGTGAAAAGTTTTTTCAGTCTCATTTGTATCAGTCTATAATTTTTAGCATGTATGCTTTCAATTATCTCATTAAATACTTAACAAATGAGTTAGGATAGTTTATAGATCAAATTATAACTAGTTTAACCAGTGTTCAGAGTCATAGAGCTAGCTAGTGGCAGAACCAGAAGTAGAACTCTGTTTACCAGGTTCTTCATCTTTTGTTCTCTGAATTTAGGTTTTCCATTTTGTAACTATCTAAGAGAAAGTCTGTCAAATAATTGCAACTCTGATTTAGATGAATCAGAGAGGTTTGTTTATTTTCAGAGGCTTATTATGCTCTGGGCACAATTCCTTTCATCTTTCTATTCCTGTTTTCCTAAGTAAGTGATTATGTTTGCCACCTGTTTACTCCACAGGAGTAGTGTAACATTTGACCACCCGCCTCTAGCTATAAAGTTAGTTACAAAGTTCTTTGTTCATCCTGTACTATCTATCATCCATAGTAATAGTAATAATCAATTACATTGATTACCTGTAACAATCCTTTGAAGTAAGTACTGCAAGGATTGTCACACATCTCGTAAGTGATAAATTTAAGACTAGAACCCAGGTCTACTGACTCCATCTCCAAGGAAGTAAAGTCTTAAGTATAAAGGAGAAGTGTGGTTCTCCAAACAAATTGGAAGTTATGAGGCATAAAATAAAAATGAAATGAAGAGAATTATAGTTTCACAGGATTATTCTGATTCTTGTTAGAGGCTTGAAAGAGCAAATCACAAGTTTTGACCCGTTCTTTTGTGCTAGAAAGACTTCAGGTGTGGGCCTCAGGATCTCATCCTGCCTGACTAAATGGCTTATAACAATATTGTGCTTAGCATCTCTTGAATTGAAGGCCCTGTTATAGAGTTTACACACCTGTATAAAGAAGTTTTGATCTGTGTCAGTGGAGTTTATGTGCATAAGATTATAGGACCAGCAAGGAGATGGCTGAGATCCTTGGGGGCAGTGTGAAGCATTATATGAGATGGGTTGGATGTAGTGGGCCCATGTGCATTTGTGCTGACTGACTGACTCCTCATTCAGTACCTTAGACCCTAGGACAGTGATCAAGAGATTAACAAAAAGGCATCGTAGCAAAGACTTGGCTGGGGTGAATAATCAAATAGGACCTAAAGTTGATAACTTTGCCCAGTAAGTGGCAGAGCCAGGACTAAAAGATTGAATTTTTCACTGAGAAACTTTGAAAGCAGAACAAGTTAGGTTTGTTCACATCGAGGCATCTAGTTGGCACAGTGGATAGAACCCTGGGATTGGAGTCAGGAAGACCCGAATTCAAATTTGACCTCAGATACTTAGATTGGACACTGAGACAAATCACTTAATTTCTATATTATTTGTTTCCTCATCTCTCATGGGAATAATAGTAGTGCTTCCCAAAGTTGTTGTAAAGATCAAAGGGGTAATAATTTGTAATGCACTTAAGCATAGTATCTGGCACTTAGTGAGCTATGTAAATGTTAACTATTAACTGTTTTTTTAAATGCAGTTATTACAGAGTTTGGAATTAGCTTTTTCCTGTGTAGATGATACAAATCCAAACCCTGAATTGAAACAAAACCCTAAATGACTACTGATCATTTTATCTGTTTAACTACTATTTCTTATTATTTTATTATTTAGCTTTGCCAAATCATTTAGCAGCATCTCAGAGTTGGAGAGAATGCTAGAGGTCATTTAGTTCCAATCATACATGACCAAGAATGTCATCTACTGTATCCGTTGGTGAGGAGCTATCACTTTTGTGATAGCTTTTGTGGAGGAAAACACATAACTTCTGAGACAACCCTTTATACTTTTGAATAACATTAATTTTGTGAGTTATTGGAAGCCTTCTCTCTACAACTTCAAGCAGTTGCCCTCAGAGATCAAACATTAACAAGACTGATACTTCATTTATACACCAGCCCTTCAGATACTTGAAGACTGCTCTCATGTTCTCCCTTAGTCCTCTAAGCTAAACAACTCCTCTTCCATAATAATGGTTCCCAGCCCCCTCACCATCCTGATTACCATCCTCTGAGCACACTCTAGGCTTTTGATTTCCTTTCTTAAATTCAAATTCAGTAATTAACTACATTCAAGACACCGTGCTAAGATCTGGGCATACAAAGAGAAAATTGAAATGATCCACATGCCCTTGAGCCCATATTCTACATTAGAGATATAACCTATATATCAAAAAAAGTAAATACAAAGTAATATAATTTGAAGAGGGAGAGAGTACTAACAGGGTGATAGGAGGGATCAGGAAAGACTACGTAACAAACTAGTAGGAGACTGGAGACGGAGACGTTCAGGGTACGGTTTGAAGGAAGGTAGGGATTTTTCAAGGCAGAGTTGATGAGACCACTTTGTAGACATGTAGGGCCCTACCTCAACATAATGTTCTAGACCTGGGGCAGACCAGGGCACAGTATAACTGGACCATTCCTTCTCTCATTTGTTACTAGCAGGGTTCTGTAAAGAGAATGCTGAGTAGATACTTGCTGAAAGAACTAAATTATCTTACTCTTTTCATTTGCCTTTAGAACAGATGGTGTTCTCTTGCTTTGGAATCATTTAGTTGTTCCCTCTGACGACTTGTTTGCTTCCTTCTTAGAATGTGGAGACTAAAACTAGGTACTTTCTCTAATAGATATGGACGTATCATTTCCTAGTTCAAAATTCTTCAGTAGCTCCTTATTGGCTTCTAAATAAAATCCAGACTTATTTTCTATTCGGTGGAAGTCAGTGTGTTCCACTGATGATGTCACCTTGCTTTTTTTCCAGGCACTGATGTCACAGTGGATAAAGTGCTGAGTCTTAAGTCAAGAAGGCTTTAGTTCAGTTCTTAAATACTTATTGGTGTGAGACTCTGGACAAGTTTCTTCACTTCTCTCTGCTTCAGTTTCCTTACATGTGAATGAATTTTCTTTGAGAACAAAGGAGGAACAACTAGAGCAATTTCCTTCCATGCCTCAGGATTGTTGTGAGGATCAAATGAACATTTCATTTGCTATGTAACATAATAAATGTAACAGTGCCTGACACATAGTAAGAGCTATATAAATACTTATTCCCTTCCTTCTTCCTCTAGCATTATTTCATTATTCTCCCTTAATGTGCTTAATGATTGTTCGAACTGGGTAACTTTGTACCTTTACCCTAACATACCTCATGTTTTCCCACCTCTGTGCCTTTGCTCATTCTGTTTCCAGTGCCTGAAATACCTTGATATCTTTTCCAGGAAGCCTTAACTATATCTTCACTGCCTCATATCCTACCTGTCCTTAATAACAGTTCTTTGGGAAACCTCACAAAGCAATTGTCTTGTACTTCTCTGATGTACTTGGTGTGTCTATGTTGATTATGCATATTTGGGAAGGCTTCTAGCACATTGGATAAATGCTAAATCCTAGCATAAAGCTCTTCTTTCTCCCTCTTTAAGACTCAGCACAGATCCCACCTTTTTTTTTTCTTTTTGGAGGAGGAAGGCCGGGCAATTGGGGTTAAGTGAGTTGCCCAAGGTCACAAGGCTAGTAAGCATTAAGTGTCTGAAGGCTGACTTGAACTCAGACCCTCCTGACTGCAGGGCTGGTGCTCTATTCACTGCCCCAGATCCTACCTTTTATGGGACCTTTCCAGTCTGGCACCACCACCACCCCCGCCCCCAATTTCTCTGTTAATGTCCTCCCTCTGAGATTTCCTTTCTGTCTCCTCTGAACATAATCTCGTATGTATACGGTTGGTTCTTTATGTGTTGTGTCCTCCACTAGACTCTGAACTACTTGAGGACAAGGATGGTGTTTTTACTATACTGTGTATCCTCAGTGCTTTAGAATACTTCCATGGAGTAGGCTCTTAACAAATTCTTGTTGACTGCCAAGTATAGAATGCCTTAGGGTTTGCAAAGCACTTTTGTCAGGACACCCTTTGAACAAAGATAGTAAAATTCCTGTCCTATCCTACCTACCCCATCAGATGAGAGAACTGAGATCCTAGGAGACAGATGACTAGTTCAGTCACATAGTTTACTGTTAGCTAAGATTTGAACCTAACTCTCCTAGTTGCCAGTCCATTGTTTTTTCCACTTGACATGGGTTATTGAGAATGTTCATGGAACAATGTGAATAAGAATTGCACAGGACAAGAAGGCACGAATGGGTTATAGTCTCTGCTGGAAAAGGGATCATGAATTTTATTTTAAAAGCATTAGCCCGTCTATTTGTGAAGCTGGAAGCTCTCTGAGACTATAAACTCCATGAGGCCAAAGACAGTGATGTATTTAAGATTTTTATCTTGACCAGCACAAGATTCTGCACAGTCACTTAGTAACTTTAGAGTTTAAATTGGAAGTAGAAGGAACTCTAGAGACCTAAAGATCATCCTGTGCAGTCCACACACGTGCAGTCTTTCTTCTGCCTCCCCTCATGTGGTAACTGAATCCTAGAGGTTTTGATTTTCACCAGTTGTGTTGATTTCATTTTTTTAAAAAATGTGTAATTAATGCTTTTGATCTTTACAGTCATTGCCTACCCTATTCCACTATGAATCCTCCTTTGTAACAAGTAACAATTATCCCATACAGGAACCTTGTCTGACATTATATACACTATTCTCTTCTAGTAATCTCTCACCTCTGTGGTGAAGGAGGAGAAAGAGGTAGATTTCACTATCCCCTGACTTCAGGCCATTATTGTTTTCCTTCTCTTACTCTACATCCATCTTCCTTTTAATGACCTTTACTTTTATATTTCTGCTGTTTTGCTCCGCATTCTTTTATATCAATCTTAATCACATAAAACCCTCTTACTATTGGTGTTTGCCAGGTTTCTGATATGTACCCTCTTCTGTACCAGAAATTCCTAACCTATTTTGGGTTGTGGAACCCTTTGGCCGTTTGGTTAAGCCTATGGATCCCTCTCAGAATAATGCTTTTAAAATAAAGGGGATTACAAAGGAAACCAGTTAGGATGAAAAATACAGTTATTAAAATATTAAACGAGTTTGCAGGCTGCTCTGTACTTTTCTTTTGTTAACCACATCAGTTATCCTGAGTTTAATTACCATCTCTGTGACGATGACTCAAGAGTTTATCCTCAAGCTTCTGTCCCAAATAACCAGTTGCCTACTGGACATTTCAAACTGGCTATCCCAGGGACATCTTCAGCTCAACATGTCCAAATCCAAACTCATTACCTTTTCCCCTAAATTCTGCCCTCTTCCAAACTTCCCTGTTGAAGGCAACCACCATCTTTCTAGTATCTCAGGTTCATAATCTCAGCATTATCCCGGACTCTTCTCTTTCCTCACGTATCCAGACATTTGCAATATTTTCTACTGTCACAACATCTCTCTCAGCTGATCCTTTCACAGTCTACTCATGGTTGCCCTTTTGGTTTTGGCCCTCATCACCTGTCATCTAGGTTTCTGCAGTATTTTCCCTGCCTCAGACCTCTCACTAAAGTAATTTAAGCACAGAAATGAAGGGGTGACTCTTCTACCCACTTGACTCCTGTAGTTTTCTTTTGCTGCTAGGACCCAGTGTTTGTTCTGTTTGACTTTTAAAGCTCTACACAACCTGACCCGAGCCTGTCTTTCCAGACCCATCTCATGTTGCTTCCCCTCCTGCACTCTGCAGCCCAACCAGACTGGCCTCTTTGTTCCTCACACCATCCTCCATCTCCCGTCTCCTTGCTTTCCTACTATAGACCTTGACTGCACTCTGATCCCTTCTTCTGAGATGCAGCTTTGGCACTGTCTTCTCAAGAAAGCATTTCTTGATCACCTTAAGGGCTAGTGGACTCTCTCCCAAACTGTTTTGTATTTGACTACTAATATATTTATTTACTAGCTTTGTATTTGTGCAGTACATGTTTTTACATGACCTTTTGTTGTCTATGTCTTTAGAATGTGAGTTCATTGCAAGTAGAGAGTGTTCATTCTGTTTTTACCCAGTGAACATAATGCTTATTTAGTGTTTAAAATCTTTTCCTTTCTCTGAATTCCTTGTTTGTCATTTCTTGTTGTGTAATAATCTCTTACATTAAAATACTAGGTTTTTCAGCCATTCCCTACTTGATAGCGCGCCTCCCGCCCCTCTTCCCCCCCCCCCCCCGCCCATGCCCCAGTTTGTTCCAATTCTTTGCTACCTCGAAAAGTCCTGCTATAAATATCTTGTTGCATATGAGACATTTTGTTTCTTAACTTCCTTGGGGTACTTGTCCTGTAGTGGGGGTTCTAGGGCAAGGAGGGAACATGGACATTTTATTTAGTTCTTCTGTGATTCCAAATTGAAAGTCTGAGTGATTGGATACTTCATAACTTGGGGTACACCTCCAAGTTCTATATTGGGGGCGTGTGGTATTCTGAAGCCCTTCTCTTTTCTCTCTTGCATCTTGGGTATGAATGAATTGGTCGTAATGAGGTGTTTTCTTGCAAGAATTTAAAACTTCGCATTTGACATTCTCTGGTGAGCTCCATCCCACAGCTGTGTTTTTCTCTGTCTCCTGACTCTTCCTTTGAGGGAGCTCTGAGGGACATAATTGTCTCAAGGCATTAGTAGAGTTCTTTGGGAATGATTTTGTAACAGGTATTAATTGTTCTTTAAATATTTGCTTGTGAACTCTTCGGTCCTTGGGGTTTTTTCCCTCTTTTTTATTGCTTTCTCAGTTCCTTTGTCTGAGTTTGGGTAGTTTTAAGATCTCGTTCTTTTGTTTTAGGTTTTTAGTTTAATTTGTTGGCATTTGATTTTCTATCTACATTCCAAGTGAGCAGTTTTATGATAACAATAGGTAACATCCATATGGTTCTTTAAAGTTTGCCGAGTGCTTTATGTTGTTACCACTTTTGAACAACCCTCCATAGTAGGTGTTATTATCATTCCTATTTTGTAGATGAGGAAACTTAGAACAAAAAACAAAAAGAGGATAAAATAATTAAGCAAAACCAACCAACATATTGAAAAGATCTGACCTATGTCGTGTTCCACGTCATAGCTTTCTCATCTTTTCTTTTGCTTTTTTGGAGGGGGAAGGCAGAGCAATTTGGGGTTAAGTGACTTGCCCAAGGTCACACGGCTAGCTTTTGTGTTGAGTCTGAGGTCGGATTTGAACTCAGGTCCTCCGGAATCCAGGGCCGGTGCTCTATTCACTGCACCACCTAACAGCCCCTCTCATCTTTTCTTTATGGCTAAATGAGGTCATTATCATTTTGTAGCATTCAGTCTCAGGTGGGGGTTTGGTCTTTTTTTTGACATTTACATTGATGCAGACTTCCTTGTGTATTTTAATGTCCTCATTCTGCTCTTTCATTTTCCATCCATTTAAATTAATCTTCCCATACTTCTCTTTATTCATTATTTCTTGTAGCATAGCAATATTTCATTACATTTATGTATTACAAATTAGTTAGCCATTTCTTAGTTGATGGACATCTATTTTGTTTTCAGTTCTTTGCCACAGAAAATGTTGCTTATCTGGATGAACATATAGGGCCTTTTGTCTTTGATCTCAGTATTCAAAAACTTTATACATAAAAATAGGAACTCACATTAATGTATCTTAAATAATTGAGAAGTGCGTAACTACTACAATAATGGCAGTAGCCATGGCCTTAGCCCAAAATTGAGAGTGGGGAGGGTATTGCTTTAGGGCCTCGACCATGGTGGAAGGTGAGGAAGGGAGTAGAGCACCCCTCCTAAGCCCACAGTCTCTTCTGCATCAGAACACGTATAATATATTTGGCACTTTACCTTGCAAAAGACTTGGAAGTCTGCTTGCCGAAGTGGGTGTCAGAGGTTGTTAGTTGTAGTTCTTTATGAAGTGATGGTTTTCTGTGTGTTTTTTCGTCTGGTTCCAGAAGGTGAAATTGGGTATAAGTAAACACAAAATTAGCATTATACTTCAAATTTTTCCCACCATATTAGGAAACAATTTTGTGTTTTCAAACAAGCTATGTTTATTGAACACTGGGTTATTTAATTCAGTTACTTCTGATTCTTACTATAATTTATTTTTTAATTTTAATTTTTTTTACTTTTTGGAGGGGGAATGCGGGGCAGTTTGGGGTTAAGTGACTTGCCCAAGGTCACATGGATAGTTTTGTGTTAAGTGTCTGAGGCTGTATTTGAACTCAGGTCCTGACTCCAGGGCCAGTGCTCTATTTACTGTGCCACCTAACCACCCCTCTTCCTATACTTTTACCCATCCTAAATAGTAATTACTGTTTTATATTGTAATTTGAAGTCTTCATTCCTTCATTTTCTTAAATAGTATGGATCCTTGGTGGGGAATCTGTGTGTCAAGACCACATGTGGCCTTCTAGGTTCTTGGGTGCAGACTTTTGACTGAGCCCAAGTTTTACAGAACAAACTCTTTTATTAAGGGAGATCTGTTCTGAGAAATTTGGATTCAGTCAAAGGACCTCACTTGAGGACCTGGAGGGCCACATGTGGCCTTGAGTCCCCAGGTTCCCCACCCCCAGTAGGTTTGGTAGATCTTTTGCTTCAAATGAGTTTTGTTATCTTGTCCAGCACTATAAAGCCTCAGTATTGTGATAGAACACTAAATCTACAAATCACTTTCAGCATTATTATTATGAATCTCCAGTTACTTAAGTCATTCTTAATTTCTTTAAGGAACATTTGTAAAGAGAGACCTGAATGTACTTTGATAAATGCATTTTGCATAGGGTTGCCCTCTCTTTTTTATTCTCTTCATTATTACTGCTTTCCTCTATTTTTATTATTATATGTTAGTGTTATATTGTTTGTTTTTTTGGTAGATGCATTTTGTGATCTGCTTTATTGAAGCTAATGTCTTGCTTACTTCCCCTGGATTTCCTAAGTCATGACTGAGTTATCTATAGTCAGGCAGTTTTTCTTTGCCTCTCTTTTATGTCTAAGGGGGAGGCATCATATACTCTTGTAATTATTGGGAAAACAAGTAATTCCCAGTTGGATATAATGCTAGCTTTTTAGTGTTAAGTACTTTTTCTTATATTAAAAATGTTCTATGCAGTATGTTTTAAAAAAAAAACTTATATTTTTATAGATATTTCTTCTGAAATCTCAGTTTTGTTGGCTTAAAATAGTATAAAGCAATTTCTCATTCTCTTATCCTTTCTTTTTCTGAGATTTTTTGATATCATTAATTAAATAATTTAAATATATATTTAATAAAGTATTTATTATTTATGTTATAGATTATAATAATATATTATCTTAACACATATTTACAAATAATATAAATAATAAAATATATTAAACATTTAAAATAGTTTTATTAATAGTTTCAATTATTTTTCTTTTTCCGTGTCCAGACTAGCCTGTTGCAGTTATTCATATATTTGATACCTCTACGATATCTTTCACATCTGTCACCACTCTGGCAGAAGCTTTCATCACTGCAGTAGCCTCCACAGCCTTCCTGACTTCATTCTTTTTTTGGTCTCATCCACAGCATAGATTAGATTGGTCATATCACTTTTCTGCTCGAAGTTCTCTGGTTCCCTGTTTCCTGCTGAATAAAGTTTATAGTCTGTCTGGGATCCAAGATCTTTCACAGTCTGGCCACCCTGTATATTTCCAGCTTTCTCATGCTATTTCCTATTAGCACTTGACATACCATCTAAACTAGATGGCTTTTTCTTCATGCTGGCCTCTATTCCTGGAAAACCTTTGTGTTCTTCTATTTGGTGAATGTTTATCTTTTTTTTTTTTTTTAGCGGGGAGGACAGGGAAGTTGGGGTTAAGTGATCTGCCTTTCACATGGCTAATAAGTGTTAAGTGTCTGAGGTCAAATTTGAACTCAGGTCCTCCTGACTTCAGGGCTAGTGCTCTATTCATTTCACCATCTAGTCACCCAGAATTAAAAAAAAAAAAAAAAAAAAGGGCAAGTACCCTTTCTCCATTGTCTTCCCTGATCCTCTCTTACCTTTTTTGCTTTACACCTCTCATGAACTAAGGCATTATTTTGGTTTTTTAAGTAATTTATTTGTGTATTGTTCCCCCAGCCCTTCCCCCTTTAGACTGTAAGTACCATGAGGACTGGGACTCCTGTCTTATTTAAAGAATCTTTGTTATGACCTAAACATGATGCTTTGCACACTAGCTCATAAAAATTGTTTGCTTAGTTGGATAACAGTATATTACAGTGAGCATGAATTCATAGAAGCATATTTTTGTTTTAAAATAATTTTTTAAAAATAAATTTGACAGCCCCTAACAGACCTAAACATTACTACATACAAAGGAACAGGAGGGAAAAGATTGCAGAAGAAACCATCAACCAGTCATGGAAAGTGTTTTTTGTTTTGTTTTCAAACCTGCATCTTTAGCATACTGATACCAAAACTGCCTTGCCTGTGTGGGACCCCCTCTTCAATGTCTGCTGTCCTCTCTGTATTTTTTATATGTTTCATTGACACTTTTTTCTCCTTTTTCTGTATCACCATGACTCCTGTTCCTTTGTATGTAGTAATGTTTAGGTCTGTTAGGGGCTGTCAAATTTATTTTTAAAAAATTATTTTAAAACAAAAATATGCTTCTATGAATTCATGCTCACTGTAATATACTGTTATCCAACTAAGCAAACAATTATTATGAGCTAGTGTGCAAAGCATCATGTTTAGGTCATAACAAAGATTCTTTAAATAAGACAGGAGTTCCAGTCCTCATGGTACTTACAGTCTAAAGGGGGAAGGGCTGGGGGAACAATACACAGATAAATGACTTAAAAAGGGATAGAAGTCTCAAGAACTGACTGTGATCCCAGGCAGGTCATTTAACCTCTGTAGATATGAACAAAACTGAGTTATTGCCATCTCAGAAATGGAGATGGCAATGGCACCTGTTTTATGTGAGTAACAAATGAGATTTGTAAAGTGTTAGCAATTTATATAGCACTTTAAGGTTTGCAATTATTAGCTATTACACTGCCCTTCCTCCTCCTTCCAAGAAACCTTAAAACCCCTATAAAAGCCCTCTCTTGTCTAAAATGCTATAATTCAACATCTGTATTGCCCCAGATCATGGTACTATGCAAAATAGGGCAATAAAAACCACTGAGTTTATGGGGAAAATGGAATTGGGGATGCTGCCCTCAAAAACTGTCAGTGACACCTTGAAAAAGATACAAACCCTAAAGAAAAACAACACAGTTTTACCTATATTAAATGGTTTAAAAATACCTAAGTATTACAATAAATAGTGTTAAGCTCTTGGCCCTCTTGTGATTGGGCTGGTCTGCACAAACAAGTTGAGAAGGCCCCCAGCTCTGGGCCTCTAGATGTAGAAATAGAGATGGTAAAGATCGGCCCATCTCCAGACCAGTTTCACATTGACAAAGATCTGAAGTTTGTGGAAGTAGATGCTGGAAATGTTTCAGCTTGTAGTTACTGTGAAGTAGTGTACTTTTCTGCCTGTTAACAGTATTTTAAAGGAAGAAAGCAGTATTTTTAAGTGGCAATTTGAAATTAGTGTTAGGTGCAAAATGTTCTCTAATAAATTGAGCTTGAAAAAAATTCAATTTTTGAAACATTATAGCAGAACTGACTGTATAAGTCAGGCAAAACAAATCTGTATTGTTCCGTCATACTGACCCTGACCACAATTCCAGAAGAATGATGAAGCGTAAACTTCCTGTCTTTGGTAGAGAGGCATTGGACGATAGTTACAGAATAAGACACATTGTCAGCTTTAATTATTACTGGTGAAGGAAATGTTGCAGGAGAAGCAGTGTGAAATGTTGTTACAAAAACATAGAATAAAAAAAGGATATGGGTTGGCCATGTATGAAGAGCAAGGACTAACTAGTGGGTAACCAGTGTGCTCCATTGGTATGCATATGCAAGAGAGATACACAGGAAGCTTCTGGTATGTTGGGTGGACTCATTGTTGAAGAATTACAGAGGCCATGAGCAAGAGACATGTAGGATAAGAAATAATAGATTGCTAATAATAATAATAGCGGCTAGTATTTGTATGGTGCTTTAATACAAAGTGCTTTGACAAATATCTCATTTTGTCTTCACAGCCCTGAGATGTTTTTACAGATGAGGGAACTGAAGCTGTCAGAGCTTAAGTGATTTGTCCAGGGTAATATAGCTAGTCTGTGTCAGAGGCAGAATTTGAACATGGGTTTTCTTGACTCCAGGTCTAGCTCACCTATCACCTATAACACCTAGCTGCCTCTTTGCACTAGTGCTATGTACAATGAGACTGGAGTAAATGTATCATTGAGGGCCCAAATCTATATAAATAGATAAATTACTCTTAGGATAACCCAAATGAAACTACATCCATATGTTATAGGTTGATTCCTTTATAGATGTCTTTGGTCGTGGATATGGTAATCAGTTGTGGAAATTCTGACTTCCAGAGTAATTGACCCATATATAAATCATCATTGTTCTCTTGTTTGAATCTCATCCCAAGATCTGGAAGAGGCAGGATCATAAGACAACGTATAAGTCTTTTTCCTTCCATTTTTTCGTATTTCACACACATGTAGTAATTAATACTGGAAGAAATTTCATTTAAGAAGCCCATTGTGGATGTTCTAAACCAGTCCCAAAGCAACATACAAAAGGGATCTAGAGATAGGGGAGAACTATGGATTCTACCATATTTATTTCCTTTGGAAGGGAAATTAAGTTGGATTATCAAAATTTAGATAGGTTTGCTTGACAACTGCTTCCATTCATAAACTGATTTTCAAAATGTTCAATAGTTTTTTTTTCTGGATATGAACTTTTCAGACAATGTTGAAATGGTTTCTAGCTATATTTTTTACTTTCCATTCAGTTTTGTTTTATTTTAAGTACCAGATTCTCTCCTTTCCCCACACTGAAAAGGCAAGAATACAAAACCCATTATGAGCATGAAGTCACAAAACATTACTGCATTATCCATGTTCTAAAAAAAAAGGAAAACAAATCAAAAAGAAAGAAGAGAAGAATGCATTCTGCATTTATTGAGTCCTTTCAGTTCTCTGTTTGGACATGGATAGCATTTTTCATCATAATTTTTTTGGAACTGTGGTAGGCCGTTGTATTGATCAGTTACTAAGTCTTTCAGAATTGATTATGTTTACAGTATTGCTGTTACTGTGTAAATGGTTGTCCTGCTTCTGCTCATTTCCTTTTGCATCAGTTCATATAAATCTTCCCAGTTTTTAAAAAACCATTCTCTTCATCTTTTCTTACAACGCAAAAATATTCCATCAGTTTCATAAACTTGTTTAACCATCTTGTAGTTGTCATCCCCTCGATTCTTTGCTGCCATAAAAGGGCTACTGGAAATATTTTTGTACAGATCCTTTCCCTTTTTCTTTGATTTCTTTGGGCCATAGACCTAGTAATGATATTGCTGGGTCAAAGTTTAATAGCTTTTTGGACATAGTTCCAAATTGTTCTCCAGGATGGTTGGATCAGTTCACAGGTCCCAAGGATGCATACTGTACCTTTTCCCTCCTCAGACCTTTTCTGTCATCTTAGCCAGTCTGATTAAAGTGTTGTGGTATTTCAGAGTTTTAATTTGCATTTTTCCAGTTATTTGTGATTTAGAACATTTTAAAAATTTCACTCTTGATAACTTTGATTTCTTCCTCAGAAAACGGTTCCTTTTCCTTGACCATTTATTAATGGTTCTTACTCTTAAAATTTGGCTTTGTTCTGTATGCATTTGAGAAACAAGACTTTATTTAGAGAAACTTGCTGCAAAGATTTGTTTTCATGTTTTTCTAATTTTAGCTGCATTGGTTTTGTTTGCTGAGAAACTTTATGTAATCTAAATGATCTATTTTGTGTCCTGTAAACCTGTCACTCATTTGATTGTGAACTCTTTCTCTACCCATAGTTTTGACAGATAATTTTCAGGCTCTACTCAACTGACTCTAGTATCACTCTTTATTAATCATTTTGAGCTTATCTTGGTATATAGTGTGAGATACTGATCTGTATCCAGTTTTCTTGCTATATTTTCAAAAGGTCTTTGTGAGGTAAGCATCTTTAATATAAGTATATTCACTTTTTTTTTTCATTTTGAAACCAACCAAAATGGAAAAAAGGTGAATAGCCTTTTCTCCTTTTAAGTTACTACTTCCAGGTCTTCTGTCTCCAAATTAGGTGAGATATTAATGAGAAAGCAGTTCAGACTCATTGCTGACATTAGTTATGTACATCTAGTCAGCTGTGAAGTGGATTTGAAATTATCTAATGGAATACCTGAAAATTCAAAATCATTTGAAGTCCTTTCCATTTCTTCCCTGTCCTATTCCTAAGGTGAATATCAGTCTCTCCCTGTTCCCTTTGTAGTTAGCTGGTGTTAGACTTGGAGTGTAATTAGGTCTGCTTACAACAACATAAATACAAAAACAACTTAGAAGAACATGAGTAATTCTCTCCTTTTTTGAAGGAGAATTACGATTTTATAATTATTCTATTATGAATAATGCCCTCATAAGATTATCTCTGGTGGAGTGAGAGATTTTGGTATGACCCTTTTTCCTACGTCTGTGTGTATTTATTTTGACCTGACTTTTATGATTGCTAAAATGTGTTTTATAACATGAGAAAAATCTGTGTGGAACTTCAAATAGTAGTTTTGTAGGTTGCTATCACTTCTGTTGTCCGTTTTGTTCATGATTTGTAGAATTCATTTTAACTTGTTCTGCCAAGGACAAACCATGTTGCTGCTTCATAAGGAACAGTAGTTGCTCCCTTATTTTTTCCCACATTGGAATCACTTGAAAGATGTCAGTAGAAACTTGACATGCCTTTTCATTCCTTTTATTTTACAGACTCTTAAAAAACCTTGTAACTGAGGCCTGCTAAACACAAATGATGAAGAATAATTATTTTTGGAGACAGTATGCCCATTTGTTCTTTTTGACATTATAACTCTATGATAGTGTTTTACTCTTATTAGTCTTAAACCTTTCCTGATAAAATCTGAGTAATCTTATTTTCATCAGATGTGAAATAAAAGGCTGATCATTTAAGGAACACAGTGAAAATGCATCTTTTCCACTTTATCATTGTGTATATATTTTACAAATAAAATTGCTAGACTATAAAAATTGTTTTATCTAATTGTAAAGTATGCCACTTTTAAAACTTTCTGTAATAACTAATTTAATATCAGATATATATCATGCATCCAACAAGTCTTAACTGTTAGAAATGGATGTGATCTCTAACTTAATGTAACATACTGACAATTGGTTTGGCACGTGACAAAATTTTTCTGCAATAGTATGAGCTTCCCCATTTTTTGCAGTTTGATAACTTATTAAATATGAAATTTCAGTTACTTTTCTACTTTCCTGCTTATTGATAGAAATAAATGAGTCAGCATTTAAAAATCTTATTTCTACTTTAAAAAATCAGACTTATCATTTTTATGATAAGTCACAGCTTTCATTTTTCAATAGCATTGTTGAGGCAAAAGAAAAGATTTTTGAGCTGCTATTTGCAAGAACTTCACAAATTATGTACTGTAGTTGTGGATTTAATATATCTTTCATCATATTTCCTTGTTTCTTTGCCCACCATCAAGCAATTTTGTATTATTTTAGGATTCTGATGTAATGAATGACTTTTACTCATTCCTGATTACTGTATATTGAATCTGAATGAATATTTCAAGATTTCTTATTAACACATTTTTTAGCATTCTATTTTCATATGCTTCCAGGCTTTGGAGCTGCTATAATTTTAAAAAATAAAAATATTTCTACAAAAATTTTATTTTTATAAAATACTTTTAAATAATGCAAATTAATGCAAATATATATTCCTCTAATTGACTTAGTTTTATAGAAATACTCCACGTTACTCCCATTCATTCCTGTAACAGCATAACTAAACTCTGGAAGATGGAAATAGATTTTAAAAAGACTAAGTATACAAAAGTGAATAGCTAGTTTCAGTATAAAATATTTGCTCCTCTGCTGGCTAAGTGACAAGTCCTGAATTACTGTTAAGTAATAAGTGTACTTAATTCAGTTGTGTATACATTACCATGTTTTTAAAAAATGTTTATACATATAAACTAACCTTTCTAAGGAATTAATCTCTTAAAACATGACTTTGTTCTCTTTTACTACTGGCAAGTTGACTAAATTCTCACAGAAATTCTACTGGAAGATTGAGAAGTGTTGCCAACCTGTTCATTTGAAACTGATTAAAAAAATAGTAACATAAGAAGAGGATAAGTTTAAGCAGGAAATAGCCTTAATGCTGCAATGAGGCAACATAAGGTTAATTTCTGCAGAATGTTTGTGATCCTTTAATTTCAAGATATCTTGTAATGCATGTGCCAATTGTAAGTCTGAAAGCAAATAGTCTAACATACTGTTCATATGATAGTACAGCTGATGAGGTATGATTACCAGGTGACAGGAGAAAAGGAAACAGCTCCCTGAGGTCTGCCCATTGAAATGTAAGATACTTTAGTGATTATTTCATTTTGCATGCCTAGCTTAGCAGTGTTTTATACATAGTAGATGTTTAGTAAATGCTCACTGATGTATTCATATTGAGATTTTTTCCAACTTTGGTAGTGCATGCAGACTGATAACTTTCCCCCTGATATATTAGCATTTCATCTTGTGTTTCTTAATTTAAGTAACCTCATGTTTAGAATATATTCTTTCTTTACTTTGACCTCTTAGAATCCCTTTTATCACCTCCTTTGTTTCCTCCTTCCAAGCTTTCCCATTTGTTAGTGTTCAGTCCTTTTAATTACCTTCCCAGGATTTAGTACTATACTTAATGCTGAATAGAATTGAAGGGAGATAGACCATGAGATACCACTCACAATTATCTTCCTATACTCAGTATTATTTACCTGCTTATTTTGGTAACAGACCCTGTAGTATTACCACCATTCTACCAACATTCATTTTCCTGGTTTCCAGTATACACATAAAACCTCACAATAGAGCAGGGGTAGGGAACAGACAGCCTTAAGGCCACATGTAGCCCTCTTGATCCTCAAGAAAGCTCTTTGAATCCAAGCTTCTCAGTCAAAGGACCACACCTAAGGACCTAGAAGGCCACAAGTTCCCCACCCTTGTACTAGTTCATAAAAGGTATGTTCTGAAGATGGTGAATTTCAGGAAACTATTCTGTGGTTTTTATCATTGTAATATTAACAAAATTAAAATATTATTTTATAAATCATGGTTCTATCAAGAAATTTTCAGGATGGCATCTGTACCTGACCATGAACCTAGTAGATATGAACAAAACTGAATTATTGCAAAATAGAGAGGAATGGGGAGGAGGGCGTGGTTGTATTTGTCATGGACTCAGTCATTGTT
The DNA here is from genome assembly GCA_028646575.1 of Pseudocheirus occidentalis. Lineage (NCBI taxonomy): Eukaryota > Metazoa > Chordata > Mammalia > Diprotodontia > Pseudocheiridae > Pseudocheirus > Pseudocheirus occidentalis. Next base: position 64,285,468 of record CM053593.1, read on the forward strand.
TTTCTGGGTTGTAGTGCCAATGGATCCAGAAGGGGAAGAGTTTTACCTTGACCTTATTCTAGAACAGTAGGAATTGTGTTTGTTCTGAGGCACTGTAGATAATAGGAGATTATCTGCTCTTTACTACTGCCCAACTTCAGTTTATCCTTTATGTTTGAGTGTATGTGTGTGTCTTGTGCATGGTTGTTTGTATGGCATTTTCCCTATTTGGGAGCTCCTTTCTTTGTCTCTCCAGTGCTAAGCACACACAGTATCTGACACATAGTAGGTACTTAATCAATTCTAGTTGACTGCTTCTAAACAGATTTCCTTGCTAAGATGACTTACTGCGTCCCTAAGTACAACTCAAACATGTTCATTTAAATAAAGGAACTAATAATGAGCATAATAGATATGCTATCTCACATTTAGAAATGGATTACATTAGAATTTTATAAATTTATTGTTTTAAATACATTTTCTCATAGAAATAATTGGGACAAATCTAGGTTAAATTATGACTTTGCCACCTGTGTGACCTGGGGCAAATAATTTAATTCTCCAAGTCTCAGGGATTGAACTATTCCTTCTAGCTCTAAAGTTATTGTTCTTTATATGGGGGTACACCAGCTCCTGTGGGCTATTTTAACCCATAATGTAACTAAAATATAGGCCAGAACTTCCATTGGCAATACAATTTCTCTAAGGGAAAAAAAAATTTTAATTGAAATTCAGGCTGGAACATTTTCCTTCCTGATAGCTCTATATAGTAATTCAGTTGTCCAGAGTTGTTTCTCACACCATAAATACATTTCCTACATCCAGGCTGTCGATTGCTCATCTATAAAGTCTCATTGTATTGGGCTCTTTTTCAAGTGTAAGTACGAAATTGACCTCTTTCCCAAGGTGATTCTCAGACTTCTAGTCCTCCCCACTAATGGCAACAGAAATTACTTATTAAGTCTACACTGAAATCTGCCTTTTTCTGAACAGCCATTGGTGAAGAGACTCCTCTCTTGAATAGGCTTAAAATCAATGGAACATGAGGTTATTATATAGATTGTAAGGGCTTTCACAGTAAGAGGGAGCATGACTCACATGAATACAGTCTGTAATCAATACACATCACACAGTTGGGTTTTTTCCCCTTTAAGGTGGTTCTTATGGTTTTGTTGTTCAAGTTTAATGGGTTTTCATGAATGATTTCATGATTTATTGAAGGAAGTGGCAGTTATTCTTCTAGCCCAATCTAGATTGGATTCTTATGTGAGTAGATAATTAAGACTCAGTCATTCTAGCTACACCTCCTTCCCTCTCCAAAATGAAGATTTTTTTTTTTCTTATATGAGCTAAAGAATTTCATTGTGAGCCAGGAGGTCTTTTTTCCACTTAGATATTCTAGGCAATCCAGGCAGTTAGTGGAAAGACTGATTTTTTTATGTGAATACTTAATAGTACTTTTTACTCTTTAAACAGACCTAGATTAGAAGACTGCCTTGTAGAATTTTTAAGATCCTAAAGATTATGTCTGTTGAGGAAACAGAGCATAACACTAGGGAGCAAATCTCTCGCAGAGGAAAGTTTTGAGCTTGTTATAGTAGTGGTGGAGGCCTGACTAAAAAATATTTTATCTTTTTTTTATGTCACCTACGTCTTTAGAAGTACATGCAAGTATTTCCTTCCTCTTAGGGAGCGATTCTCTATTTTAGAAGTAAACAAAAACCTAACTAGTAATTTGAAAAAGTCAAATATTGAGTATTTTACACTCATAGTCTCCCATCTCAGCAGTGAGGGAGGTGAGGTGTCTTATTTCTATTGGGGTGAGGGAGGCTAACATTAGTCACTAAAATTTCTCAGCATTTCTCTTCAGTTTAATTCTTCTTTCTACATTGTTGTTATTTTTGTATGTTCTGATTATGAAAAAACCCCCAAAGTTTGTCCCTTGAGGATAAAACATTAGGAGAGACCCTAAACCAGGGATTCTTAACCTTTTTTGGAATGTGGACACCTTTCACAGTCCAGTGAAGTTCACAGACTTTTCCTTGCTGAGCTTGGCCTCTGGGGATACAGGGACAAAAGTGAAATAACCCCTAGGATTAATATAATTATAGAGGGTAAATGTGGGTGATGGGGAGGATGGTAGTTGTTCCAGGAACCAACATCTACCAGGGTTTCTCTTTGCCAAGGCAAACCCCTTTACATGTACAAGTAATCCTATTCCATCCCAGCTTCACCAGGTTTCTCCCGTATCCTAACCACTCTCACATTTCTTCAAATATCCCACTTTTTACTAGCTACTTCTCTACTCCTTACACTGCTTACAAACATACCCATGGCTTTCCCATCCTCAAAAATTCCTCACTTGACTCATACCATCCATCTTAGCAGCCATTGTTCTATATCTTTCTTCCCTTTTGTGGCTAAACTCCTTGAAAAGGCCTTCTACAATCAGTACCTCTACTTTCTTTTTTTTCTTTAACTTCTAGCTTCTGGCCTTATTCAACCAAAACTGTTCTTTCCATAGTTACTGATGATTTCTTAATTTCCAAATCGAGTGATCTTTTCTCAGTCTCCGTTCTTTTTGATATCTCTGCAAGCTTTAACATTTGTCCTCACTCTTTTCTTGAATTCTCTTTCTCTAGGTTTTCAAGACACTGCTCTGTCCTACTTCTCTTCCTCTGTATATGACTATTACTTCTCAGTCTTCAACCAGATCATTCATGCGTGCTGATGGTGGGTGTTTCCCAAGGCTCAGTTCTTGGGCCCTCTTCATTCTACTGTTTCACTTGGTGATTTCATCAGCTCTCGTGATTTCTTATATTTGCAGATGACTCTTAGATCTACTTGTCTAGCCCTAACCTCTCTCTTAACCCCCAGTCTCAGTTCTCCAAACTGCCTATTAGCTATCTTGAAGTGGATGTCCCATAGACATGTTAAACTCGACATTCAGAAACTGAGCTCATTTCCAAACTGTCTCTTTTCATTTCTCTATTACTGTCAAGGGTACAACTATTATCTTTTAAGACAGGCTTGAAATCTAGGTGTCATCCTGGACGGTACATTCAGCAGAGATTTAAGTACCTATTTAAGGTAAGAAGAAGAAGAAGAAGAAGAAGAAATAGCACCTGCTTTCAAGAAGTTTAAAATTTAATAAGGAACGATGTTGTTGCTGTTCAGTGTTTGAATTTGTGAAGATGAGTTTTCTTGATTCTGAGCCCAATGCTCTGTTATTCACTGTGTCACTTAACCAAGGAGACATTAACTTTAATATAAGGAACAATGTAAGTGCGTTAAGTCTTCTCTGTCATTCTACTGATGTCCTTGAGTAGTCATTCAATAAGCATTAAGTTCTGTGTGCCAGGCACAGTGTGCTAAACTCTGGAGAGACAAAGAAAAGTAAAAAGTGTGTCACTGGCTTCAAGGACCTCACATCCGTGTATGGGAGACATGCAGAGAACTAGGTAAATGTGAGATAAATAAATACACAGTGTATGGAAGGTAATCTTGGAGATAAAGCACAAACAGGGAGGTAATTATGAGGCTAGTATGTATGTGGAGTTGGCCTGGACCAGGCTGGAAAAGGTTTCCTGCACCAGAAGGAAGCCAGAGAAGCTAAAAGGCAGAAGTGAGGAGGTAGAGCATTCTTTTAGAATTAAAGATTAATCCAAAGCATTAGTAAGCATAATGACAACATAATAAAATTATCTCATTAAGTGAAAGCCATGTGTTAGGTGAGGTCTCTTTAGTAAAAACCATTAACACTGGTATGTTGGGAGGTAGGGCAGTGGGGGATAACACTGGAGGCGTCCTGGAAGACTTCGATGGTATCTGAGTTGGATTTTAGAGAATAGGAATGCATTCAGCTGGTGAAATGAGCAATGGATATTCCAGTTTTAGGAAATAGAATGATCAAAGGCATAGAGATAGGGAAATATGGGATGCAGTGGGAGGAGATTTCAGGATAGTCCTGTTTGGCTAGAGCACAGTCATTAAAGGAGAACCATGAGATAATACTGAAAAGGTAGGGTGGTAGAATAATTTTATGGGAGAAATGTACTGTAAATTAGTTTTAACTTTTGGCCTTAAGTAGATAGATATCTTTGATGTTTCATACCTACTACCATTATACCTAAATTTATTTAGATTTTTTGAAGACTTTAAGTTTTTCAGTAGATAATTTTGACATCTTAATTGATCAGCAATGTTTTCTTCCCTCGAGATTTTAGCCATCTCTTTATTATACAAAATCTGACTCTTCTTTGCTTCTGTTTTTCCTTCTCTCTCTGTCAGTCGTTTCATTATGAACCAGAATTGGTAACTACAAAAAAGTTTATTTTCAATCAGTCAGGATTTTTCCCTGGTGTGAGGATGATTTTTAAAAGGACCTTGATAGAAAAGTATTAATGTCATCTCATTATTCCACTTTCCACATGTATTTATTTACTTAGCAGACATTAAGAGCAGGGTGCAAATGCAGTATGCCTAAGATTCCTAGCACCTTCCTCAGAAGCTGGACCGCACCTCACACTCCCGCCCCATTTCTTCCTTTCCCTCCCTCTGCCTTTTGCTCATTCTTTTCCTTGTTCCTAAAGCGACTTCTTTCTCTGCCTCTGCCTATTGAATTACTCTTTTCTAAATCTTTCATGAAGCCCCTGTAGCAGTGATCAGTTCCTACACCCTGCAGTTCTCACATACTCATAGTATTTTTGTTTTGCACTTTTCTAATGCCCTTGTACAATATTTTGTGGGTTTTTTGTTTGTTTTTTTTTTAATTTAAGACCCTACTAGACTGTAATTTGAGTGCCGGAACCATCACATATTATCTTTGTATCTCCCCCAGCTTCTAGGCATTGAGTGGGTATTGAATGCTTGATTTCGATCCCTACAACAGCCTTCTGACGTAGGTAGGGGACAGACTTCTAGACCTCCTTAAAGCCCAGTTATACTATTTATAGTACCTGTGTAACTAATCTTGGGCAAATCCCTTCCTCTCCTTGATCTTCATTTTCCTCATAAAATAGGATTTGCCAGCATATGGTTGCTAAGGTTCCTTCTAGCTCTACATTCTGTGAGCTGCTTTTGGCCCAATAGAAAGAATCCTTACATGACATAGTTTTGAGTCCCATTCTTATCCTTGTTGCCTTCTTGTATACATTACTCAACTTAATAATAACCCGTTTAAAATTTAGGGTGCTGGAGAAGGAAGGAAAAGTTGAAGACAAGATAAAGTGTAGATGTTTAACACAACAAAGTTCTGTAGGACAATTGTATCAGAGGCTTGGGTGGAGAGATGGATGGGGCTATTATAGTATACCTTTTTTGCATTTCATAGACTCCTTTGTAAGTGTTGTGAAGCCCAGGGGCTCCTCAGAATAATCTGTTAAAATTCATAAACACATAAAACACACAAAGGAGACAAAAGGCTAGTGAAATTAAAAACATGTATTTCTTACCTAAGTTCCCAGACCCTAATTAAGAACCCTTGGGAATTTAAAAGAATAGGGAATGAGAAGGTGTCAAAGCTTACTTCAGATGACCCCAGTCTTATCTGAAAAGGTTGCAAGGTGGTCATAAGGCTGAGAAAAAAGAGGGGTTAGTTTTAGTTAATGGACCCATGTTGTGTTCATCTACTGAGGACTGATACAAGAAGAGAAGTACTTGCCTTAGTTACCAAATCTAAGCCTAGTTAAGGATGTTCCATTCATTGTCCATGGATTTCAGTTTGGTGTTTCTGTATAGGAGATTTAAACAGAACTTCAAATCTGAGTTCCAGAGATTGAAATATAAATGGCACTAAAGAGAACAAAGATGGGCAGAACAATCATATTGGACCGATATATGTGGAAGTGATCTCTGCTGCAATCAGCACAGTTGTTAGAACAATGAGGAACAGAGAAACAAGGTATCTGTAACAAAGACATGGAAAACATTTTGAATTTTAATAATGCCTAAAAACGAGTACACAAGGCAGCATGGATAACTACCAACTCATATGACTACCCTTTAATCTGTACAGAATGTGTATAGGAGCCATTTGTTCACAAAACAGTGATCAACTCAACTGTTAAATGGTTAATGCATATAAACAAACAATTCTCAAAAGAAGATTTGTAATTCACAGCTCAGAGCCATTTGCAAATTTGATTAGTTTGTAAATTAAAACGACAACTCCCCTGCAAATTGGCAAAAATGACAAAAAAAATGGCAAAAGTCACTGTTGGAAGGTTGTGGAATGATAAACTCACTAATACACTGTTGATGGAATTATGAAATAATAGAGCCATTTTAAAATTAATTTTTTATTTGATTTGTTTATTTACTTTTAGTTTACAAGATTCAGTTCCAGAATCCCTTGAGTTTCTTGAGTTTCAAATTTTCTCCCCTCCCTCCTCTTCCGGGGGCCCCCCCATCCCCCAGGGCAGCATGCAATCAAGTATAGGATTTGCAAATACTTTCACATTGGACATCAGTCTGGTTGTAAAGAAGGGTTGTAATCAATGGAGTGAACAGTGGGAAAAAAGAAACAAATCCAAACATGAAAAAGAATGATAGCATGTAGGTTGCTTCAATCTCCATTTAAACTTTGGTCTTTTTAGATCTTTCTCTGAATGTAGACATCTCCTTCCATCCTGAGACTTACAGATTTGTCTTATAGCTGTGCTTTGCTGAGAAGAGTCCAGTTCATCAAGGTTGGTCATCACATATATGATGTGTCTGTGATTGTGTACAGGTTTTTCCTGGTTCTGCTCTTCTCACTTAGCATCAGTTTGTATAAGCCTCTCTAGGTGAATATGAAGTCCATCTCCTTCCCATTTCTTACAGCACAGTAGTGTTTCATTACATCCACGTACCACAACTTGTTTAGCCATTCCCCAATTGATGGGCATCCCCCTAATTTCCAGTTTTTTGCCAAATAGAGCCATTTTGGAAAGCAGTTTGAAATTCTGCAAAGAAAATTACTAAAATAGCCTTATCCTTTGAAGCAGAGATTACGTTACTGCATTTATATCCCAAAGAAAGTCCCCATATGCACCAAAATAATTATAGGGGCACCTTTTGTGATAACAAGGAATAGCAAAGTAGATGGCAGTCAATTGTGGAATGGCTAAACGAATTGTAGTACTTGAATATAATGGAATATTATTAATGCACTGTAAGAAATGTGTGTGATGAATACAGAGAATCACAGAAAGATACATAAGCTGATCTAGAGTAAAGTAAGCAAAGACAAGAAAACAACATACACAGTGTAAGGGGAAAGAATACCAAATAAATCAAAAGTGAATCTGACAAGCAGGACTCGAAATGAAGAGACATGCAAGGACATCCCCAACCCATCTTTCATGGAGATGGTCCACAGGTCTTACATACACATTACATGTGTTTTTATACTTTTTTTTTTTTTTTTACCGTATCAATCTTTTGTGCAGCATGTTTTTTCCCCTTTTTAAAAAATGCTGAGGGAGAAAGGTACTTAGGATAATAAACAGAAGTTAATAGAAACTTCTTTTAAAATAGAAGTTTTACAGTGGGCCACATTTTCTCACCATTTCACGATTAACCGAAAAGTATAGAGAATATAAGGTCCCACTGTGATTATTGATTACCAAAAAAATATTAAAAAGACATGATTGGGGGCGGCTAGGTGGCGCAGTGAATAGAGCACCGGCCCTGAAGTCAGGAGTACCTGAGTTCAAATCCGGCCTCAGACACTTAACACAAAAAACTAGCCGTGTGACCTTGGGCAAGTCACTTAACCCCAACTGCCCTCCAAAAAAGCAAAAATAAATAAATAAATAAAAAGACATTGAGTAGTGCAGCATGCTGCCTTCCAGGTTCTTTTTCCAGTGAGGCATGTGCCATACCCACATGAAAATTGTTTTAAGATTCTTTGAGTGACATAACAGAGATAGGCCTGTTCAGCAACTCTGGTGATAAATGTTAGGTGAAACATCAAGGAGGGAAGTGTATGTTCACCAAAGTTTTTAGAATTGTGATGAAAGGCCATATTCAAGTTGAAGGGTTTCTCTGTGGATAGCCATGTAAGTCTTCCATATGCTTTTGTTTATGTATAACATTTTGCTGATTTCAGCAAAATGACACACATATAAGACTCTGCAGTTACTGAAAAGAGTTTGCTTCCACAACCACAGGAAAGATTAAATGAGTATTTATTGCTCAGATTTTAATTTGCATTTGAATGAATGGCATATAGAGTTTGTCCATTAGAGAGAGTGAGAGTGTGTGTGTGTGTGTGTGTGTGTGTGTGTGTGTGTGTGTGTGTGTGAGTGAGTGGGGGGGGTAGAGAATATTTATATCTGGGACAGAAGATACAGATGGATTAATTGGGTCCTAAGTATTAAGCAAGTCAGTTTGCTTTTATAAAATTACAAATCCCGTTTACTGACCTCAGACTTCCCATGAAAACAAGGACGTTATCATTTTTTTCTCTTTAAAAAAAATTAATTTCAGTTCCAAATTTTCTCCCTCTCTCCAGCCATCCCCCTACCGTTGAAAAAGCAAGTAATATACCCATTGTACATAGTCATGCAAAACATTTCATATTAGCCATGTTGTCCCCCAATCCCCCCAAATTAAAAAAAAAAATAAGAAAGTGAAAAAAATAACACTTCAGTCTGCGCTCAGAGTTCATCGGTTGTCTTTGAAGGTAGTTTTCATCATGAGTCCTTTTTGTAATTATCGTATTTTTATTGATATTTTTTGTTTCTTACATCACCATAGTATCCCATGTATCTGTCTCCCTTCTCTCTGAGAGCCATCCCATATGATAAATGATATTTTTTAAGAGAGGGGGTAAAATCAGCATATTTGATCAATTTGAGAAAACAGCACATTTGAAAAACTCCAAGAACACTACCAAGAGGTAGGTTTGGAGGTGTCTTCCCATATCTCTTCATTTGAGTACTATTTAATCTTTATGATTCTGTTAAAATTATTTATTTTTTTGGTGTTCTTTCCTTTTATATTGTCATGGTTAACTCTGTGTATTGTTTACTTGACTCTGCTTACTTTACCCTGCATCAGTTCATATAGATCTTTCCATGCTTCTCCATATTCATCACATAATTTCTTATAGTGCATTAATATTCCATTACAGTAATGTACCAAAATTTGTTTATCCTTGCTCCAGTTGATGAATATCTACCTTATTTCCCATTCTTAACTGTCATGAAAAGTCTTGTTATAAATATTTTGGTGTATATGGGGACTTTCTTATGAATGGCATCTTTAGAGTATAAGCACAGTAATGGAGTCTGGTTCAGTTAGTTTGGACATTTTTAATTATTTGCATAATTCCAAAAAAATTTTCAAAATAGTTGTACTTTTGTCATTTTTGCCAATTCACAGGGTGTCGTGTGAGATAATCAGGGTTGTTTTGTAATTCATTTGTCTTATTTGTGATTTGGAGTATTTTTCCATGTGACTGTTAATACTTCTCAGTTTTTCTTTCCAAACTGTATCTTTTTTTTTTTTTTTTTTTTTTTTGCTTTTTTGGAGAGCAGTTGGGGTTAAGTGACTTGCCCAAGGTCACACAGCTAGTTTTTTTGTGTTATGTGTCTGAGGCAGGATTTGAACTCAGGTACTCCTGACTAGAGGGCCAGTGCTTTATTCACTGCGCCACCTAGCCGCCCCTCAAACTGTATCCTTTGACCATATATCTATTAAGGAATGGTTATTAGTTTTATTAGACCAGGGGTGGGAGGGGATTTGTTCTGTGAAGTTTGGATTCAGTCAGAGGCATTAGACAAATTTGATACAAAGTTTTTTCCCCCCATTTGACCACTTCCCTTCTTATCCTAGATGGATTAATGATATCTGTGCAGAAGCTTTTCCATTTCAAGTAATTGAAGTTATCTGTTTTATCTTTTGTAATTGCCTCTCTATCCTTCTTTTGGTTAAGGATATATCTCTTACCTCTAACTGGGAGATACATGATCTGTTTCTCTTCCAACTTTTTTATAGTAACATCTTTAATATTAAGGTCACATAAACATTTAGAATGTATTGTGGTGTGTGATGTAATAAGGTATTGATCTATGTCTAATTTCTGCCAGATTGCTTTCCAGTTTTCCCAGCAGTTTTTATCAAATAGAGACTTTTTTCCTAGGTAACTTATGTTTTACATTTTGCCAAACACTGGATTTTTAATAAAGTTCTGTTGTTTCAGAATCTCACCTATGTAGTCTCTTTCATTGCTCAAACTCTTTTCTCCAACCAATAACATATGATTTTGATGACTAATGCTGTATAATATAGTTTGAGGTCTGGTTTCCCTTTTGTCTTTTTCATCATTTCCCTTGATATTTTTGATCTTTTATTTCACCAAATGAATTTTGTTATCATTTTATCAAGCTCTATAAAGTATCCTTGTAGTAATTTGATTGGTATAGAATTAAAAATGTAAGTTAATTTTGGTAGTCTTGGTCGTTTGTTTTTTTTTTTTTTAAATTGGTCTGGCCTAGCCACGAGCACTGAATTATTCCAGCCATTTAGGTTTATTTCCTTAAAGAAAGCTTTGTAATTTGTAATCTGAACAAGACTTTTTGTGTGTTTTGGGAGATTGGTCACCTGATATTTTATGCATTTGGTAGTTAATTTGGAATGAAATTTCCTTTCTTACTATTGTTTCTTGTGTTTTATTATTATTATATAGAAATGCTATTGAATTTTGAGGATGTATTTTTGTAGTCTGCAACTTTGCTGAAGCTATTAAGTATCTCAGTTAATATCTTTTGCAGTTTTCTTTCTCATTGCTAATACATTTCCAGCATTACCAGAACTATATGGGGACTTTTTTTTTTTAATGACAATTACTGATGGTGTTATAAGTCATTGGGATGTGGCATGCAGAGATCTCCAAAGAATTTAAGATGCCACACAGAAAGCAGTGGAGAGAAAACCAGGTGGCTTCATGGCACCTACAGCATGCTCCTAATCATAGAGCTTTGAAGGAACAATAGAAATAAAAGATGTGAACAAGGAATTATGTGATAGGAAGAGAACATAATTGGTTACATCAAGAGATGGCAAAGGCATAGCCACAGTGCTGCACAATATCTTCATTCACAATGTGAGGAGAAAGCAGGGATGGCCTCCCTAAACATGGAGTGAATCCTCTGTGGAGAACCTTTCTAAGGACAGGGACAACAGTTTTACAGGATATCACACGTGAACAGGTTGTGAAATGCACCATTGGGGAAGACTTGCACATCTGTTACCAACAGATTCATTTTAATAAAGTTGAATGACTACAAAAATAACTGATGTGGTGAATCCTGAAGTTTCGCTTTAATTATTAAGATAGGCTTCTTGACTGAACTGTGGGTAAGAAGCGTTCTTGGCTGTAATAGATGTGGGGAAAAATTGTATGAATTTAAAAACATAACATATACATGGTGTCTTGAAATAAAATTGTGTACTTCTGTTTCAGTGCCAGCATGTGGTCCCTTGATTCCCACGTTTTTTTCCTTTGGCATTGTGCCAACAAATAAGTTAATTTGACTTGATTTCCTGCCAGTGGTCAATACTTACTACTTGGGGGAGAATAGTTTTGGTGCCAAAAAATGTCTTTGACATAGTGCTGTCTGAGTGGACTTAAAATTAATAGCCCCAGATTTTCAACAGGATACAACTTGGAGTAAGTCCATCAGTGTCATAGGTTCCAGTGTAATACTACAATGTTGGAATATTGTACCTCTTCTGTACAAGATATTGAGCCATACTTTTTTTTTGTTTAATTAGCTCATTTGTACTAAAAAAACAGTTTTGACCATTCTTCCATATTTGTGTGTTTTTGAAACCTAGTTGTCTTAAGAAATTGTTGTCATAAGAAAAAATTGAACTATGAATTTCATGTTTTGTATCACAGAGCATGTTTGGCTTCCTGAAAACTTGATAAGCATTGTTTAAGGCTTGTATAATTAAGGTTATTATTAGTTGGTACACTCTATTTTAAGAGATACTGGTAAGTGACAGTATCTTGGGACTTAGCCCTTAATAGAATTTCTAACCCCTTCATTTAAAGATGAGGAAATTGATATGCAAGGTGGTAAATAGCTCTTAGGTAAGAAGCAAAGCCAAGTACTTAGAACTCTAGTACTTTTGACTCTAAATGTAATGTATTCAGCTAATTTTGAATTCTGTGTCTATTATTTATTTAACATTCTCCTTTTGCATCTTATGTACATGGTATAATATAGAAAGTTAGACTTAGAAATATTAATTGGGATGGCAGTGATGATTTTAGATAGTTGCCTACCCTTTGAAACAGTAATTTTTTTGTCCAACATTGGCATTATTTTTGCTTATATGGCATTTTTGCTTAATTAGATTTGTTTTGTAATTCATCAACTTGGAAAATAAAATAACCTGATTTTGTAAAACATTTAGCTGTTTAATTGGATGAAAATTCTCTTTTTATAGCACTGATAGGCCATTTGTATTCAAAGTTGTTACCAAAATTTTTGCTGGTAAATTTATAGAAGAATTTCTAAACCTCATTATTTAGTCACATCCTAGCATTTAATTATAGTTGGATTAAGTGTTTTCTTGTGGACTATATCTCCAACTTGAATTAATTCAGATCTGTAGTTATGAATTCTTGTAACACTTTGTACTGTTGTAAGATATCTGTAATTTGATTATTTGTATAATACTGTGTTTTCTACTGCAGTGTGACAGAACTGAAGTCCCAGGTTCAGTGCTTTACTTGTGCACCCTTAATGTTTGTTGAAAGAAGGAAAATCCCTTATGGATTGTCAGTTCCTTGAGGGACAATGATGGTTTTGTTTTTATTTTTGTATATTCATAGCCTTTCACATAGCAGGTTAACAATAATAGTTAAAGTGCTTTAAAGTGTAAAAAAAGTATCTAATTTTTTACAATCTTAAATGTTTCCTGAAATTGAATCAGTATGGACTTAAAACTTTAACATAGAGTTCCAAGAGCCAAAAGGGACCTTAACACGGCTTTTTATTTTAAACTCTTTTGTCAGAAGTTAGTTTGTGTGAAATAAAAACATTTTCTATTGTTCTAGGAATTTATTTACCTTCTTTCTTCATTCCAACTTTAATTTTGTTTTTAATGCTCTTATTTGCTATTTTTAAAGTCATTTGAATCTGAGTATATCATCTGAGTCATTATTGCAACTGGCAGCCTGTTCTTACAGGATGCTACTGCTGCTCCTACAAGGATCCTGTGGTGTAACATATACCTGTGTGTAATGTTGAAAATGTTCAGTACCAAGAACACTGAGGGAGAATTAAAATGATGACAGGCTGTCATCCTTAGACCTAGTATCTGTTATAACAGTGTGAAACTTAAAAGACTATAATCATAAGGAACAGGAAGAAGAAGAAAAAAAAAACAGAAAGGAGGATAGTTTTGGTTTCCATCCCATTCCCTCACTTTTTTCTCATCAAAATTTTGAAATGTTCTTCAAAATACTTAACAAATTTTTTCCGTAAGCTTCTTTAATAATTTGGAAGTGGATGGTTCAATAAGGAGAGGAGAAAAAAAACAAAGTGGATGAACAAGACCCATTATTCACATAATGACAGTATCTGAAGAGACAGCAATTTAAGCCAATTAGAGAGAGAGAGAGAGAGTGTATGGTGTGTGTGTGTGAAATTTGAGGTGTAAAATTCCTGATGTGCTGCAAAAAGGGCATATCTTTTGTATGAATTTTTTTTTTCTAATGATGCTGTATGACTTTAAATCATGAGAGAATCAGAATTAAAGGTGAGCTAAAAGGGAAGTAAAAGATGCCTGGTTAGATAGAAATCTGTTGCATAGCTTCTTACCAAAGATGACTTTGTGAAAATAAGTTGCAACTAAATAAAGCTGGTGAAAATAAGATGTATCAGTGACATGTGCTGACCAGACAAGTAGATGGTGGTGGTTGTGTAGTAAGATTTAGTGAAAGTAGATGGACCCAAGGATCAAAGGTATCCTCATTGTTAGAACATAAGAAGATCTCAACGTTTTTTGAGTAGGTCCTTGAACAGAGGATTAATTTAGAAAGTTGATACAATTATACAGGCTGTGATGATGTGCCATTATGAACTTCACTGGTAGAGGGAGTGTTCACAGTGATAATCATAGACCTACCTAAATATGACTCAAAACACACATTTTCCCCTGCCACCTTCTATTTAAATTTCCTAATGTTCACTAGGTGGAAGGGGATTTAAGCTACAGGTGAGAAATTTGAAATTAAAGGAGAATCTGTGGTCAAGTAAGATTAAAATTGTAAGACTTGATGAAATTTTGATATTACTGGGAGAGTATATCTTCTGGGGTGTTATGAGGAAAGTCTGAATACAATCTAATGAATGTCTTATACACTTCTTGAAGCATTTGGTGTTGGCCAGAATAAAGGATGAGTAATACGTAAGTTCCTTTGAAATGCTGAAAGTGGTTTTATTTGAACTGTGGTGTATATGTCGCACCAAAACATTTAGCACAAACATTAACATGACAAAATGGTTATGTTTCAGCATAATTATAAGTGAAGTGTTAGATTTGTGTTTATATGCAGAGGTCATGTGTACACATGAACATGTATATGGCTTAAATAAGTCTGTGATCACATTGATTTGAGAGCTTCCTCCAGCAATGCAGATTATGCACAACCCATCCATGCTTGACCATCCTGTGTGACTACTGGCCATGCCCTACGTTTACCACAGGAAGCACACCCAACCTGTTGGAAGCCTCCTTTTCATTAATGCTAACATAAAATTCTTTAATGATATTTCCTTTTCTTATTTGAAGTTTCTTAATGGTTATATATTGCTGCCTATTCACAGCCATCATGTGCCCAGTCTTCCATTCATTGCCCTCTGTAGTATTCATTTTTAATTGTTCATTGGCTATTATATATACTGTATTATACTTTGTTCCTTCTTTGCCTACTTCTTGTTCATCTATACCTTCTGTCCTGTACATGCATACTACTAGACAAACTCTTAAGATGTTCATCAAATGATTGCCATAAACCATACAGTTCATCTTGGTGTATGCAATAACCTCAACCATTCATCATTTATTTAGTCATCCATGTGTGATACTTAGGCTAAACTCTTGAGTGGTTTACAGATCTTTTCCAGGAAGTTCTGCAGTGTTCTGGACTTTGATGCAATCAGCACAATGTCATCTGCATATATGAGCATCTGGAGGACTTCACCATCCCCAGAGAAACCCTATTCAACTTGGACTCTATGTTGCAAATCCTCCACTATGGTGGTGAACAACTTTGGTGAGCATACATCTTCCTGTTTTATGCCTCACCTGATATTTATGATCAGAGGACTGTTGAATAGGGTTAGGTTTTTTTGTTTTGGTTTGTTTTGGTTTTTTCCTATTACATCATTCAAGTATCTTGAATCATTTTGATTTGTGGATGGGAGATGCTTGTTGGGAAAGAGGCTGTGGAGGCCAATAATTTGTATCACTGAAACAAATCCTTTTTCATAATCAACAGTAAGCAAGACAAGTTCTTAATTCTTTGTATCATATAAATATATGATACACTGTTGAATAGCACCTATGAAAGTCTGCTTGTTTCTTACATACTGTCATTGAAGATGCTCTAAAGCAGCGGCTCTCAACCTGTGGGTCGCAACCCCTTTGGGGGTCAAACAACCCTCTCACAGGGGTCGCCTGAGACCATCAGAAAACATTTCCAGTGGTCGTAGGAACTGAGACACTGCTCCTCTGTCCATCTCCAGGCGGGTCCACCCATATGCAGATATGCCCACATACAAGTGTTAAAGGGTCGAGGCTTTAGGAAGGTTGAGAACCACTGCTCTAAAGGCATATATAGATAACTCTCAAAGAAATTATGTAAATGGAAGACCATGTTTATAGGGTTGTTGATTTCTTATAATTATTTTTCTAAAGATAAAGTCAGAAATTTGTTCTGCCATTTTCATCCTTAAATGCACTTGGGATTACTTTGCTGAGTTGAATATCTAGCCAAACTTTCTATAAACTAGTTTTACCTTCTTTGACTTCTGCTTTATGAGATATTGTTTATATAATCCATCATTCTTTGTAAAAATTTTCAAGCAAGTTTATATTGTAAACCATTGTTACTCTTGGTTGCCACCTTTCTTTACTTGGAAATTAAATTTTGCTGACTTAAGCAGTTCCTGGGCTCTTTTGCTCTTATAACAGATTCATAGATGTTAAATTGATGTATAAAATTATTGTTATTAGTGTGGATATTTTCCAATGTTCCTTTCCCATTTCTCCAGTGATATTTGGGTATTTGAATAGTTCAGGGATGAGTTGTTTTTGTGGTGTATTTTTTCTCATATTCTTGTTTTTTTTTACTAATTATGATGTTTACCTTGAAAATTCATTTTTTTTGTAAATAGACCAGGGATAAGTACCACATCAATTACAGATCTTTAACTGTCCATTAAGATTTATTATGTTTTTTGTGATGTTATTTGATACTGATCTTATTGTCCAAGGCTTAACAATTCTTTTCTCAAAGAAAGTTTTCTTGACATGAGGGTATGAGAATTCTCTCGTCTGCAAGGTTTGACCTCCCTCATCCCCTTTTCTCAAACTATCTCCCATATAGTTCTTGCTGTCCTCACATTTTTCAACCTTTTACTGAAATTACCAGAGTGTATGATGAAGTATTAGTGACTTATCCTTCCATTAGATGCAAAATTTTTTCTTTTCTAGTTTTGCTAATGGAAAGAATGTTAGTATTGATAGGATTCAACTCTTCTATCAGCATATCCACTCAGTGAACAACGGTCTCACATTTAGAGTACAAATAGTGAAATTTAATGTTTATAAACTATCTAAAAATCACGTGATTTAGTACAGTAGTGGAAATCCTGTGCACTACCAAAGGCTCTTTTGTACTTTACTTTGCTTCGTGGGTTTCCATGGCCAAAAATAAAAATTTACCAGACCAATCTACTGATAATGAACCTTTCTAAACATGGCTGGGCTGTTTCTCTAAAAAGTGACTTAGTTTGTTTTGGCGACCATATTCAAAGCCTTTATAGCAAAGCAGAATCCATCAAAGTTTATGTTCTGCTGACATAGTTCTTTGAAAACTCAATGTCAACTTCACAGCACAGTAAGGCATCTGGCTAGGACTTTGTGGAAGAGATGTGTTTTGGCATGTGCACATGATATTTGGGCTATGTAGAGAAGCAATACCAGGCTCTTTTGAGAAGACTAGTTTTATAGAAAGAGTATTCATACTTCTGATTGCTCTGAAACACCAGTAACTTCCTGTTACTTCTAGTGTTTCATTGGAGGGTATAAATAGCATTGGTTCTCAACTCCCATTCAGCAGTATGGCAATTGCCAGATTTGCCACAGATTGCCAGAAAAAATCATCTTGTTCTGAAAGAAGCTTTTCCTACATTGCTGGTGAATTTGATGCTTGTTCTTGTGGTAAAGAAGGAATATATAAAGATTCTCACATGTTATTGTTACCATACATACATACATACATACATACTCACGATAAATGAGTGCTACAAACAAATTATTTCCCTCTTATGTCAGGGGTTCTTAACTTGTTATCAATAGATCCCTAAAGTGTCTATGAATAGATTTCAGAAGGTCTGTGAATTTGGATGGTGGAAAAATACTTACTTATTTTTATTAACCTCTAACAGAAACTTAGCATTTCTTTCAATTATTGATATAGGCAACAAACCTGAGATGGTGTTTCAGGTGGCAAAACTAAGACTTTTACAGAAATACTATTCTTTCATCTCCTGTTTGAGCTCCTCTTACAGATTTTCTTAAATTTTATAATGAACATTTAATCAGGCATGAAATTCACAATTTATGTTTTTGCACATTTCTTACTACTGAAGTATACATGCTACTTTTAGTGTTTTACTGAGAATAGATATTTTCATTAATGATGGTGTAATTAAGTTAGTACTTAACTTAGAAAATACAAAATTGAACCCAGGTGTAGTTCCTTCATCTCATTTTATTTGAAATGTAGAAAGTAGTGTTCTAAAAAGTCAGTTTGGCACGAGACACACCCAGAAGACAAGTAGAAGGAAAAGATATACAACTGTAGCATACTTATATCACTATGACTGTGAGACAGTGATGGCAGGTCAGGGATACCAGCCTTTATCATGCTCAGAGTCTCTGTTACAAATTCAGAAAAAAATCACAACTCTTTCACAGAATGAAACGTTAGAGGTCATTTTTTTTTTTTTGGTGATCAAATAAAATTTTAATTACACAGATCAGTATTTTTGTTAAAACCGGCCCTCTCCCTTTCTCCTTTGATGAGGGGTGTTTAGCCACCATTACTACAGTAGGAGGGGCCAGATGTTATACAGAACATATATTTATATAGTAATAGCCACTACATATTCTTCAAACCTTGCTTTATATAGTTTCTCATTTCAGGGAAAAGGCAAAGATCACACTCTTCTAATTATGGGTGAAGGGGACAATGGGTCTGTGACCCAGAGAATCCTATTTGTTGTATAATTTGATTAAAACTGAAAATTTTCAAGTCTCTACCAAACATGAGTTGGGTTAGATCTCCTGCCCAGCAACCCTTTTACAAAATCAGCTCCCAGTACCAATGACTTAGCTAACCCCTAAGTTTTCTCCATTGTCCTCCACAGTTGTAAGTGACTGGGTATAGGAATCTGGACAGGCAAAAAGTCATGGATGGGAATGACTGCAGCTATGTGGGGCTGATAGATTATATGGTTCTGAGGTTGCTGGGGTCAGGTCCGTGTTCTCAGGCTACAGCACACTGAGTCAATAAAGCACTTGTGAATGAGTTAAAAGTCCAGACTCTCTGTACTACACAAAGAAAGGGATGACACTGACAACTTTGCCATTTCCTCTAGCCACAGGTAGAAAGTTTATGATAGAGCTCCAAACATGGGCAGAATGGGAGAGGGTCACCCTGGTTTATGTCTCATGTAGAATTATAATAACTCTCAGAATGGATAAAATCTAAGACTTGCTTATGCTTAAAATCTAAGAAGCTCAGTGGGAGGTGCAGGGATCCTTCTTTATAACCACACTGGTCCCCACCAAAATCAGACACACATGTCTGGTTGAACCGGCAGCTATCTCTTCAACTTCCATAGGGAATGGAAGAAAGAATGGCAGATGGATTTAAGATATTGTACAGCTGCCCGATATGGCTGGCTGAGTAGGTATAAGAACTAGAACAAACTGGGCTGGACATAGAAAAGGGCCCACCCAGGGGCTTCAGTGAAAGGCTCTAGTTAAGCCACCCTAGATTCCTTCAGGCACATCAAACCCTAAGTGGGTCAGCAGCTTTCCATCCCAGAGGGCGAAGGCAGGCATCACTGGGCCCTGGAACTCAAGGTGTACACCACAGCAGGCCAGCTTACATCCACCAGGCTTAGTCTCTGTGCCTCATACTCCAGCAACAGACCCACCTTCTCAGGTTGGCCAATGCCTGTTATCGGGACGCTCTCATTGGCCAGCATGGCATGCCATTTCCGGTGAGCATAGGTGAACACCCAGGAATGATCGTCCACACCAATGCAACAATCCTTAGGTATGTCTACATCGGCCACACGTATTCGGAAATGCTGAGATTTCTTTATAGTGCCGACCACTGGTGACCACAGTGTTACCCAGCACCACGGCCCATTCCTTAAAGCGTTACACATTGAGGGCCACTTTGGTGGGCTCCAGCCCCACCATGACATACTTAACACCCATCTCCCCCTTGAAGAGCATGAGGCTGGTATGAGCTGTCTTTTCTTCTAGCTTGAAACTAACGGCTCTCCAGGTGGCAGTGGCTGTGGGCCCCAACCACTCAAGTTCACAGCGACAAAGCATACATGCCATGGGCAGTGCCATCTTGTGCCCCAGCTATCTGGGCATGCCCTCCATTCCAGGACGCCACCATCTCCACGGCACCGCTTCTTGATCCCTAGAGGTCATTTAATTTCAGTTACTTAATTTTATTTTAAATAGATTTTCAAAATATCTTTTTATATGACCTCTGTTTCTCAACATGTCTATGACGAAGTAGATTTCATGTTGGTCGTTGTGTTGATCATGATCCCTAAGTCTTTCAGAGGTGTTTTTTTTTTTTACAGTATTTTTATTGAACAAGATGTTCTCCTGGTTCTGCTCACTTCAATTCACATCAGTTCCCAGGTTTCTCCCTTTATCTTACAGCATAGTGATCTTCTGTTGCCTTCATATACTATGTTGTATTCAGCCATTCCGCACTTGATGGGCACCCCCTTTTGGGATACACCTACTAGTAGTTTTGCTGGATTAGAAGATATGCCAGTTTAAGAGCATTTTGGAGATAGTCCCAAATGACTTTCCACAATTAGTGGGCCATTTCACAGGTCTACCAATAGTGCAACCTGTTTTTTCATAGCCCCTCCAGCATTTGTTAATTTCCTTTTTCTGGTTAGCTCTCTTAATCTGTAACTGGGACATAGAACCCAGTTTTTAAATTTTCATTTCTTTAATTAGGAAAAGGAATGAGCATTTACGTTTCCACTACTTGTCAGGTACTGTTAAGCACTTTGTCATTTTGTCATTCAAGTCATGTCTGACTCTTCATGGTCCCAGTTTGAGGGTTTTCTTGGCAAAGATTTTCACTGAAGTGGTTTACCATTGCCTTCTCCAACTCATTTTACAGATGAGGAAACTGAGGCAAATAGGGTTAAGTGACTTGCCCAGGGTCATACAGCTAGTAAGTGTCAGATTGGATTGGAACTTAGGTCTTCCTGTCTCAAAACCCAGTACTCTATCCGATCTACCACGTACCTGTCCTAGGAGTAGGTAAGCTAATGTATGTTCTTCCATAGGTGCTAGATATGATGAAGGCGGATAGACTAGAGTCTCAATTTGTTTCTTAGCTCCTCCTGGATGAGGCAGTTAATATATATGAGGCCAGATTTGAACTCAGGAAGATGAGTACTCTTGGGTTCAGATCCTGCACAACCACTGTGCCTCTAACTACTCTGCACTAAATATTTTATGAATATTATTTTAGTTGATTGTCACAACAGCTTTGGGAGGTAGATGCTATTATTATGCCCATTTTATAGTTGAAACTGAGACAGAGATTGCCCGCAGTCACAGCTAGTTAGTGTCTGAGCCTGGATTTAAACAGTCTTCCTGACTC
Organism: Pseudocheirus occidentalis; assembly: GCA_028646575.1. Classification (NCBI taxonomy): domain Eukaryota; kingdom Metazoa; phylum Chordata; class Mammalia; order Diprotodontia; family Pseudocheiridae; genus Pseudocheirus; species Pseudocheirus occidentalis. Next base: position 64,306,625 of record CM053593.1, read on the forward strand.
CAGGCCCAGTGCTCTTTGTATTGATTATACCATCTAGCTGCCTCTAGTTATAAGTGATTTAGAACATTTTAAAAATTATCTTTATTGATGACTTGGATTTTTTCCTCTGAAAATTGCCTGTTCATATCTTTTGATCTTCTCCATTGGGAAATGGCTCTTAGAATTGAATCATTTCCCTGTGTATCTTAGAAATGAGACCTTTATATAAGAGAAACAAGCTGCAAAGATTTTTTTCCATTTGCTTTTCTTGTTTTATCTGCTTTGGTTTGGTTGTGTAAGCGACATTCATTTTCAGTTGTTTTATTCCTACTGTTTTTTCACTTACACATTATAGTCTGTCATTGCTTTCTTGGTTCTTCTTATTTCACTTTGCATCAATTCAGATCATATTTGTTGATTGTTACAACAAAGCAGTCTTTGATTACATTCATGTCACATAATTTGCTTAGCCATTATGTTAATTGATGGGCATTTGCTTTATTTCTACTTCTTTACTACCACAGAAAGTGCTGCTATAAATAATTTGTATGGAACCTTTTTGTCTCATTGTACTGCTTGAAGGGTAGCTTCTACAGCTTTAGCTGTAGAATCTTTATCAAAGGGTATGGATGGATGTTTTAATCACTCTCTCTGCATCATTCCAGTTACTTTCTAGAATGGTAGTGCCATTCACAACTCCAATATATTAATTAATGACCAGTGATGAAACATGTACAAAAGTTGGTGCAGAGGGAAAGATCATTTCCAACTAATACGATTAGGGATGGTTTCATTTTTTAAAATGATCAAAAACAAGGTAATATATTCTCTACTTTGCATGATCAGTTTTCATTTCTGAAAACTCTTGTCATGAAATATTTTGACTTTAGCCATAGTTGTGTGGATTTCTGCCTTCTTACCTAAACTTGGGCCAATACTTCATGGAGTAAAGCCATAACTGCTTGATGCTACTATATACTTTATGTCAGGAACTTTCCAAAGTTGACATGGGGACACCCATCCCCTAACTTAAAATAATTTTTTTCCAAGCATTTGTTACTTCTCCCCAATGAGCAGTTTCTTAAAAATTAAAACAAAACTCAGTAAACATTTTAAGTAGCTCCTTTGGGCCAGGTGCTGTGGGAAGGGACAGAGGTAAAGATAAGAAAAAGGCAGATAATCCCTGTCTTCCAGAGCTTACTCTACTGGGGAAAGCTAATACACAGAAGGAAACTGAAAAGTTGAGAGAGGAAGGGGAAGCTGAGTAAGAGAGTGCGTGGTGGGAAATGAAGAGTTGTTAGCCCTGTGAGACCCCCTTAAATGGATTCTTTGGGAAGTTCTTTGTTCTAACCTCCAGCCTGGCTCTAGTCAGAGGGGCAAAGGGTGTTGAAAGTACTGAAGAAGTATGTGAGAATCCCAGGGTTGCTGATGTAATTCTGCGTGATGGTGAGTTTCCTGGTAAGTGGGAAATGAATTCAGGAAATGATTTTCATCATTTCTTATGGCATATTGTAATCCTTTACATTTATTATATACCATAGTTTGTTTAGGCATTCCCCAGTTGATGATCTCACCCTTAGTTTCCAGTTTCTGGTATTTTCAGAAAACCTTCTGTGAGTGTTTCCCCTACCACCCCCTTCCCTATATCTTTAGGCTATAGTTCAATATTTTGGTTCAAAGAGTTTGCATGATTTAGTAACTTCTGAGCATAGTTGTAAAATTGCTTTCATGAATGGCTAGACAAATTTATAGCTCCAACAACATCACACAAAGAATATGTTTTCCCACAGTCTCTCCAGCATTTTTTCCCTTTTCCTCTTAGTGATTTAAAGCCTTTTCAGGCACTTCTTCCCAATAAACACGATGAAGCATCTAGGCAAATAAGTTTTGTGTGTTTTTTTTACCTTTTTGTTTTTCAAATGTAATTATAATTTTGTAACATCTGAATAATAATGATACATGTACTGATACGTAAGCCTTTTTAGTTTTTACATTTGCATCTTTTAGAATTAGTGACTATAATAATGTCATTGTTATGGGTGGGCTTGTTCTGAGAATTTGATCACATTGATATCCCTGTTTTTTTAGTCATGTCCAATTCTTTATGACCCTGTTTTGCCTTTTTTTGGTAAAGTACTAGAATGGTTTTATAGGTGAGTAAACAGGGAAACAGGGTTAAGTGACTTGTCCAGGGTCACATAGCTAGTAAGTGTCTGAGGTCAGATTTGAACTCAGGTTGTCCTGACGCCAGACCCAACGCTCTATCCACTGTGCTACATTGATTTTGCTACTTGTAATTTTTTTTTTAATCAGTTCTTTCCCAACCTCTTATTAAGACCAATATTTTGTCTTTAAAGAAGAGTAGTAAAATTTGTTTACTTTTGATAAACCAAAGAATTCTTGATTCATTGATAACTGAAACAGCAGTATGTTTCATTCTTTTATCTCTCAATACAAGTTACTATCTGAGGCATGGAATATGTCCAGATTGTGTGAACAACCAACCTCTTATCTAGTACTTCTAGACCTGCATTTTGGAGCTTAGTGCAGATTTCCAATATAGTTCTTCAACATGCTGTTTTCATTGAAATTTCCTTTTTGATAATGTTACTGCCATCAAGAGGTTTTCAGAGTAACACGTTTTCCATAGTATTAGTTAGCTGTCTCTTACCTCATCTACTTGAAATGTGAAGAGGAAGCTGTGTTTTAATTATTTGAACAAAAAGTTCTTTAGACCTACAGGCAGTTCTGTAGACCTACAGGCAGTTCTTCATCCCACCATATCATCCAAAAGTAGAACCATTAGAAATTGCTTTGCACATGCTTCATGTTGAAAGGGAAACATGTTTGTGAAGGTAGAAACAGATCTAGCAACTGACTGTTATCCGCTTTGAGCATGATTTTAACTGTATCAATAACTTCAGTTAAGCAGTGTCGCTAATGAAATGTCTCTTCATTGAGCAATTATATAAGCCGTCTTAAATGATGAAAGTAGTCCCGTTTAGATAATGTAACAATTATTGACTTATCTACAGCTTTTGACCCTGTCAATCACCCTCTTCTCCGAGTAATACTGCTGCTTTCTCCTGGTTCACCTTCTCCCTGACTACTCTTTCTTATCTTCCTTTGCAGTCTCATCATGCTTATTACATCAAACTGTGGATATTTCCCACAGTTTTGTCCTAACTACTCTTTTATCCCTCTACGTTTTCTCTTTGAAACTTCATTAGCTCCTTTACCTGTCATCTGTGTGCAGAAATTTCCCAGATACACAGGGTGTTCTGTAGCTTACAAACTGTGCTGAGACTTTTGGGACATTCCATTTCTTTTGGGACATCTCCATTCTTTCACCTGAGCTTCAGAATTGCATCACCAGTTGCCTGTTGGAAATCACAAACAGAATCTGAAAATTTGCTGTGTCCTAAATCAAGTTCATCTTTCCTGGAAAAGCCTCCCTTTTTTTTCCCCTTAGATCCTTTCATTGTTTAAAACGTATAACTACAGTGTTATCCTATCTAGTCAGTTGCTAGATCTATCTGTTTCTATGTTCACAGACATGTTGTGGTCGTGTCTGTCAAATCCAGGGGCTTTCGCTTGCCTCAGGTCTAAAATATAAACTCTGCTTAATTCTTAGAATCCTAGGCGCAACGTATCATGCCAGCCTCAATGAATATTTATGGTGCTTCATGATGTTCATCTAATACCTCTGACCCTTTGCAAAGACTTTCTTTGTGTCTAAATGTACTCCTTCCTTACCTCTGCTTCAGAGAGTTCGCCTCTTCCTTTAAGATAGAGTTCTAGCACCATTTTCTACATGAAGCCTTGGGTGATTCCACCCATCCCAGTCAGTTTGCAAATACCTGCCCAATGAAATTTCCTTTTAACTGTTTTGTATGCGTTGATAGTGTTCACTCTGTGTGTATGTGGTTTTTGGATTCCTTATTTGAGTGTAAGTTTCTTCTGATCATTCTTCCTTGTTTCATTCTTGATACCTGCACCCTCAACTCCTAGCATAGATTCTGGAACACGGTAGGAATATTTCTTTTCACTTTGACTTAATATATTTCGTGTTGAAGTCCTTGTTTCATAAACCTAGGTTAACTGATGGTGACAGTGGGAGCCCCTGCCCATGTTGAAATCTGGCATGTTCCAGCTCTCCTTCGACGTTGCTCATAGCATAGGAAACCCATCATTGGGCTTCATGTCCTGTAAGATGAAGAAGTAGCACTGATGTAGCCTCCTTGTGTATGCCAGATTTTGTGCTAAGGACTTTACAGATATTATCTCATTTAATCCTCACTGACTTCGGGACATCATGCTATTATTATCATCCTCATTTTGCAGTTGAGAATGCTGAGGCAGAGAGGTGAAGTGACTTGCCCTGGGTCACACAGCTGATAAGCACTTGTCTGAGGCTGGATTTGAACTTGAGACCCACCTCTCCCTGCTATGTCACATAGTACGTTCCCACTAAGTAAATAAATGCAAAAGCATTAAGTGCTTGCTAGGTACAAAGCACTACAGTAAATGTTTGGAATACAAATAGAAAAGTTAGTCTATCCTTTCTCAAGGAGCTCAAAATCTAATGTAGGAGGCAAACCCATAGAAGTAGGTTCAGCTGCTACACCACAGCAAGCAGTAAAGCCTAGAATCCAAGTATCAAGTAGTTCAGTTTGGTTGGAATATAATTAAGGAGAGATTTAGCCAATATTTTGAATGTGAAAACCTTGCTTCTGATGTTGAACAATTTATGCAAAGGACTTGAATGGTGAGAACTTTGTTTTCAGGGTCCTGTGGAAGCAGGGTCTGAAGCATTGGCAGAGGCAGGCAGCTAGCTAGCCTTATCTTCATAGGTTGCTTGCTCCTTTATGTTGTTAATGATATTTATTTTTTTTATTTGAATTTTGTTTTCAGAGGAGATGTTTTTGCAGGAATTTATACTCAATTATCCAGTAATTTTTGTCATTTTACAGTCCTCCTGCAAAGGTTTTATATTCCACAGCTTGGAAAACTTTTCCTTATGTGATTTAGCTTAATTTAATTTTCTCTAATTTATGCTGGTCAATTTTGGCTTCTTTCTAACTTATGTTTTTTCCTCTCTTGCAGGCAGGCAGAAGTCCTGAAGGCTGACATGACAGGTAATTGACTTGTCTTTATGTTATAGCTTTTTTCTGGTATCCCCTTTCTTTGATTATTGATATTAAGAAGTATTTGTCTTCTATTAAAGTAAAAAAAATAGCTTACTCTTCTTTAAATGCTTAGTTTCATTTTAATTTGAGTCCATATTGAAATGTCAAGACTTATGTAAAGCCTGTTTATGTCAAGGTGTTTCTGTGCATTTAGTAAAAATATTATACTCGCTTATACACTTAGAGAGTAGTTATTTTGCTAGCTACCCATATTAAAGAAAGAAAATCTTTTTTTTATTTTTGGAGGGACAGTTGGGGTTAAGGGACTTGCCTAAGGTCACATGGCTAGTAAGTGTTAAGTGTCTGAGGCCAGATTTGAACTCAGGTCCTTCTGACTCCAAGGCCAGCGCTCTCTTCACTGTGCTACCCGGCCACCCCAAGAAAGAAAATGTTAATGAGAAATATGAAGTACCCTTCTCTGTCATGTTTTCCAAACTTCCCTAAATACTAACTGAAGTCTAGTAAATAGAGCTAATGGAATTGAAGAGCCTTCTCTTCATTACTGCCAGGGAAAGCACAACAGCAGTGGTATATGAAATATAAAGTACCAGAAGAAAAGAGAAGTAGCAAGAGAATCTTGCTACCAACTTTTGTAGAAGTCCATGTAACATCACATCCATGAAAGAGTGTAAAACCTTTCTCATTTGCAGATAGGCCATTGAAGATTTTCCATCATAAAGGAAATAGATTGCTAAGATGTCTTTTCCTCAGTTTTTGAAGGTCTTAGTGTCATTCATGCAGAAAGAAGAGAGCTAGCAGGCCATTTTGACTTGAACAGAGAAGAGCGATAGGAAATAAAGCAAGAATTAAAACAAAAGCAGCAGATGATGGGGACAGACCCTTAAATCCCAAGCTGAAGATTTTGTTGTATTTTGTTCCTAAGGCAGTAGGGAGTCCGTCCATTCATTTAGTAGAGACTTCCCTGGTCAGATCTGTGTTTTCAAAGTATAAGTTTGGCCAGCTTATCTTTTTTTTTGGCCAGCCATCTCTCTGAGATGTGTGTGTCTTTGTATTGCCTTTTCACTGACTCACATCTTTAATTCTTCAGAGACTGATACTATGTGACATTGAGTTATGTGGATTTGCTGGAAGAATGGTGATGATTAAAAAGACAAACCTTTCCTTCAGGGATAGCTTTGAGGTCGTTAAAAGAGCTCTGCACTTCTCCAAAGTCAGTTTAGCCTGGCTTGTACCTCTAATTCTGGGCCTAGCTTTTTGTCCATCTGCAGTGTTTCTCCAAGATGCATTCACTGAAGGACCACCACTGCCTAGGCTATCAGTCTAGCTGCACAATAAGTGTTCTTCTGCCACTTTCTTTTTCTTGTTGGACAAGTGGGCTGAACTCTTTGGAGTATTTATTGATTTTATTTAACAGACTTTGCAGTGTTCTAGGGTCAATCACAAACAGGGTATCTAGAGGACTTTACTATCTATAGGGAATTCCTCTTCACTTTGAACTCTGTGGCAAGATATGCTCCATACAGTGGCAGATGCCTTTGGAGGTTTGGGAAGGAGATCTCACCCTGCCTTCCAATTAGATCTAAGGAAAGGAGTACTAATGAGTTATGAGTACCAAAGCTGATCTGATCTTGTAGTGTGAGATTTCTGGTGGTTTGATGGAGAAGCCTTGTTTTTTATTTTCTTTTTTCTAATGTTTCATTTATCTACTTCTTTTTTAAACCATACCAATACCAAATAGTTTTGAATGACTACTTCTGAGGTCTGGAGGTTCCAGCACCCTTTGATCCTACCCCATTTCATTATTTCCCTTTATCATAGATCTTTTGTTCCTCCCAATTGAAATGTTATCATTTTGTCAAGTTCTGTAAAGGGTTCCTTTGTTGATTTGATTGGTATACCATTAAACAGTACGTTAATTTTAGTAATATTACTCTTTTTTTTGTTGTTGTTGTTGTGTTGGTATGACCTATCCATAAGCTCTAGATATTCCTCTAGCTATTTTAATATTCCTTTAGTTTTTCCTGTGTGTGTGTTGGGGGAGGCGGGGGCTGGGGTGGTATTTGTCTTTTAAGGAGCACTTTTATAATTGAATCTATACAAGTGTTTTGTGTACTTAGGTAAATTGATCCCCAAATATTTTACATATTTTGTAATGTTTTGAATTGAGACTTCCCTTTCTGTAACTTACTCTTAAATTTTGTTATCATAGATAATATTTTGTGAGGGTTTATTTTGTAATCTGCAGTTTTGCTGAGGCTATTTGTTTTAATTAGTATCTGTGCTAATTCTGAAAGATTTTTCTAAGTTAAACCATCATGTCACTAACACACAGGTATAGTTTAATCTCTTTACCTGTCTTTACACCTTTAGTTTCTTTTTCTTGTCTTACTGCTATTACTAGTATTTTCAGAACTATATTAAATAAAGACGGCTCATTCCAATTTTGGAGAGGTTTGAGACTTTGTGATGAGAGAAAGTGACCAGTTTTTCATCTTGTTAGTCACAATAACCACACGATTCATTGAAGCAATAAGTTAAAGCGGCACTAACCTTCAATTTTGGTATATGCCACTTCCCCTTGCCTTTTTATGTAAACTCCTCTGATCCTCAGTGTAAGTTAGGGTTTTTGTACCATTAAGTCAAAGAACTAAAGTACTTTTAAAGTCAGCCTTGTCCATTAGCCGTTTCTTATCTTTATTGTGGAGATTAAGGCTGTCTCTGGAGATTTTAGAAGTTTAGTAGTACAAGAACATCTTTTGCAGAGATTCCTCACCTTTCCTGCATTGTGCATCCCTTGGGCTTTCTGGAAAAGCTTCTGGACTCCTTAGAATAATAAAATAAACACAAAATAAAATAAGAATAAATAAAATAACACATAAAATACATGGGATTACTACCCTAGCCTTGCAAAAAATTTACATTGTAATGCAGTTATCAGAGCTTTTAAGAAACCAGTTCACAAAAACAAATTTCAGGTTAAAAGCTCTTGCCTCTATTGAGGTAGTATATTATATATGGTAGTTTTCTTTGTTGAGGGAAAAAGAATGAAATGATTGATATGATACACTGACTTAAGCAATCTGATTTTGTTTTTATTTTTGTTATTCAGATTCCAAGCTGGGTCCAGCTGAGGTCTGGACATCTAGGCAGGCTCTGCAGGACCTGTACCAGAAAATGCTAGTTACTGATCTGGAGTATGCTTTAGACAAGAAAGTGGAACAGGATCTGTAAGTATTCAAATTTGGGGCACAGTTATACAGAAGAATGATCATTCAGTACTTTAAGAAAACTTTTTTTCTTATCTGCTACCAAATAAACCTGCATTAGAAAGCTGATGGTTTTATTGTTCAGATAAAAATCTTTGACCATTTTAATAATGTAAAAATAGAATTCAAGGAGAGAATAAGGAGTTTTAGGAAATGAATCACAAAAATCTTATTACCAAGCTCTTTAGGGTAGTCTTATTGAGTATATAGGACAGATTATATTAAGACACACACTTTAATCATTAGGAATAGCAGGTGGAGTAATTAGGCTATAAACAATTATGCACATTTATTTTGTGTGCTATACATTTGCTCAGCGTGACATGCAAATTAAGATTGACTAGGGGAGAAGGTAAAAGAGTAAATGAAAGATGCTCTCTGAACAATTTAGTAGAATCTGTCTTTAGTAAGTATAATTCTCTTAAGTAAAACTCCGTAGTATCGTTGATATCATTGGTCAAAGTTAAAGACCTCTTTCATACATTGTCAGGGAGTGCACAGTGATTCTTCAGAGTAGTGAGTCTTCTGCTTTGGAAAACTTAGAGCTTGAGGGCATGGCTTGTTTTAGAGATCTTGGTTTAACCCACCTGACTCTGTTGGACTCTTTATCTGGGCCACTCTCTTTTTCCAGTTTTGCTTTGTTTTTTCTTTTTTAATAGATTTTCCATGTTATAGTGAAGGTGATATCTTGTACATTACTATGCAGGTTGGAGATATAATCATGACTCATAGTGTAACTAAATTAATGCAATAATCACTTTGTTTTTTTAACAGCTCAGATCATTAATTTCAACGATCAGAAATTTAAGTTTTTGACATAAATTTGAGTGTTGTAGGGAAAACACTAATGAGGCTTTATAGCCCTAGGAACAAGCTTTTATAAGAGTATTCTTGAGCAGATGCCCCAACAGTTACTGGTTATGTTGTCCATAGAAAATGAGTAATTGATGCCACAATCTGTTCAAATATTTTATAAGCATTAACTAGTTTTGTTCAGATTCCAAAGTAATTTCAGTACTAGATCAGAGAAGAATGGGTAGTCTTTTAACAAATGAACAATTTTAATATAATTTCACTGTTCAGAATGTTATAATTATAACAAATAGTTCTTTCTTGTTCTCAGGGGGACCAGTGTCTGCCCAGTGAGTCACTGCTATAGCAAATAGAATTACGTTTTGTTTTCAGCTGGAATCATGCCTTTAAGAATCAGATCACAACACTACAGGGCCAGGCAAAGAATCGAGCAAACCCTAATCGGAGTGAAGTTCAAGCAAACCTTTCTCTGTTTTTAGAGGCAGCTAGTGGCTTCTATACTCAGGTGAGTTCTACTTTGCACCCTTCAGGTTCATTGTGAAGTTACTAAAGAAAGTATTTTGAACTTTTCATACTGCGATGCTTTCTGTGCCTCTCCCCACCATAGTTAGCAGAAGTTATAAAGTTAACCTTTGAGCAGAACATTGAATAGCCCCCAGTTGTGTAGGTGACAATACCCGGAAGTTTGTCATATGGATCACCAAAGGATTTTTAAATGTAAACTTAAACATAGATCTCTTATAGTGTCTGTGTGTGTGTATACAGATATTTGCATAAATACATTTTTTAAAGGTGTGATACCATCCTGAAGGACAGTAAGATGCTGTTTCAGTAGAAAAGAGCTAGTGAGCATTGATGAAGGAAAATCACTTTTTCTATTTTTTCCCTCTTTTAGATAATACTTTGGTTAATGTGAAATTGTGGGTATAATTCTGTGTGTTCTGAAAGTGGGCAGGCACGTGATGGCAGAAGATAAATAGTGAAACTTGGCAGTGTTGTAGGAATTCTCATAGAATTTCTTCAATGAAATTCATTTTACAACTTTGAAGATTTCAGTCTATATAGGTTCCTAGAACTGGAAGATACCTTAAGACTTGTCCAGCCTCTCATTTGACATAGAAAGAGTCTCATTCCCAGGAAGATAACCTAACTTGCCTAAAGTCACACAAGTTCATTGTAGCTGTCCTTCCACTCTACCTTGAATTGGAAGAATTTTTTCCTATTGTGCATTTTATATATAATATATTTTTATATAAATTATGTAAATATAATATAAACTATATATAATTATAAATAAAATTATATAATATACTATATGTAATTATAAATATATAAATATATTATGACATATATGTCATATGCTATATATGTCATATAATCTGTCTTTAGTTCTTTACTTTTTCTTAGTCTCAGTAATTCTCTGTTAAGTCAGTGTCTCTGAGAGAACAAAATTTATGTTTGTGCTTTAAAATTTCTTTTACTTTTGACTATGAATTTACTTTTGAATTTTAAAATTATCAGAAGAATCCTTTGGAATGCTTGTCTTACATATAATATCTTTGATAATTTAATATCTTTTTGCATATGTAGCTGTAGGCACAAACAGAATAAAGGGTATGCAGTTCTTTGTGCTCCTATTTGTCTCTAGTAGATCCTCTGATATCTACAATTGTTTTAAATTGGAGACTGTTGGGGGAGGGGAATTTGTGTCAAATCTTAGAAAATAGGTTGGCATCAATTTATTAAGTTTTTCCACTTAAGAAATGGACAATTTTTGTTAGCATTGTTATTAACACCAAGTAGATGTTTACCTAGGCATATAAAGAATTAATATCTTTTGGGGCTTTTCTCCTCCCATCACCCTCATTTCTAAGGTAAATCCTTAACTCCTCCCCTCCTCAGAGCCATCTGTCTCTTGCAGCATAGTATAAAAAAGAAAGAGGAGAAAAAGCAGTTTGGCAAAACCAACAAGCATAACATGCCATGCTCCCTACTCATAGTTACCTTATCTTACTCATTTTCTCATTTCTTCTTTGCGGCGAAGTTATTATTTTATTTCCTATTACACTGTTATATTAATAATGTGTGTATTGATCTTCTTGTTTCTTCTTATTTGACTTTGCATCAGTTCCCATAAGTCTTTCCATGTTTCTCTGTTTTCTTCCTATTAAACATTTCTTCTTGGACACTATTATTCCATCTTGCACCACAGATTATTTTAGCCATTCCCCACCAAAGGAATTATACTTTTGTTTAGATTCACACCCACAGGCATGAGTGTTTTGATTATGTATGGGACCTTTATTTCTGACTTTAACCTCCTTGGGCTCAACAGTGAGAACTCTGGAGAAAATGATATTGACATTAATCATTATTTTAACATAATTCCCAGTTGCTTTCCAGAATGTTAGACCATTTCAGTCAGCTAGCCTTTTGAAGTATACAATCACTAAAGTGTAAGACTTAAATTCATGTACAAACAAGATATAGATCTATGATGTAATTGCTTTCATTGGTGCCTCAAACTCACCATGTCCAGAACTGAATGTCTTTTTCTCCTCAACCTGTTCCTTTGTGGTTTCACCATTAGTTTTAATGGTAGCACCTTCATCCTGCACCCAGGATTGAAACCTTAGTTACTATCATTGGCTCTTTTTCTTCCCTCACCAGTAGTAATTAGTTGCCACATTGTTTCAATTCTTCATCACCAATATTACTTCTATCACATAATCTCTTTTCTTTTGCCAGTGCTACTGTTATAGCATGAAGCCGTATTACTCCCTACCTGAAGTAGTTCACTTGCTTCCTAAACTGTTTTTCTTTTCTCTATTCCATCTTTATTGCTGCTGCCGAATTAATCTTCCTATGGACAGATCTGATAGTGTCACTTCTCTCTTTAGAACACTATCCAGTGAATAAAATCACAGCTACTCAGCTCTCCATTCAAAGCTTTTGAAAATCTTGATGTTTTGAAAATTCATACTGTCATTTCCTTTTTTTTCTACAGTCTGCCCAAAGTAGGCTACTTGCCACCTCACAGCTCTGTGCCTTTGTGACTTTCTTCATGAAAGCATGACTGATTTCTCCCTTTCTTATTTCCAGAATGACCTTTTCTTCCTCAAGCCTCACATGATACTTTGTAATCATTTGTCACATCCCCCCTTGGGGTCCTTGTTTTATTAAATGTTTATATCTTCTGTGAATATAGGAATTTGAGGCCTGGACCTGTAATTTTTCATTGGTTTAAGGGACATTTGGGTTAGGATATTCCCTTTTTGAATATGCAGGTCATCATCTTCTCTGCAACTTAAGTCATAGAAACTTTTCCAGAAAAGTGAGAGGCTAGATAACTTGCCCAGAGTTCTCTAGCCAGTGTGCGTCAGAGACAAGACTTAAACTCAGGGCTTCCTGTCTTATTTCATACTGCTTTTCAATCTGAACGGAATAAAGTCTGTTAACTAAGTTTGTTAACTATCTCAACTGGTTCTTTAGTTCATTCTTTAAGTAGACCGTCATATCATCTGCCAAAAGTGATAATTTTGTTTACTCATTGCTTATTATAATTCCTCCTTTTCCTTTTTCTTGTCTTACTGGCATTTCTGGTACAATATTGGTAATAATGAGCATCCTTGCTTCACCACTAATCTTTATTGGGAATGCTTCTGGTTCATACAGATAAGGCTTGTTGATGGTTTTAGATAGATACTACTTATCATTTTAAGGAAAGCACCATTTATTCCTGTGCTTTCTAGTGTTTTTAATAGGAATGAGTGTTGTATTTTATCAGAAGCTTTTTCTGCATCTGTTTAGATAACCATGTGGTTTTTGTGGGTTTTGTTATTGCCGTGGTCAGTTATTCTGATATTTTTCCCCCTAGCCATGTATTCCTGGCATAAATCCTACCTGGTCATAGTGATCTTTTTGATATAGTACTGTAATCTCCTTGCTAGTTTTATTTTAAGATTTTTGCAACAATATCTATTAGGGAAATTGGCCTATAGTTTTCTTTCTCAGTTTTTGCTCTTCCTTAACTATCAGCACCATATTTTTGTCTTTTAAAAAATTTGGTAGGACTTCTTTGCCTAATTTCCCAAATAGTTTACATAGTATTGGAATTAATTGCTTCTCAAATGTTTGGTAGAATTGACTTGCAAATCTGTCAAGTCCTGGAGATTTTTTCTCACTAATTACTTGTTCAATTTCTTTTTCTAAGATAGGGTTATTTAAGTTATTCTATTTACTCTTCTGTTAATTAGGGTAATTTGTATTTTTGTGAATATTTATTTCATTTAGATTGTTAGAGTTGTTGACATATGATTAGGCAAAGTAGCTCCTAAAAATTGCTTTAATTTCCTTTTTATTGGTGATAAATTCATCCTTTTAATTTTTGATACTGTTAATTTGGTTTATATATTTTGTTTTTTCATATATCCAGCTCCTAGTTTTATTTCAAGGGTTTTCTTTCAGTTTTATTAATATCTTCAATTTGAGGGATTTCCAATTTAGCATTTAGTTGGGGATTTTTAATTTGTTCTTTTCCTAGTTTTTTTTTAGTTGCATGGCCAGTTCATTGATCTGTTACTTTATCTTTTTTTTAATGTAAGCATTTAAAGATAAATATTTTCCCCTAAGTACTGCTTTGACTATCCTATAAATTTTGGAATATTGTCTAATTTTTGTCATTCCCTTTAGTGAAATTAATGATTGTATGATTCAGTGTTTCTGCTTTTATGCATTTAATTCTGAGGTTTTTATGCCCTAATACATGATCAGTTTTTGTGTAGGTGCTGTGTACTGCTTACTTAAGTTTAAAAAGGCTTAATAAAACCTTTTTATATTAACTTGTGCTACGTCCAAATGTTACTAAAATATTATTGTGCAGATGAGTTACAGATCTCGTTCTCGCTCTCTCCAGCTCTAGACTATCCCCTTAGCTTCAGTCCCCTATTAATGATTGCCCATGGGGATACTTCAAACCTCATGTCCTTGACTATTCCGTAGCCTTTCCACATACCTGAATATATACTCTTTTTAATCCTCTGCCTCACAGTGTCTTTTTAAAAGATAGAATTTAAGTATCACCTTCCATAGGAAATCTTTCCTAATCTTCCCAGCTACTACTGCCTTCCCTCCCAGATTGCCTTATATTTAACTACTTACATTTATTCTCTTTTATATTTATGTTACACATATTTATCTAAGTACTTATTGTAGCAGTAAGCACCCTAGCATACTCGGGATGGTTCTTAGATCTGTTTTTCTAAAGGAAAGCAACTCAAAATGGGTTAACAATCTTACTTTAATCAAACTTCTGTCGTTTACGTAGTTCAGGGGGAAAAATCAGCACCATGAACTTCAGAGAATACAAACAGAAGTTACAAGCAGACCGAAAAAAAAAATACAGACACAGAAACAGACCAGTGGACAGGGCTTCCAGCTGTCTGACCATTACATTCATACCTAGCTAGTTACCAGAGACAGAAGCACCAACATCTGGGTTTTCAAAGCCAGGAGGCTCAAGGGCTTCCCAGAGTCTCATCTGGCCAAATCACACAACTCTTCCCGAAGTGAACCCCAAAGCAAAACCTCACATCAGGGTATATATAGCCTTCCCCTGGGTGAGAGAATGTTACAACCCTCTTGAACCACTGCCCAATCACAAAGTAACAAGGTGTGGGCGTTCCTGAAAAACAATCCTCCTAGCACAGGCTCCATGTGACCACATTCAGCCTATTAGGGAGCAGAGTATGTTTTCAAATCAGGGAAGGTTCTCAGATTCACTTAAGCAAAGTGACTAGGGGCAGGGAAGATCTTCAGATTCCCATTCCTATTACATTTATTTACTTATAAGCTCCTTGTGACTAGGAATAGTTTCATTCTTTCTGTTTGTAGCCCCAATGTCTATCCTTAGTAAGTAGGGACCTAATAAACATTTGTTATTTGATTAATTATGGAAATGTTTTCCTTGCAACTCTTATTTCTTTAGTAATTGCTATGCTGTGGATATTTTGGTGGATATAATCATATCGGTGATAACTGTTCCCATGTAGTTTACCAAACTGACTTCATTAAGACGTCTTTATCTAACATCATTGAGGAAGCAGGTGTTCTGTTTAAGTGAATTTTCTGTGTAGCTGAAACTTACCTTAAGTATTAAAATTGAAATCAATTTTGATTAAATTGAAAACAATATGTATTTTGTGTAATTCCACCTTTTGATCAGTTTTTATTGGTGACTTTTGTTTTTTTTTTTCTATCACATTAATTACTATATCCTTCCTCTCTCTTAATTGTAACAGAATTCAACAGAATCAACTAACACATAAATCCAGTCTGACAATATATGGGATATTCTATTTCCATAGTTTTCTAGGCGTGCAATAAAGGTAAAGAGTGCAGTTTGTTTTTAATTCTTCTTGTCCAAGTTTGATCATTAGAATTATAGTGTTCAGTTTTACATTATTATTTCCATTCACATTTTTGTTCTAGTTCTATTTCCTTTTAACTTTGTCCATTCGTGAAAGACTTCTCTTATTTCTCTGCATTCTTCCCAGAAGCACAGAATTGGAGAATTAGAAAGGACCTCAATGGCCCTCTAGTCCAACCCATATCTGCAATTAATGCCTCTTGTAAGATTTCAGGCAAATAATTATTCAGCCTCTACTTTGAAGACTTCCAATGAAGTAGGTGAGGTAGCCCATTCCATTTGTAAAAAAAAAAAATGTTTAGGAAAGTTTTTGTTATGTTTTCCTAATCTAGGTTTTCCATCCATATTTCAGGTGACAGCCCTGCAGAAACTATCACCTTGAGCCTTCTCTTTACTTCATGCTAGACAGCCCCAGTTGTTTCACCTGGTCCTTATGGAACAGACTCAAGGTTCTTTCCCATTCTGATAGCTCCCTTTTTGATAATCTCCACCTTGTAGATGTCTTCACATGGTGATGCCCAAAACTGAAGTGGTCTGACTATACAACAGAGTACATAGGGATTATTTATCATTTTCATATTCTTGAGTTATATTTCTCTCAATGCAGTTCAAGATGTCCCTCCCTTTTGTGCATGCTATATTGTGCTGCAGACTCATCGAACTTGTAGTTGAGTAGAACTCTTAATCAAATAGGCATCTAAATATGGGTTCCCCATCCTTACCTTATAGAATGGATTTTTTTGAACCCATGTGTAAGATTTTACATTTACACCTGTTGAATTTGATCCAATTAGATCTAGTCCAGTGCTCTGTGAACATCTTGACGGTTATCTTGACTGGCATCTAATGTGTTTTTTTTCTCCCTCTATGCTTTGTGTCTTTTGCAGATTTGATAAACATAACATTTCTATCTTGATCCTAATCACTGATAAAAATGTTAAACAGTGTATATTTAAGCCCAGATCCCAAAAGGCAGCTAGGCCACTGGAGAGACCACCTGCCAAATTGACATTGAGCCATTTAATACCATGTTTTGAGTAAAAAGCTATTCAAGGGGCAGCTAGGTGGTGCAGTGAATAGAGCACCAGCCCTGGAGTCAGGAGGACCTGAGTTCAAATCCATCCTCAGACACTTAACACAAAAACTAGCCGTGTGACCTTGGGCAAGTTACTTAACCCCAACTGCCCTCCAAAAAGAAAAAAAAGAAAAAAATTAAAATTAATTAAAAAAAAAAGCTATTCAACCAGTTCTGGATTATCTAATTGTATTCTCTTTTAGTGTACTTTCTAGTCCGCACTTTGTTATTTCCACAAGAATAGTATCAAATCCTTTGCTGGGTAAATAATATTTATAGTATTCCCTGTCATTTCTTATGACAGTTCAGTGCTTTCTTAAACGGAGGGCAATAAGCATAATCTAATATGTCTTGATTTCGGGTCATCATTGAGAGTATCATTTGATATACTGTTTTGTAAGGTGTTAGTGTCTTCTGAGAATGTTTTAAAAATATGAGATGTGGAACTTGTAAACCTTTACTTTTTAATGGCCCTAAAATGCTGGATGGTGGATGCGAATGGAGTTCTGGTGTATGTTACTGTTTTTGTGTTTCTCTGATTACTGTTAACTGTCCCTCTACTTATATTTGTCAGTATACTTTCCTGTAGAGTCCTTCCTTTTTAAATCCTTCTCTTTCTTACCCTCTAGCTTGAGGTTTCTAATCTGTTCTGGGCTGAGAGATCAGATAACAAAGTTTGTTGGCATTCTTTTTAAAATGAAAGAAAAATAGGTTTTATGAAAGAGGGTCTGCAGTCTGGCCATCTAGAGCAAAGCTTTATGACAACTTTTACCAACACTGAACTTTTTTTCCCTTTCCTGCTTCTCAGCTGTGTTCTCAGAAGAAAGGGGTGTTATTATATGGGTAGATGGCATTGTGTTATAGCGATTAGCATTGGATATCCAGGATTAATGAGATCTGGATTCCAGTTTCAGTTTTGCTAGTAATTAATCATGTGATTTCTGAGGCAAATTTCTGGTCTTTCCAGGTCTCAGTCTCTCAGTCTTTTTACTGTAAAATGAGGGCCTCAGATTATCTGACCTCTACAGTTCCTTTTAACTCTAAAATTCTCTTTACCCACCATTGCATTATACTTTATTGGCTATTACCAATTCCCATATCACTTTTCCAGCTTTCTCAGCTTCAGCCTATTTGTACCTCAACCCATCCCTTTCTGTCATTCTCAGGAACTTTATTCTCCTAAAAACCTGAACACAGTTCTTCCCAACTTCTCATTCTAGAAGCCTCCTTATAACCCACTTGAACCATATACAGATAAAATTATACCTCGGAAGTCACCATCTCACAGAATTGTATTTACCTCCAAGATGGGGAATGTTTAAAATTCCACTCTCCTACAACTTCTTATCTTTCTGTTTCTCCCCTCTGGTGCACAGCTAAATATGCTTATAGACCCCTGACAGTCATTACTGTTATTCCACTTATGTTTCTGCCACTCTGGCTTCACTTGTCTCTTTATCTAGCATTTACCCCTATGACTTTCCCCTTTAATGTTTCACAAACTACTGCCCTAGAATCCCTTGTCTCCCTACTTTTCATCATTTCCAACTTATGACTCTCCAGTCCTTGATGTGAACCCTGTTACTGGGTTTTTCCAGTCCTGCCTACAGCTGGTAAATAATTAGTCATGGAATCAAGTTGATCATGCCTGTTAAATTCAACGTTTCTACTTATATCCATTTCTCTGTCTCATTCTTTGCTGTGGTTGTTCCAAACTGTTTTTTCTTTTTTTCTAATCCTCATCCCACTCTTAAAGGTACCCCTTATTACTCAAACTTGGCAGTAGATTACCTAACTTTCTATTTCACTAAGAAAATTGAGAACAGTTGTGAATTACTTGCCTCCCTTATTCCTTTCCTGCAATGTCAGCAGCATCAACTATTCTTTCCTTCTTACAGAAGAGGAGGTGTAGGTGTTTTGTACTCTTCATTGATAGAAATTTCGCTACCTTTTTGTTTCTTCATTTAAATGGGCATTTTTGCAGTTAACAAGCATTATTTTTTTTTCCCACCTTACTGGGGAAATAAAAAAACCTTTGTAATAAATATTGTCAAGTAAAACCAACTCAAATACTACATCCTCTGTCCAACGTTTTCTGAATACTGTGGCTCTTGCTGTCCTTTCCTTTGCCCTTGTTCCTGCCCTACTAAATCAGTAAAGAACTTTTCTCCCGAATCACCTCAAATCTAGACCAGTGGTATCAAACTCAGATAGAAATAGGTCGTTGCCTACAGTGTTTTTATGCATTTTATTAATGATTTCCCAGTTATAACACTTCTGCTCTACACTATTAAGTTCCATGAAGAAAAGAAGTGAGATTTATTTTCTGTTTCCCTGGCACGGTGTATATTGTGTTTGTTGTATATAATTTGTTTAGGCAGTCTTTGCCATTCTTCCTTGCTTTCACTAGTTTTGTGTATTGACTGCCTATTTAGAATCTCCCTCATTGTTTTCTGTGAAGAAGCTACTACTAGCAAAGAAACAGTAATAAGTAAAAGGCAGAATAAAGAGGACCAGGAGGTGAACTTAATGTTTATTAAATTATGGGATTCCTAAAGGGGATGCCACTTAAAGAAAAGTCATAATCATAATTAATCATAATTACATTATGAGAAGTATTGTAATTGTAATAATAAAACATAGTTACAATTCCAAATGTTATCACAGAAAACAACTGCAGACATACTCTATTAGTGGCATAGTTTGGTCATTTAATAAGTATAGTTGAATCTAGAAATGTCATGAAAGTGATGTGTCTTGGTAAAAATCAGTTTTGTCTATTATTAAGACTTCAGCCTATAGACGTAATTCCAAATATCTCCGCATAGATTTTTCTGGGATAATTAATTCAGAGAAATAGATGTAAATTTAATGGCATGCATAATTGTTAGCTGCCAGAGAGGAGATTTTAAACTTTATATTTCAAGGAAATAGCATGGTACAGTGAAAGCGTGCTAAATTTGGAGTTAGACAACCTTATTTTATTAAGCACCTATTTTCCAGGGAATGCTCTAAGTGCTGGGGATAAAGATCATAGGGGATACAGGGAGCTTATAACCAAATATGTGAAAGCAACACACAAAAGGAAGCTGAACGGATGGGGGAAAGGTGGAGACAGGAGAGAAATGTGCTGCCAGGTGGGAAGTGAGCTGTCAGTCTTGGAGTTCAAGCCTCTGACCTCCAGTCAAAGGGAGATAGGAGATAGTGTTGAAGTGTGAGTACCAAGGCTGATTCTGTCCTGCAGGCAGGATGATGAGGTTTTCTAGTCACGAGGTTCGTGGGGCATGGCAGAGGGAGGAGTCAGACAAGTCCAAAGTACTTCAGCCAGGTGGAAAATGAGAGTGGATAGGAATCCTAGTTTTGATGGCTTTTGACAGGTGGCTCATATATAAAACTGAGGGACTTTGACTAGATGACCTGAGGTCTCTTCCAGCTCAAAAGCTTTGATCCTATGAGGTTTTTTTCTTCTTTATTATCTATCATGGCACTATAATCACCATCCTAAAATGAAGACTTTTCTAGCAGTTTCTCAATTGT
Organism: Pseudocheirus occidentalis; assembly: GCA_028646575.1. Classification (NCBI taxonomy): domain Eukaryota; kingdom Metazoa; phylum Chordata; class Mammalia; order Diprotodontia; family Pseudocheiridae; genus Pseudocheirus; species Pseudocheirus occidentalis. Next base: position 64,326,872 of record CM053593.1, read on the forward strand.
AATTCATCACTTTCATTTCTTTTTTTAATTCCTTGTCTGTGGGTGTTCAGTGGGTATTAAATGCAAGTGCTATATTTGTTGATATAGATGAACCCCTGAATATACCTTGAGCGATCTTATGTCTTATGATCAATAGTGTAGTTTCCAATGAGCCTAGATATGTACCTGGTTACCCAGAATTTTTGCTTTTTCTAGAAAGCCTTATAGTTTATTCACTTTTATTTGTTATATCATATTTATTTGAATGTCTAGACAGTCTACTGAGGTTGTATAATGCATGGTTTTTTAAAATTTATTTACTGTTAGTTCACAACATTCAGTTCCACAAGTTTTTGAGTTCCCACCTCCCCCCCCCACCCCTTTCCCCCAGACATTAGTCAAGTTGTAAAGAAGAATTACAGCCAATGGAATAAATAATAAGGAAGAAGAAAGAAAACGAAAAAGAGTGAGAGTGAGTAGTTTGCTTCAGTCTACATTCAGACTCCATGAATCCTTCTCTGGATGTAGACAGCCTTTTTCATCCTAAGTCCTTTGGAGTTGTGTTATAGCCTTTCATTGCTGAGATGAGCCCAGTCTATCAAAGTCATCACAAATACAATGTGTCTGTAATTGTGTAAAATGTCTCCCTGGTTCTGCTCCCCCTCACTCAGCATCAGTTTATATACGTCTTTCTAGGTTATTACAAAATTCGTCTGCTCCTCATTTCTTATAGCATAATATTACATACCGCAACTTGTTTAGTCATTCTCCAATTGATGAGTATCCCTTGGATTTCCAATTCTTTGCCACCACAAAAAGATAAATATTTTTGTACATATATGTCCTTTTCCCACTTGTATGACCTCTTTGGGATACAGCCCCACAAGACAAGGTATGCACATTTTTATAGCCTTTTGAACATAGTTCCATATTGCTCTTCAAAGTGTTTGGATCAGCTCACAACTCCACCAACAATGCATTAGTGTTCCAATTTTCCCACATCTTCTCCAGTATTTATCATTTTCCTGTTTTGTCATGTTAGCCAATCTGACCTGGTGAGATGAGGTACCTAAGAGTTGTTTTGATTTGCATTTCTCTGATCAATAATGATTTAGTGGTTCTCAACTTTCCTAATGTGCTACCCTTTAATACTGGTATGTGGGCGTATCTGCATGTGGGCGGAGCCGCCTGGACTTGGGTAGAGGAGCATGTCTCCTAAGACCGTTGGAAATTTGTGTTTTCTGATAAACTTAGGCAACTCCTGTGAAAGGGTCATTTGACCCCCAAAGGGGTCACAACCCACAGGTTGAGAACCACTGATTTAGAGCATTTTTTCATATGCTTATACATATCTAAAATTTCTTCCTCTGAAAACTATTCATTTCCTTTGACCATTTATCAGTTGGGAAATAGCTTGTATTCTGATGACTTTGACTCAGTTCTCTGTATATTTTAGAAATGAGGCCTTTATCAGGAACACTGGTTGTAAAAATTGTTTCCCATTTTCTGCTTCCCTTCTAATCTTGGTTACATTGGCTTTGTACAGAAACTTTTCCATTTAATGTAATCAAAATTATTCATTTTGCATTTCATAATACTGTCTCTTGTTTGGTCATAAATTCTTTCCTTCTTCATAAATCTGACAGGTAAACTTTTCCTTGCTCTACCAGATTACTTTCAGTGTCCACCTTTTCATCTAAATAGTGAACCCATTTAGACTTTATTTTGATATATGGTGTATGATATTAGTGTGTGCCCAGTTTCTGCCCCGTGATTTTTCCAGTTTTCCCAGCAGTTTTTGTCAGATAGTGAGATAGTGAGTTCTCATCCCAGAAGCTGGAGTCTTTGCGTTTATCAAACAGTAGATTGCTATAGTCATTGACTACTGTGTTTCCAGGATATGTTCTATTCCACTGATATACCACTCTGTTCCTCAAATAGTACCAAGAAGTTTTGATGACTGCAGCTTTACAATACAGTTTAAAATCTGGTATTGCTAGGCCACCTTCCTTAGCATTTCTTTTCATTAATTCCTTTGATATTCTGGACCTTTTGTTCTTCCAGATAAATTTTGATATTATTTTTTCTAGCTCTATAAAATTTGTATGGCACTAAATAGGTAATTTAGGTAAAATTGTCATTTTTATTATATTAGCTCTTTCTAAGCATGATCAGCTGATAATTTCCCTGTTTAGATTTTGAGTTTATTAGTGTGAAAAGTGTTTTGTAATTGTGTTCATATAGTTCCTGGGTTTGGTTTGTTAGGTAGACTTCCACATATTTTCTTATGTCTACAGTAACTTTAAATGGAATTTCTCTTTCTATTTCTTGCTATTGGGCTTCATTAGAAATATATAGGAATGCTGAGGATTTATTTTATATCCTGCCGCTTTGCTAAAGTTATTTATTATTTCAAGTAGTTTTTAACTTGATTCTCTAGGAGTATCTTCATATCATGTGCAAAGAGTGATAGCTTAGTCTCCTCTTTGCCTATTCAAATTCCTTCAGTTTCTTTTTCTTATTGGCACAGCTAACATTTCTAGTAACAAATTGAGTAACAAGGGTTATAGCAGACATCCTTGTTTCACCCCCAGTCTTGGAAATGCATCTAACTTATCCCTATTACATATAATACTTGCTGCTGGTTTTAGGTAGATGCTGCTTATTATTTTAAGATAGAATCCATTTATTCCTGTGCTTCGTAGTGTTTTTAATAGGAATTAGTATTGTTTTGTCAAAAGCTTTTTCTGCATTTATTGAGATAATCATGTGGTTTTTACTAGTTTTGTTGTTGATATGATCAATTATACTGATAGTTTTCCTAATATAAATGAGCCTCGCGTTCCCAGAATAAATCCTACCTGATCAATGTGTATTCTTCTTGTGATAAGTTGCTGTAATCTTTTTGCTGATATTTTATTTAAAATTTTTGCATCTATATTCATTAGGGAAATTGGTCTATAATTTTCTTTCTCCGTTTTGGCTCTTCCTGTTTTAGGCATCAGTACCATATTTGTATCATAAAAAGACTTTGGTAGGGTCCCTTCTCCAGTTTTCCCAATAGTCTATAAAGTATAAAATTCTTTAATTATTTAAATAATTGGTATTTCTGACCCTGGAGATTTTTTCCCAGGAAATCAGTTACTTTTTCTGAGATGGGGTTATTTTAAGTACCTAGTTACCTGAGTTACCTATTCTGTTGTTATATTCTATAGTTATTCTGTTAGTCTGGACAATTTATATCTTTGTAAATATTCATCCATTTCACTAAGATTGACAAATTTATGGGCATGTAATTGGGCAAAATAATTACTAATTAGTGTTTTAATTTCCTCTCCATTGGAGGTAAGTTCACACTTTATATTTTTGATACTGGTAATGTGGTTTTCTTCTTTTAATCAAATTGTCTAAAGATTTACCTTTTTTTTTAAATTTTCTCACAAAACCATCTTTTAGTATTATTTATTTATTAATTCAATAGTTTTCTTAATTTCAGTTTTATTCACCCTTCTTTTGGTTTTTGGTATTTCTAATTTAGTATTTAATTGGGGATTTTCAGTTTTTTCTTCTAGCTTTTTCAGTTGCATGTCCAATTCATTGATCTCCTTTTTCTCTGTTCATGTAAGCATATAGAGATTATAAAACTGCCCCTGTGAACCACTTTCTCTTCATCCCAAAAGTTTTGTATGTTATCTCATTATTGTCATTCTCTTGAATGAAGTTACTGATTGTTTCTTTGAAGTGTAGTTTTAAGTGTATGAAAGGGCTCATACTTATTACAATGTGCACAAATGTGCCTAGAATGTTAACTTTTCTAGAAAGCAATTTTTTTCACTAACTCTTTTGCCTTTGGATCTTTTCCTGGGTTTATGAAAAATTCATGAATGAAGAGTTAGTTTTTGATGAGCAAATGGTTCTTATAGGATTTTGTTTTATACTGATTTTGCTATAAAATTTAGCTGTTGCTTTTTATTCAGTGTTCTACTGTATGTGGTATTCAGACTACATACTTAATTATAGAAGCCTTCATGGAAAACGTGCTCCAAATCATCTTTTAAATCTCTCATTTGTCTCTTTTAGTTGTTACAGGAGCTGTGCACAGTGTTTAATGTAGATTTACCTTGCCGTGTAAAGTCTTCCCAGTTGGGGATTATCAGCAATAAACAGACGCATACCAGCGCCATAGTGAAGCCACAGTCTAGCTCCTGCTCGTATATCTGCCAGCACTGCCTCGTCCATCTTGGAGACATTGGTGAGCCTTTAAAGTGAAAAGATCATTGAGATGCTCCTTTTTTTTCTTGGGAGTATAGGCGTAGAAAGAACCCTATTTACTTTGAACTGACCAGCAACCTAGCCAGGCATTCTCAATTGAGATTTTCTGAGGGTGATGTGAGATGTGCTATGAGGAATGTAGAATATCTGAGTACTTTGAAATAGGCTTAAGCAAGAAGCCCTTGAAAAAAGCAACTTCCACATCAATACAAATCTTACGCAGACCAAGCAGAGGGACAGTATTGCTCTATAAGTATATGATAAACATAAAAAATTTAGTGTATTTTAGGCTTTTTAAAGTATTATAAAGTATTCTGAGTAAGAGTGTACTGTTTTATACTTGTGAAGTTTTTTCTTCATTCTGTTATTCCTTTTAGAAGCTAACCAACTAGCTTATTCTTTTTATTGATACACTAGGAGTTAGTAATTCTTAAACAACTTTCCTTCCAAAATATTCTCTAGAAAAGCATTCGTGTTTCTTATGCATTTATTTTAGCTGAGTGCTTTGTACTCCTCTTGTTTATTTCTGCAACTTGTCTATTCCTTTAAAGGTGACCTAAAATGGTTGTAAAATAAATTAACTATAGGATTATGTATTAACTGTCCTAAAATAGCAGGTGAGGGAAAGGTTGATTTAAGTTAGCATTTTTTTTTTTAGGTCTTTTGATGTCCATAGCATTGGCTCCATGTGGGGTCATGTCAAAATTAGCACAAGATTCTGCTATCTGTAGGAGAGGCTAAAGAAGTGGTGTGTTTGTGAGTTGTTCTTGCTTTAATTGTAAATTTTGCACACACATCCTTTATATTCCCAGAAAAGGAGTTTGGAGACATTTTAAAAATCACATTGAGATTTTAAAGAAATAAACTATTTGCCAGATCGTATTGTATAGTGTTTTTTGTTTTGTTTTGTTTTTAAGTGCCATATAAAATCACCCCTTCTTGTGGGCCGGCTCCAGGTCACCAGCATAGTCCATAATGGGAGCTGGTGATGCATGACACTGGAGGACCTGAAAATGGGGGCTAGGTAAGCTTTACAATTGGTTACATGCTGAATGTCCCAGATAATAGAAGAAGACGGACACTGCACACATAATCCTACAGTTAATTTATTTTAAACTATTTATATGCTCTCTCTGTAATGAGTCGTAAGTAAATTGTATTATATTCATAGTTGGTAGATTTTTAAACAAACAGGTAGGATAATTGGGGAAATTCAGAAAGGAAAGGAAGTGTGTAGTGTTTGATTTGTTCAACTTGTTTCTTTTTCCTGCTTTCAGCTCGCTATAGAAACCAGACCAGTCAGGCAGAGTCCTACTATAGGCATGCAGCTCAGCTTGTCCCCTCCAATGGTGAGTCTGAGTCCTATAAAGATTAAAGAGCAGTTTGGTGCCTGTTTCATTGTTTATAAATATGAGGAAAATAAATATAAATAACTAAACATGTTGCTCCTGAATGTTTTTAAAGGCTCATTTTCAATTTTATGGCAGTGATAAGGATGGGCCATTTTGTCTTAGAGGATAGAGAGCCGTCCTTGAATCCAGGGAGACCTGGGCAGGTAGATCACTGAACTTCTGATGCTCCAGTTTTCCAAGGTGTTAGCCTGTCTCAATAGAGAGGTTCCTCTACTGCTGAAGATAGGAGGGTGGTCACTGTCTCCAGCATGCATGTACACAGTGAGAAGAAACACTGGATATGAGTCATTGCACCTAGTTTAAATCTTTTTTAACTTCTAGGTCTCTCTGAAAGAACTATTTCTCCTAGCTTTAATTCATCTTTTTCTCTGGAAAATTAGCATTTTGCCACTGTAAGCCTGTAAAATTCCTTTTGTCTGTCATGAGGTTCCTATTAATTATTACTTCAGTTAAGGGAATTTTAACAAGAACTAAGTACTTTTGGGTGGCAAGGCGGCGCAGTCAATAGAGTACCGACCCTGGAGTCAGGAGGACCTGAGTTCAAATCAGGCCTCAGACACTTCCTTCTCTCTCTCTCTCTCTCTCTCTCTCTCTCTCTCTCTCTCTCTCTCTCTCTCTCTCTCTCACACACACACACACACACACACACACACACACACACACGCCATGTGACCTTGGGCAGGTCACTTAACTCCAGTTGCCCTACTTTCTCCCCTCCAAAAACAAACAAAAAAAGCAAAAATGAAAAAATAATTTTTTTTTTCAAAAAGAATTAAGTACATTTTTATCAGGTACATCTTAATTATGTTAGGTCTTCTAAAAAATACATCTTTAGAGACTTTTTTGGGCCCTTATAATTCTCTCTGCTTCATTTAAAATGACTTAGAGTCTGAAGTGTAGGCACGTGTCATGTAGTAAATGGAACCTAAATTTAGGACTGGAAGAAATCTTAGATAATGTCTCTTGCTCGACCAATTTTTTTCCCAGTTAAAAATTTTTGTTTTTATCACCCAGAAAATGTGCCATTTGACAATGCAAGAAAAACAAAACCCATTACAAACATGTATGGTCAATCAAAACGAATTCCACGTAGGTCATGTCCAAACATCTTTTATCTTCTCCACTCATTGTCACCTTTTTACAAACAAAGACATTGAGGGCACCAGAAATGAAGGGCCCATGCCTAAGGTCACACACAGACAGGAAGTGGGCAGAGCTAGATTTGAGAGCTTTGCTACCCCATTCATTCAAATCTAGCCTCCTTTCCCTGGACCCCACCTTCTCTAAAATGTCGTCTTCGGCTTCGAGGCCAGTTGAGGTCATGGTTAGCTCATGAAATTCTTGATTTCCATGAAGAATAACCATAGGTTTTGATTTTCTAGATTCTGGTTTTGAATTATTAGATTGCCTTCTTGTATCGTGGTGATAGACATTTGACAGCTCTATAAATAAAGATATGTTTCTTCCCCTAGGTCAGCCTTACAATCAGTTGGCTATTTTAGCTTCTTCCAAAGGAGACCATCTGACCACAATTTTCTACTACTGCAGAAGCATCGCTGTGAAGTTCCCTTTCCCAGCTGCCTCCACTAATCTTCAAAAAGCACTTTCTAAAGCACTGGAAAGGTTTGCCCAACTTCTCTTGGGACACTTTTAATTCCCCTGTGGTAGATCTAGCTATACAATTTGTATGTCAGATTATAGTTGACTACATTTGTGCATCTCGCATTCATGGTACTTTACAACTTACAAATAAGACAACTCCATTTGTTCTGCCTGTCTTTTTTTTTTTCCTGAAGCATGGAGTCACTGTAATAGACTTATAGAAATTTGTGTGTGTGTTCAGTAGAGTAGATGAGAAAAAAAAACCACTAGACAAATATATGAGCTATTTCTCGTGGTATATATTGGTAAATTCAGCCTTAATTATATACTGTGTTATTTTATTTGCTTATAAAGGTGTCTTTCTTGAAGAGATTAGTTGGGATTTTTTCCCACTATTTAAGACTGAAAAATAGTCTTTCTTTATTTTTTTCATATGTTACAGCCGGGATGAGGTGAAAACTAGATGGGGTGTTTCTGACTTCATCAAAGCCTTTATTAAATTCCATGGTCACGTGTACCTGAGCAAGAGTTTAGAGAAGCTGAACCCTCTTCGAGAGAAATTGGAAGAACAGTTTAAGGTCAGAGCACAAGGAAACATAATTCTTTATTATTTCTAAATCCAAAAATACGAAGTTGGGTTAGGCTGAAAGGTCTCCTGATTTTAATATTGTAGCTATCAATAGTTGCTTGCAACTGTCAGGGCTATATTAAAAGTATTATAATCTCCTGCTCCTTATTCTTCATCTTATGCTGAAATGCAGAAAATTATTTGGAAAAAACGTGGAAAAAAGAAGCAGTGCTTTCACTGGGGAATTGCGAAATGGCAAATATTTGCAAAGGACAGCTTCTCTTTTTTTTTTTTTTTGGATGCTTCTTTCTCAGTCCCATGAATGGGGCTGATCAAGGATTCTAAAATACTACTTTTGACTGTTCTAGTGTTCTTGAGTTATTTCCAAATGTCAGTAAGTAAACAGTAGCTTGGTTATTTACTTGGTAATTAGCCTAATCTTCTTATGATATTTAAATTTTAAGAACCAGGTCCAGGAACTTAATCTGTTTCCAAAGGAATTTTTCCATATTGTTTATGTGCAAGAAGGAAAAAAAAATCATCTTGTTTTCTGAATGACTTTTGTTGTACTTATGTATGCATTTGACCTAGAATGAATTTATTGGGAAGGAAATAAATCTGGAAGAATACTGTAAAACTATTTCTTCTGTTGTTACAATCTTTTAGTCCAAAGGTCTTGAAAACTGACTCTAAAGGAGCTATCTGTCAGGCATCTTAGGCTCAAAGACAATTCATGCCAAATTTTATGTGATACTCATTCAACAAACATTGTGCCAAATGCCATGCTAAACTCATAGTGGTGGACACATTGAGTACTTAAATTTGCACAAGAGCTTTCAGCATCCCCTACTTTTTCTGCTCATTTTTAGTGAGCTAATCCAAACCCAAACAGAAAGTTTAATATTATGTGATACCTAAAAAGCATTACTATGTGATAATTAAATTTCTCAGTTCCATTAAAAGATTAAATAATTTTTAAGTGTTTAACTTGGAGGGGAGTGATTATGGTTTAACACTTTCTTAGTAAGTCTTCTTGTATGTTATGAGAAGAACTGTTATGAAAAGAACACATATGATTCTCCACTGAGACCAAGGATGTAGGCAGTAGTCTCAATTGAAATTTGTCCATCATTAAATTAGGTTGCAATGAGGGATTATGTATTTTTCTTTTGGAAAAATTTTTTAGGAATTCTGTTGTCATAGATGATTAAAGTCCCATCTAACCTTGAACCTATGAAAAGTATTTCTTTTCAAGTGAATCTTTGCATAAGACAGGTTTGTCTTGAACCATGAGGGTTGGGCGTAGAGCAGGTGTAGCACCAATGCAATATTCACAGTGCTCACAGACACTATAAATATGCCCACATGGTGCTCAGTTGCAAAATATAACAGATTATCCATATAGAAGACAGAAGCAAAACATTTATTCAGACATCAGAAACACAAATCCCAAAACCACTAAGCCAATTCCATCATATTAGCAAAGAAATTAATAAGCCACAACAGCACAGAGAGCTACAGCATCCTTTAGCCTTCCCACAAACCATCATTTACCCACAAGCCTGTCTGCTTGTCCTCTCTCCTCCCACCATCTAGCTGTTCTGCCTTCCAACTTCCTGTGGGCTCTGCTCATCCCTTCAGCAAACTCCTCCCACCACAGGCTCCATGTGATTATATTCAGCCTGTTATGGGGCAGAGTTTATTTTCAAAGCAGGGAAAGTCTGCAAATTCTCTTAGCCTTATTAAGGGGCAGGGAAGATCTTAAAGTTACCATTACCATCACAACATGAAAGAGGGGTTAGTTATTGAGACATTAAAAGAATTTCACTGAAATTGGTTTTATTTTGGCTTTTTTTTTTTGGCTTGGATATGTGGGTATTTCCTTGTCAGTCCTTACCTTCAAAATCTGATCTAAAATCACAAAATGACTCTCTGGTACAGTGGTTCCCAAACTTCTGAAGAAGCCCTGTGCTTCTCTCTTCACCCCTGTTTTATTTTGTAAACACTCCTCCGCTTCCCTAAAGTAATAGATGCAAATAGTTTATAAGACAAGTAAATTGTAAAACACTCAGGTTGGATTGTTGAGAATTCCAGATCGTTATAAACATTTTCAAAGTTATTTCAATTTTTTTAGGTTACAGATTTTAAGGAACCCAGCTTACTATATTGTACTTGCTAAAATGAAAGATCGTAAATTTAAATATAACAAATTATGATGCCAAATGCACAACTGTGTCATAGTCTCGTACAGATTGATGGTGATTTTGTAGGTTTTGGTTTTGTGACCTGTGAGGTCCCTGGAGTAGAGGTGAGAACAGTGGGAGGTACTTACTCTACTATCTTACTGATTAACTTCTTGAAGTATTGTCATGGATAATTATTTACTTTTTTTTAAATCTTGTGGACTAAAAAAATCATGCTTGTCCCTTATGTCTTACACACACACACACACACCACCTCATCTTCGAGTATTATATGACAGTTTAATTATCGACTAGTCATATATAATTTAATAATTTCTCTAACAGTTTATTTCTAGGCAAAGAATGAGCCATTTCAGACCAAATCCAGATACTGAATTTTAAAAGATAAAGCAATAGGATTTAATCTGAAATCACTTATTCCTCTCTAACCATACTTATATGGCCATAATTGGCCATTTTGACCTATATAATTGTCTGTTTTAAAGATAACTTTTACATTTGATTATATATGTAAAGTATTCCTGTCTGTTTTTCAGAGACTGCTATTCCAAAAAGCATTCAACTCTCAGCAGCTAGTTCACGTCACTGTCATTAACCTGTTTCAACTTCATCACCTTCGTGACTTTAGCAATGAAACTGAACAACACAATTATAGCCAGGATGAGCAGCTGTGTTGGACGCAGCTCCTGGCCCTCTTTAGTGAGTATTAAAATGTCTAAATTCGGTTTGTGCCCCTGTCCTAGCATGCATTAGAAATGGAATATTATTGTAAAGAGGCAGTGAGTGGCTTTTTTTTTTTTTAATGAGATCTTTTGTTCAGCATTCATGTTACTTTTGACTTGATTGGTTCCATGGGCCTCTCACTTAGTGTTTTCTCTGTGTCAGAGAAAACTCTTGGTAAGAAAAAAAGAGTTTTAACAGAGTAATGCAAAAGATAAATAATTGCTTTCTTTTACTTGGATTGGTATACTGTTTCACATGTCTTTGTGTCCTGTGTTGTACTTTTTTTTTTTCTCCCCCAAGTCTCTTTTCTTGGCATCCTGTGTAAGTGCCCTCTTCAGAATGAATATCAGGAGGAATCATGCAGTGCATATCCCCTTCCTGCTGTCAAGGTCTCAATGGACTGGCTGAAACTTAGACCCAGTGTCTTTCAAGAGGCCGTAGTTGATGAAAGACAGTAGTAAGTGTTTTAAAACTTGATGTGACTTGGTGTATGGTGTGAGAGATGCTCTGATTTTGTGTGATTTTCATAGATATATAAAAACTGTCTTCTAAAACACAACATTTAAACATTAAGTGGTGGTGTTTGTTCTGGATGTTATTGGAATATAGGACTGAGAACTTCATTGTGTTTTTTTGTTTATTTGAATTCCTTCTTTACAAAACAAGTCCTGAGGATATGTGACCCTCTCCTACCCTGTCTGTCCTTAGAGATGAATCATCTTGTTGCCAGCTTGGAGGAAAATAACAGTCCCATTTTTCATATTTATGTCTTACACATTTACAACATGCCTCAGCATGTCTTTTTGGAAGTTATTGGAAGAGGGGAAGACATATTTTCCCTTTTTTAAATTGTTCACGTCAGCTGTTGCTATTACTATTATGTTCATATTTATAATTAGTTTGGAGGTAGATTTAAGGTATTCGAATATAGAGACAGTAACAGTTGGTTATTCATTACTAACTGATTCCCTAATCGCTGGCTTCAGAGCATTTCTAGATTAAGTTTTGTTGAATTTATTAGATAAATGAAAACAGTATGATTGGCCCCAAATCATTTTACCTAGGAAACCCAGCATTTAAAGTTTACCTACAAAGGGAACGTCTCATTTTTTTAAAAAATATTTTTATAAAAATAAATTTTTCTTTATTGGAGGAGTAGGGAATAGAATTTTTTATTTGGGAATCTAGAATTTAAACCTCTTTAGCCATGGTCACTTTCTAAAGTTGACCTAACCAAGATTAAGATTCTGTTGTCTTCCTACTTAGAATCTTCTGTTTTATTTATTTTTATATATATATATAAAATTTATTATATTATTATATTATTTATTTAGTTTTTTGAACTCAGGTCCTCTTGACTCCAGGGCCGGTGCTCTACTCACTGTGTCACCTAGCCGCCCCTTCTATTATATTTCAGAAGCTTGCAATTCTAGTCTTGATCATTTTGGACAGATTCACAAGTAGAACGTAGAAATAAATAGTGAATCTGATAAGATTGTCTGCATTCGCATTCAGATTTTCTGAGTTTTCTTCCTCCATACACTTTTTCATCTACTATTTTAATTTATACATTTCTTCCCCTCCCTCCAACTTAATTACTTTGAAGCCTATTCTTTTTGCTTTAGTTCAGTAAACCTCAAGAACTATCCTAATAATGTTTGTGCTTCTGTGATTTGCCAGGAGATTGTTCAGTATTTGTTAGCTAGAATTCAGAATCTTTTCTGAAAATGACTTTTTTGTTCTTGCAAACTGACTGATACCTCTGCTCTGCTATCCTTGTATAGAAGTGTAGTAGACTAAACAGAAGAGGTCTGTTCCTTTATGTGCTTCAATTTGGAATGATGAGAAAATAACTGGAATATCGTGCTTTGAAAACCAAAATCATGGGCACATTCAAAGTATCTGCAGCTTACATCTAGGCCTTAATTTTCAATTTATAGATTTTTCTCCATCCTTTTTAGAGAATAAATTCTTTTTCTTTGAGGGAAGCAAATTAGCATTAATGTTCCAAGGCAGTTTATCCACAAGTAAACTAATCATGCTCTTTTCTACTATTTTTTTCTCCTGAGAAGTCATTTTTCTTGCATGAAAACATTGTGTCCGTTGTTGCTGTCTGGAAATTCTTTTTAAAGTCATTAACATTTCTTTTGCAACTGTTTCTTGTTATTATGGTACATTGCATCCCAAATATCTTAGGAAAAACACACACTGGAAAGATGTTCTGAAGTCTAACCATAGTAAAAGCGTATGTTCTTAAAATCTTTAACTGTGTGCCTTATACCCACCTTTCAGGATAAGCTTTTGTTATAAAATCAATAAATGAGCCACTTTGGTGATAGTGGGGGTATTTCTGGTCAAATTTTCATTTCCCCACTACTCTCAAATATTAGTGTGTTCAGAGAATGCAAATAATTTTAATAGGTTGCAATATCTCCCAGGTCTAAGTTTTTCTTCATCTGTAAAATAAGAATTTTGGACTGTATGGCATCTCGAGTTCTTTCCAGCTCTAGTTCTCTGATGAAACTAATATTTGAAAAAGAAATTTACACAAGGAATAACAAATGCCCTGCAGTATGGTCATATCTGTGATATATTGGAACTTGATCAACTATATATGTGGAAGTACTTTAAGAATCTTAAATAAGTGTGAGATGTCATCTAGTGCTCAGTCATTTTTTGTAAATAAAGCAGAATTTTTCGTATGAAATCCAACCTTCAATATTTGAACCAGATAGATTGATTTCATCGTTTGATTACAGTAAAGAACCTTGGAAGTGATCTACATCTAGGCTTCCACTGTGGAAACTGGACCATTGAAATTAATCTTGTTTCAAGGTGATCTTGCAAAACATGCTTTAGGGATTATAAGCTCTCTATTGAGCAAATAGTGCTGTGGTTGACAGGATACAGTTCCTTTTTATCTTGTGTATCATTATAAAAATGGATGGTTCTCTTTGATTTCCAGCATTTGGCCCTGGCTGATCTCTCTTCTAAACAGCTTCCAGCCCCATGAAGAAGATCTCTCCAGCACTAATGGTGAGAATTTTCCTACTTTTTCCTATTTCCCAGTAGCTAACAATAGCCTTATGGTTAGATTGGATGAATTTAGGGGTTACCCTAGTTTAGCTGTAGGAAATACGTTCTAATTGTCTTGTAGTTATTCATGTATATGTTTCATATGCTTGACTATAACCTCCCTGAAGACATAGGTTTTTCATTTTCGTCTTTGTCCAGCATTGAGCATAAGACCTTGCACAGATGCCATGTAAATAATAAGGGCTTGATTATATAATTATCAGATGAATATTTTTTTTTTCCACATAGCTGTAGATGGGCAAAGGGGAAGAGTGTCCTTTGATTTGAGTAGGTAGAAATCGCTCTTCAGTGTTATTCCCTGTATCTTCCCTTATTATTCATGTGGTTTCCTTATTATTTCTACTTAATCACCATCCGTAGTATAGAAAGGTTTGGTTTGGGGAACTCATTTTAATTATCTAGAATTCTAACTTCCCATCCATCATCTTCTCAGGTCTAGGTGTTAGGCATAACAAAAACAAATGAGATACAGTTTTTCATATCTAATGTTTGCAAATGCCATTTTGAAATGTTTGAAATGGTTTTATTTGTCGTAAGAAAACTTTTTTTTTTAAGCAAAGAGCTATGGGCCACACGTAACCTTAGAAGAAGCTCATCATTTGTTCATTTCTTGCAGTGTACTGTGTTCTGAATATTTGTATTCCTTTAATAACAATGTGAATTAATATAAATTTTCTGTGTCCATTTTTTTTCCCCCATTCGTTCACTTTTTAGCTACTCCACTTCCAGAAGAGTTTGAGTTACAGGGATTTTTAGCCCTAAGACCTTCTTTCAGGTATGTGATATTGGTGCTAATAGTGACACAATTAAAATGAAGACTAAACAAGCATTTCTGGTGGAGGGGGAAAGGACCTTAACATTCCCCTGCCCTCTCACTACTGTGAGCTGTATAGAGTGAGGGCTCTCATGGCTGTTAAAGCAAGAATAGGACTATGACACAAGTGGAAAATGCTGAATAATATGGCATAGTTTGAGAGAAAAGAAGTTGGTTTTATCATAAACAATTCAAACTCTTATGTTTTCATAGGAACTTAGGGAAAATGTAAATAGTAAAAATTATATATTTGAATTATGTATTTGCTGTTGTCGCTCCTTTTGTAATTTCAGTAATGAAGATAAAGCATCCTGTAAAGTACAGCATGAGATTATTATGGATTTTACTTAGGCTAGCTTTAATTAACCCTTAAGGGCGGGCTTTATCTTTTGCCTCTTCATTAACTTGACTATCAAATAAAAAGCTTCTAAATGGTCAAGTATCTAAAGATTTAGGAAACATGACTGGGGAAAAAAGTATGCAAAATGCAAGACCATTAGCAATGGGAGAAATTTGCATTCAAAGAGAAGTTTAGATGGGGAAATAGAATTCATTTAATATTACAGATATAGTATACATTTAATAGCCTCCAGATGTTTTGAGGTGCTCTTAATATTCTCCATCATTCAAACTATTTCCTCCACCTTTTTATTTTCTTATATGCATAATATCGGATTCTATATTATCTATAATAAGACTTATTCATATTCCGCTAATTTGCACTTGTGATCAGGCCAGGGACTAAGCATAAATTTACTTTATCTTTATAAGTAGAGTTTGCCAGACAACCTAATAGTCAGATAATAAACATTTATTAAGTATCCACCATAGGGGGCCAACTGCTAGGGATACCAAAAAAAATTAAAAAGGCAAAAAACTTTTCTTCTCTTTAAGGAGCTCACAGTCTAATAGGGGATAATGACGTATAAACAGCTCTTCACA
This sequence comes from Pseudocheirus occidentalis, assembly GCA_028646575.1. NCBI lineage: Eukaryota > Metazoa > Chordata > Mammalia > Diprotodontia > Pseudocheiridae > Pseudocheirus > Pseudocheirus occidentalis. Next base: position 64,342,484 of record CM053593.1, read on the forward strand.
AATAAGTTACATATGGAAAAAATTGGAAATAATCAGAAGTAAGACCCTAAAATTAAGAGGGATGGGGAAAGATTTCTGGTAGAGAATGAGATTTTAGCTAAAAGTTAGTAAAGTTGAGAAATACTAAAAGGTTTTCAAATACTGTGGGGCGTGCATACAGTTGATGTGCACATTAAGAATCATTCCCATCTTTTGTTTATTGTTTTATCCCAATTAGAGTGTGAGCTCCTTGAGAGCAAATGCTGTCTGACTTCTTTTTGTGTCCCCGACACTTAATAGTTCTTAGTGTTTGGTGCATAGATAGCTCTTAATAAATGTTTTTTTCATTCATTTATTCATCTATTCATGAAAACTTTTTATCCAAGGGACACTGACACACATCCTTTCTCACTCTCCCCCCTCTCCCTCTCTCTCTCTCTCTTTCTCCATTGTTAGTATTACACATACTTAAATAACTTGTTTTTAAATTAATCTAAAATTGTAGACAGGACTTCTCTATTAGGTAATAGTTTAAGGCAAATTCTGATTCTCATTCACTAAAAATATCTAAGAAGGAAAAACTTACCTGTGTAAGGTATACATTAAAGATACTATTTTCCTTCCTAATTATTAGCTTTTGGTGACTTGTATATGTTAAGTTGAGCTGCTAGGTGACAGTGGATAGAGTGCTTGGCGTGGAGTCAGGGAGACTCATTTTCCTGAGCTCAAATTTGGCCACTTCCTGGCCTATGACACTTATTCTCTGCATGACCCTGAGCAAGTCACTTAACTGTGTTTGTTTCACATTCCCTCATCCATAAAATTAGCTGGAGAAGGAAATGGCCAAATCACTCCAGTATCTTTGCCAAGAAAACCCCAAATGGGGTCACAAAGTCAGACATTACTGAAAATAAAAACAACATAATTTTAGACTTGGCAAAGTCAAGAAAAATATTTAGCTATGTACTTAACATAGATCTCGCTATATAGTGCATTCTCATTAAAGTGTTTTGTTAAATACATTGTCTTCCATGGGATGCTCTTTTTTTTTTTTTTTTTTTTTTTTTTTTTGCCCTTTGGAGGGCAATTGGGGTTAAGTGACTTGCCCAAGGTCACACAGCTAGTAAGTGTTAAGTGTCTGAGGCCAGATTTGAATTCAGGTCTTTCTGACTCCACGGCCAGTGCTCTATTCACTGTGCCACCCATCCTCCCTCCCCCCTCCCCAAGTGCTCATTTATTTCTACATACTTTGTGTGTTCATACTTGGGAAGTATCTGCAGTATTCATTAAAAACCAGGGCCTGAAAAGCTAGGTTCCACACTAATGTGATTATAATCTAGGCAAATTACTGAGCTATACAAAACCCCAGTTTACTGTCCCATATAGCATGCAGGAGAAAGCCTTAATTCAGAGAATTAAAAGGTGTGAAAATGTAATCTGGCAACCCCATAAAGGAAGAGAGAAGGGAAATTATAACTTTAACATGAGGAACTTTGACAACCCTCCTTTCTGCACGGGTTAATCATTTTTACCCTGTATAGTGGATTAACTTCAGTATTTTCCTGGTTCTGATATTTCATTGCTGCAGGTAGAGTATAGAGTTTTAAAAATAACAAGAACCTTAGATATCACCTAGTTCTGCCTCTTCATTTTACAGGAAAGGTTAATGACACAAGAATAGCACACCTTGTCCAATGTCATACAGCTGGTTTGTGTCAGAGTAAGGAATCACCTAATAGTAATTACTCAAAAAGTCTGAAGTCATTTCATTTAGCTTTGCCCAGTGTGTGTCATGCAAGAGGTTTTTGAGGCTAATCTTATTTTCTGTTTGCTTATGTCATTTCTAGGAATTTAGATTTCTCCAAAGGTCACCAAGGGATTACAGGAGACAAAGAGGGACAACAGTGGCGAATTCGCCAGCAGCGTTTGATCTCTATAGGCAAATGGATTGCTGATAATCAGCCGAGGTATCCATCCCCAGGGCTTCTGGTGTTCTTTTACCTGCCTGTTTAGTGAAGTTATTTTTAGCAGTAATTAAAAGCCTCAATTTGAAAGTGACTTGGTGGTAATATCGAATTTAACCAAAGACAGGTTTATATTCCCCCAACATAGGGATTTATGTATGATGTTTATGTGCATAGGTACTTTGCTTATTCCCAGACATCATTGTTATAACAACCATTCTGCAACGTAGACTTGGGTATAAATTTGACTGTGTAATGCCTACTACAGTGAAACAGTGATGCTTATGTAGAGCAGAGGGGACAAAATGTATGTGGTGAGGTTGTATAAAGCTCTGAAGGATGAAGAGAAATGCGTGGAAGCACAGGGTGACTGTAACTTATTTATTAACTCTGCCGGACACACTTGTATTTGGCTATTTGCTGTAGTGAATACAGCTGGGCTACATTGACAGACTCTTGGGACTCTACACAGTTCAGTTATGTCTTAATAGGTTTGCATTTTTCATGTATCACTTTATTTTTACTTTTCTTTTAGGCTGATTCAGTGTGAAAATGAGGTAGGGAAATTATTATTTATCACAGAGATCCCAGAGTTATTACTAGAAGACCCCAGTGAAGCCAAAGAGAATCTTGTCCTTCAAGAAGCATCCCTTGTGGAGTCCCTGCCTGTGGAAGGGAGCCCAGGGCTAAAATCCGTGCTGTCTACAGGCAGAAGTGTGAGCACCAACTGCGACACCACAGAGAAGCCCATGGTCACCTTCAAGGAGAACATTAAGCCTCGAGAGGTGAACAGAGAGCAAGGAAGAAGCTACCCACCCAAAGAGGTGAGAAGGGACTATAGCAAAGGCATAGCAGTTACTAAAAGTGATGGAAAGAAGGACACCAACAAGAGGAAAAATGAGACCAAGAAATGCACCTTAGAGAAGTTGCAGGAAGCGGGAAAGCAGAGTGTGGCGGTGCAGGTAAGATGCGTTTGCATAAAATGTAGAAGAAGGACTTGTCAGGAAGCAGAGCTTTAGTTGTGCCCCAAGCCTGCCTGGTGGCCAAAGGACGGTCTGCGTGCGGTCTTCCACTCAGGGCTAAGGTACATTGGAGCTAGGGGGGAAAGCTGTGGGAGGAGCCTGCCTTAGTGACCTTTCAGGGCTTAGAATCTGAGTAAGATTCTGATTTAGTCTAGGGAACCAGTGGCACTGATTCATGACCCAATTCTTTGGAGTCTGGTTGTTTGATTTAAATGAGTCAGCCAACAATTTAAAGTTTCTGTAGACTCAATTTTCCATCATACCAGCTGCTACAGAGTAGTCTCTTACAAAGTCTGAATCTTATTTGTAAGTGTAATCATGGAAGGCATCTTTTTCCCTGATCTCAGATAGAGCCACCAAATCCCTGTAAAATAAAATTATAGTTCTGATGGTCTCTTTATTAACGGTTTAAAGATTTTGTTGAGGGACATGAGAATTCTTGACGCATCCACCCTCGTTTAATACAGCTGGTAGGACATATTGTCTTATGTGGGAGTATAATATCACTGCTTGGTTAATCTTGGCTTTTCATACACAGATGTAGTTTTAAGCTTTAATCACTTGAAACTGAACTAAGACTTTAGAAACATCCTATACTGCTAGTTCCTTGAGTTAAATCTGTTTCTTTTACAACTTTTGTTGATAACTTACGATTTTAAAAATCACCTTTATTTCTACATGTGTGCATGTGCAAATGTACACACATGAAAGTGATTTATTTTCATGCACATGCATACATGTGTTCTTCAGTCTTCCCTGCCAGAAGGCCATCTCTTATAGAAGAGCATTTAACCCACACCCATCAGTAAAACTAACTGAACATCAGCTGAGTATGCAATGTTTCCTACTCATATCCCCCTACCTCTGCCAGAAAAAAAAATCGGGAGGGGAGGTACATTTTAAAAGTTCCTTTAGGGCCAATCTGTATATATTGTTTTCCAGTTCTGCTTTTACTTCACTTTGCATCACTTCATATACATATAAGTCTTCCCATTCATTGAATTAGCTCTTTTTAATGCTAGTTTTGTAGCAAGATTAAAGTAAGAACAGGTATCATGCAGTTTGGAATGGGAGAGTGAGGGAAAGTAGCAGCTAGCCAGAGAAATAGAGAGCCAAGAATTAAGAGAAAAGACATGCATCCGACTGCTGGACTGCTACCTGCAACTTTACCTCCGCCAGTCCAGGCGCAAGGCCATCCTCTTTTTTATTTCCTAACCAACCCAAACCTGTCTGCCCAGCCTGTGGCTGATGTTTGTCCAACTTGACATGCACACACCCCACCCGATCCCCCCAGATCTCTGCAGTGTCCTGTGTGTTCTGTGTCACAGCCATTATCTAATTTCCTGTCACTGACAAAACCAAACTGCCAAGAATCTAATGGGCCACTTTACTTTGTATGGACCACTTGAGGCAAGGACCCCAGTGCTGGTTGTTGAGACCTGAATACACACGCAGTTTGACAGTGTGGAGGTGACTGGTAGTCAGAGCTGGATGGTATGTGAGAGTCAGTGATAGGTAAGCAGAGTGTGTTGGAGCTACCCACAAGCAGTGCCTTTGGGCAAGGCAAGCCCCTCTCTGAACGTCAGAAATAACCTAGTCCTCATCTGCAAGATGAGCAAGTTGGATTAGGTTATTTCTGCATTGCCTTGCATCACCAAATTTGTGATCTCCCAGATCCGTCTGAAGGGTGGGTAGAGGCTTCCTGACCTGAGGCTAACAGCATCAGATGGTTATTTTTACATTCTCTAAATGAATAAAATGAGTTTATGTTAGAACAGTGGCCGAGTTTGAAATCCCTTCTTCAGAAGTAGGTCCTTCTTTCTTATCCTGACTCTGGTTCCTTATAGTTAAAATGATAGTTGGCAATTTGTTTTATTTTGGTTTTTTTTAACAGTGTTTTAGAAAATTTTTCTTGTTGCTTCTTTTTGTTTTAGGTAAAATCTCAGACTGAATTAAGGAAGACCCCAGTGTCTGAAGCTAGAAAAACACCTGTAACTCAGACCCCAAGTCAGGCAAGCAATTCCCAGTTCATCCCTATACATCACCCAGGAGCCTTCCCTCCCCTTCCCAGCCGACCAGGTAACACCACTTATTCTCTGCAATCTCTTCTTTTTGAGGGCAAGGAATATTGTCTTCTTTATCGTTGAATTTCTCCACAGGTTATTTAGCACCATCCCTTAGATATATTAGGTTCTTAATAAATGTTTGTCACATGACAATGGCTCATCTTTTGCCTAATTTTGCTTGTATGAAAATGATTCTTGAGAGCAAATTCAGGTTCAGGTCTGTATAGCAGAACATCAGAGTTGGAAAGTATTCTCTAAATACTTTAGAGTTTTGTTTTGTTACATTCCTCTCTTTATACTAATATCTGCATGTAGTTTTTGAGTTTTGCTACCAACAAACAGCAGGATTTTCCTTAGAAAACACTGGAACATTTCCTGCTTATCATTCTCAATTGAACTGTAACAAAACTCTTAAAAAGTAGACTTCCTGAAGAATCACCCATGCACACACTCTATGTAGTACATGAGAATAGGATGAAGACTGACTTTATCTCATCAAGACATTTCATCCGTTGGATACTAGGGATGGAAAATGGCAGGATGCCCTTTCTTACATTGTTCTGTGTGACATTGTGTAGGGCTCATTCCCTTTAGCTAAGCTATCTTTCTTTTTCTATTTTAAAGGGTTCCCACCCCCAGCATATGTTATCCCCCCTCCTGTGGCATTCTCTATGGGCTCAGGTTACACCTTCCCAGCTGGTGTTTCTGTCCCAGGAACCTATCTTCAGCCTACAGCTCACTCTCCAGCAGGAAACCAGGTGCAAGCTGGGAAACAGTCCCACATTCCTTACAGCCAGCAACGGCCCTCTGGACCAGGGCCAATGAACCAGGGACCTCAACAGTCACAGCCACCTTCTCAACAATCCCTTTCATCTTTACCAGCTCAGCCAACAGCACAGTCTACAAGCCAATTGCAGGTTCAGGCCCTGGCTCAGCAACAACAGTCTCCTACAAAAGCTGTGCAAGCTTTGGGGAAAAGCCCTCCTCATCACTCTGGATTCCAGCAGGTAAACTTTAAATGGGGAGCAATGTGGTTACATCACAACACCTGTAACAGGGAAGAAAGAAAATGACGGTTAGAATTCTATCCCAACAGGTTCATTAAAATGGTCATTTTTATAGTATGTTTCCTGTCATTGAAATGGAATCAATCATTGGTCACTAAATATTTAGTAAGCACTTAACTGTGTGCCAGGCATTGAACTTAAACCCTGGAGACACAAAGAAAGGCAGAAGAACAAGTCCTCGCCTTAAAGGAGCTCAGAGTCTAATGTGAGAGACAACAAGCGAACAAATATGTATGAACAAGTTCAGGATAAATTGGGGATGATCCATAGATATTTTATCTAAGAAAGTTTCTGACCAGTTGTGTGTGTCTTTATGATAAAAGAATTCTTAAGCCTTGACTACTATCCTTTTCTTGCTGCTCCTATATCTTTTTTCCTCTTACTTTTAAAGCCCTTTGTGGAATTTTCTTCAACATTTGCCTATGTTTTCACGGTGGGTAAGAAATGGCACCATTGTCTTTCCAGATCTCAGGGGACTGAGTGAGTAATGTTGACAGCTATAAACTTTGTCCTTGCTACCTCTGCTAGAAGCAAGGACATTTTTTGGCTTTCACAGAAGAAATTGCCGTAATCAAAAGATTTGTTCTCTAAAAAGACCTAGGGAGCCGCATGTGCCCTTGAGGCCACAAATTCTCCACCCCTAGGAGTCTAAAGACATACAAGCGTGTAATAATGGGAAAAGAAAAGGCTCTGAAGTCTGGGCTCTGCCATTGGTGAGGCATGTCTCCTTGACCAGGCCATTATGTCTCTGTAGGCTTTGGCTTGCTCATCTGTATAATTCAGTGGTTGATCTAGATCAGCAGTTCTCAACCTGTGGGTTGCGACTCCTTTGGGGGTCGAACGACCCTTTCATAGGGGTTGCCTAAGACCATCAGAAAACACATGTTTCTCATGGTCTTAGGAACCGAGACACTGCTCCTCTATGTGTCTCCAGGCGGGTCCGCCCACCCACATACGAGTTATTGAAGGGTCGCGGCTTTAGGAAGGTTGAGAACTGCTGCCCTAGATAATATCACTGGTCTATTCTAGCTGTAGTGCTCGTCCTCTCTTCTCTTGTCCTACCCCCTTTCCCTCCCCCCCCCCCTCGACCCACCTTCTGGGAACCTCAGAATACTGAGAAACCAATAAGATCATCAGTAGAGTAGGATGTACTGCAGTCTGAAGTATTGTGGATTCTCTAGTCTCACATTTGTCATGAAACAATGTTAACATCATGTTTTGATCTTGGGTAAAATCCATTTCATTTTTAGTACCAGACAGATGCTTCCAAACAGCTGTGGAATCCACCTCAGGTCCAAGGCACATTAGGGAAGATCATGCCTGTAAAGCAGCCCTACTATCTTCAGACCCAGGACTCCCTAAAACTGTTTGAGCCGTCCTTGCAACCTCCTGTAATGCAACAGCAGCCTCTAGAGAAAAAAATGAAGCCTTTTACCATGGAGCCATATAACCAGAATCCCTCAGAAGTCAAGGTCCCAGAATTCTACTGGGATGCAACTTACAACATGGCTGATAATCGAGCAGTGATGACCCAGCAAGCAAATGTGGACCGTCGGGGCAAAAGACCACCAGGAGTCTTTCCTTCTGAGCAGGATCCTGTCCCTAGGATGCCATTCGAGGTGAGCATATTTTCATATCCATAGTCAGAGGCCCTTGTTTGTGGAGAGCTCTTTGGGTATGCTGCGTGGAAACCTGCAGAACGAAGTACATGTCTCCTTCTCATATGCCTAGTAAAATGAACTTTGGTCCAGTTCCTTTGTTTGGTGCAAAAGAACTGATGCGTCTGGGTCTTGTGATGATTCCTCACCTATATTTAATTGCCATTGATGGTCCAGTAGAAAATTGTTTGTGGCATATGGCATGTTAGAAAAATAAATAAGTGACATGGGACTAGCCCAATAAGGCTGACTTGACTATTATGTAAAAATAGGATTGCAGGGTCACTTCATTTTTGAAACCAGAAATTATTTCTTTATAGGGACAGAGTCAACTGGTTATTTATGACTGCTTTTCCTTGACCCATTTCCCACACAGACTATTAGTAGTAGGCCATTGTACATGTCCAAAGGAGAGCTACTCCTGCCCCTGCTAGCTCCGCCTGCTGCCAGGCCCCTGGATCCATGGCGTGTTTTTAACTTGACAGCTGCGGGTTCCTTCCTCCTACCATCAAGGCAGTGACCTGGGTTTCTCCTCAGTGCTTGTTGTCTTCTCTCTTCTTGTTTGGTCTATTGTCTTGTTCTCTCCTCATCATCTGTATCACTGTGTTCCCACCCACTAGAGCCCTTTTTCTTCTCCCTTGCCTAATTACCTGTGCTTAATTTGTTTTCCATTTCTTCTTCACCCTTAACCTTCCCTGTCTCCATTTCAACCAGCGTTCTTGCTCAAAATGCTTCTCTTCTCTGCTATTCTCCCCTCCTCCCTTACTGCTTCTCACTGTGCTCCTTTCTGTCACTAGGACCCCAAGAGCTCCCCTCTGCTTCCTCCGGACCTGTTAAAGAGTCTGGCTGCCTTGGAGGAAGAGGAAGAGCTGATTTTTTCTAACCCTCCTGATCTTTACCCAGCTCTGCTGGGGCCTCTCGCCTCTCTTCCTGGACGAAGCCTCTTTGTATGTATTTGACATAATTCTGCTGCTGCTTGCTCTAACGCTGACTCCTTTTCTGAGACTTTATTTGAAATCCATAAAGACTGAGATTTCTTCTTCCTTGGGTTTCCAAATAGTGCTTCTTTATTATCCTTAGACCTAGGATGGAAAAAAAGCATGGAAACATTTCTAACCCCAACCCCCCCTAAATATTTCATTCATTATGACTTGAATAAAAAACTATTATCTAAAGTGGTTATGCTATCTACAAAGAATTATTGGCCTTCACATGTAGGTATGACATTACAAAGGTCTCTCACTATTTAGGTGGCAATTATATTTTGGATCCCCTGAAACTTGAAACTTAATCTTACTGAGGAACACAAAAATTCTTGAAATGTACTCATATCACAGGAAATTTGTGGTTTGTTCTGGATCAAAAGGCTATGAACTAAAATGTTTGGAAAAGAGAGGTCTAAGGTAATTGGACATGTGAGGGTTCTTTTCTATCCAGCTAATTAATTGGTGGAGGGGTGAGGAGGGGAGGGGAGGGAGGGCAGGAAGAAGGAAGTAACCCACATCTCAAGTCAGGATGATTCCTAAACAGAGTGGGGTATCAGCTTGGCATATATCCAGTGAGAGTGGCTTGTTTCCAAAAAAGTTTTGACAAATAGTTTGTTTGGTCTGGCCTAATTTTTAGCTAATTTATAGAATGTAAGTGTTCCTATTTTCAGTTATTAATAATAATGCTATTTGCCAACATAAATATTCCTATTTATAAATGTCAAGTGTAATATAGAGGAAATGGCAAACACAAAGTTTGTAAACAGTTGTAGATTAAAATCAATTCACAAGATCTTATTTTCAGAAAATTTGCTTATACCTCCGTACTTGTCCAATTTCTAGGGAAAAGAGCCGTTAGCATTATCCATCACATTGATGTATATCCAAGGATGATATATGGCTCTAAGCACTCATTAGCTAGTTTATTTTTGTTTTGGAGAGTTGGCGGTGTAAAGTAGGAATCTCCTGCTTATAATATTAGTCCATATAGAAATTGTGGGTGACTGTTTTAAATAAAAGATTAAGCCCTACTTGTTTGCCTTTCCCATATGCTTAGAGCAAGAAAACCTAGAGATTTTTAAACAAATTATTTCAGTCCCAGAAAGGTGATGTTTGAGATCTGTCACACCAGGTTCTCCTCCCCACTCTGAAAACCACTCCAGAATTTTCCTGACTAGCAGAGGGTAAAGCAGTTTCAGTCTCTCTTTGTGTTTCAGTAGTTCATGGCAGCAGTTTTTAGGCTAGTAATAAGCAGTTAGCCACAAAGCAAGCAAGCCTGCTACCACCCCAGCCTAGAGAGAATGGCATGGGTAGGAGATAGCTCTATTCTTTTTCTTCTACTGCTTTCTTTTCCTGTTCTTCCTCTAAATACCAGAGCTTTCTGTTGTTTCCTAATGGCTGTCACCCTTTTAACCAAGTAACCAAGTAAGGGTTGAGATGAGCATGTGTCTAATTTATTTTGTTGAATCTCTACATTGATATGTTTTAATGCAATCTTTCCATAGCATTGAAAGCAAAAAATACTTTTGATCCCAGAAGTCATCACCACTTTATTCTGTACTTTGTTATTTGATCTGATGATGCTTTCATAAATATCAGCTTGGCATATACCCAGTGATAGGGTCTTGTTTCCAAAAAGTTATGACAAATAGTTTGGTAGATCTGGCCTAATTTTTATCTAATTTATAGAATGCAAGTGATACTATTTTCAGTTATTAATAATAATGCTATTTGCCAAGCACTCTGTGAACCAAAAAATGCTGGAATAATTGTCTGTTGACTAAGGTATTAATTAAAAGAGGGTGGTTATTTTCTTGAAAATACTCTATAATATACCTGATGAGGTACCCACATGTGAGATAGGAGTTTGATATTTGCCAAGAACTTGGTGTTAGATTGAATCTTCTGACGTGTGAAAGATATATTTTACTTTCAAGTAGTAGGAGGAATTACAGGCTGTCTTTGTGTTACACTACAATATTAGTCCATATGTTGGTGTCAAATCATTGATTTAAAGTTCTTAGTTTATGGCAAGTTATTCTAATTGTTCGCAATTTTTCTTTGTGGGCATTAGGTCTTTGGTAAGATAGATGGGATGAGTTGTGATGAAATGGTAGCTTTTAACTTCTACTCAATAACATTTTAAGACTAACAAGGGGAAAAAATACATACATACATACATACATACGAACTAACTTAATGAAATCTTTCCTTTTTGGGTCTCTGAAGAAGTCCCTGTTGGAGAAACCCTCAGAACTCATGTCTCATTCTTCTTCTTTTCTATCCCTCACTGGCTTCTCTCTGAATCAGGTAAGCTAACAGTTAAGAAATATGTTTTGCATGCTATAGATACAGCCTATAATATAGGATGCTAGAGTTCAAACCATTTTAGTACGACTTAGAATCCTAACCTCTGTTTACTGAATATTTTCTTTCAGTTTTCACATTTCTTCACCATTTGAGCATCTTCTAGAAATTTGTTTTCGCTTCTCAAACTGCCCTATGCCTCCCCTGTTTGGACAGAATTGGAGTTTCTCACTGAACCTCCAAGAGCACTTTGGCATTTCTCACTATTGTTACATAATTATTGCTTTGTTCTGTAGTCAAAGACATCACCTAATTGACTTTTGTGGTTGGATGGTTCCATGATGGAAGCAAGGGGCATGGAAAAAGAAATGAAAAAATGGAATTATCTAGAAAAATAGTTAAGTTTGTGAGGACAAGCGTGTCAGGGTTTTTGCACACATATATAAATACATTCACCCAAGAAAGTTTACTTTGGAAAGCTCAAGGAAATGAATGTTATATCTTAAAACTCTTATGATGTGTTTATAACTTAGTCTCTGTTTTTAATTACTCAGGAAAGATACCCAAATAACAGCATGTTCAACGAAGTATATGGCAAAAACCTAACTACCAGCGCAAAAGCAGAGGTTAATCCCTCAATGACCCACCAAGAAACATCATTGTACTCTCTCTTTGAAGGGACTCCATGGTCTCCATCCCTTCCTGCCAGTTCAGGTAAGAAGTATGTGTTTATTACAGAGCTCTTGTTATTTCATGCACACATTGAGCTGTTTCATTAGGCTCTGTGTTTATGTCATTAAACTGATTTTAGTAGCTATACAAAATGGTCATGAAACTAAAGTGAGAGGGGGTCATTTTAAAAGCAATGTGCCTGAGACTGAAAGGAGCCTGACGGTTCTCTCAGACAGCAGAAGCCAGTGAGAATCAGCGTGCATTTTTTAAAGCACCTGCTATACCACCAGGTGCTGGGGATACATAGGCCAAAAGGGGGAGTGGGGGAGGAAGAATATAGTACCTGCTCTTAGAGAACCAACAGTCTCCATGTGTGTAAATATATACAAAATAAATAGAAGATGGTTTTGGGAGGGAGGCTCTAGCAGCTGGAAGATGGATAGAATGTGGGGCCTGTAGTCAGGAAGACCTGAGTTCAGATCTGGCCTCAGATACTTAATAGCTCTGTGACTCTGGGCAAGTCACTTAACCCTATTTCCCTTCATTTGTAAAATGAGCTGGCCCAGGGAGCTTGGGGGGTATTTAGCAATTTTGTTTTAGCAAGGTGGAAGCCACCTATGGATCTATATCTTGCCACTGAACCCAGGTGGCTGTGGAGAAGAAAGAGGCTGGTTGCTTTGCACAGCCCTTCCTCACTTTAATCCAAAGCATTTGCATCACCTCTCTGATGTTAGGGTCCTCTCCCCAGAACAAAGGGACAACAACAACATAAAGGATTACTCTTAAAACTAGAGAAATAAGATCCATTCTCATCTGACATTTCTTTTATATTAACATTTTATATATATGTGTGTATTTATATATTTTTTATGTTTCCATTCTATTTAGGATAAAACATTTTAGTCCGTTAGTAGATTTTGGTAAAACAAGCTTATTTGATGTTTTCCTAGACCTCCTGTGATCAGATCAGTCCAGTTACTTGGGTAGGACTTGTTCTGGAGGCTTCTAAGCGGAAGTAGTGGAAGAGCCTCTGGGGCGTGTCTGAGAGAGGGACCTAATACATCTGATCGGTTTCTTTCCTTTGAAATGAAGTAATAGAATTTTACCCGCTCCCTTTCTTACTCTTAATCCATGTTTATACTATGATTTAAGTGCTCAAATATGTGGCAGGCCTAGGTCATACATGATATGCTTGTGAAATACGTAAGTTCTGTCGTTTGCTGTGTCGTCATCATTATTATTAAATAATAATTCTCATTATTTAATAGATCATTCAACACCAGCCAGCCAGTCTCCTCACTCTTCTAACCCAAGTAGTCTGCCAAGTTCTCCTCCAACACACAACCATAATTCTGTTCCATTTTCCAATTTTGGACCCATTGGGACTCCAGATAATAGGGATAGGAGGATTGCAGATCGTTGGAAAACAGATAAACCAGGTACGAACTGATTTTCATTGCTAATAGCATAATTAAAGAATCTCTATTGAAATTTTCCCTACTTTCACTTGTCAAATAAGAAAGCTTTTCCATTCAGTTCTTTCTTTCTTGCCTTAGCTATGGGTGGATTTGGCTTTGATTATCTCCCGGCAACATCCTCGTCCTCTGAGACCAGCTGGCACCAGGCCAGTACTCCAAGTGGTACCTGGACAGGCCATGGTCCTTCCATGGAGGATTCCTCTGCTGTTCTTATGGAAAGCCTAAAGGTGAGTAAATTCCAGGGATACAAAAATAAAAGTGTTTCGCTCTTGAAACAGAATGATCTTCTCTCTTCAGGATTAATCAGTGGATTTTTAGAGGCAGATACTTTAGGAGGGGTTGATAGAAAGCACACATATGGAAATGTTTGGGGAACCATGGGTTTGATTCATGAATCTCTTGAATGGGAAAGTTTCCCATTGAAAGATTCATTAGAGGCAAAGTGAGATGAGGAGAGAAACAAAAAAGGTTTTATTTCATTCCGAGCTTGAAGGGGAAACATTTTCTCTAAAATCATTCTGACATCATCCAGGGGTAGTGCCTGGTGTTGTGAGTGGGATTTCTGTGTTGCACTGCAACTCATTCCCTATTCCCGTTGATGAGACGGAATTTTAGCCAAGAGTCTCTCAGTTGGTACTTTGACTTTTACTGGTCGATCTGAATCATCGTGGGCCTGATGAAAGTTTTTTTCCAACTTCAGTTTCCTTGGTACTTTCTGGTTATGTGCACATATGTTTGACCATATGTGAAATACTGTCCTTCATGAGGTTGGCCTCTCCTAACGAGATGTGTGTTTTTCAGTCTATCTGGTCCAGTTCCATGATGCATCCTGGACCTTCAGCCCTGGAGCAGCTGTTGATGCAGCAGAAGCAAAAGCAGCAGCGTGGACAAGGCACCATGAACCCACCGCACTGAGGCCAAGGTGGCAACCCTGGTGAACCAAGGCTCCATGAACCATGGCATGTTGGGTTTGCAGGACTGGCCCATACAGGAACCTGCGGGTGGCAGCCCTCTTTTCTGTTTCTCGCTGTTGAGAGGGTGTAAGTGTTCCACCAGCCCGCTGAGTGCGCACGAAATGTTCGCAGTGCAACAACAAAAAACATCAGGAACTCTCCTGTCCCCCTGGGGCCCACCAGGAGGGAGAGAGGAACTGCTGTTTGTCTCACTCAGTTACCTGATATCACCGCCTCTCACCTTCTCCATCGTGCATGTCCCCAGCCACATGGGAAGGGAAAGCTGAGAACGAAAGGCAGATGGGAGAAGCCAATGGGAACTTCTCAATCCTTTTTTCCTCTTTGGGGAATAAAATAGGAATCCATTAATGATTGCTTTGCTGACTGAGAATGTAGTTGAAATTATTCCTAAACATCTTTATTATTACTCTCAGTAGTAAAAGATCACACTGAATTCTTCCATACACAAATGTGCTTGTAGTCAGTGTGTAGCAATGAAAGCCTCGGTCACTGCTTATGTCCGAGGTAGGTGGTGACATGATGGGGGAACGTATCTCCTCAGCCAGGGAAAGTGTTTCGAAAAGGAGAGTACGTGACCTCACCTTTCACTCGGAAGGCTCTGGCTGGCCGTTTCGTAGCCTGGAGGCTCTAGCAGGAAATGCCCTTCGCTCTGTTGGTACTCTGAGCTATAGTCAGGGATACAGTGTGTGTGCTGGGGCTGTGCTGGATAAGCAGGTGACTGCTGTAGGGTTTTAAATTAACGTTTCTGATTCCTGTACATTTTACAGTAGCATAGCAAGCAATCTCACAGAAGCCAGGCTAGTCTGTCCATTCATGGCCTGACCCATTTTAATAGGTAGTAGAAGCTTTCAGTGTGGTTTTTTTTTTTTTCCCCGTTTTGTTTTTGTTCCCCCATCCTATTCACCTACCCTTCCTCCCATCCTCCAGATTTTCCCCCTTACCCTATGCTGGATGCTAGTAGATTTTATTCCTAATGTACAACATCTCACCAAGAGGCAGCATGGGGTCCAGCAGTTGGGGGCCCACCCCAGAAGATGGTCCAGATAGGCAGGAAGCAGCAGCATATGCACAGCCTACCAAGGGGCACAGGCCCCTGCACAGCGCCAGTCCCTAACCCTCCAGCTCCAGAGCGAAATTCAAGGCACCATGGACATGTGCATCTCATGTGCATAGAAGAAAATGCAGTCCATTTTGGAAAAGGCGCAACGAAAGGGAAATAAACTTTTTATTTGATATTTATTAGGGGGAAAGAAGACTGGAAATTTTCTTGTGTAGAGAAAAAAGGACAACATTTCTGTTAGTCGTTTCCTGGAAAAGTAATATTTTATGGGAAAATTATGGAAACAATCTAAATGTCCAATTGCTGTGCTGGCGATAAGATTTTTTTTCTGGGTTTTTTTTTTTCCTTTTATAAAGTATGTGAGGTGTATGTGTGCTTGCACATTCAACACTCATGTAGGTATGAGGTAGTTCAGGACCTCAGAGCTGGGGCATAGCTGCAGAGCACAGCCAGAAGCCCAGGCATCACTGGAGTCTGGGCAGAGGGGCGGGGTGCACATCGCTCATCCCTGGGAACAGTTGGATTCCCCTGGCACTTGCAGCATTAGCACTCTCTGAGTTTGACATGGTATTTTGTTTTTATTTTTGAAAGGTCTCAAAAAGGGTGAAGCCCCTACCCCAGTGGCAGTATGAAACCCTCCGTGCTTCTCTCCAGCCCTTCCCTCTCTCTGCCTCTTCCTTTTCCCTCCCCCCTGCCAACCTCACCCCAGTTTGTGTGTTTGAGCTGTGCATCCAGGCAGCTGCAACATTCCAGTGTTTGAAACGTCACTGACTCTTGCACCCTAGACAAGCTGACCAGGTTCACCATCTCACTCCCGACAGTACCCTAAGTCCTAGCCACAGTCCCATTTCTGCATGAGAATCTGGTGTTCGGAATGTTTTCTGGTTCTTGGGGTGGGGCTCCCCGTCCTAACATACTCATTGTGGAGTAATGAGGAGGGGAGGGGACCCCCAGCAGAAACTGGTTTGTGTAGTAAGTTTTCTTTTGTGTTTTTGTCTGTCTGTGCAAGACATGCAGCTGCTGAAATCAGCTTTGCCTTTAATTAAACCATGTTCTCTCCAACCAGACCTGTGTGTAGATTGCATTTTTTCTACCAAAGAAATTAAGTTTACTTAAAGCCATCATTTCTAAGAATCGCTTGTACCATTAACATAGACTTGAAAAGAGCAGAATTAAATACTATGATGTTGTTATCCTAGGGGGAAACAAAGGTGATCACAGCCTGAATGTACACAGATGCTAGATCTGCTTTACCTAAAGCCAAAGATAATAGTGGATGGATAAAGAGAGACTGGTTGTCAGCCTGATTCTATTTAATGAGAAGGGGATGACATAAGTCAGGATTGCACCAGTTTAACCCATGTCCTTGCTTTTAAATGGGAGAGTTCAATGGCTGACTTTAGTCAAGATAGCCAGTCCCTCTGGGCTTCACTTTTTACTGTTACTTTCATTTTGTGAGATTTGGGGCGGGGGGGGGGGGGGGGGGACTATGTCTATTTCTTTAAATTAGATCTGCAAGCACAAGGAACATGTGGAAACCTTGGGTTGCTTTACAATACCATTTCCAGGAGCAATCTGTTAGGATCTTACTTTTCAAGCCAACACTACATGTAGTTTGAACCAGAATTGCCCTTTTTTCTAACCTAATGGCCGAATCTCAATAACATGCTAGCAAAAGGAAAATTGTCACCCTTTTTGGCACTATTAATTTAATTTTGGATTTGCTTCTGTGATGCCCCTTTGCACAGATAACCTTACTAACTCAAAAGTCATTGATGAATGCTTCAGACCTCAGCCAGAAGAAATAAGTAAAAAGAGACAAATTGACACAACCTTTCTGTTCCAGTTTGTAGCCCTTCACTTTGTTTTATTTTAAAACTATATTAGGAAACTGATGTCTTACAGTTGCAGTTCATTGTTCTAGGAATATGAAAAACTTTGGGATGAACCTAACAGATATGAATTAGCCCATCAGCAAGGGGGTAGGGGAGAACAGTTAAAAGATGAACAATTGAGTTTTACGACAACCAAGGAAATGAAAATGAAGCAATGAGGGTGGGCCAAGAAGAACTTGGGTAGTGAAAGAAACACTGGATTCAATCAGAAAACGTCTAAGAGCAAGGCGAGTCAGTCACTTAGCCTCACTTTAGACTTTGGTCATCACTAAAGTGAGAATAGCAGAGAAGCTTTGTGGTCATGGAGAAAGAGTGAAATGTGAGTCAGGAGGTGTAGGTTGAAATACCTCTCATTTTTATTACCTGTGAGACCAGAACCAAGTTTGTCATCCTCCTGGGACATTGACCTTCTGGGAATTCTGCCTTAGTACAACATCCCTTATACAGGTGTTTTTGTTTGTTTTTAAGGAAATCACTTTGCAAACCTGTAAGGACCATTGTCATGCCAGATAGCTGGCAGGCCTGGGTTCATTCAAGTCTTGCATTATTAGTAACATCCTGGTTTTATGATAACCTGGACTGGTTATTTAATCTCTCCATGCTCTAGTAACACCCAAGGCTAGGTTGCAAAGGAGGAGCCATCTTGTATTGGTAGAGGGATTTTACTCACCTAGAATTCCCCATCTTGTTGAAATCACAATGGGGTTCAATTCCTGTGAGATGAATGAGAGGTATACTGTCTCATTCTTGTACAAGGTATCTCTCAAAGTGATTCTGAAGAAAGTACTTTCATATTTTAATATAAAGAAATCAAGAATACTCTGTCTTCCTGAGAATAGCTTTCTACCTTGGCTAATAGTGTCATCCATGTATTTGAATCTTCAGGAACTGGGTTTCTGCTTCTTAACACCCTCCTGGACTATGAGGGAAAGAAGAGATGCTAGCGATTGACATTGTGAAACAAGGATTCCAATGTTTCTTGACTGGATCAAATGCCTTGTTCCCTGGGAACACAACTCATTATCCAGATCCCATCTACTTAACAGAATTTTTAATGAAAGAGAATCACATCAGATAAAGCTTTACAAGGGATTAATGTTCTCTAACTGGCATTGTTTCCGAGGGCATCAACTGTGGTGCATTTTTGAAATGCTCAGAATTTCTGCTCCTTTTCCAACTTTTTTGCCTAGGCTTCCACAGCTTGGTCTTCTGGGCCTGTAGCTGCACATTCTTCAACGAAAGCTTTAGGGAAAATGCCCACTTTCCCATTGCATTCTCCTTCCAGCCATTCATCATTCACTAAGGTGGAAAGACAGAAAAATATATATCATTGTCTAGAAACAAGGTGAGGGAATTGTCATATTCAAGTTCTTGCCCTGCATTTTAGTCTGAGATATGTCTCACTTGATAGTCTATGATGGTCTGATAACACAGGAAATAGCCAATGTATAGCCTTCAAGAGGCCACAAAGTATTAATGTGGGATAAAAATGAACCAGATGCTACAAAGTAATGCAAATAGAATGGAAAATGGGTTTGAGTACTTTGTGGATAGCCTTAGGCAAGTTGCCACACTCCCTTAGCCTCAATTATAAATATGGCTGTTAGACTAGATAATCTCAAGTCCTTTTATTGGTTCAAATTTATGATACTATTAATTGATAGCTGCAAGAAATTACTTGTGAAATAAAAACAGGTTCTTAACTAACACTGGAGAATAATTCAGATCACTAGTCATGTTTCTGTCAGAAAAATTACATTTTATTGTTGACATGCCAAAAAGAATGCTTTTAGTTTAGCTCCATGAGATCACCCCATTCTAGTCAATACTAACAGTTCCCCTAATAACCTTTGAGATCTAGGTTGGAGGATCCCCCAATAAGTATTCTTTTGATTCTCATTAAACCAGTGTAGGTTCTAAGATAGACCTATCTCGATTTTTAAAAAAAATTTTATCTTCTGCTTTTTGCATCATCAGAATTTCTCCATTATTTCTCCTTTCTGTGCCCTCCCAGGAGACATGCCATATAAAAAGATTTTTTTGAGGAAGAGTAAAAAAAAAAAAGTATCAGTAAAACTGATGAATACATATAGAAAAAGTCTGAAAACATATGCAATATACCAAACCCATGAACGTGAGACTTTATGTTGAATTCTTGTTAGCAATGTCCTACGAAAGTTCCAGTATACAATAGAGGTGTGGCTGCTTTGAGTTCTGTCTCCTGCCACAACAGAAACGAGGTAGCACCTATGCAGTCTTGGGCCAGTTGCATCACCTTAACCAACATGGCGCCAAGAAGTGCCCTCAGATGCCATCCTTGCCTTCTGAGAAGCAAAAATTGACTTCTTTGCAATTTTTCCCCACCCACCCATCATTCTCAGTTCTGCCCTCAAGCTCAACAGACCAAACCTGATCCTTTCATATCATTCAAATATGTGTCTTCTCCAACATGTTCTTTTAAATCCACTTTTTCCCTAGGACCAACGTTTAAGATCAGTTTTATTCAAAATTGTTGAGTTTTTGTTTTAGTTACTGTGCACATTCAGCAACTTTTTCTGTACAAGATGGCCTTGGTCCTAAGCAGCAAGCTGGCAGAGTAGGAGTGGAGCACAGGATCTGATGTCATGAAGACCCAAGTTCAAATCCTGCCTCAGATAGTATCTACCTCCTGTCTGTCCCAGCTTCCTCATCTGTAAATTGATAACTAATAACACCTATGGCAAAAGGTCGTATGCGGATGAAATTAGAGAATACATGTGCTTTGCAGACCTTAAATGGAGGCTATTAATAATGACCTCTCTGTGTCCTGCTCCACCCTCCTCCCCATAAAGCACCGATCTGCACATTAGTAGAGGGAGCTTCCACACTCATTCCCTAAACTAATGAAAATAGAGGTGAAGACCCCTAGGCTCCACAAATTGTGCCAGTTGGTCTAAGAAATATGTTTACAACCTTGCATTACAATAATGCAGTCTTACATTGCTTTTTATTGTATATAAAAAGAATTTTAGCAACTTAGGTATTTCTACAAATTAAAATCTTTCAGATTGTGTGTGTGTGTGCATGTGCATGCCAAGTCCATCCCCACTTCTGTTTCATTCTTATCCATGCCCTTCCACAAATCCCTCAGAAAAAAGCCACCCCTGTGGTACTTAAGGGCTGGAGGTCTTAATATTCCAAGCATACTGTCATAGCATTCAGGATGTCTGCCTCTCATCCTCTATCCTCAATGCTGATTAAGCACATCTCCTTTTCGGATAATATATTTCCTGGCTGATAGGTTTTAATGACAAGTTTAGCTCTGTGAAACAGATGGCAATAGATTTGTAACCTGGTCTGGGATCCCAAATCGCTAACACTATCCATATGTAAATAGGGGATTAACTATAATTTTGAGTAACTGTCCAGAAAAAGTATTGGGATTAAGAGGAGAAAGTGAGGCAAGAATGAGAGCAGGGAACTTGTTTCTTTTCCTTTTTTGATGACTCAATATATTGGTTTCCTTTATAAATAATTATATATTTATTGTATTTTATGCATTTAAAAACATGATTCAGAGAAGGGGTCCATGGGATTCACCAGAACTGCCAAAGCAGTCCAGGATACTCAAAAGGTTAAGAATCCCTCCACTTCTGCTGCTACTACTGTTGCTACTAGGGGCAGTATCCCTAATTTAGTTCCCCATTGCAGACTTTTATATCTTATTCATCTTATTCTCAAAGGTTCAGCCAAGCTAGAAGAGCTTTGAACGTGGAGATGGATTATGACAGCTGTCTCAGGACCAGCCTTACTAAATTCAGAGGTTCCTGATGCAGTCAGCTCTACTGCCCCAGGATCTCTTGAAGACTACTACACACTACTCCCTACCACATTTTTATATAATATATTAAGGCTTATAAAACCTTAGTATCTACCTTAGCAGCAGGAGGAGGAGTAGCATCAACAGCAGTATAGTAGTAGTAGTAGCACCAGCAACAACAGTAATAGCAGCAGTAGCAGTAGTAGTATAGGGGGAGTAGCAGCACCAGCAGTATAGTAGAAGGAGGAGTAGCAGCAGCAGCAATAGCCTTTCAATACAGGTGATCTGAGTAGCATTCCCATTTTACAGAAAAGAAAAAAGGTTAAGAGAAGTTTTGGGGTTTTTTTGCTCCTATTCACATAGCCAGTAAATGGCAGACAAGATTTGAACCTTGACCTCTTGAGTCCAGCTTTGGTACATAAGTCATCAAAATTTATTACCAGAAGCCAGCCTTGTAATGAGCCTCTGAACTGAGCTAACTTGGTCCTTAGATAACAACACCTGCTACAAAAAAGATACCACCAGACCTTTAAGTCCATCAGCCTTCTCTCTGAAGAGTATTTAGCAAAAGTCCCTCTGAAGGTACAAGTGACACATTTCAGCCTTAGAACAACTCTGTGAGGGAGACACTACAGGCGTTATTGTCTCTGTTTTACAGATGGGGACACTGAGGCTAAGTAACCTCAGACTCGGTTCTACATGTTCTTTATCACTATTTCTGCTGCTTTTTAAACTTCTTTGTCTATCCCAAAACTTCCTAAGCTTTTTTGGGCTGATGTGGACCTCTGCCTTCAGTCTTCAACCAAGTCTTTTGAGAAAATGTCTCAGTGACCTACCCTATGAAATGAAAGGGTTGACCAGGCACAGTCCTGCAAAGTCCCTTACAGCTCCAAGTCTGTGAACCCAAGCCTATGTTCATCCAGCTCCGTCAGAGGAAGAACTTCTGACTCTTCTGACTCCTCGCCTCTACGGCTGCAATCTATAGTCAGCTTCTCATTACTCAGGCAGTTCTTAGAAATAAGCTACCTGATCCTTTCTGTTCATTTGCTTCCTGTCATTTCACTAGCTCTTTGCATAGTCAGAGGAAAGCTGCGGAAGGCAGGGGTGAAGCAGTTCAAACCCACCATTTCTCTGCTTCATGACATCAGAGATGAATGTCACTGGTTGTTAAGAACATTTTCATCTGGGAAAGAAGTTGGAGCTAATGAAGAGCTCCAGTCCATGAAGCAAGGGACCTACCTCTGAGTCCTGCCACTTATTGGCCATATGACCTTGGGCAAGTCCCTTCATAGCTGTGGGCCTTAGATTCCTCCACAATCACATAAGAGGATTGGACTAGATTATTTCTAGTATCTCTTCCAATTCTGAGTCTATATAACTAGAAGTTTGCTTGAAGAATATTTGTGCACTACTGTCTAGGCACTTGTCTACTATGGATAGTTGAATATTAATGAGATAATCATGGAGGAAGGACTTTCAATCAAGGCACTGGAGACACAAAGCCAACTTGCCTTTTGATAACACCACGATCACATCTCCAGCTAGAAATTCCAGGTCCTCTGGTTGTGAAGATTCATAATTGAATAGTGCCAATACTTTGTGCGGAGATTCTGTCACATGGATGTTTTCACTTAATGTCTCTTTTTCCTCTGGTACTTCTGGAAAGCCTTGGTCACCCTGCAATATCAAAGGTTCCATTTACCCCAGCTTCTGAACTTGTGTATATCATTCCTCAATCAAAAGGAAACTGACCATAGAACTTCAGTGGTGGCACTGGGGACACCACGTCAGGATGGCAGGTTGGTTACGATCTAAGGGAAGTGACTTAAGAGAAGGAAGCTTAAAAACCATAAGTCACTGGAAGCATTTCATTCCTGCCACCATTCTACAAAGGATGCCAGTCTGTGGGTGGTACGTGGTTAAAGGGGCACATAGTTTCCTAAGACATAGTCTAAACCAACGTTGGAAACACCAGTAGGGCTAAAAATGTTGGACTTGGTCAGAAATGCTAGTTTCTAGTTCTAAAGGATTCATAGGCAGATGTGAGCATGTGCCTCACAGAATGAGAAGGCACGGATGGGCTGCAGTCTGTATACCAATGGAGGGAGTAATGACCAGTGAAACCACAGATAATAATAATTCACATTTGTAAAAAGTTTATAAAATATGTCACACAAATAGTCTCATTTGATCCTTACAACAACCCTGTGCAGTAGGTGCCATGATTAAGCTTGTTTTACAAATGAGGAAACTGAGGGTCCATTACAGCTTTGAGGGGTTGTGGTCAAAAGACAGGTGATGAAAAGGCCTGGGTAAAAGTCTCAATTTTAGGAGGCAGGGATTTGCTTACTCCTGGGGCCTCAGCGTGTGCCATTTACATCCAACTGGGGAAGGAAAGTGGATCCGAAGAATAATATTTCTTTTATTGGGTCAATTTTCCAAGCTCATGGATAGCCAGTGAATGGCTTGCGTATTAGTCTGGTATCCTTTCTATGTCAAGAGAAAGTGCACAAGGCGTCCATACACATTGATGCCCTTCTCTTCCCCATGGCAAATTTATAGGAAGATACAGACAAGATTCATGTGGAATTGGCAGCCATAGACAGATGACTGTTTGCCTCATGGGAAATTGAGGCAAACACAGGTAAGCAATTTGCTCAGGTCACACAGCTGGTAGGTGTCTGAGGCCAAAAGATTTGCCTTCCTGACTCCAGGCCCCGCATTCTATCCGCTGCATCACCTAGCTGCTCTGCACCATGTTGCCTAAGGAGCAACAGCCACAGCCACACTAGATAAATCAAGTGAAAGTTCCCACCAAGGTGGATTGAGGCATCGGCTCATGAGCATCCTGTGCATTTCAAGCCTGGGTGAAATAGGGAGACCAGGTCTCAAAAGTGGGGAAGGGGAGGGAACAAGCATTTATAGAGCCCCCACAGTGGGCCAGGCACTGTGCTAACTGCTTAACCAATATTATCTCACCCTATCTCCTTTTTACATTTGAGGAAACCGAGGCAAACAGAAGTTAAGTCACACATTTGGTAAGTGTCTGAGTCCATATCTGAACTCAGATCAGATCTTCCTGACTCCAGGCCCGGGATTCTGGCCACCTAGCTGTCTAAAAAAAATGTCAGTCGACAGGTTGCTCTCGTAGGTTATTTCCAATGTAAACAATAGAAACCAAAAATGGTGAACTTACTTAAAAGGGAAGATGAGGGAATAGAATGATAGAAACAATCCTAGGCCTACTCACCACTGTGTATTCACACCAGAGAGTCAGGCAATAGTTCTTCACATGGTTCCACACATTCTTCATGTTTTCCTCAGAAAGGGTAATGAGGCCCTGGTCGTTCCCAGATCGATAGCTGTTAAGGGGTCAGAAGTAAAGTAAAAGGACACAGTGACACCAGAAATGATCATATCTATACTCTGGTCACTGTTGCTTCTCAGCCTGGTTGCTCCCCTACCCTCCCTCATTCTCCAGCTCAGCTGGATGCCAATCCATCCACAGGGACGCACCTTAGCTTGGTGTGCTTAGGGAGCAGCTCCAGTTTTTTGCACACCATGTCCAAGATCTCATTGTAGGGAAGCCCAGGACGAATCTCCATGGCCACTGTGTACTTGTAGTGCACTTTGATGGTGTATGGTGTGGGGACACTGAGCTTGAGGTCCTTTGAGGAGATCAAAATGAGGTGAACAAAAGAGGCAGATCTCTTGATAATTCCCCTTAGGCACTAGTAGTGACCTCCCCAGGGAGCTGTCCAGGTTGAAATATTGGGATGTTTGAAATTGTGGCTCTGGAATCTTAGAACTCATCTCCTCTCCAGTCTCCTATCTTGTGGGAATTCTCTCTCTGGGAGAACCAGGTATGAAATCAGTACTTAATAAACATTTATTGACTGACCATCCAAGAAGCCAAAACCTACTCCTTTGGGAAATGTGTTTGCAAAGGGACAGGGATATCCCCAATCCAAGGACTTGATTTGGTTAGTGAAATACAAGAAATACTGGGTGGGAACCAGAAAGCCTGAGTTCTAATTCTGTCTGACACTCAGTCATTATTTGACCTTGAGAAACACATTTCTCTCCTGGCTCCACTTCCCTCATGTGACAAAAGATGGGGGTAGATGAAAATGATTTCTAAGCTCCTTCCTCTAATGTCCTAGGAGGCAAGGACTGACTTTTTTTTTTTTTTTTTGCTTTTTGGAGGGCAGTTGGGGTTAAGTGACTTGCCCAAAGTCACATGGCTATTTAGTGTGTCAAGTGTCTGAGGCCAGATTTGAACTCAGGTCCTCCTGACTCCAGGGCCAGTGCTCTACTCACTGCACCACCTAGACACCCCCAAGGACTGACTTTTAATTCTTCCCACTCAGCCCCTGTCCTAGAAAGCCAGTACTGGTCCCCATAGCAAACTGGCCTGTCCTCTCAGGTGGAACCATAGAAGGAAAAAAATCTTACTGTCTGCTCTTCTGATCGCTTCTTGCCTAAATCGAGAAGGGAAAGAAAAAAGAGGAAAACACAAGTGAATGAACTGTACCTGGCTAGCGTCTATCTCATGCACAATGAGAACTTCAGTGGGCCTGGCTATTTGTTCAGGAAGGCAGGCAGCCTTTATTTCCAATAAAAGGCTTCCTCTCTATTTTACCTTCAGTGGTAAAGATAGAAGACAATTGTTTCTGAAGCTTAAGCCACCATGGAACATTCTTCAGTGAAAACACTGGACTGAGTTAAAGTGGACTCAGCTCCTGCTCTTCCACTGACTACCCATGTGACTCTGGGTAAGTCACTTACCCTCCCTTAGGCTGTTTCCTCATTTATAGAAACGAGTGTTGGCTTAGATGATTTCTTCTTTGCCAGCTGGCCGCTGCCCGCCCTCCAATCTCTTCCTGACTTAGTCCAGAGAATTTGAGTACCTACTAACTAGGCACGGTGTAGTGTAAAGACCTTTGGATCTGAAATCAGAGGGTCGGGGTTCAGGTCCCTACTCTGCCCCTTACTCCCTTAGGTGGCCATATCTTCATCTGTAAAACAGGTTTCTATTATTTCTGAGGATGCTTTTTAAATCCGGGATCCTTGTTCCCCCAAACAACTTTTAAGGTTCTTCCTCCATGCCTTATTTTGTTAGAAAAGTTTCCCAAAATGGTACAAAGATCAATCTATTCTCCTGTCTAGAAACAAAGAGTCATATTGAAGAGTATTAATGGACTCTCCCAGCTCTTTAGAGTTCAAAAATTCTGCTTGCTCCTCAGGTTTCCTATAGGAAGCATTAAGGCCCTTTTCATCTCTAAAATGCCAGGAATGTACCCTAAATATAAAAGTAGGTCCAGCCGCTGCTTTCAAAGAACATACAGGTAACAGATACTTAACATCAGGCTGGCTTTGGAACTCATAGAATTGCATAGGATCATAGATTGCTATCTGAAAATAACTTGACTAACTGACTGCTCCCACCCTCTTATAAGCTCAGAGAGGTAACTTGCCCCAAATCATACAGGTAGTAGATTACAAAGTCAAGTTTTGGTCCCAACTCCAAACCCAACGGTCTCTCTCTATTATGCCAGGTTATAGCTTCCTGACACTCAGCATCTGGAAATTAAGTGACCATGTGTCTTTACATGCCTACTGTGCACCAGGGGTTGTGCTCTAGTGAGCTAGTAGAATCTCAGAGTTCTTTGTCAGGACTAGCAGGGAGCTAGAAACGGTGGCTGCCATAGAATGATTTTGAGTTGGAGATGGAATGGGGGACTTCTTTGCCCAAAAGAGAAGATGCTGGTTCTGTATATTCATGGGATATTGTGAACATTACCTGGGATTGCTTCCCCCACACCCGCTAAAAGGGCCAGGAATTAGATGCATGGATTGGCTCAAAGTCAGGCAGGAAATTGGTGTAATTGTTAGCTGTTGGTGCCTTCAGTGCTTGGTAAGAAGAGAATTTCCTAAGAAGGTCACTAACCTGGGAGCATGTGGGGCTTTTCAGGAGCTCTGGAATTGGGTGGTGCTGGGAGGTCAGAATCTGGAGAGGTGCCCTCCTGGATGTGAAAGTGAGTGACAGTCAGTTCTGTAGATAGAGTTCTAAGTGATAGAAATTGGAGATTCTCCTGGTTAATGAGACCAAGAAGTGATTTCAAGGAATAGTTGGGAGAATGGCAAGAGGACAAAAACCTGGAAGGGAGATGGGCAGATTTAAACACAGAAAACTACAAGTGAGGCAGAGACACATGGAACACACCAATTCCCACCACCACCACCACCACCACTGCTCTCTGGAGCAGTGGCTAATTCAGCTGCAGTGGGAGACATCTGGTGTGCAGCAGATTCCACCCTGTACCATGGTGTCATGCTCATAATTCTCAGGAGCAGAGGCCTTCTGCCCTCCAGCTGTCTCTCTACAAAAGGAAACACTACCAGGCATTCTCAGAGGAGGCCCAACTTGTCAGAGCATTTTCACAATCTAGTATCCAGAGACAAACTGGTTCCTAGGGACTTCCCTAGGAATATCAGTGCCTTGAGGGCCCAGGTACTCTTTTGTTTTGTCTTTCTATCCCCAGCATCTGACAAATGCCCTCAATGTTGTAAGCGCTTGAGACATGCTTGCTGAATTGAGTTGACTAAAGACAGATTTGTTATATGATCTAAAAAAGTCAGAATCCACCCTATGTCAGACTGGTTTGCAAAACAATTGAGAGACCTTGTCAAACCAGAGGGGAAGTAGGGGAAGAACAGGCCTGCCTCAAAGGATAGGGGAAATAATACTCTTTTTTCATAGGGGCTTCCAATACGATACCATGAGGTAGATCTCTCTCTCTCTCTCTCTCTCTCTCTCTCTCTCTCTCTCTCTCTCTCTCTCTGTCACTCAGCCACTCACTCTAATATATTATTCGAGTATCCTTCATACAACAAACATGGTGCTGGAAAAACAGCCTAAAGGTAGCAATCCCTTCCCTCAAAGATCTTGCATTCTATTGGGATGAAACAATGCAGATATGGATAACTGTAGAAAATTGTTTTTTGTCTGTCCTTTTTTGAAGAAGAATGAAGTAATTAAAGTTATTTTTTTTGAAGGAGGGTAGTGCATTTGTAATTGAAGGGACAGGGGATAAGAAAGGAGCTTATATAGGAGCTGGCATCCATATTAAGCCTTGAAGGAAGTGTGCTTCTCAGAGGTGGAGGTGAAGAAGGAGGGCTTTCCAGGAATGGAGGACAGCCTGTGCAAAGGCAGGGAGCCAGTTTGGCTGAAACATGGAATGGATGAAGGTGAGTCATACACAGTAACCATGGAAAGGTAGGCAGGAACCTGATTGTGAAGAGTTTAAAATGACAGACAAGTTTATATTTCATCCTAGAGGCCAAAGGGAAACATTGAAGCTTCTTCTTCTTCTTCTTCTTCTTCTTCTTCTTCTTCTTCTTCTTCTTCTTCTTCTTCTTCTTCTTCTTCTTTGCTTTTTGGAGAGGGGAATGCAGGGCAATTGGGGTTAATTGACTTGCCCAAGGTCACACAGTTAGTAAGTGTTAAGTATCTGAGGCCAGATTTGAACTCAGGTCCTCCTGACTCCAGAGCCAGTGCTCTATTTACTGCACCACCTGGCTGCCCTGACCTTCTTGCTTTTCTCTGCACAAACACTCCATCTCCCAGTGCCATATGCATTATTCACTGAACCACCTAGGCGCCCCTTATTGGAGCTTTTGGAGATGGGGAGCAACATGGTCAAACCTGTTCTTTAGGAATATCAGTTTGGCAGCTCTGTGGAAGACTTAAATGGAGATGGGGCAGTTGAGAAAGGAAGTAGGCTATTCATTTTTTGCAAGTAAGAATCACCAAAATCCTACTCTGTTGATACTTAACGGATTGTAGATGACCTGGGATTATGCCAATACAATGCAATCTCTGGTAAATTGAACCAAACTAGGAAGATTTCCAGTACAGATCTGGTGACAAGACTATATGACCAGATAAGGTAGATTCAAAGTTTGTCATCAATAAGTCATGTATCAGAGAATGAATTCTTTAGCACAACAATTCACAATGAACATCTACTAATTCTATCTACACTGAAATAACAGATCCTTGAAGTCCTGGAAAAAACCCAATTATAATCACAGAGAAATCTGGGAAGGGATAACCATGCTACAAATTCATGAGACAACTAATCCAAAGCCACATTCTGGCGAGAGTTCATGTGAGCGCCAAAACGCCAGTAGGCTAGATAGTACAAGTGTGAATCAATGAGATGATAGAGACAAAGGTTGGTCACCAATTTCTGTTCTGTCTTTGTTGAGCGTCTGTTAGGTACAATGTGTACATTTAACCCCTCCCTCCTCCCCATGCAGCTGTCTTTGGAAGGAAGAGCAAGAAGAGTTAAGTCTTCTGAGCCCAAGTATGGTTTTACCTGGTTTTGAAGTTGAGAATTGATCCGGAGTTCAACAGGTTCCAGGTAATTACAGGGGACAATTCCCTTCTGTAGCATAATAACGCAAACATGAAAGAAGAGAACAAACTGCCCACCCATACCACAAAACAAAAGGAAATCCAGGGGAAAATCGCCCTTTGGTTTGTCTGGAATGGAGTAGGGAGCGGGAGGGGGGAGTGGATACAGCTTTTCAGAAAGCTCCAGGATTGGACAACAAGGGGTCCATGTCAACAACTCAGCCCCCTGTCACACTGTGTACCTTCCCATTGAACATGACTGTGGCCCAGTTATCATTTCCTTTCTTCAGGACAAAGACAATGTTTCCTGGCAAGACTTGGAGTTCCTCTGATGTCTCAGGCGTAAACTCAAATAGCACCCGATGTGCCTCTCCTTCCAGGGCCCTGAAAGAGGGTTAGACCAGAAACAGAACTAGAAACTCTGGTCCCTGGGACAAGCTATTGAGGGAACAGAGTGGAGGGACCTTGGACTTTAGGATATAAGACCCTGTAGGAGGGGAGAGAATTAGGACACAAACCTGTTGTAGGCAGACAAGCATCCTGCCCTTGCTGGGGAAACTTCTCCTGGGGTGGGGGAGGGATGGAAGAGAACAAAATAGAGGAGGTGGGGTGCACTTGGGGCACAGTCACCTTGTGTGTGGGGAGGGGAAGTACCATTTGGTAGTTCCCTATTTTAGCTCACTATTTTTGCTAATTGGGTTCTAAGTTAAATTCCTTTTACTTGCTGTCTGTCAGCACCCTCTAAATTTTGACAAAGGTCTGGGTTAGACATAGGAGCCAGTCAGTCCTCTAAGTTCACTCTTATACCTTCCTTGGATTTCCATTTTTCCTTGTCTTTCCTAACCAAAGCACCAGAAATTTCCTCTCAGGATTCCTTCCTTTGTTTTTAGGTCCTCCTCAGGCCTTTTTGTTTGTAGACATTTTATTTATTTAAATCCTAATAACTTCCCCCCTGTCTTTCCTTGTCCTCTGGTCTTGGTAGTGCATGGCTGTTTTGTTTATTTTAAGTGGGAATTCTTAAGGGGCAGGTGATGGCATACTTCATCCCTTATCCTGTGGGAGAATGACTTTCTTTCCTCAAGTCCTTCCTGTTATCTCTTTCTTCAGAAAGGATCATACCAATTCCAGATCTAAAACCCACACAGGAAAGGGGAGAAGTAGAGTTACATTCTTTCTTCCCACTCTGTGCCTGTCATTGGAGAGACTCTCCACCCCCTTCTGCAGATCTGGGTTTGGTCCTTTGCTGACCTCATCTCATAGGTACTGAGAAGAATGCTTTAGCCACTAGGGTGGTACTTGGTACTAGATGTTTTTTGCCCAGTGTTCAGCTTTGAATTTTGACAATGTCATCATCTAATGTGCTAGCCATTGGATTCTGGTGCTAGACATCCTACCAAAGACAACAGATCTCCCTTCTCCACAATACCATTCAATTTTCCCATAGTTACTTTGAAAGAAAGTTGAATCTAAGATCAGAGTCGTACCTAGGGCAGAGCAGCTGGACTTTGCCCCAAGGGTGCTGAAATTTAGAGGGTGCTTCTTCCCTGGTCTCAGTAGTTACACCTCAATTGAGGTCTCTTCTTTCCACTCCAGGTACAAATATTTCTGGAAACAACTCTGTCTGAACTCCGATAGCATGCCATTTGGTTGTATTATGCTCTCAGTTCCAACAATATAGTATACGTTCCACTTTGGGACTTTGAACTGATGTATTCTCTTGGTTCAAGTATTAGTGCTAGTACTTACTTGAAGATTTCTGGTGTTTTGGGTCTTGGGGGAGGTTCGGCCGTCTATTGAGAGTTAAGGAAAAAGAAATTATTAAAAAGGAAAGGAAAACTAATAATAAGGGAATAAAATGATTTAAATTTCTAAAAATTCATTAATACAAAATTTCAAAGTAATTCCCTCAAAACAACTCTGTGAGTTAGAATTAGAAAGAAGAGGGGGGGAGACAAAACAGAGAAAGAAAATTATAGACTCTCCCTCATGAATGAATATAGATGCAAAAATATTAAATAAAGTATTAGCAAAAAGACTACAGCAACTTATAACAAGAATAATACATTTTGATCAGGTTGGATTTATTCCAGGAATTCAAGGATGGTTCAATATTAGGAAAACCATCAGTATCATTGATCATATCAACAATAAAATTAGCA
>CM053593.1:64374491-64400896 GCA_028646575.1 Pseudocheirus occidentalis
CAATTGATAAATGGGCAAAGGATATGAACAGGCAATTTTCAGAGGCAGAAATTAAAGATATCTTTAAGCATATGGAAAAATGCTCTAAATCACTATTGATTTAAGAAATGCAAATCATAACAACTTTGAGGTACCACATCTCACCAGTCAGATTGGCTAAGATGACAAAACAATTTTGAAAATGACAAGTGCTGGAGAGGATGTGGAAAAATTGGAACTCTAATGCATTGTTGGTGGAGCTGTGAACTGATACAACCATTCTGGAGGGCAATCTGGAACTATGCCCAAAGGGCTATAAATAATTGCATGCCTTTTGACCCAGTAATACCACTTTTGGGGTTATATCCCAAAGAAATCATAGAAGTGGGAAAAGGACCTATATATACAAAAATATTTATTGCAGCTTTCTTTGTGGGGCAAAAAACTGGAGACTTAGGGGATGCCCATCAATTGGGGAATGGCTGAACAAGTTATGGTATATGAATGTAATGAAATATTATTGTGCTATAAGAAATGGGGAGGAGATGGACTTCATAATTACCTGGAGAGGTTTATACAAATTGATGCTAAGTGAGAGGAGCAGAACCAGGAAAAATTTGTACACAGTCACAGATACATCATATGTGTGACGACCAACCTCGATAAACTGGACTCTTCTCAGTAACGCACAGTTAAAAGACAACTCTACAAGTCTCAGAATGGAAGGAGATATCTATACTCAGAGAAAGATCTGGAAAGACCAGAGTTTAAATGGAGACTGAAGCAACATATGCTATTGTTCTTTTCCATGTTTGCTTTTGTATCTTTTCTTTTTTTCTTTTCCCATTGTTTGCTCCATTGGTTACAAAACTTCTATACAACCAGATTATTGTACAATGTGAAAGTATTTGCAGATCCTATACATGATTGTACACCACCATGGGGGAGGGGGGAAAAGGGAGGGGAGAAAATCTGAAACTCAAGTGATTCTGGAACTGAATCTTGTAAACTAAAAGTAAATAAACAAGTCAATAAATTAAAAAAAAGAGAAAATAGAACAAGGGGAGGGTGGGATAGGAAGGAAGGACATATAATCAGTCTCTCACAATATGTCCATTTTGGAAATGTTCTGTGTAACTACACATGTACAGACTGTATTGAAATGCTTGACTTTCCAGTGGGGGTAAGTAATGAGGGAGGAAGAGAAAGAACTGAATTTAAAGTTCTATAATCAAATGTAAATATACATATACATATAATTATTATTATCATTATTATTATTATTAACTACATGAAACTGGGAATTAAGATATACAGGCACTGTGGTAGGAATCTTGCCCTACCAGAAAGCCAGAGGGTCGATGGGGGAGGACATAGGAGAGAGCTGATTCGGGGAGGGGTTATACAGTGGCTTGTTTTGGGGTGGTGGGTGGGGGAAAGATGGGGAGAAAATTTGTAACTCAAAATCTCGTGGAAATGAATGCTGTAAACAAAAGAAAAATATAAAATAAAACAAAACGAAACAAAAAACATCCACAAAAAAGAGACACTTAGAAAAAATAAAATAAAATGAAAATATTTTTTTAAAAAAGAAAAGAAACAAGATGGGGGAAAGAAAAAGAGAGAGCAAACTACTAATGATAATGCAAGTGTTTTTCTAGTCCGGGAATCCACAGAATGCATTTCTGACTTGGTCATAAAATTCCCTAGGGGAGAGAACAGACCCTCTGTCCCCTTTTTGGTCAAGTTCCAGGACTTCTATTCTGAAGACATCAGTTTATGCTATTTCTGAATGTTCAAGATAATTCTTGGAAAGAACAGGCACAGAATCATAGGATTTGAGAGTTGAAAGGGACCTGCCTCCCAGTTCAATAATACATGAAAAGAATCCCCACTAGAACATACCCAGCAAGTGGTCATCCAGCCCCTGCTTGGGCACATCTAAGGAGAGAGAGCCCACCATCCCTCTAGGCCCATTCCACTTGGTGGCAGCTCTCATTCTCAGGAAGGAGCCTAAATTGTCTTTGCAATTTCTACTCATTGTTGCTGGCTCTACCTTCTGGGACCCAACTGAAAAAGCCTAATCCTTCCTTCACATGATAGACCTCCAAATGTTTGAAGATTGCTATCAGGACCCCCAAGTCTTTTCTTTTCCAGGCTAAATATGACCAGTTCCTGGGCTGATTCAAGCAGGATCAGTCTTCCCATTGTATATAACCTGATATCTGATCCGGGTACCTGGTGGCCCCTTTATCTATGCTGCTGATTACTCCTTTTAAGAGATCCTCCATTATTCTTATTTGGCCTTATAAAATAATAGTTGTAGCTCTTTAGAGCCCATAGTAGGAGTTTATTTCAACACTTGTTGATTTGATCAATCTAAAGTTTGCATATTGCCTTATGTTGCACTGCAAGTTAATTATCTTTGATCCTGACAGCGAACTTGAGGGGTAGGTACCCCAGCTCTTATTATCCCTGTTTTACATATGATGACACTGAAGTCAGAGAAGTTAAGG
This sequence comes from Pseudocheirus occidentalis, assembly GCA_028646575.1. Taxonomy (NCBI): domain Eukaryota; kingdom Metazoa; phylum Chordata; class Mammalia; order Diprotodontia; family Pseudocheiridae; genus Pseudocheirus; species Pseudocheirus occidentalis. The sequence continues at coordinate 64,376,987 of CM053593.1, forward strand.
GATGTACCCATGGCCACACAGTTATGAAGTGTCAGGATTTGAACCCAAGTCTTCATGATTCCCAGTTGAACACTTTATTCACTATGCCAAGAGGCATTTACTGTCTTCTACCTCATTTACACCTCATTTACAAGTTGTAAAGAGAAACATTAAAAAGCCTCTCATTGCCTCCCTGTTCCCATTCTCCTAATCACTAGGCATTTGGCTTCTTTCTATGTTGGTAATACTCTGATTGCTGGTGAAGTAGGAGTGCCACCATGGTGGAATGAACCCTGGAAACAGACATACTTGATCATAATGTGTATATATGTCTACATGTCTTCATATATTCAGTTGTCACCCCTCTGCTAGTTTAGAATAAGGGTCTTCCTATCCTAACATTCACTTCATTTGTTTTGTTTCCCATTTAAAGCCTCTTCCCTACACAATAGTGATGTGCATTCCAAACTCTTGGGCTATTCAGGTCAAAATCAACCCTTCTATTTTACTTATGAGTGGGAGTAGAAATTATTCTTCCTGGGAGCGTTCTTGTTAAATCAACCACACAAGAAGCAGGAGAACAATTTATACAATAAAAACAACATTGTAAAGAAAAACAACCTTGAAAGACTCAGAACTCTGATCAATCAACTCTGATCAACCATGGTTTCAGAGGACCCATGGATGGAACATCCGCTTCCTAGAAGTGATAGACTCAGGATAGAGGCTGAAGCTTTAAAAAAAAAATACGATCAATGCAGGAACCTGTTTTTCTTGACTATATTTATTACACATATTTTATTTTTCTTTGGTTTTCTATGGTGTGGAAGGGATGGGGGAAAGTGGGAGGGAAAGAAGGCAAATTTTTGTTAAATGAAAAAGATTAACTTAAACACAAACAAAAAAATTAACTGCACAATATCTTCTGTGCTTTGTAAGTGAGTGAGACCAAGAAGTCCATCCCAAGTGTCCAACAGATTCTCTTAATCACTCCCTGACAGAGAAGAAGGGATTGAGAAAAAGAGACTCAAAAAAAAAGGTCTTTTTTTTTTTTGTTAAACAGCTCATTTTTCTAGAGAGAACAAATAGGAAATGGTTTTCAGGGGAGGCAAGAAATAGATGACAGAAAAGCAAAGTCAAGATTCTTTTGAGTGGTAAATTCCAGTTTCAGAAAGATTCTAGATTGAAAATTTAGATGCTACCTTCCCTTGGAGGTCAAGCGACATTTAAAGATAATGGAGATCAGAGAGTGCCCAAAAATATCGAGTTTATCTAATGGGAGCTTTGAACCAAGAAATCTCCCCCATTTTGGACAGCCATATACACATGTTTACAAATGAAGAGCTAAGGGCTACCTCACCTGGGGTTGCAGAGGAGCAAATCCTGAGAAACTGTCTTGATCCACCACAGATGCTACAACCTGAAACAGAGGAAGGGAGTATATGAAGCTTTCACTATCCTTGCCTTCCCATTGTTTTTCCTTCTTTTTCCTTGCCCTGGATTAATCCTCATTTATGGCTTCCCTGGGTATTTGGTTCTCATAGCAAGGATTCACCTCACAGATATGTATTTCAGTAGATGAAGAAATAAGTTCCCCTTGAGTCTTAGCACTACCTTTTCTCATGGTATCTAGAAAAGCTGCACAGGCAGGGATTGGGGGCTCAGAGCTAAATCAGAGCAAACAATATTCAGTCAAATATGCCAAGGTCAGAATCTCTTGGGTCAGCACAGTTATTCAACTCAAATTTCCTGGCCAAAGGCTCACTCTGGCTAAATTAAAGGGGTTTGAAAAGACCCTAAGTTTGGAGAGATCAGGATTCTCTCAAAACCATCAGGGTATTTGTTAAAGGGGTTTCAGAAAAGCATTCACAGTCATTACTCAGCCACAGCCCTGGCTGTTCTTCCTCCTCTCAGGTGATTAAATAGCCATGGGATCTAACAGAAGGTAACTAAGTTTTACATAATTTTAGAGAATCACAGGTTTGGTGGGATCCCAGACCCTTCTAGTCCAACCAGCACAGCTAAATAATCCCCACTACAAAATACCCAGCAAATAATCATCAGCTTGTGCTTGAAGACTTACAGAATGACAGGGAACTAATTCACTGCCTAAAGAGGTAGCCCATTCCACTTTTGGATAATTCTAATTATTACTAGGTTGTTTTTTCTGACTCAGTTAATCAAATGAATCCAAGATCTCAATAACTAGGCATTCCATTTAATGGTGCAGCCAGCGATCCACTCATGCCTGCCCATCCTTGTCCAACTCCTGTCCATACTCTCCCAGAAGTTCATCACAGAGGTTCACTCAGTGGACTGAAAGTCTTCCTCATTTTCTCCTGTCAAAATTTGCTTCTTTATAACCTGTACTCATTACTTCTAGTTTTACCATCTAGGATTGAGTAGAGCAAGTTCATCCCCTCTTCCAGATGGTATAAATAGCTCTCCTACCTCCCTTGAGTCTTCTCTTTTCCAGACTAAAGAGCCCCAATTCCTTCAGCTGGTCCTCATGTGGCATGGACTTAAATCTGTCCCCATTCTGGTTGCCCTCCTCTGGACCTCCTCCAATTGATCAGTGTTCTTTATGTGATTCTCTCCTAGGCTCACACTAGAAAGCTCACACTAAAAGGGACCTGGGGACCAGGTCTGAGGATTCATCGTAGCTCTGAAATTCTAATTCTGTGAACCTATAAGTCCATCTTGCAGAAGAAGGCCTTTAGCTGTAAACACACCTTTCTTCACCCCATCCCTTATTCTCAGCCCAAGAGGATGACCACAGGGAAAATGCCTACTTCCCCAAGAGCTTGTTCTACTTTGTTCTTTGTGACTCAATTTACAGAAAACCCATGGGAGGGTCCTTATTCCCACTTACCGTAGCCTTCCCCAAGTAATCTTTCTTGTCCAGCTGAGCCACCTGCTTCTCATTGGGTCTGAACAGTTTCCCCACGGGAATCACCACTGGCTCATACAGCTTCTGTTTCTAGGGTACAGCAATCATATGTGATGCCTACATGATCAGGCAGCAGAGCTTCTCTTTGCTATGTGACTCAGTGATGAAGAAAGGCCACAAATTCTCCTCACCCTCTTGGGGAGGCAGAGCCCTGGCATAATTGAACACCAAACTCTATCCCCAAATCTTAGAGACATTCAGCTCTACTCCCAGCACTTATACTACTTTCACTCCTTAAACCATTGGTTTAAGGGTAATTCCTTATAAATGCAATTAAAATTTTTATTTAATCTTTAAATCCAATCAAGTCAAATTTCAGTCATTTCTACCACCACCACCCTCCCAATGCCCAAATGGCCTTACTCCATGCTTCAGCGCTTTCTCCCTATGCATCTACTCAGCCAGATCTGAAAATCCCTCCACTCTCAACCACAATTTTATTTAACTTTTGTGGAGAAATTCAGAGAGATCTTGCCCCAAAGGTCAAAGCTGGATTTACTTTTCCAAAGACCTAAGATTTTCTTCCTAAATCTGGAGAGCACTGTGGATTTTTTTTCCCCCACCTTTCATGACTTGTGAGATAGCCGGCCTCAGAGTCAAGAAAACCAAGGTTTAAGTCTTGTCTCTAACATATACTGGCCATGTTACCCAGGGCAAATCTTGTAATGTCTCAGTGCCCCCAGGTGATTTCTGAAGTTCATAAGTTGTAGAACATGTACCAACCTGCACTGGTCAATTCAGTTTCCTCTTTAGGGAGCTGCCTGCCTATGCCAATAAAATCACTGGACTGGTCCCTACCTCTCAAATGGAGGATTTATTTTAATTTTAAAACTGAATACATTTTGAAAAATCAAATTGGTTTGACAAATCCTTTGGCCCAAGAGCTCAAGTCACCACATTCAAAGTTATTTGACCTTTACTTCCCCCTGTGTAGCAAGAAGACACATTGAAAACCCCATCTCCACTCTTGCTAGTGGGAACCTCACCCAGACAGCTTCCATGGCTTTGTCAATTTTGGAGTGTCTAGCTTCTGTCTTCATGCTCATGGCCAGTGCCAAGTGCTCCTCAGCTTTCTTCCATTCCTCTTTCGTGGCATGGATGAAAGCGATGTTATATAACACCTAGAAAACCATTAAGTGTCTCCATTAGGATGGAGAGTACTTTAGACACAGGAAGTAGAGAAGTGGGAATTTTGCCCAGATCTAGAAACAGAAAGTAGCCCACGTTGTTAAAAAGGATGGGCATCCCATTATGGAACTTTGACCCTCCACTGGGGAAAGACTGAGTTACTGTGTCACCTGTTCCCCTTAGCACAGCACTCAAGATCATGGAGATCACCCGTTCCAGATCCTGGGAGGGACAACATCACTACCCAGAAATGAGCAGAATCAGCCTGGAGACCAGGGCCATAATTACAAAGGAAGCACAGGAGAGTGTAGAGACGTTATCATGAGCAGGTATGTTAATCCAAAGATATGGGACAGGAAAGTCTGATATGCAGGAAGGCAAAAGAATCATCTTATTGATCTCGTTCAAAAATCTCATTCAAAAGATGCAGAGAGGAAGCTAAAGGTTGCTCCAGACTTTTCCTGTCCAACTGGGAAAGCTACAAGGACAGGGATCCTGGCTGGGTTTTGGATCTCACTCATGCCCTTTCTGTTTATTACATTGGAAGTATGTTTGTCTACAGAAAGACTCATTGTCTCTTGGCCTATTGTCTTCCCTACTTCTACTATCTCTACTGATTTGGGCCCTTCATGCAGATGGCAAGGGAAAAGTGAAAGAGAAATGCCCAAGCACAAATCCAGGCCCAGGCCCAGTCCAGGGATTTTCAAAGGTTCTGGTTCGGCCCAAAGACATGAATCTGGCAGAAGGGGGGGGCAGCTGCCTCGGATGTGGCGACCTGACCCGCGGCTAGAAGCCTTAGTCCCCTTCACTCTTTCCATCATCTCCTCCTTGCCCCTGCCCACCCCAGCCCAGACCTCAGCTCCCTTTCATTTCCACTTCCCTCATCAAGCACAGGCTGGATAGATGGGGGGTCTTGAGGGGTTTCATGCTAAAGAGAAGGAGTTGGTAGTGCCTTCCATGTCTGGAATCCTAGAATTCAATAGTGCTCCACATTTAAAGCCTTTCACCATCTGGTTTCAGGATACTTTTCCATACTTTTTCCACCAAAAAGAATTCCCATTATAACATAACAATAATAATAGATGACACTTATAAAATGCTATGTGCAGGCATTGTGCTAAGTGCTTTACAATTATCTCATTTGATGCTCACAACAGCCCTCTCCCATCTTGCCATTTCCTCCTTTAGTTCATTTTACAGAAGAGGAAACCGAGGCAAACACAGATTTTTTTTTAAAGTGACTTGTTTAGGGTCACACAGCTAGTAAGTATGCAAGGCCAAATTTGAACTCAGATCTTCCTGACTCCAGGCCTGGCCCTCCATCCCCTGTACTGCCTAACTGCAGCAACCTGTTGGTTGACATACTGACAACTCAATGTTCAGCCTCTGGAGATCTCCATAGAGGGAGAACCCTCTATCTCTTTAGTATATCTTGAATTGTTAGGATGTTTTTCTGGAGATCAAGTCTAAATTGGCCTAGAACGGGGGTGAGGAATCTCTAGGTCCTCACATGTGGCCCTTTGACTGAATCCACAGAATCACTGAAGTTCTCACCCCTGGCCTAGGAGGTCGGGTTTAGCCCTTTGTTCCTGGTTCTTCCATCCTTTGGAGTCAAAGAATCAAATTGAGTCAAATCCCTCTTTTACAGGATGGCCCTTCATCACCCTTCACCCCCACTCCACCTTCATAGTAGTCAAGGAATCCAAAGACATGATTTTTTCCTGACCCAAACGCTCTCTTAGCCCCTCAGTTGTCTGACTTATTTGAGTCAAGATATTTGCCCCACTTCAACTTCACAGGACTGGTGAGATAGCACAAGAAAGTGAGCTTTAAGCTGCTGGAAGACCGATGTTGTCTATCAGTGGCAGGTCTCAGGACTTGGTGAGTTTCCACTCCTGAGTGACTGCCTGCCTTGTGCAAATGCCTATAGAACACTACAGTGGCCCTGGTGGATCTCTGGGAAAAGTCTGAGTTGAGGGTGGAGGGGCAGGGGAAGAAAGAGCTGTGATGTTGGGGGTTCTAAGCTCGTTCTCCCTCAAGGTCCACTCCTGCCATCTCTAGGGAGCAGCTGCCCTCTCCTGACTTCACACATGGTCTGGTGGAATCGCCGGGACCGGCCTTTACTCTGTGTCTATGGAGAAAGGAGAACTTAGGGTTTAAGAAATAGATATCCTTTGGTTTTCCTCTCTAACCCGGTGGAACAGTGTTTCCCTGGAGCTCCATTTTGTTGCTGTCTTAGCCTAACTGTTCCCAAAGCTGCTGATTCCAGCTAAGAAGTCGAGTCTTGACCATGGAGGGGTGAAGTGAACTTCCCAGCTCTGAGTCCAAAACATACATCCCCCAGGAGCTCAAGCTGCTCCTGGAGGACCCTGAAGGATCTATTTTTAGCCCTGGTCAGCATCCGACATGGGAAATCTCAGTTTCTCAAGCCTGAGAAACAAAGGAAAAAACTTTTCTTCTAAATAAAGAGAGAACTGGAGAGAACTTTAGAGACAAGTTTGTCCGACCCCCTTCATTTTACAGATGAGAAAACTGGGGACCAGAGAGGTTAATTAACTTGCCCAAGATCACTCAGGTAATAAATAGTAGAGAGAGAATTTGAACACAGGACCTTTGACTCTATATCTGGGCTTCTTTTAATTGCATTATGCTGTCTCTTGAAGACTACTCTCTTTTCTTTGCTTTTGCTTTTTGGGGGGGGGGTAGGGCAGGGCAGTTGGTGTTAAGTGACTTGCCCAGGTCATCACACGGCTAGTAAGTGTTAAGTGTCTGAGGCTGGATTTGAACTTGGGTCCTCCTGACTCCAGTACACCTACTGTCTTTATAAAAACTATTGATGATTCATGATATCGAGTGGGTTGAAGGAAGTACATGATCATGGGGAAGCAAAACCATGTAGCTCTTCCCGATGATTGTGATGACATGTTCTTCATGAACGAGGACAATGGTGTACTTTCAGCATTGGGGCAAAGGGTCAATGCCAAGTGATCCACGGGGATCCTTCTGACTAAGGGTACGCATTTGGATACACACACAAAATCCAGGATTGAGATTATGGGCCTTGACTTTAGAACACCTGACCCAGATGGGGGAAGGAGCCCCAAAAGAGCTAGACTTAGAATATGGAAACCTGAGTTCAGGTGGCTCCCACAGTGATTAGCTGGGCCACCCTGGTGGACAAGCCGCCATGATCTCTTGGAGCATTGATTGTAAAATGTGAACAACACAATTCATACTACCTTCCTCACAGAGCTGGTGTGAAGAAACATGTGAGTCATTCTCAGAACAAGGCTCCCATCCCCGGAGTCAACTGGCCAACTACAGCCTCTTTTTTAGTTAAGAACAATACATTTATCCTTAGTCTTCCTGTTTGAGGTGAGAGATACTTTGCATTCATCAATAAAGCATTCATTATGTATTTACTGTGTACCAGGAGCTGGGAATATAAATGCAATACAACCCCTGACCTTTCTTTTTTGGGGTGAGGGGAGGAAGTCGAAGTAGCCCACATTCTGGATCTAGAAAATACACAATGTTTAAAAAATAAACACAAAGCAATTTTGTTGGGAGTAGAGGAGAATTAGGAGAGACAACTTGAAGGTGGTGGCACTTGCACTGAGCCTCAAAAGAAGCTGGGGGTGTCCAAGAGGCAGAGGTGAGAAAGGCAAGCATTCAAAGCATGGAAGGAAGGACTTGAGGGGGAGAACAGAGACCACCTGTGCAAGGGCATGGAGGCTGGAGATGAAGGACCCAAATCAGGGAACAGAAAATACGATTTTTTAATATTTGTAAAGCTCTTAGCACATAGTAGGCGCTTAATAAAAGCTTGTTATCTTCCTCTGCCCTTTTCCCAGTTTGGCTGGACTGCTAAGTGAAGGGGAGCAATGAGCAAAAAGTCTTGAAAAACAGGCTGGTGCCAGACAGAGAATGCCTTTAAATTCCAAGCTGAAGAATGCTTCTTTTTAACAGCTAGCATTTATATAATACCTACAATGTGCCAGTTACTGCACTAAGTGTTTTACAAATATTATATCACTGGACTCTCACAGCAGCCCTGCCATTGTTAAATCCGTTTTACAGTTCAGGAAACTGAGGCAGATGGGTGAAGGGACTTGCCGCAGGGTCACACGGGGAGGAGTCACAAAGCCCCATGAGTCTGATACATATGGGAGATTCAGGGTTACGGTTCAGGGTGAGATAAAGAACAATACCTGACCAAGATGGGAGAGGAATCCCAACAAAACCAGACACAGGATAGAGTTCATTGTCACTGTTCACTCCTTTTTCCATCATGTCTGTCTCTTTGTGACCCCGTTTGGGGTTTTCTGGGCAAAGATATTGAAGGGGTTTGCTATTTCTTTCTCCAATCCATTTTATAGATGAGTAAACTGAAGTAAATAAGGTTAAATGACTTCCCCAGGGTCACACAGCTAGTAAATTCTGAGGTCAGTTTTGAACTCAGGTCTTCCTGACTCCAGGCCTGGCACTCTATCCACTGCACCACCCTGCTCCCTTAGGGTATGTCCACCTGAGTTCAAATCTTGATTCCAATGATGATTGGATGCATCATGTCTGGGACTGGATTTGAACTTAGGTCTTCCTGACTGCAAGCTCCATGCTTTATCCGCTGTGCTTCCTACCTACCTGATTCCTCATTTTTATTTTATTTTTTTCTTCTTTTCTAGGGTTTATAGATAGCCAGTGAAAACTCTTGGGCAAAGGAGTGTCACAGTCAGAGCTGTGCTCTAGAAAGATGACTTGGGCACCTATGTGCTGTGTGACTAGTTTTATTCTTCATGGAGAAGCTGCAGGAAGGGCCTGAGGGAGCCTGGGAGAGCCCTACGGGTCTGGATGGCAGCTGCCCATCGGAGGCGTCTGCCCTTACCTCGCAGGCAAACAGCTTGAACGACAGCCCCAAGATCTTGTAATCGATCAGCTGGTTCCCTCTGAGCAGGCTTAGCGCCTCCTTTAAGTTCTGAAGAGCTGAGTCATATCTGCAGGCAGAGGAGGTGAGTCAGCAGATCCAAAGCACTGCGCTTTCCCAGACGCTCTCCCCACTTTTTCACAAACACAAGCACACACACGCACACTGACATAGACACACACATAGTCACTGACACACACAGACATACACACACACTGATATAGACACACACAGACATACACACACACACTGATGTAGACACACACACAGTTACTGACACACACAAACGTACACACACTGACATAGACACACACAGATGCAGACAGACAGACAGACACACACACACACATACACACACCCCCCCTTCTCCGCCTCCATTTTTCCTGAACAACTCTGGATCTTTCCTTGGCCGCTATTACATTCTACCTGAAGAACTGCTTATTTGTGTTACCTGGAATTCTACCCTCCACCCCTGACAGATTCTAAATTCAAGGTTACAGACTCAATCTTTTCTTTTTTTTTATCTTTTTACCTCTGTCTCCCCTTGCCTTACAGTATGCGCCAGTATGTGCCAAAAGCTGGAATCTAACCCATGTTTCCTGAGTCAGAAAGACCTGAGCTTAAATGTGACCTCAGACACTAGCTGCCTGACCCTAGACAAACCACTACTTGCCTCAGTTTCCTTATCTGTAATATGGGGATAATAATAGCACCTTCCTCCCGGGGTTGTTGTGAGGATTAAATGAGATGAGCATTTGTAAAAGCACTTAGCACAGAGCCTAGGCACGCAGCAGGTGTGCACTTGATAAATGCTTATTCCCTTCCCCCTTCCTTATATCCACCAGACCATAGCTGCCCCTCTGACACTGAATGTTTGAACTGGGTCCAGCAAACATGGAGTCAAGGGGAAGGTCCCTATCAGTGTCATCCCCACTGATCTCCAGAGGGCAGAAGCCATCCCATTTCTTGGCTCTGGACTGGCCTATTCACCAAGGCTGAGTGGTAGTGCTACACAACTCCCCCACCCCACCCCACCCCCGTACAGCCCTCTCCTTCTGCTCCCCCAAGCTGTTCTTTTGTCTCAAGTTACCACGAGGTCAGTCTTTCTTTCTCTGTCAGCACAAACACTTCCACCTTTCTGACGGCCCTGCCTTTGGCTCCTCTACAAAGACACAGCCTGATGGCGCCTCTCACTCTAAGTCAAGGGGCAGCCAGCTTTCTCCACTCCCCACCCCCTTCCCCTACAGTTTTCATCCTCCTTCTCGGTCCTCTGAGTCAAAGAGCTGAGTCAGAGTGAGCCTCCTTGCCAAGCAAGAAATGTCACCGCCTGATTTAGCTCCAAGGCTGTGGGCACCCACACTCCCTCCCTCTCACAGCACACCCGAGTTGCAAAGACAGCCCCTCCTGCCCAGGGCTTTTTCCCACTCACTTCTCCACTTTTCAGGCCTGCTTACGCTTCTTCTACCAAAACCAAGCAACCATGGCTGCTTTTCTAATAAGAATTCTGCAATCTTCTTGACTTTTGCTTTGTTCCTTTCCTCTTGTATATGTTGTCTATAAGGAGAATCTTTCGTTTTTGTGTAAGGGCAAGGCTCTCTCTGACCTGGGGGACAGGGAGGGTCTCGCTTATTATTATCATCATTATCAACTGGATTAATTATCAGATTAATTGTCAGGGATGCAGGCTGACTAGATCCGGTTCCTTCATCTGGAGTCAGGAGGAGGGATATACTGCTAGAGATAGCCACGGTAAAGAAAGCAGCAGCCCCTGACTCCAAAGGAATCCCACCAACCACTATGTTTTGGCTTACGTGACCTACTCATGACTGCAGTAGCCAAAAGTAGCTAAGAATGGCTTATCCTTATATTGACACATCCAGTTCCTTAGGTATCTGGGAAGGTCCAACCTCCCGAGAGCCTGCAATTTCATTTCCACCGGACTGTCAAAAATGGAGGGCCAGGTGTTGGCAGCGAAGGGGATGTGTGTACGTCTTAGGTGTGAGCATGTCTCTGGGGTGTGCTATATTATTCAGTAACCCCTATAGTAAGCTTACAGTTGTTATGGCTGTGCCTTTGTTCCTTGACATCCTATACTGAACACAGTTTATTAGGCTACTATGATTGGAGTCACAGTGGAAAGCTGAGGTTGGCCAACTCAACTGGATCTTCAGCAGGCACCTTGACTCTTCTGTCTAGTATGTGACCATGGACAAATTAATTCCTTTTCCTACCTCTTTCTGAGAGACGGCATAGCACATATAATGGAAAGTTGGGCCAGGAGTGAGAGAATCCAGTTTATAGTTGTGTCTCTAATTCTTCTCTCCTGTGTGAACTTGGACAGGTGAATTAATTTCCCTGGGCCTCAGTTCCTCATCTATACTACGAGTCCCTTCTACTTCTTATGATCTAGGTTCCATTCTTCCATCTGTAGAATGTGTGGGTATATTAGAAGATCTAACTTTAAATTTCTTATAATTCTAAAATTCTATGATGTTAATGATGCCACAGGGCTTCCTGTATAATTTCCCCATGTTTCTCGTCCAAGAGGTTTAAGAACGTCCCTTTCTAAGCCCTTACGCAGTGCATGGGGTGGATTATAACATGGGACAATGGGATATAGGTGACTTGTCCTTTTCATTGTCAAGAGGTGTTGTCAGCTACTAGAGTTCTCCCCAAAACTGCCTCGTGGCCTCACACGGTGGGGGTCTGATTAACCTGCTCTGTGGGCCTTGCTGATGTTTTTGGACTCATGGTAGCTATGCTTTTGTGCCCAGTGCCCAGTGCCCTGCCAAAAGATCTTTTTGAGAAGGACATGGCAGCTACTTCTTGGGTGGCTTAGGAGTGTGGCTTCCAGTCAAAAGAGTCTCAGGAAACAGGAGACCCCAAGTTCTAATCCCAACTCTACCCCATCAAAGGACAGTCTCTGGCGGGAATCTGGTGAGAATTTACTGGTGGGTAAATGCAGAATCTTAAGTATTTCAAACGTGGTATGAGATGGTTGTGGCAACCATCCACAGACAATGTTATAACTGTTTTAATTATAATCATTTATAGGGCATCTAGATGGTACAATGGATAGGGCAACAGCCTTGGAGTCAGGAGGACCTGAGTTCAAATCCAGCCTCAGATACTTACTAGCTGTGTGACCCTGCGCAAGTCCCTGTTTGCTTTAGGGAAGGTGGAGAAGGAAATGGCAAAGCACTCCAGTGTCTTTGCCAAGAAAATCCCAAATGGACTCACAAAGGGTCAGACATGACTGAAATGACTGAACAACAGCAATTTCTTCCTTATCAAGGATATACAGGTTCACAATCTCAAGGAAGTTGATTTTCTGTGTACTTCTGCCTGATTAACTCTTACATTAGGAAGGCAGGTCCCTTGTGGTTGGTGAAGTAGGTTATTTTGATTTGCTTATATGAGGTAACTCATCAAGTAGCAGTTTGTTCTAAAGTTAAATGTGAGAAGAATCTTACTTTTAGAACTAGGAAATGGAATTCTTTTCTTCTTCCTTTTTGTGACTATTTTATTAATATCAATATTATTATAATTAATTATCATGAACATTTTAACCTCCAAACCTTCTTACCGATGCCTCAATATGGCACAAAAATGACCTTGGATCCTCAAAGACTGGGTCAGTAGAATGCAGACTCTGGAAGATCTTCCCAAACTGGAAAAGCTTCCAGTATGGAACCCGTAACGATCTATCAGTGTGTTGTTCACAAGGATCAACTCAGTGAGCTTCTGACAGGCAAATCGCTAGAAGATTAGGTTGTCCTTGGGGTGATCAATACTTTTGATCATATGACCGTATGAAGACATTCTACTTCAGTGTGGTGGGGCCTCGATCTAATTCAGCAGAAAGAGCTCCCAAACTGGTAAAAATCATAGCTCCTCTGAAGTAGTGACAATAATAAACCGCACCGTAACAACAACTATGCAAAGGTGAGTGTTGGGTTTTTAGCTTTATTGGCCAAAAGGGGATCCAGGGAGGGAAAGGACCATTGCCTAGGAAAGACAGGATAACTAATGACTGAACAGAATAAGCCAGAGATGCCTCATTCTTCTTTTAACTCCTACTTTCTCTGCCAAGGAAAATGATCTTTAGCCTGGAAAGGGAGGAACAAGAGCGGCTGACAGGAAGTAGATACCCAACAAAATCAAGGCAACAAAAAGAGAACCTAGCTGCCCTTGAGGACTTTTGGGGGTTAGGTCTGGTCAAGCAACATCCCAGGGTCCTGAAAGGACTTGAAAGGTCATTGCTAACAACTTTTTCCTCCTCTTTGAAATATCACATAGAACGGGAGGGGTGCTGCCAGCCTAGAGAAAGCCAAGTGTGGCCTCAGTTTTCAGAAAGGGGAAGAAAACAGAGTCTGCTAACTCTCATACGTTGAGTGTGACTTTGATTCCTGGCAAAACTTTAGAATATGTTAAAGGGCAGTTAGTGAAAATCTAGAAAAGGAAGTGATGATGACAAAGAGCCAACGTGACTTTCTACTCTCATGTAATCCTAACTTTATTTCCTTTTTTTGATGGGCTGACTAGACTGGAAGATCAATAGAATTAGTTAGATTTTTGTAAAGCATTTAACAGCATCTCTCACGCTATTTTTTTTTTGTTTGCTTTTTGGAGGGGGAAAGCAGGGCAGTTGGGGTTAAGTGACTTGCCCAAGGTCACACGGCTAGTTTTTTTGTGTTAAGTGTCTGAGGCCGGATTTGAACTCAGGTACTCCTGACTCCAGGGCCGGTGCTCTATTCACTGTGCCACCTAGCCGCCCCCCCTCTCATGCTATTCTTATGCACAAGATGGAGAGATGTAACCTAGACAATCACCTGGTTAGGTGGATTTGGTACCAGTTCAATGACTAGACTGAAAAAAAAAATCCTTCCCTTTCAATTTTGAGATTTTTGTGGTGTTGAAGTGTAGATGGGCCCTGTCTTATGATTAATGTTATAAAGATCGCTTTTGTTTTCATTAAGCAATTTGAATAAGATGGTGCATAACATATCTTTGTACTTCCATGAACACATATATACAGTAAGCATTCAATCAATGTGCCTGCCTCAGCTTACTCGATTGTAAGATGGTAATAATAAAAATGCCTTAGGTTGTAGTAAAGATAAGATGTGATAATATTTGTAAAACATTTTGCAGGGGGCGGCTGCGTGGGTCAGTGAATAGAGCACCGGCCCTGGAGTCAGGAGGACCTGAGTTCAAATCTGGCCTCAGACACTTGATGTACTTACTAGCCCTGTGACCTTGGGCAAGTCACTTAACACCAACTGCCCTCCAAAAAGCAGGGAAAACAAAAAAACAAAAATTTTACAAACTTTGAAGCTCTACGTAAATGCTCGTTATTACTACAAAACAGAGGAGATTTGGCATAGTTTAGTGGAGAGAGAGAGCTGGGCTGGTGGCCAGGGAGACCTGGATTCTGACACAGTGACCATGGGACCTTGGGCAAGTCATTTAACCTTGTAAGATTTCAGTCAACTTTCTAAGATTAGAGGTTGCATAGAAGGAGCCAAATGCATTGATTGAAAGACTTTCTTCATCTGGGAATTCCTTATACCAATGGAATTGCAAATCTAGTCCCTAGGCCTTAATAAGGCAGTGTGGAAGAATGCCTAGAGTGAGTGTAGATCTAGGTCTTACCTTTGACACATACTGGCTGAGGGACTCTGGGAGCAAATTACTTGGCTAGTCAGTGCCCAGGAAACTCTCTAAGACCAGGGGTGGGGAACCTGTGGCCTTGAGGCCACATGTGGCCCTCTAGGTCCTTAACTGAAGCCCTTTCACTGAATCCAAACTTCCCAGAAGAAATCCTTACTGGGATTTGTTCCCACTCCAGTATCCTTGCCAAGAAAACCCCAAATAGGATCTCAAAGAGTTGGATACCACTGAAATCTTGGGATTTGTTCTGTGAAGTTTAAATTCAGTCAAAGGGACACACTTGAGGACCTAGAGGGACACATGTGGCCTCGAGGTCTCAGGTTCTCCACTCCTGATCTAAGACTATTGTAGATTGAGTGCTAAGCTGCGTTGGTAATGTACCAACAGAATGTACTTATACCAGTGAAATCAGGTGCAGTTGTGTGTGTTTACATTGTATGTGATAGAATTTACTCTCCTGATAGTCCCTTGAGGTAGGAATTCATCATCAGGAAGCCATCATTCTCACCATTTTCCAAGTTCAGAAAAGTTGGGTAAGCTGTTCAGGATCACTCAGCCAACACAGTGGGGCAGAGTCACTGAAAGGCGGACAAGAGGGGAACAGACAAGGACCACCTAGAATCAGAGCCAAGTGTCCTGATTTTTTGTCCCATACAATTTTCTGCTATATTACACTCACTGTTTATGAAACAGTCAAGGGTCCTCTGAGGGAAACTCTCATCATTAACCTACAAATAAGATTTTTCTCCCTAGAGGACAAATTAATTTCAGTTGTGAGTCAAATCCTGCTGTGTCAGGGTCCCTATCTTTGTGGAGATATTGAATTAGCCCAGTAAACTACCCTTATATCCAATTCCCCAGCACATCAGGACATCCAGAGATCTGTGCCAAGTGAAAGAAGGAAAGACTGGATTAATGAACCATCCAAGCAAGAAGTCTGCTTCATATTTAAAAAAAATGGAAAAATTCTTGACAAAAATACTCTCATTGTGGCCCTGGGCCAAATCCCGTTATTCTCCTCCCAGCCCCTAACCCTGGGAAATTATGTGAACAGTGACAACTTCATGACCTTGGGGAGAAGATCACATCCATTCTGGCTTCAGTGGAATGCCTCATCTGCTCTAAGGACATAGCACTATCTACTGCACCCAATGTGAAGGATTTCTGACTGCCCTTAGGGAGCCAGCCCACGTCTGGACTTTGAAAGCTGTTAACAGACACACAGCCCTTCCAGGGTGAGCCTGGGGAAAACCTTAAACCACTCATTCAAAGGGAGCACATCGTTGTTATGGGAGTGATCCCTATAGGTGGTACAGCAAATACAGGACTTGGAGGACCTGAGTTCAAATCCATCTCAGACCCTTCCTAGCTAGGAGACCCTGGCAAAACACTTAAATTCTGTCTGCCTCAGCTTTCTCAACTGTGAAATGGGATAATAATAGCACATATCTCATAGGCTTGTTTTCAGGATAAAATGAGATAATATTGGTAAATCCTTTTGCAAACTTTAAAATATTATATAAAGAGGAGGGAAGGAAAAGAATCATTTATAAAGTGCCTGCTGTGTGTCAGTGTGCTCAGTGCTTTTTAAAAATAGTATCTAATAATTGGTAGTTATCATTAGCTATTTTGCTTCAGATCTTAGCCTGGCCTTAACCTTGCCACTCTCATTGATGCACACCCAGTGCCCTGACCATGGATTTGCATCTGCTCTTGACTTAGTTCTTCAATCATGCTTCCTGTTAAAAGCAGGAAGTTTTTTTCTGAATTCCCCCACCCACTGCCTCTTCGGTAATGAGCTTCCCCTCAGATTTCTCACAGCACTTTGTTTTGTTCTTCTCTAATATATTTCATGGGCAACTAGGTGGTGCCATAGTTCACAGAATACTGGGCTTATCTTCCTGAGTTCAAATCTGGCCTCAGACACAACTTATTAGCTGTGTGACCCTGGGCAAGTCACTTAACCCTGTTTGCCTCAGTTTCCTTATCTGTAAAGTGAACTGGAGAAGGAAATGGCAAACCACTCCAGTATCTCTGCCAAGAAACCCCTAAATAGGGGAGGCTAGGTAGCACTGTGAATAGAGCACCGGCCCTAGTGTCAAGAGGACCCGAGTTCATATGTGGCCTCAGATACTTAATACTTACTAGTTGTGTGACCTTGGGCAAGTCACTTAACCCCAACTGCCTTCGAAAAAGCAAAAAAAACAAAAACAAAAAGAAACCCCCCAAATAGGGTCACAAAGAATGGGGCACTATAGAAAAAAAGCTGAACAAATAACTTCATGGTACCCAGCCTTCCCCTCTTTTCAACACTCCCTCTTCCCTTTTGATTGCAATCTGTTGTCATATACTGTCCATTCTCCTTTGCCAGTATTTCTCCCAACCATCCTCATCATCACTTGAATATAAGGATCCCCACAATAATCCTGTAAAGTAGGGACTGCTATTTTCACCACTTTATAAAGGAAAAAAGAGAGGCTGAGGTCAGTTAATTGACTTAACTGGATTGTGCAAGTAGGAAATGTGTCTGAGGCAAGATCTGAACCCAGCTCTTCCTGACTGCAATTCAGGGTTCTATCCACTGTGCTGGGCTGTTGCTTCAGCATTCCTTGCTTTCTGTTCTTATCAGCAAAGCCAGGTTAGAAAGACCTAATTTCCTAGTTCGGGATCTCATCACCCCTCCTCTGTATAATTACTGTAGCCTCCTGACTGGTCTCCCAGACTCCACTCTCTTCCTTCTCCAATACATTCTTCCTAATCTCATACAAAGATTTTCCCTAATCATTCTTTTGTTCCAAAGCCTTCAGCAATCCCCTACCAGCTACCAAATGTAAAACAAATCAAAATTCCTAATCCAAGAAGTTCTAGTCCCCCCACAATCTAGCTCCAAACCATCTGTCCAGCCTTATCACATACTGCTTTCTGAATACAGTCTACATTCCAGTCAAACCAGACTTCACAATTGCTTAACCTTGGCCTGCCCTTTGCAGCCCCTTTACCTTTCCCATACTCTGTCATTTGTCTGCAAAGATCTGTCTCAACACCTCTACCTGTTGAAATTTTTCTCTTCCTTCAGGTTTCAGTTCATGGCACCTCCTCCATGAAGCCTTCATTGGTCCCATGTGAAGTGTCCTTTCCCATCCCAGATCTCTGACACATGGAAAGCATCCTCTCCCATCCCAGATCTCTGACACATGGAAAGCATCCTCTCCCATCCCAGATCTCTGACACATGGAAAGCATCCTCTCCCATCCCAGATCTCTGACACATGGAAAGCATTCTTTCCCATCCCATATCTCTGATACATGGAAAGTGTTCTCTCCCACCAAACTTCTGCTTTGAACTCTCCTATCCATTTACAAGATAACTTGTATCATAGTTGGCCAGGTGTTTTCTTAGTCCTACTACATTGCAAGTTCCTCAATAGCAGAAACTCAGCTGTTTCATCTTTATATCAATAGTGCTTTTATATTATCAATGCTACATGGTTGTATATATTCATTGTATATAGTAAGTAGGTGCTTAATGAGTCAGTCCCTCAATAAACATTTATTAAGTAACTGCTAGGTTTCAAGTGCTATGCTAAACCCAGGTAATACAAAAGGAGGTCAAATCAGTCCCCGCCCTCAAGGAGCTCGGAATTACTAACTGTGTATTGAATCGAGGTGATGACTTGCCCCTTGCCCCATCCCATCTCTAGCATCTATTGGATTTTTGTTGTCCTCCAAGCTTTGTGTCATCTTCAAGTCAGATGAGAGTGCCATCTATGTCTTTATCCAAGTAAGTAACTGATAAAAGGTTCTATAGTCCCACCCCTGGGGGACCCCATCCGCCAGAACCTTCTGCTTCCCTTGATTTGATGGTGACTTTTCTTTGGACCCAATCATTTAGCTGCTTTCCAATCCACTTTGATGTGCTAGTGTCTAATCCCCATCTCTCCATTTCCCCCACCAAGATTACCCCCCAAAACATGAAACGCTTTGCTAAAGTTCAGGTAAACTGAGCAGTGGGGTAGCTAGGTAGCACAGTGGATAGAGTGCCAGGCTCCTCTTCCTGAGTTCAATTCTGTCCTCAGACACTTACTAGCTGTGTAACCTTGTTTGCCTCAGTTTGCTCATCTGAAAAATGAAGCTGGAGAAGGAAATGACAAAACACTGCTATCTTTGCCAAGAAAATCCCAATGGGGGTCATGAGAAGTCAGATACAACTGCAAATGACCAAACAAGAGCAGTAACAAAAACTGGGCAACATCACAAAAGTGCCGGAGGCCGAGTTGTCCCCCTTGGTTTTAAGCTTTGACTCTGGTATTTACTACTTGTGACTTCCCGGCACTCTACTTTACCTTCCTAAGCCCTACTTTCCTCATATATAAAATGAAGACTTTGGATCAGATGATCTCCAAGGTTCCTCAGACTCCAGGTACTGACACCCTGACCCCCCACACTCCAGCTCACCTCATCAAGTATGCTCAGCTCACTTTTACGGAACCAGCCCCAAAGCGTCTATTCAGTCAGTGAACAAACATCTATTAAACCCTTACTATGTTCTAGGGAGAATGCTAAAAGATGGGGATATGGAAAAAAGGAAAAAAAAAAAAAAGTCCCTGCCCTCCGGGAGCTTACATTCTAATGGGGGAAGGCAACATGTGAACAATTAAATACATACAAGATTTTATACATATGTACATATATCTATATCTATATCTCAACAGACTGCAATCAAGTGGGAAGAGGGGATAGTGAATAGAGGGGAAGACAGAATTTCATAAAGTTGTTTGTTCAGTATTGGTTTTTTTAGTCATATCCAACTCTTTGTGACCCTGTTTGGCAGTGTCTTGGCAGAGCTACTGGAGTGGTTTGCCATTTTCTTCTCCACATCATTTTACAGATGAAGAAACTGAGGCAAACAGGGTCACCCAGCTAGTAAGTGTCTGAGGCCAGATTTGAATTCAGGAAAATGAGTCTTCCTGACTCCAGGTCCAGTGCTCTGTGCACTACGGCACTAATATATACGTGTATGTATGTATGTACAATACATATGTATATATACAGACATATGTATATATAGTGCATACATTTGTACATATATATCTTGTATATACTTAGTATATATTCTAGATATAAATATGTGCATGTGATATATTATACATCATATATAATGTTATTATATATGATATATATACAAAATATATGCATATAATAAACATATATACACAGAATAGATGCAGGATAGCCTCAGAGGGAAAGCACTAGCAACCCCCAACTTCTGCCAAGTTCTCAGAGATCCGTCACCACACCTGTGTTCCTGGCATTAACCACTTTCCATCCCAGTAGAGAGTGCAGGAAATTCCTGAAGTCCACTCTGGTCAAAGCAAATCCAACCCAGTCACCCCAGTTTGTAGGTACATCCTTATCAGGTTGCAAAATAGCCTTTCCTTTTGATGCCTGCCCTCTTCCCTTGCCCCTCTCTGACCCCTTCATCCTCTATCTTGTCCCAAATCAACCTTCTCCCCTTCTCTCTCCCTAGTTTTCTCCTTCCCCTCTCTCTTCCTCTTCCTCCTCCCTTTGGTCACAGCCAGGAGAGAGTTAGCCTTGACACACATCTGTGTTTCCTGATGTTCTCTGTCTGAAGGAGCTCGATAAAAGTGGCTCCTAAATAGAACTCAAATGGTACGTGTGTGGGCGAGATGTGTCCCAGCAGCCTGTGTGGTATTGCTACTGTATATATCTCAGCATTGTATCAAAAAAGCAGACAAGAAGAATGCTCCTCTCCATCCCCCCACCTCCAAGCCCTCCACCCCATTCCCAATAGTTCTATGCTGTCCTTGTCGCCATTTGGAAAACTCAACCCCCTCAGAAAATCGTTGGGTAGCTGACAACTCCAAGCTGTGCTCCTGCTACATTAGCAAGCTAATTCTTTTTCTTCTATACCTACATGCCCATGAAACCAGTGACCGAAAAATCCTTCACCCATGAGAGGGGTTACTATAATTGCTTTAGTCAATCAACTGGTCCTGTGTTACTGCCAACATTGCCCTTAGCAGGTGCATCTAGACTCTAGATTCTAGAGCAAAAGCTGTAAGAATCAAAGTGGTTGGTGGCCACTATGGGGCAGAGTGGATAGGGTGTTGCAGAACCCAGAAGACCTGAGTTCAAGTACTGGCTCAAATACTTATTAGCTTTGTGACCCCAGGTAAGTTGCTCTCAGCCTCAGTCTCCCCATCTTAATGAGGGAGGCATCAAAGTCCAGTAGCAGATAGAGAACTGGACTTGAAGTTCAAAAAGGCTTGATTCTGATACTTCTCAGTCAACTGACCCTGGGCAAGTCCTCCAACACAAAGAGGTATCTACTATGCCCTGCTATATTTCTTCAAATAATGGATGCTCTAAAATTCCCTAAAATGCCCTAAAGTAGCCCACCACAAATCTCACCTTAGCAAACCCTTTCTTCATAAAATATAGGAAGGAAATTTCAACCTGGATCGAGCAAAATGTCCTTGAACTCTGAATGAATGAAACAACTATATGTAATGTAGCAGATGGAGACCTGGTTTGGGAGTCAGTAAGCTCTTCGTGGGATTCCTGCCAGCGATACTTAATGTCTTAGCCTCAGTCTCCTCAACAGTACAGGGTGGCAGTGAGGAGCAATAGAGATATCACATATAAAGTGTTTCGCAAACCTTAAAGTATTATTATTGGTGGTGGTGGTGGTGGTATTATTATAATTAGGTGCTAGGTCCTGGGGATACAAATACAGAAGTGAATCAGTCAAGGAGTTGATATTCTAATAATGGGAATCGACTCCTAGAGGGAGGGTGTGGTCAGGGAAGGACCTTTTGGTGTGGAAAGTCCCAGGGATGGTGAGTGGAGCCGCAGAGTCATTGAATAATAGCACGTCCCTTTCAGGGTTGGTGGTAGTGTTGACTTAATGACTGTGCCCAGAGCAAAAGATGTGTGTGGGCAGCATACAGGGCAGCCACAGGCAGTGAAGGACAATCAGGGGGCAGGGATGCTCTAGCTGTAGTAAGTACAAATGACTCCAAGTGGAACCTCAGTCACGGACACATAGTCCAAAGCAGTAAAAGCTTAATGGCTAAGACTTTAAGGAGCATCAGATTCAACCATCCCTTTGAGGAAAATGACTTGTCCAAGGTCATACAAGGCAGAACCAGGACTGGAACAGCATGCTGCCTTATGCCATGGAGGTGGTTTAGTACAAACCCATACTTCCCCCTTTAAAAATTGAAGATATTCATTTCCTTAGCTGGCCTTAAATAATGTCATCAATACTATATTTATTTTTTAACTATTTATTGATATCTTTTGTTTTTATATCACTTTTATTTCCAAATATAGCCATTCCCAAAGAGCCAATTTTTAAAAAGTTATTTAGCAAAACTAATGATCACATCAACTGAGACTGATAGCATATGCAGAGTTTTGCTCTCTTGGTCCCCCACCTCAGCAAAGAAGGGACAGGTGAAGGGGCATTTATTTGCTCGTTGGCTTGTCTCTTCTTTGGAACTAGTCTTGGTCAAACACTATCTTTAATGATACACCCAGCACAGACTTCCAAACAAAACAAAATTTAAAGTACAAGTGAAAGTATACAGCAAATTTGACCTTCCTTAGTAATGTTTCATTGTTATTTTATTGGCTAGGCAATTAGGGTTAAGTGACTTTCCCAGGGTCACAAAACTAATAAGTGTCAAGTGTCTGAGGTCTAGATTTGAACTCAGATCCTTCTGACTCCGGGGCCAGTGCTCTATTTGCCCTATCACTAACTGGGGTTGTTTCATTGTTATTCATCACATCTTAATTGAGACCTAGTGACCAGATGGTGCAGAAGATAGAGCACTGAACCTTTAATCCCGAAGACCTAAGTTCAAATGTGACCTCAGATTCCTACTAGTTCTGTGACTGTGAGCAAGTCACTTGACTTCTGTTTGCCTCAGTTTCCTCAGCTGTAAAATAGGGATGATGATAACAGCACTCACCTTACAGGGTTGTTACAAAGATCATATGAGATAACTTGTATAACACATCTGGCACATAGTAAGCACTTAATAAATATTTATTCCCTCTCCTCTTCTTTTCCCCAGACTTTGATGAGAATACTCTGTTCCAACTTATCCTGACTGAACCTGATTTCTCTGAAGCTCTGGGACTTCATGATGATTCACTGTCATAAGTCCCTCTGAGAAGCCTGTGGTTTCTCTCCACCATTTTCACAATCAGTCTGTTCTTCCTGATAAACTGTAGAGCTGATGAGATAAATGGTTTTATTTTGCCTTTCTAGTTGGGGTTAGCTAGAAGATGTGTCCTGTGTTCCTTAGGCTCTCTCTATAGATTCCCTCTGGAGTAATCAAAGAACAGAGAGAAAATCAGGCACGTGGAGATACTTTCTGAAAGGGCAGAAGCCCTCATGCCTGTCACCTGTTTCCTCCACTCAAATGTTTCTTTCCACAAGAAGACTGTCTTCTCCATCTTCATCCATTTTTTTTTCCTTTTTGAAAGACTTCTTTCTCATAAAAACCCCTTCAAAGTCTTTGCATCTTTATAGAAATTGCTTTAGCAAATGATGTTACCCCTAGCAACAGCTGCCTTTTACAGACTGCTTCTGAAACAAACCCTCTCAGAACAATTAAAAAATATATTTTTTTAGAACTTTAAGTGAGATGCTTAAAGGCAAATTTTGCTAGAAATGAGGCATAATTTTCAAGAGTTTTTGTGCCAAACCTCATTAAAACATAGCTCTATTACAGATGTGGCTGCAACATTCCCCAAAACATCTTGAGGGTTTTCAAAGCACTTTCCAAACAATATATCATTCTGTTCTCACAACAACCCTGGGAAGGGGGGCAGTGGTCAAAAACTGAGGTAAATAGAGGTAAAGTGACTTGCTCAGTATCACACAGCTAACAAGTATTTGAAATCAGGTCTTCCTGACTCCATGTCCAGGACTCTATCCACTGCCCAACCAGCTACCTAAACATACAATCAGAATAGGTAATAATATAGTTACCATAGTATTGGCATTAGCCCTGCAGCAGTATTTTCTTTTTTTTAAATTTTAATTTATTTTCTTGGTTACATCATTCATTTCCACAAGGTTTTGAGTTACAAATTTTCTCCCCTTTTTGTCCCTACCCCCCAGCCCAGAACATTGATCCCACTGTAAGACCCCTCCCACAATCTGTTCCCTTTTATGCCCTCCTCCAACACCTCTCTAGCTTTCTAGCAGGGCAGGGAGCTCC
>CM053593.1:64416718-64438902 GCA_028646575.1 Pseudocheirus occidentalis
TTTCTTGGTCTGGGAGGGATTTAGAGGAGCCACTAAACTTTATTCCTCTATCTTGGCTTCTGGCAGTCTGGGTATATAAGTTTAAACATACAGATTGCCCTCACCGAACTTGCTGCTGCTGCTATGGGCCCCAAGATTTTTCCTACCTGGTTAGATGATTCTCTGTCCTTTGGTGAGCTGGCTGGAAATCTCCCAGGCTGGGTGAGTCAGCTGGATGCCTGGCTGGAGCTTTTTCTCTCACTCCACTCTTCTCTGCTCTCTGGTCCACGCTGGTGTGGCTTCCTTGAGTTCAGCGTTCTTCTTACCCCAACCTAAGTAGGCACTTTCCGGGGCTGGGAGTCCACCTAGCTCAGTCTCTCCGTGGGTTCTGTCCCTCTTGAATTCGTTCAGATTCACTTTTTAGCCTTTAGCGTTTAGCGCTAGAATGGCTCTGGCTGCGGCAGTGACTTCTCCCCACTGCCCTGGGGTCAGGCCTCGTTTGCTGGTCTTGGCTTCAGACCTGCTGCGATAGGTTCCTCCTGCTGAACTGCCTTCAGCGGGGACGTGTTTTCTGCAGTTCCGTGGATTTTGGAGCTGTAAAATTTATTGATTTTATGTGTATTTAAGGTGGCCGTGCAGGAGCTGCTGATCCTTGCTGCTTCTATGCCGCCATCTTGGCTCCACCAATCTGTAGATTATTTTCTTAACCATGACTTTCAGGTAGTCCAATAATTTTTGAATGATCTCTGCTGGATCTTTTTTTCAAGTCAGTGGTTTTCCCAATGAGATATTTCACATTGCCTTCTATTTTTCCATTTGTTTGGATCTGTTTAATAGCATCTTGATTTCTTATAAGTCATTAGCTTCCATTTACTCTAATATAATTCTTACAGAATTATTCTCTTCAGCGAGCTTTTGAAATTCTTTTTCCATCTGGAAAAATTGGCTTTTTAAGGCATTCTTCTCCTCATTGCCTTTTTGGGTCCCTTTTTTCATTTGACTTAGTCTACTTTTAAGGTGTTCTTTTCTTCATTCAGGTTGTTGACTCTCTTTTTATGATTTTCTTGTATCATTCTCATTTCTCTTCCCAATATTTCCTCCACTTCTCTTACTTGATTTTCAAAATCCTTCTTGAGCTCCTTCATGGCCTGTTACCAGTTCACATTTTTCTTGGAAGCTTTTGGTGCAGGAGTTCTGACTATGTTGGTTTCCTCCCATTCCATAGTTTGATCCTTTTTTCGTCCCCCACAAAGGAATCTAAATTGGATGGCTGTGCTTGCTTTGCTTCCTTCACTTGCTTATGTTGCTACTCAATTATTGGTTTTTGAGCTCTTTGCCACAGTAGAACTCTGCTTCCAGAGGAAAGAGTTTTGTACTAAATTGCTGGGGTTTTCACAGCTGCCTGGTCTATTAGGAGGGTACTGTCTATACAGCCCTCAGAAACTCTGGCTCACTGGTCAAACACCTCAGGACCTCCACCCAAGACCATGTTCCACATCCCAGCATGTTAAAGCAAGAGGACTTAGCCTCCTAATATTTACTTAGCCAGCCTGTGTTTTGCAAGCCAGGTCTTCTGAAGCAGCCCTGTGGTGGTCGCTACAGGGTTGCTGCACCTCTGCCACTTCTAACTCCATGGGCAGGGGCTAGACCTGCTCCTCCATCCCATTAGACCTGCTCCTCCATCTCCCCCAGTTCCAACAGAGGTCTATACTGACCTCTCACTTTTTCTTTGTCATTTCTGGGTTGATAATTCTGGAAACCACCATACCTATTAACTATATCTTAATTATAACCCCCATCCTACCCCTCTATCCTTTTATAGCTTCCATCTCACTCATGATCCTTAAATCTTGCTGGTGTCTACCTTTCGCCTAACCTTCTTGCCAATAATGCCCCCTTTCTCCCTCCCAGATGAATACTGACCCTTCTTCTCTTCTAATCCCTAATGATAAAGCAGATGTCTGGTGATCCACTCTCCAGAAGTCTGCTGCAGCTGCTGTTTGGGGCTGCCCTGGGGCTAAAACCATGGGCTCATGCAGGCTTGGGCTTGGCTATGAGTGTGTTGTGATGAACCCTTCTTGTCCACCTGCTGAGTTGCCTTCAGTGGGAGATTTGCTTCTCTCTGTCACTTGGTTGGTTCTGTATTTGAGGTGGTTATAAGTAGAGCCATGGAGTTTTCCTGCTTCTATGCCACCATCTTGGCTCTCTCTGCCACCCCCCCATAGTTCTTTTTCTTAAGGAGATTCCAATCAAATACTTAATTAGCAAGAATTGGTATTTAGAGCATTTTCACATGGATCCTGCAATTGGAACCTACAAAAGCATAAATGAACAATTCATTGCTCAAAGGATACAGCAGGACTTTTCTGATTGTTATTGCTCTCCACCTCTTTCACCTACTATGTTCTTTGATTCCAGAGTTCAGAAACACATATTAACTATATCTTAATTATAACCCCCATCCTACCCCTCTATCCTTTTCTAGCTTCCATCTCACTGGGCATTCTTAAATGTTGCTGGTGTCTCCCTTTCGCCTTACATTCTTGCCAGTAATTCCCCCTTTCTCCATCCCAGATAAATACTGACTCTTATTCTCTTCTAATCTCCAATAATAAAGCAGATGTCTGGAACAATAACTCCACTTAGACATTTTGGCCCATTCCAATTATTCCCAATGAGCATAGGCTCAGACAGAGGACCGTTTTGTCCTTCAGCTGCCAGGAATATCCCCTTAATTGTAAACAACAATATTCTGGAAAATGTAGGACATTATTTACCACTTGCCCTGCCGCATTGCCCTCCAGACACCAGGGTACTGTTTCTTGCCCTGTCACTATGTTGCAAGGACCCGTGCTCTTCTCTTTCCTCTGGAGTGAAACTTTCTTAGATGTACTGAATTCCTCAATTAGAAAGTGAGCTACTTGAGAGGAAACATTCTTTCACTTTTGTATTCGAATTCCAAGTAATTAACACATGGTAACTGTCTACTTTTCCCCTTTCAATCATGCATATATTCCTTAATGCTGTCTTGTAGTGGAAAGAACTAAAGCACTAAAGTATTCATAATGATACTTGAAGCTGCTGTGAAGGTGTAAGACCAATGACACCAGTATACATAAGGACTGTTAGTTCAGGTTTTTATCTGATTTTCTAAAGTAAAGACAGCTTCAAAGTGGTCAACAATCTTACTTTAATTTAAACAATGCAGACAGAGAAGTAGAAAGAAGTGAGTAGAAATAAGTAGAAAGAGATTAACTAGAAAGAATCCAATGGACAGGGCTCCAACTGTCTAAACAGAGTAATAGATACCTAATCATCAGAATGGGGAGCACCAACATTTGGGTTCACAAAGCCTGGGGGGGGGGCGTAACCATAGCTATACAGAGTGTTGTCTGGCCAAATCACAAAGACCTCATGCAAACATTCTTCCCATGACTGAACTTGCATAGGGGTCAATATGTGACTATATGTGGGCTCTGTGTGACTCAGGATGTATTATGGCTGTAAACTGGGCCAGAGCTCAAAGCAGCAATATATCCATGATTGAAATACCTCTGTACCTTTAGACCTAGGACCATGGCCCTTATTTCAAATAAAAATGGGAACGTGTGGTCACATAGGACTATTAATGGATGGGGAAGATATTATAATTCCATTAACCCTACGAGCACACATACTAATTATATCCTAATGGATTTTAAAAACTTATTTTGAAGATCCCTCATTGTATAATGGAAATGATATATAAAAAAGTCAATGTGAACTCCTGAAAATTCAAGGTCTTGGGAAATTTATACTTTAATACATACTCAGAGTTTCTACAAATGGATCTGAAGGCATTTAACCTAAATTGATTTAACCCTTCTAAAGAGGTAGCTCTACTTACAGTCATGCATCCCCAAGGATGAGTTCATTAGTTTATCAAAAAAATGTTTTTGTCCCAAAATATGCAAGTGGCTTTTGTTATATATTTCCATCTTCTGTCCCATGGCTTTGTAAAGGCTACTTAAGCTCTGGATGATACTGCCTCTGCACTTCTGGCTTTTTGAATTCTTAGCTTCCTTCAATATTCAACCATTTAATCACCACCTCCTACTTGAGACCTTTCCTGATCTTTCTCAGCTGCTAATGCCTATATCCAAAAATAATTTTTTAAAATGTTCCTAGAATTATTTGTATATATCATATATCTCCTTATATATGTATGTATTTTTCCCAGAATAGACAATTTGCTCCTGAAATTCAGGGAATATTTAGCTTCCTTTTCTTCCTTTGTATCCCCACTTCCTGCCAAAGTGTAGGACTGTAATGCAGTGGATTGATTTATTTTCATGGCTACACCTTAGATTGGTGTGGGGTAGAGAAAAGGTGAAGTTCACAACCCTATGTAGCCTAAAGTAGAAAAGCCAAGGGACACTTTAGCCCTCTACTCTTTCTCCTCATAGTAGGAAGATGTGGAGTGGTATCATTGATCACTGTAGGGAGTTGAGGGTCATCACTTCCATTGATGCAATGGGAAAACAATTAATTTGGGATTCAAAATCAGAACCATGGTCATTGTGGCAGCATTGAACCTAAATCAGGTGGAAAGCTAAAAGAGAGGCTATCATGAGATCCAGGGCCTGGAATTTGAAGAAATTAAAAAAAAAATCCAGGGCCAAGTTTTTATATTAGTCTCTCTGAGTTAAGATATAAGTTTGAAGCCTTTTGCTGCATATTCCACCAACTATCTAGGTGATTTTTTCATGACCATACAGTACTAAATAAAATAAGTTTTTTGCACTCCTATAAGAAGTAAGAAAATAAAATTTAAAAATGTATTCTATGAGTCAGGTACTGTGCTAAGTGCTTTACATTTTTTTTTCTTTATTTAATCTTGAGAACAACACTTGAAGTAGATGTTATTACTATCCCCATTTTATAGCCGAGGGAATTGACAGGCATAGGTTAAGTGACTTGCTCAGGGTCACACAGTTAGGAAATGCCTGAGGCCTGATTTAAACTCAGAATAGAGCTTCTATTCATTGTACTACTTATTGCCTCTAAAAGATTGAACAGTGGCACACAACTCAGCCAAAGGAAGGGGGGGCAGATTAAATATTTTACCCAAGTCTATATGTGTGCTAGCCTTCATTTAAAAATGGTCATAAAATATTTAATAAGGAAAAACTCTCTTTTAGAATTCACCAACCAGTTCTGACAATAATGAACATTTTTTTAAAAGAACTACCTTAAAGGAAGAATATATTTAGAAGCATACTATAGATAGACTGCCTTAAAACAATGTAGATACATGTTACAAAGAATCTGTGATATCTTCTAAGAGAAGAACAGTTATAATACATCAGCATCTATTGCAAACGCATCTGCTTATTGACTATAAATAGCTACCTGAAGGGACTATGCAATTATATTTAAGTGAAGCTTCTTATTGGGGGAAAAATGAATAGTAGTTCTTTTTGAGGATAAAATTTATCTGTACAATAAATAAATTCATCTTGGTATGCATAAAATGTTATATATTATCGACATCACATAGATCATGTATATAAAAACGTAATAGGGATAACATCATTTATATGTCATAGTAATAACAAAATGTGAGACCAAAACATTAAAAGTTTTTTGGTTATACTCCTACTTATTAGAAAGTAATACTTCTTTTGTCATTGTTGTTATTCAGTAATGTTTGATTCTTTGTGACCCTTTTTGAGGTTTCCTTGACAAAGACAATGTAATGCTATCCCATTTTATGTTCTAGCTCATGAGGAAATCGAGGCAAACAGGGTTAAGTGACTTGCTCAGGATCACACAGCTAGTAAGTGTATGAGGCCTGATTTAAGCTCAGATCTTCCTGTGTTCAGGGCTAGTGATCTCTCCACAAGACCACCTAGATGCCCTTAAGGCTGCTAGTAACCTTAATTATCCAGAACATGAAAGTACTTCAATTTGTTTTAATCTATTCCAACTCACTTTAATTCAAAGAATTTTAATTAATGATCTATTTAAAAGGCAGAAAGGAAAAAAGACATTTGAGTCAGAAATAGTTTCCCCACAGCCCATGAAGCCAACTCCAGTTCCTTATAGAGACAACTGTGTATAAAATAAGACAAGGGATTAGAAACAATGGTATCCTCCAATGGGATATATAAAGTATCAGTGGGAGCAGGAATACATAGAAGCATATAAAGCAGACCAAAAAATTGTATTAGTATAGCAGTCTGGAAACACAATTAGGAAGCATACCTCAATGCCACTTTTATATTATAACCTTCATCTTTTGTATATGGTTCCATTATATTGCACCATTTTATTATCACAAATAATAATTACAATGACAATCCTCATTCAGGAAAAAAAGATTTATTTCAGTGTACACTGTGAAGAGAGCTACTTTGATAAAGTAGATGGAGAATGAGCTTCAGATCCAGTAGGTGGATCAAGTTCAAGTTCAATCTTTGACATATCCTAGTTTTGTGACCTTTGTCAGGTCACTGAATATCTCACAAGAAACCAGTCACAGGTTCAGTCCCAATCCCTTTATTCTGTTAAAACAGGGAAGTGCATACATGGAGCTGACAAATACAGTAGCAGCTTTAGGAGTTCTCAAAGACAAGGAACTTACTAGAGGACCTTATCAGAAAGAGATCACAGATTAGCCCTTTCCAATGGTAGATACAACAAGATATTTTTTGGCAACTTAATTACTTATATCCACTTCTAGGTCACAGTTAAAGGGGAGAGAGGAGGACTTTTGGTCAAAAGGGAATTGAAGCCTTGAGGAACATTTTCCAACTTCAAGGGATCAGGGAACCTGAAGAACAATACTGTTTCCAGTCACAAGAAAAGAGGGGCCTTGAGGAGCAGTATGCATTTCCCTTCTAAGGGACTGGGCCTCATACTGCTTCAGGACCAGAGTACAGACCAAAAGAGCAGTGACCACACATCTATCCATATCAAACTACCTTGGAAGTACTGAAAAATTCCAAACTCCAAGAATTAGCTCTGAAAACAGCAAGATGAAAAAAACCCTCAACGTTTGAAACAATCCCACTCCTCCAACCTGGAATAGTGCTGAATATTAAACCTCTACATCAACTACTAGAATGGAAAAATAAGGAAACAACAACAACAATAAAAATAACTTGACCAAAAAAACTACTATGGTGACAAGGAAGTGCAAGGCACAAATGCAGAAAAAGAAAATGAAATTTAAAAAGCTACAAGCAAAGTTTAAAAGAAAATGTGAATTTGATGTAAGTTCACCAAAAATTACTAAGAGAGCTAAAATGGTTTTCAAAAATAGGAATGGTAGATGAAAAAGAATGTTAAATACTGAAAACAAAGAAAGAAAATTATGAAAAAAATTAATATCTTGGGGTGGCTATGTAGTGCAGTGAGTAGAGCACCAGCCCTGGAGTCAGGAGGACCTGAGTTCAAATCCGACCTCAGACACT
The DNA here is from genome assembly GCA_028646575.1 of Pseudocheirus occidentalis. Taxonomy (NCBI): domain Eukaryota; kingdom Metazoa; phylum Chordata; class Mammalia; order Diprotodontia; family Pseudocheiridae; genus Pseudocheirus; species Pseudocheirus occidentalis. The sequence continues at coordinate 64,424,155 of CM053593.1, forward strand.
TGACACACTTACTAGCCATGTGACCTTGGGCAAGTCACTTAACCCCAATTGTCTTCCAAAAAGCAAAAAAAAAAGGATGGGAAAGCCAAGGGAAAGGAATAAACATTTTAACAAATGAGTCACAAAACACTAAAGAAAACAGCACCTTAAAAACAGAATATGTGCTAAATAGAAAAAAATACAAAAACTCAGTGAAGAAATACATTCCTTAAAAATTATGATTTTGGCAAGTGGAAATTAATGACCTTATGAGACACTAAGAAATAATAAAACAAAATAATGAAAAAATAGAAGTAAATGTGAATTTTCTCATCAGGAAAATAGCTGACCTAGAAAATAGATGGTGTATCAATGATTTAAGAGCTATTGGATAACCTGAAAGCCACAGAGAAAGAATATATACATTATATATCAAGAATTGTCAAAGAAAACTGTCCCAATATCCTAGATCCAGAAAGGAAAATAGAAACAAAAAGAATATGCTAATAATCACCTGAAAGAGATCCCAAAATGAACACTTAATAATATTATAGCTAAAATTCCAGATCTCCCCCATCAAAGAGAAAATAGCATAAACAGCAAGAAAAATCCCACAGTTAAAGTCACACAAGAATTAACTACTACTTCTTCTTCTTCTTCTTCTTCTTCTTCTTCTTCTTCTTCTTCTTCTTCTTCTGTTTGCTTTATGGAGGGGAGAAGGCAGGGCAGTTGGGGTTAAGTGACTTGCCTAAGGTCACATGACTAATGAGTGTTATGTGTCTGAGGCCTTACTTGAACTCAGGTCCTCCTGACTCCAGGGCCAGTGATCTATTCACTGTGCCACATATCTGCCCCAACAACTACTTCTTAAACAATGGATACCTTGGACTATGATAGTCTAGAAGGCAAAATATGTGGAGATTACAACTAAAAATAATTTACCCAGCAAAACTGAGTTTAATTCTTCAAGGGAAAAAAATGTATATTCAATGAAATAAGGACATTTTAATCATTCCTGATGAAAAAATTGGAGCTGAATAGAAAATTTGACTTTCAGATAAAAGACACAAGAGTAGAATAAGAAGGTAAATATGAAAAAGAAGGCCTAAGGGACTCAATATGGTTAACTGTTTACTTTTCTACATTGAAAGGTGATACATGTATCTTCTAAGAGCTTTATCAAGATTAGGTTTCTCAGAAGGATTTAGGGTGCAGGAGTGAGTAGATTGCGTTGGGATGATGTAAAAAAAAACATGTATTAGTGAGAGAGATTTTCTGGAAGAAGGTGAAAGAGAGAAGAAGCATGGGGAAAATCGTCTCACATAAAAGAGGTAAACATATAAGGAAGAGATTTTACTATGGAAAAGAAAATTGGATGTGGGTGGGCAATGGTTGGCTCTTGCATCAAAATTAGTTCAAAAAGGTAATTAGAGGAGGAAATAGGTAGTAAAATTATACTAGTGGGGTACCTCAACTTTGTCTTCTGACATACAGATAAATCTAACCATAAAATAAATAAGAAAGAAGTCAAGGAAATGAATAGAATCTTACAAAAGTTAGATATGATAGAGCTCAGGAGAAAACCAAATGAGAGTAGAAAGAAACATACATTTTCTCAATTGTATGTGGCACTTTTACAAAAATTGACCAAGTATTAGGGCATGAAAACCTTACACCCATATGCAGAGAAATGAAATGCACTATTTTTGTACTACAATGCAATAAAAATTATATTTGATAAAGTGCTGTAAAAGCAAAGATTAAAAAGATTAAAAACTGATTGGAATCTAAATAATCTAATCCTAAGGAATGAGTGGTTCAAAGAACAAAAAATAATCAATAATTTCATGAAAGGGAAAAAAACTAAGACAACATTCTAAAATGTGTTGATTTAGAGGAATATTTAGCTCTCTAAATGTGTATATCAGTAAGACACATATTATATTAATGAATTGGGCATGCAAAAAAGAAAAGTAGGAAAAAACAAATTAAAAATACCCAACTAAATCCCCAAATGGAAATACTGAAAAGCAAATGAGAGATTAATAAAATTGAAAGTAAAAATAAAATTGAATCAATACATAAAACTAAGAGTTAGTTTTAATAGATAAAATAGGTTAAATGTTAATTTTATTTAAAAAGAAAGGAGAAAAACATATTATTAACATTAAAAATGAAAAGGGGAAAGCACTAGTGATGAAAATGAAATTAAAGCAATTATTAGGAATTATTTTACCCAAGTAAAATTGATAATTTAATTGAAATGGAGGAATGTTCACTCCCTAGAATAACAAGAAAGGAATTGAATATTTAAATAAATTTATCTTACAAAAATCAATTGAATAATTTATCAATGAGCTTTCCTAGGGGAAAAAACACTGACTACCTCTTGAAAAAGATCCCCAAAAGAAAACTCCTAGGAATGTTATAGCCAGGTTCTGGAGTCCCCAAATTAAGGAGAAAAATATTACAGACTGCAAAGAGGAATACTGTGGAAACACAATTTGAATACTGTGGAAACACAATTAGGATAATCCCAGATCTGGAAGCTTCTCCATTGAGAGATCAAAGGCCTGGAATATGATATTACAGAGATCAAGGGAGCTAGGATTAAAACCAAGAATCACATACCCAGCAAATTTGAGTATAATGAAAGTTGCAGTGGAAAATATGGTCATTCAGTGACGTGGACGACTTTCAAATATTCTTGTTGAAAAACCAGAACTGAAAAGAAAATTTGACACTCAAATACAAGAAACATGAGGAGGAAAACATGGAAAAGAAATCATAAGGAACTTATCAAAGTTGAACTATTTACATGTCAAGATGGAAAAAAGGATAATTGTAACTTATGAAACTTTTCTCAGTATGAGGATAGATGGAGGGAATACAAATGTATTTATAAGTATACCTATACATATGTCTATATAGGAGAGTTTATATATGCATATGAACATATATCTGAGTATGTGTATATATATATATGTGCATGTACATAGAGGGCACAGGATGAATTGAATAGGAAGGAGGATACTCTAAAAGGTGGGAGAGGATTAGAATGAGAGGAGAGTGGGAGAGACAGAATGAGGTTAATCATCTCATATAGAAGAGACAAGGGATAACTGTCACAGTGGAGGGGAAGAACAAGAAAATAAAAGGGAAAGGGTCGATCTTACTCTCATTGAATTTGGCTTAGGGAAGGAATGACATAACCTCTAAACTGGGTATCTTTCCACAAAGGAGAGTAGGGGGGATGGGCATGAGAGATGAGATGGTGGAAGGGAAGGCAGGGTGGGGGGGGAAGGTTGATCGAAATACACACTTCTGTAAAGGGATAGGGGCAGTGTAGAGAACAGAACAAGGGAGAGGTGGAATAGGGAGGAGGGACATATAATCAGTCTCTCACAATATGTCCACTGTGGAGATATTCTTTGTAATTACACATGTACAGCCTATATTGAATTGCTTGTCCTTCCAGTGTGGGGGTGGGTGATGAGGGAGGAAGGGAAAGAATGTAGAATTTAAAATTCTATGATCAAATATTAATTATATATATATGTATATATGCATTTGTTATTATTATTATTATTAACTACATGCAACTGGAAATTAAGATATACAGGCACTACAGTAGGTAGACCCATCTGGCTCTACTGGAAAGTTGGAGGAGTGATGGAGGAGGACATAGCAGAGAGCAGATTGGGGGAGAGGTTATACAGTGGGATCACTATTTTGGGGTGGTGGATAGGGGAAAGACAGGGAGAAAATTTGTAACTCAAAATTTCGTGGAAATGAGCAATGTAAACAAGAAAATAAATACATTACCATAATACATGGTAGAACATGTATTATGAATGCAAGATTGGCTCAGTATTAGGAAAACTATCAGCATAATTGACCATATCAATTGCAAACCTGACAGAAACCATATGATTATATAAACAGATGCAGAAAATACTTTTGACAAAATACAGAGCATATTCATCTTAAAAACAGTAGAAAGCATGGGAATAAATGGCGTTTTCAATAAAATAATAAGAAGCATCTATCTGAAACCATAAGCAAGCAATATGTGTAATGTGGATATGTGCTAGAAGCATTCCCATTATGATCAGGGTTGAAAGAAGTATGTTCATTATAACCACTGCTATTCAATTTTGTACTAGAAATTTTAGCTTTATAAGTAAGAGAAGAAACAGAAATTGATGGAATTAGAATATACATTGAAAAAAATAAAGCTATCACTCTTTGCAGATGATATACTGGTATTCTTAGAGAACTTCAGTGGATCAACTAAAAAGCTGCTTGAAACAATTCAACTTTATCAAAGTTGCAGGATTAAAAATTAAACCACCGAAATCGTCAGTATTTATATATACTAGAAATAAAGCTTTTTATCAGAGACAATGATTATAAAAACTCTTCCTCAGCTTTCTACTTTCCTCCCAATCTTGGTTACACTGACTTTGTGCAAAACCTATTTAATTTAATGTAATTAAAATTATTGATTTTTTGTTTCATAATGTTCTTTCTCTCCTGCATGCTTAAATTCTTATCTTCTCCATAGATCTGAAAGGTAAACTATACCTTCTTCTCTGCATTTGTGTATGGTATCACCCTTTATATCTAAATATTTTCCCCATTTGGATATTATCTTGTTGTACTATACAGTGTAAGATCTCTAGTTTCTGCCGTATTATTTAATAATTTTCCCTAAAGTTTTTGTCCAAGCATTATAGAGAGCAATTTGGAAATATGCCCAAAGGGCAACCCTTTGATCCAGCAATAACCCTATAAGGTCTGTATGCCAAAGAAATCATGAAGAAGGGAAAAGAACCTACACATGCCAAAATGTATACAAAAGCCTTTTTTATACTGGCAAAATATTGGAAATTGAGGGGATGCCCATTGGTTGGGTAACAGCTGAACATGCTATGGCATAAAAAACTTAATGGAGTACCTTTGTTCTATAGGAAATGATGAGTAGGCAGACTTCAGAAAAACTTGGAAAGACTTGTATGAATTGATGCAAAATGAAATAAGCAGAATCAGAAAAGCATTGTACAGTGTATCAGCAACATTGTGCAATGATCAGCTATGAAAGACTAATTTAGCTCTTCTAAGCAACCCAACAATCCAAGAGGAGTGTGAAAGATTCATGAAGGAAAATGCTATCCACAACCAAATAAAGAAGTAATGGAATCTGAATGAAGATCAAAGGAAATCCTTTACACTTACTTAATTCTTTTTTGGTATTTTTCCCTTTTTCATCTATTTTTTCACAACTGTGACTAATGAGTAACATGTAAATAAGGTTTACATGATATAACATGTATAAACTATATAAAATTGCTTACCAGTTTCAGAAGATGGGAGGGGGAGGAAGGGAGGAAGAAAGAATTGGAACTCAAAATCTTGTAAAAAGGAATGCTAAAAAGCTTCTTTTCAAGTATTTTGGAAAAAATACAATAGTTTTAAAACACGTGGGGAAAAATTTTAAAACCTGAGAAATTCCCTTTACCAATGTAAGTTGATACCTTCTCTATAATTGAGAGACTTATAACCCTAGCTTGTGAAAGGGTAGATAAATTACCTTGAGTTAGGCAACTAATTTCCATCAGAGACATGTCTTGAATTCATTATTCATTTAATTCATGTCTTCCTCCCTCTAAGGCCAATTTCATATCCATTCTGACACAAAGTCAACTGTCAAAGTCAACATTAGTAATAAAAAAGCTAGATGGAACAATGGTTTGAAAGCTGGTCAGAGTGTCAGGAAGAACTTAATTTCAAGTCTTTCCTCTGATATATACTGGCTATATGACCCTGGACAAGTCATTCAACACTTCAATATTCAGGGCTACTCTTAAGCCTGCAATTTACAGAGAAAGTAATGAACTGCATCACTACTGAGATTTTCTTCACTGAGGGAGTTCTCCATACCAGTAGTCATGGGTTTGTTGCTATTCCTCTACTGGTTTTTTTTGCTTTTTTTGGGGGGGAGGGCAGTTGGGGTTAAGTGACTTGCCCAAGGTCACACGGCTAGTTTTTTGTGTTAAGTGTCTGAGGCCGGATTTGAACTCAGGTACTCCTGACTCCGGGGTTGGTGATCTATTCACTGCGCCACCTAGGCGCCCCCTCTACTGAATCTTGTGTTTATATAAACTATTAAAGTTACTGTTTGAATAGAATACCAAAAGAGTGTTCCTTTCATAAAGTCAACGTGTTTGAAATTATATCAATTCAATCATAGTAGTCAATCTGATTATGGTTAATTTTTTTCTTTCCTGGTTCTTATCAACTTTGTTTCCCAAGTATGTACCTGGATAAATAAATCATAATGTCAATTTTAACTAGAGACTGCATGTAAATTATGCTTTTTTGCATAAAGCCATCTTAAGATCATAGGACTTAAGGCTGAAAAGGACCTTAAAGTTCAATCTGAGCATGAATAACTGTCACTTTTGGCCGCTGCCTTGTCACCAGTGTTAATCAGGCATTGGAAATGGACCAGCTTTGTAACAGGGTTAAAACAAGTGCTCATATCCATGTTTTTCACTTGAGGAAAGATAGCAGTGTAAAATCCTGAGGGCAATATTTGGAAACCAATGTTATCTGAGCAAATTACCCCATAGGTCCTTTAAACTCATGTCAAGGAATAGCTTACTTTGTTTAATGGTAGAAAGTTCATCAGACCCTCTGACCTTTTTGAGTATTAATCCCAATAAAAAGATCATTCTTCATGGTGCATGGTAACATTCATGTAAATTTAATTACTTGGTATGCCCAAGGTGTAATTTTTCTTCACTGCAAAGGCAGGTCAGTGCATTTGAAAGGTTAAGCATCTCACTTTAATTGGGACCACAAAAAATTGTTAATTAAATCCCCACAGGAACCTCTTTGGATTCAATGACTTGCATTAGCAAATATAACCTGTTCAGCTCTCTAAAGGAGTGTATCATATTTTCATTTTCTCTTATACTTTGCAAAATTCATAGGGAAGTGTTATATTTTTTTATAACTGGCTACAAAATGTTCTTTTTATCCTCTCAGGATGAAATATCTCTTACTGAGCATATTTCATAAGTAATGATGAAATAAACACTGTTCCACCCCAAATCCTTATGACCATATATTTAGACTCCTTTTTCATTACTTCACGGAACAGTTATCATGCTTATTTTATATAGTATGAAATCTCTCTATGACAAATACAAAAGTGTACACTAGAAAGATTTCAGATTCTCATTGAAGAAATTAATTGGTATAATATTTTTCCATTGAACAAAACTGCACAGAATGTGATATATTTAAGCACCTAAGTGTATTTTATTTACCATCTCTCTTAACCCTATTTATAAAAATATCTCAAGCATATCAGTGTTCCTTTTAGTGTTCAGGGACAAAGCACATGATAATACTTCTTTAATGTTATTTCCATTGGTAACATCATATCAATTACTGATACTGAATGATTTGACGGTGCCAAGAACTTTGGTGGCAAGAACTCTCTTTTCTAGGACTTTAGTAGTTATGAATATATCACCATCAGGAACATTTGCCAGGTACTACATCCACAGGGCTTGCTTTCAAGGATGATGGCTAAGGACATTGTCCTAGAAATATTGCTATTTCTAAGACTATTGGGATCACTTTACTTACCTGTCTACACCAAGTTCAGAGGGAAGATGGTAGTCAGAATTGTGGTAGTAGAATGAGATGCCTTGAATATTTTGCCTTTCATGTCTCTTTGAGGGGTGTTTACTGCTTTAATTCAATTCACTATGTGGAAATTTTGAAGGATAGCTTGCTCCTTCTCCACAGAAGTTGCTTTTCCACAAGAAGGCTGTTAGGATTGGTTTAGAAGTCAGATTCTGAGGTTCCTTTCAATTGTATATTTAAATCCTATAATAAGTGCTTCAGAGTCATTTCTTAAAAATATATCTACATTGACACTCAATTTGATTACCAGTATCTTCTCAAGATTTGGGAATTTCCTTCCATAAAATTTAAGTTAATTCTTTTTTAATAATTGTTTTTAGTTTTCAATATTCATTTTCATACGATTTTGAGTTACAACTTTTCTCCCTGTCTTTCCTCTACCACTGACCCCAAGATAGTGAGCCTACTTCCCCCAATTGGCTTTTTCTTATATCCTACCACACACCCACATCTAACTTTCTAGTAGGGCAATATGGATTTCTATGCCCCAGTGTCTGTATATCTTATTTCCCAGTTGCATGTAAAAACATTTTTCAACATAAAAAAATTGATTACCGGATTCTTTCCCTTCTTCCCTCCCCACCCACCCCCATTGGGAAGATAAGCAATTTAGTGAAGGTTGTACATGTGTAGTCACAAAAAATATTTCCATATTACTTATGTTGTAAAAGACTAATTATATTTCTCTCCATTCTATCCTACCCAAACTTACTCTGTTTTCTACTTTTCCCTGTCTCTTTTCAAAAGTGTGTGCTTTTAACTACTCTCTCCCCCAATCTGCCCTACCTTTATTATCCTCCCCCCCTTATTTCCTTAACCTCTTTCCTGTAGGGTAACATACCCAAATTAGGGTGTATGTTATTCCCTTTTTAAGGCAATTCAATGAGAGTAAGGTTAATCCATTCCTTTTCACCTTCCTGATCTTTTCCTCCATTGTAAGTTTTCTTTTGTCTCTTTTATATGAGATAATTTACCCTTTTCTATCTCTCCTTTTCTCCTCTCATTTCATTCCTCTCTCACTTCTTAATTTTATTTTCTAGATATCATCCTTTCATAATCCAATAATCCTGTGCCCTCTGTCTACATATAAATGTACGTGCATACACACACTCACATATGTATTTATACACACATAAACCCTCCTATATGCATATACGTACTTATGTGTGTGTATGCACACACTCACATTTATATTTCCTTCAACTATCCTCATACTGAGAAAAGTCTCAAGAGTTGCAATAGTTACAATTATTGTTTTTCCATGTAGCAATTTAAATAATTCAACTTTAATAAGTTCTTATGATTTCTTTTTCCTTCTCATTATTCTCTTTATTTTGTATTTGAAAGTCAAATTTTCTGTTCAGCTTGGTTTTTTCTTCATCATGAATATTTGATAGCCCTCTATTTCATTGACTAACCATATTTTTCCCCTGAAACATTATACTCAATTTTTCTGGGTAGATGAGTCTCAGTTTTAATCGTAGTCTTTTAACCTCCAGAATATGATATTACAAAACCCTGCAAAACCTTAATTTAGAAGCTGCTAGATCTTGTGTTATACTGATTGTGCCGCCAGAATACTCAAATTGTTTCTTCCTGACAGCTTGTAATATTTTCTCCTAGACCTGGTAACTCTGGAATTTGTCTATGATATTCCTAGGAGTTTTCTTTCTGGGATATTTTTCAAGAAGTAATTAGTGAATTCTTTCAATATATTTTTATCTTGCCTGTGAAGAAATAAAAGCACAGAGAGTCTCAGACATGTGAGTTATCAAGATTCACCCTGCTAGCATTTGTATGTGGCAGGATTTGAAATGAAGTCTTCCTGTCGTAAGTACAGTGCTCAATGTATTATACACACTACCTCTAACCATGTCACCATACATTTTTCAACAACTTTGGCACCTGACATAGTTCTTGCTCTACACTATACCCTATCATTAGCCTTGATGACCTTAATATTTTCATTTAGCCTTGATGACCTTAATATTTTCATTGATTACTCATTGCACTTTCTGACCTGCTTCTATGGCCTATTCATCTTGTCACATCCACTTCAATTATTTAGCCAATCTGGGACCAATCTAATCTAATACATTGGACCTTATTCTTCAGTTCAATTTTACAAACATTTATCAAGAACATATATTTTTCAAGGTGCTCAAAATTTCTCTGTCTCTGGGTGGCTCAGTGGCACAGTGAATATAGCACAGGCCCTGGAGATAGGAGGAACTGAGTCAAATTTGGCCTCAGACACTTTACAATTACTAGCAGTGTGACTTTGGGCAAGTCACTTAACCCCAATTGTCCTCCAAAAAAAATCCTTAGTTGACAAAATTTCAGTTAATTTATCTTTTTTTTCCTGATTATATTATCAAGGACATTGCTGGGAGAGAAAAGGTGGGTATTTATGATCTATCAATTATAACCAATTCATTCACTAGAACATTCACATACTGAAAAACATGTACTGAAAATAATTTAAATGTGCAAAAAAAACTTGCTTAATAAAACATTCAGTTAAAAAAAAGAACAAAAGCTAGGTCTAAATACAATTTAAACTAAGTTCCAAAACCTAAAGCAATAGTATCAGTATAAAGGTAGTGAAGTTTTTCAAGCAATGAGAATTGCGAACCCATAGATGAGTCCTAGGGAAGTGCTTGAAGCTCATAGAATTAATTCAGTTTGATGAATATGGTAAAGTGTCAGAGGCAGAATTTGAATCTGTTTTTTGGACTCCAAGCATAGTTCTTGATAAAGAATTCGCTCTAAATATGCTCAACAAATAGTCATTTATCATTTACTTGAAATCTTGGAGGGAAGGGGAAATATTTTCTGAGGTACCCTATTCTACACTTTGGTGGCTTTAATTCTTAGAAAGTTGTGTATGGAGCCAAAATCTGTCCCTTTTCAATTACACATTTCTCTATGTTTTACCATCTGTGGCCAGGAAGAAGTCTATTTTTAATCCATAAATACAAATCCTTAAATATAGCAGTCATTCTATTCTATTCCCCAATATTTTTTAAATTTAAATTAATTTATTTATTTTCTTGTTTACATCACTCATTTCCATGAGATTTTTGAGCTACAAATTTTCTCCCCATCTTTCTCCTACCCACCACCCCAAAACAATGATTCAATTGTAAAGCCCCTCCCCCAATGTAGTCTCTGCTATGTCATCCCCCATTACCTCTCTGACTTTCTGGAAGGGTAGAATGGATCTCCATACCCCAGTGCCTATATGTCTTAATTCGCAGGTGCATGTAGTTAATAATAATAATAATAATAAAAATAAAAATAATAATAATAATATTTTAACATTTGATTATAGAATTTTAAATTCTAGATTCTTTCCCTTTCTCCCTTGTCAACCACCCCCACTGGAAGGACAAGAAATTCAGTATAGACTGTACATGTATAATTACACAGAACATATCCACAATGGAAATATTGTGAGAGCCTGATTCTGTGTCCCTCCTTCCTATCCCACTCTGCCCTGCCTTGTTGTTTTCTCTAACCTTTCCCTGTCCCTGTCCCTTTATTGAAGTGTGTACTTCCAGTAACCTTACTCCCCACTCTTCCCTCCCCTCCATCATCCCGCCTCTCATCCCCATCCCCCCTACTCTCCTGTGTGGCAAGATACCCAGTTTAGAATTTATGCCATTCCTTCCCTAAGCCAAATTCAATGAGAGTAAGGTTGACCCTTTCCCTTTTGCCTTGCTGTTCTTGCCCTCCATTCTAACAATTAACCCTAGCCTCTTCTATGTAAGATGATTAACTCCATTCTGTCTCTCCCTGTCTCCTATCATTCTAATCCTCTCCCACCTCAGAATTTCATCTTTTTTTTATTCAACAATGACAATTTATTTTCAGAACTTCATCATTTTTACTAAAAAAAAAAGCAGGTATCAAAAACAGCAAAGAGTTTCCTGAAATTCTGCACCAGTTTTCACAGAAGTAACCGACATGTGAACTGGTGTTGGATGTTAAGTATCAGACACAGGCTGTTTCCCTCCTGGTCATATGCATTCAGGTGGTCCCAGGTGGTTTACTCTAGAGTTCCTGAAGAATAGCTTTTTAAAAGCACCTGTCATTTTTGAGAGAATTGATTTGGTTTATCCAACAAAGTAAACACTTTTTGCTGTGTGGCTGTTTCTCTCAAAAACAAAACACTGTAATAATACACAGAATGTGTATGTTTGGATTAGAACCAAATCTTTTGAGATCCCAACTACCCAAAGAACACTGATCAGAGAGACAAGTATAGGGCACATACCAGTTGTACATTTCATACTGTCAAAGGCAGCTACTATGCTTTTTGTAGGAAACGGCATTTTATTCAGGTGCTGCCCAGGACGTGAATCATATCATGATTCCCATTTTCCTTTCCCATTAGAATCACACTTCCCTTAAACAGGGCCATTCTATGGGGGCAAAAGCTTTATGCTTATGCTAGTCAGGCAGTAATATTGTGCAGATATTTCTGAATATATGATGACCCCTTGTTCTGGATCCTGAATAGTCAAAGAAACTGAGAAGATATAAGTAGTAGATGCTTAGAGAAAGAACACACAACTCACAACACAGATAATCTGGATGCAAAGAGAACCAAAGCTGCAAGGTGTGTGTGAATTTTCTTCTACAAAAAATCTATTTCAGCAATACATTCTTCTTGAACAGAAGTTGGTCCAGTTTGCAATGTTAATAGCTGCCAGTCTTTCAAACCTCTCTTTTAATTAAGATATATTGCCTGACTGGCAGTGTATTAAGACACCGCCCTCAGGTTTTGACCAAATACCACTGTATCAGTTTGAAAGATCAGGCAGCAGGGGTTAAAACTGCACAAGTATATTTGAATGCAAATCACTCTATACACAGGTGTGTATGTGTGTTTGTGTGTGTGTGTGTGACTGAAACAGTTTTGAGCATCCAATATGCCTGTTAAAACAAATTTGCACCTCTATATTACCTCAATTTTTAACTAAAGAAAAACTGATATGCATTTTTTTTCCTTCACAGATACGAAAAAAGAAGCAAGAAGGCAAAGCTGAGAGACTCAGACGCTCCCCACAGGGCAGCAGCGGCATTTGGCTGTTTTGGTCTTTGTACCAGCAACTCCCATAGCCGTGGTAGGTGCCCACTGTTTGCTGGACTAAACTGTTTTCCTGGCAGTCAAGATTCGAACAATGGACCCTACTCCTACCCCTCCAGCAGCAAGTTCCTTTTCATGCCACTGCAGTAGCACGGCGCTGCTGTTATCTGATGGGCTTTCAAAGCCTTTATAAATGTACTTCATTAGAAGATCCACAGTGTTCTTGTCCAGAGACTCCACTCCCTTTTCAATATCATTAGCTTTAAAAGATATAAGCACCTTCAGGACGATGCTGCCTGCTCGGTCCTTAACTGCCTGACTCTTGGTGTTGATTGGAGGATTTTTCAGAGCTGCCTGTAATGCAGCTGTCATTACAGTCCACGTGGCCCTCGTCGAGCCCGGCCTGGCCCTCGCCCCGTCCTCCTTGTCCACAAACTTGTTCTCGTCATACTCATCCATATCCACCTTTTGGAACCGGCCGTTGACACCGTGTGTTTCCACATCCCCATGCCAGACCTTGTGGCAGTTAGCCCCTATGCTGGTCGTCGCTGCCTCTGTCCCCTCCCCTGGGTCCCCTGCTTTCCCCGACCCTACCCCCCCCCCCCAGCTCCAGCTCCAGCTCCGGCTCTGGCTTCTTCCAGAATTTCATCTTTTAAAGTGTCCTCCCTTCTTGTTCAATTGATCCGGTGCCCTCTATGTACACATATATACACAAACTCAGATGTGTTCATACATATAAATAAACCCTCCTTCATAGTCATATGTGTTTGTATAAGTATATGTACATTTGTATTCCCTTCACTTATCCTCATACTGAGAAAAATTTAGTAAGTTACAACTATCATTTTTTCATGTTGGTATGTAAATAGTTCAACTTTTATAAGTTCCTTATGGTTTCTTTTCCATATGTAACTTCACATGAGTCTTGAATTTGAGTGTCAAATTTTCTTTTCAGGTCTGGTTTTTTCAGCAAGAATGTTTGGAAGTCCTCTACCTCACTGAATGACCATATTTTCCACTGGAACACACTGAATTTTGCTGGGTAGGTGATTCTTGGTTTTAATCTAGCTCCCTTGATCTATAGAATATCATATTCCAGGCCCTTTGATCCCTCAATGGAGAAGCTGACAGATCCTGGGTTATCCGGATTGTTTCCACTGTATTCAAATTGCTTCCTGCTGGCAGCCTATAATATTTTGTCATTGATCAGGGACTCTGGAACCTGGCTATAACATTCCAGGGAGTTTTCTTTTGGGGATCTTTTTCAAGAGGTGATTGGTGAATTCTTTCAAGTTCTATTTTGTCATATGGTTCTAAAATATCAGGGCAATTTCCCTTGAGAATTTTCTGAAGGCTGCTTTCTAAGTTCTTTTTTTGATCATGGCTTTCATGTAGTCCAACAACTGTTAAACTGTCTCTCCTAGATCTATTTTCCAGGTCAGTGTTTGTTTTTTCAATGAGATATTTCCAATTGCCTTCTATTTTTATCTTTTGTTTGGATCTGTTTAATAGTGTTTTGATTTCTCATAAAGTCATTTGCTTCCATTTGCTCCACTGTAATTTTGAAGGAATTATTCTCCTCAGTGAGCTTTTGAGATTCTTTTTCCATCTGGCAAATTCGAGCTTTTAAGGCATTCTTCTCCTCATTGGCTTTTTGGGCCTCTTTTTTCCATTTGAGTTAATCTAGTTTTAAGGTGTTTTTTTCTTCAGTCAAGTTGCTGTTTTCCTTTTTTTTTTAAATTTAGTTTTTATTTGTTTTCTTGTTTACATTAATCATTTTCATTACATTTTTTGAATTACACATTTTCTCCCCGTCTTGCTCCTGCCCCAACACCATAATAGCACTCCCACTGTAAAGCCCCTCCCCTGCTCTGCTCTCCTATTTTCTGGTAGGGCAGGAGGGGTCTCCCTATCCCAGCCCCTGTATATCTTAATTCCTAGTTGCAGGTATT
>CM053593.1:64439002-64467264 GCA_028646575.1 Pseudocheirus occidentalis
GAGAACCAAAGCTGCAAGGGGGGTGTGGGTTTTCTTTTTTAAAAAAAACTGTTTCAGCAATACATTCTTCTTGACCAGAAGTTGGTCCAGTTTTGCAATGTTAATAGCTGCCAGTCTTTCAAACCTCTCTTTTAATTAATATATCGCCTGACTGGCAGTGCATTAAGATACCGCCCTGAGGTTTTGACCAAATACCACTGTATCAGTTTGAAAGATCAGGCAGCAGGGGTTAAAACTGCGCAAGTATATTTGAATGCAAATCACTCTATACACAGGTTGTGTGTGTGTGTGTGTGTGTGTGTGTGTGTGTGTGTGTGTGTGTGAGTGACTGAAACAGTTTTGAGCATCCAATATGCCTGTTAAAACAAATTTGCACCTCTACATTACCCCAATTTTTAACTAAAGAAAAACTGATATGCATTTTTTTCCTTCACAGATATGAAAAAAGAAGCGAGAAGGCAAAGCTGAGAGACGCAGACGCTCCCCACAGGGCAGCAGCGGCATTTGGCTGTTTTGGTCTTTGTACCAGCAATTCCCATAGCCGTGGTAGGTGCCCACTGTTTGCTGGACTAAACTGTTTTCCTGGCAGTCAAGACTCGAACAATGGACCCTACCCCTCCAGCAGCAAGTGCCTATAAACAAAACAAAACAAAACACAAATGCTGACACAAAATCATTAATCAGACATGTTTAGATCACGTAAGATGTTGGGAGTTAATTTGTACTGGCAACACAAAACTGGGTGAAGATTTTTACATGGTTATCATATTGTCTGTATTAAAAAGAAGCATCAGAATGAGACCTTACAATTTAAATTCAAGAACACATGGATAAACAAATATAAATGGTGCTAGCAGATATATTCCATTTCTCAAAAACGTATCTAAACTTCAACTCTGATAAGCTTATTTTAAAATGAATGAGCCAGTGACTCAAGCTAAAAATCAACCACCCCTGTATCTATTTAGATTGAGGTAATTTTTTTTTAGTCAAAGATTCTTCTTAAACTGAAAAGGTATTATTTAATAACTAATAAGATATTCTAAAAGATTTAAACTATGACCATTTCCTTACTTTTTTTAAGAAACAGGGTTCAGGGCGGCTAGGTGGCGCAGTGAATAGAGCACCGGCCCTGGAGTCAGGAGTACCTGAGTTCAAATCTGGCCTCAGACACTTAACACAAAAAACTAGCCGTGTGACCTTGGGCAAGTCACTTAAACCCAACTGCCCTCCAAAAAAAAAAAAAGGCAAAAAAAAAAAAGAAGAAATAGGGTTCAAGGTAATTGGATTCTTCAATTATTATCTTCAACCTCAACACAAGTTTTTTGGGGCATAGTTTAGCAGTTTTAAATTTTAATAATTTTTGTATACATCCTTGATAGAAGCAAATTACAAATGGTGCATGTCTGTGTAAAACTAAATTGACTGTGGCAACTCAAAGTCAAAATTTTGATTACAACTTGCAAAATACTTTTTAAAAGTCACTTGGTAGCAACTAGAAAATATTTTCAACAAGTAGAGTGTCACTCTGCTGCTCAAAAATTTTCAATGGTTCTCTACTGCTTACATGAAATGTCAGTTACATTTAAAGGATAGATTTGAACTTCATTTAAATTGAAAATAGCACAAGGGAACCTAATTTAGTCCACTTCTGGTTATTAAGAACATGAAATCATACCAGACTTTATAGCATAAGCAAAGCCATGCCTTGTACTATAATAGCTAGGTTCTGGTCAGCTTAAATAATGAATCCTTTGAAGTGGTTGCAAATACTCCAATGTACACTATCTGAAGTGATAGTTTTGTGAACTACAGTAATTGCTTCCAACACAGCTGAATATGCAGTGCAAATCTAAAAAAAAAAAACTAGCTGTAAAATCAGAGTAACTCCATAAGACACACATACAACAGACTCGTTATTTTAGCATCACCAAGGCTGTAGAGTACATATATAATATACACATAATAAAATGAAAATGAAAGACTTGCTATACTTCAATGTATATTATTTACATGTCTATAATCTGAGGAAATAATCTGCTTAACAATAAGGTTTAAGATTTCTTAGTTCTTGTCACAAAGTAAAAATCTGACTTACGGTAGTGAGATACTTTGTGTGTAGTTAGATCATTCTACATAACTTGGCTATTAACGCTGAGGACATCACCATCCTTGTCATTACCTAGGCTCAAAATTTAGGTGTCATCCTTGACTTCTCATCATCTCCCAACCACTCCCAATCTAGTGCCAAGTTCTGTCCATTTCATCTTACCAACTCTCAAATGCACTCTCTTCTTTGCCTGGACACTGCTGCCACAAGCAGGACCTTAGCTTCTCACGCCTCAACTACTGTAACAGCCTCTCAACTGGTCTGCCTATCACAAGTTGCTCCCACTTAAGTTCACCCTCAACTGAGCTACCAAAGTAACTTTCCTGTGGTGTAGAAAGTGCTACACAACATTGCCCCCTCTAACCTTTCCAGTCTTCTCATAACTAATACTCTCTTACTTGCTCTTCGATCCAATCACACAGGCCTCCAGACCATTCCTTAAACAAGACACTCCCATCTTTTGGCTCCAGGCATTTTCTCTGGCTATCCCCCAGGCCGGGAATGTTATTTCACCTCCACCTACAGGCTTCTTTCAAGTCTTAGAAAAGTCTTCCGGAAGCCTTTCCTGATGCTCCAAATTCTAGTGCCTTCCCTCCTATTTATCCTGTATAGCTTGTTTATACATAGCTGTTTGTCTTCTCCATTAGACTGTGGGCTCCTTTAGGGTAGGGCCTACCTTGTATCCCAGGTGCTTAGCACACTGCCTGGCATATAGCTGGTGCTTAATTAATGTTTACTGACTACCTGTCACATGTTACTATATATTACTCTAGAAGTACTTCCATACATTCCCAGAGTTCCACAAAGAAAAACCTATTCAAACACCTCATCAGGCTGTGAAGATGACCCTGTGTTCTCAAAGGCTTTATCTAAGGGCCCAGTGAAGAACTGCCAATATATTTTCTGAGGACCAGATGAGCTAAATCTGAAAAGGCTCACCTAGAATGTTTGCAGAACAAAAAAAAATTTGAACCACTGCAATGCTTTCAGACAACTGCCTAGGTTTAGTGGAGCTGCTTGCAGCAGTAAGGAAGAAGGGCTATTCACATGGATATTGCAAATCCTTGAAGCCCTGAAGCTTATGCATTACTATATAGAGAATATCAGTATCATAAAAAGTAAAATAGCCTAAGGAGATAATCCAAGAGAGTGAACACCAAAATTTAAGTTTGATTTTCAAACAATTACCTGTAAAGAAGAAATAAGAAATTAAGAATTAAGAAAAATTAAGATACAACACTAGAAGTAAATAATGTCCTATTTCAGAAGGGCTGTTTTTTTTGTACTCACTTACTTGGAAGAGAACCACCAATTCTACAAAAATGCTACGTCATAAACTGACCTTTTCATGCCACTGCAGTAGCACGGCGCTGCTGTTATCCGATGGGCTTTCAAAGCCTTTATAAATGTACTTCATTAGAAGATCCACACTGTTCTTGTCCAGAGACTGTACTGCCTTTTCAATATCATTAGCTTTAAAAGAGATAAGCACCTTCAGGACGATGCTGCCTGCTCGGTCCTGCAAGAAAATGTATATGTACACATATCATAATGAGGAGCTGAATTAGGTGCACAAACTACTGTGTCAGCTAAGAGATGCTGAAAAGACTAACTGGATTGTAGTTCATGAATAACTCCCTATAGCAGCTGGAAACGGTCTCAGATAGCTGATCAAATGTCTCATCAAAGGGTTAGAGTTGGTGAAAGAGAGAGAGAGAGAGAGACAGAGAGAGAGTGTGAGAGACTGTGTGTGTGTGTGTGTGTGTGTGGCATGCGCAGAGAACCTATCACTGGGTTCCCAAAGACTGATATAAGAAAGAGACCAATGAAGGAATTCTGGATCATGCTAGTTTATTTATTTTGCTTTTTGGAGGGTGGGAAGTAGGGCAATTGGGGATAAGTGATTTGCCCAAGGTCACACCGCTAATAAGTGTTAAGTGTCTGAGACCACATTTGAACTCAGGTCCTCCTGACTCCAGGCCTGGTGCTTTATTCACTGCGCCACCTAGCTGCCCAAGGATTATGCTAGTTTTAGCTCAAGATGGTACTTGGTTGGTACATGGAATATTAATTCCTGATCCCAGAATTAAAGCTTCCTAATTTACAGGACAAGAATTCCTTTCTCTATCTCCCAGTTCTCCTGCTGGCTTATCCTGCCACAGCCAAAGTTATAACATTCTGAATCTTGTCTTTAGTTCCCTTGGCTTTTCTGTGGCTATAAGAAAAGGGTGGTCTTAAACTATCATTTAAGATCATGTCTAGAATTTTACTGGTTGTTGAAGCATGAAAGACCATTTTTCCTCTAGTTCCCATCCAGTCTCAGTAAATTCTGATCCTTAATATATATACACCATATAGATTAGTTATTAAGTTGTTTAGCCATTATCACCCATGACTACAACTTTATCTTTTTCTGTATACAGAAAAGTACAATAACCACAAATGGATCAATTATCACAAAATGTATGTCATACAAGTCGTTAGAAGTGAAGGTGAATTCTATAACCCTGATGTGACTAAGATGATAGCACTGTTGAAATGGCCATATCTGAACATCTAACACTAGCAGATATATTGACTATAAATATAAAGCTCTACTATCTTTCTAAATAAACCTGGAGGAAGTCTAGAGAAAAAGGGAACAAGGAAGTTAAAAAAAAAAAAAAAGGTTGAGCCCTGAAGCAGCTCCTTGTGAGAATAAAAACTTATCAATGCACCTTCACCATGTAATTTAGACATTTTTTTACATTATAAATGGCTGCAACTTTTAAATACAGCCTAAAAGTTTGAAATTTTTCTATCTGGATGCATTAAATCAGAGATCTAAAGATAGAAGGAATTTCTGAGGCCATCTAAGTCTAAGAAACCAAGGGCAAAGTGCATTAAGTGACTTGCTAAATGCCACACAGATAATAGGTATCAGAAGTGTGATTTGAATCTATGCAGTGCTTGACTTAAATTTTAATCTTGCAAGGCTTGTGTTGGATGGTTAGGTAAGAAAAAAATCTGGTTAAATGTTAGGAAGTTATAGACCAAGATCTGAAACTTTTTAAAAGATAGCCTTGATTTCACCCTTTAAAGGGTGTGGTTCTTTCAGTAGAGATAAGATTAGTGTGACAAAATGTATATATCAATTTCACAAAGGCAGTTCAAAGAGCAAAGCTGTTTTCTCACTTCCACACATTCCCAGGACTTTAGCTTAATAATCAGACCAACCAAAGAAAGCACAATCCTTCCAAAATTCTCTGCCTCCCTTTAGAACTTCTTAAATTTGAATATTATAAAATGTCTTCACCATTTATTGTGACAGGTAGGCAGGTAATTTTGAAACTGCAGCTACAGGATTTGGAAATCTATTCAATGTAAAAACCTCCCAAATGTAGGCTGAAAAAAACCCTACTGATCTACCATTTCAGAAGTCCCCCCCCACCCCTGCCCCCAATCTTATAAACAAAGAAAACTGGTTTTTCACTACAAAAAGTCAGTTTAGATTATTTCCACATTTAGGATAAGATAATATATACTGCAACTGCCATAAAATAGAATCTTAGAATCAATCTGAGCTTTTCTAATATTTATTCAGGGAGTCTTAATAGGCAATGAAAATGGATTCAATGCTATAACATACAATTTCTGTGGTGACAAAAATATTTACACTCTATTAGGAGTTAGTGAATGAACAGAAGGAGCTTATTTTCGACAAACCACCTAAATTTCACCCATCCTTCAAGGTCTAGTTCAAATCTCAGCTTGAGACTGGACTCTAGGTTGAATTAAAGAGAAATCATCATGACTGCTGACATTATACAGGGTTAAGTGACTTGCCCATGGTCACACAGCTAGTAAGTGTCTGAGGCCGAATTTGAATTCAAGTCCTCCTGACTCCTGGACAGTGCTCTATATACTGTGCCACTTAGCTGCCCCATGTATGTATTCTCTTAAGGAGTTTACATGACAGTTGAAGAAATAAAAGCAGTGACTGTTAAAACTTTTTGAATTTCCTATTTACCTAGGCCTCAGTAAATACCATCAAAAGGAGAAAAGATCATCTATATTGTTAATGACTTACCTTAACTGCCTGACTCTTGGTGTTGATTGGAGGATTTTTCAGAGCTGCCTGTAATGCAGCTGTCATGTTCCCTGTAATAGAAGTTAAGGATAACAAGAAAACCAAGCACTCAGATGCATTCAAGCTATTCAGGAAATACTGTCCCTTTATATTTTCTTTTACTGCCTTTGTATTATTTGTATCTGTACTGTACCTTGTGTACCTTACGTATTACCTTTGCTACTATGACGGATACTTATTAGAAAATTCAATGCGATAGCTTCTAGGAGGTAAATTTACAATGAAATGATACTTTTACATTAACAGGTAAAGATTAAAAAACAAAAGCAGGTGTCACTACCATTTGGTCTTATTTCACTCATTTACACATGTTCTTGATTGGTTTTGATTTTCAAATAACATCCAAGATGTAACATAGTAAGGATTACAGAAACCCCAATACATTACCATAGAATTATTCTAACACAAAATTATTGTATAGCCCAAATGGCGTAGTCCTAATGTGAAAACCTTAGCTTGTCATCTACCAAAAAAGGAAGTTCTAATGGAAAACAATTATGTTGTCTTGTTATCAAAACCTTACACTAAGTTAAAGAGGATACTAAAACAATGCTAATTTGAACTAATGGCACCTCTGCAATACCCACTAAGGCCATCTTCTTTAAAAGAAGCACTAGAAAACCAGGGTAAGAAGAGGCAATAAACTATGAATAATTTCCTATTTTGTTCTTTGGTTGAAAGTTACATTTAACTGTTCAATTGAGAAAATGTTTCTTTTCCTCTTTTTCTTGGAATGTTCAAAAAGTTAATCACCAAATTTAGACCATATTAGCAAGACTCAAACTCCTTTTTGAAAGCACCACCAGTCGACTGAGCAATCATGAGGAACTGAAAGCCAATCAGACTGTCAGAATGTAGAGTTATTCCCCTAAAAGAAAAACCACACAGGCTTCATTTGTTTCCTCCATCTCTAGAATCATATAGACTGGCTTCAAGACTTTATCTTTCCCTAGCTCTAGCAAAATAGAAAAGACAAATCTCTAGACATAAGTGCAGTTTTATCAATTGATCTAATATTTTGAATGAAAAGAATATCCTAATCAAATATAGTCCTATCACTTAAAAAATCACTTAAGTGATATTAAATCAGTCATTCAAAATCATGGGTATAAGGCACTAGGGGTCCTTAGAGTACATTTAGTCCAACCCTTTCATTTTACAACTGAGGAAACTGAGTTCCAAAGGGGAAATGAATTGCCCCAGAGCACATAGTTCAGAATCTACAGAGTTCAGATTTGAACCTGGGTCTTCCTACTCCAGTACTTTTTCTACTACTGTCTTCAAATGATGATTTATTCACAGAAGACAATTTATGGTAAGAGGAAAGGATAGTGCCTCTTAGAACCTACAGGCTTAGAGGAATCGACTGAATTAAAAACAAAAAACAAATAACCAAAACCCAACAAATGACTTTCCCCCTTACTATTTTCAAGGCTACTTAGGAGACTTGTAACATTATCCTTTCTGCAGTTTAGGTACATATAGAGTAGGGCATAATTATTAAATTAAAGGTAATAGAGCAGAACCACAGCTCATATGGGCAGAATGTGACATTTCTATTTAAAAGCAGAGAAATTCATTAGAATTATGATTATAAATATTTAGAACTGTATTTAAGAATGCCTTAATACCTCAAGGGTATTACCAAGTATATTTATTTTTTGCACATTTCTCCCTGTAACAAAGGCTGATTAAAAAAAAGTCCTTTCTCATCGGATAAAAAAATTCCAAGAACAATTATTACAATGTAAAAGAAACTCTAGCATGAGATTTTTAAATACCAGATTTCGTTGCTGCAATACCCACATCTTCAAAAAAATGTAATTACATGCATTTATGAATATGCAGATATGTGAAAGCTGGGGAACGATGGCCTCATTTAAACTAAAAATGGAAACAATCTGAAAACCACTCAAATGATTTTGCATTATTCAAGATGTTCCTCTAGAGGGTTGGATGGGTGGGATTTTACCTTAGATTTTCTCAGATACCATCTTTCTCATTCATGGCTAATTCTGGCCAGGTATTCCACCAGATAAAGGGCTCGAGGTTTTGGCAACTCTAGGCTAAAGAGTGTAGTTTTATTGTTTAATCGATGCTGGACAACGTTCACGATTATAAAGATCTTACCTATTACTTAATCGATGAGGCGTTATTTAAAATAACAAGTTAATTAACCTTCTCTATCAGAAAAAACTCACCTGCCAGAAGGGAGGGGGAGACTGCAGGGATATAGATGGGGATTGAGATTCTCTACTATCCTTCCTCCTCACCCTCCCCCAGAAAAATATTTTAAATTCTGAAAGGCAAAAAAAAGGCTTCCAAAGAACTGCCCCCCCTGCCCCCCCCCCCCCCCCCGGCGACATGTCCAATAGCTCGGCCTACACAGTGGACAACACTCACGGACTATCTAACATGCCAGGTCCGCAGGTGTGGCCTGGCCACAGCCGCACCTTCCCGAGAAAAGCCGGCCCACGGACGGGTCAAAGGGGTGACGGCGTGGAAGTGTGGGGGGGGAACGGCACCCCGGGATCGTGGGCAGAGGCTCCCCCATCAGAGATGGAGAGGGCACGGCCCCCATCTCTTCTCCCGAGATTTGGGGCCAGGCCGGTGACAGGTTCGACCCACGCACGCGCGGGGAGGGGGGAGGCAGCTCCCCACCCACGGAGGCTGGGGGGGAACGGCGGCGCGGGACCCCGCGGGTGGGCGGAAGGATATTGTCGCAGGCACGAGTCCACCTCGCCCTCGTCGGGCCCGGCCTGGCCCTCGCCCCCGTCCTCCTCGTCCACGAACTTGTTCTCGTCGTACTCATCCACATCCACCTTTCGGAACCGGGCCGACGACACCGTGTGTTTCGACATCCTTACGCCGGACCTGGTGGCAGTTAGCCCCTGCGCTGGTCGTCGCCGCCGCTGTCCCCTCCCCCGGGTCCCCTGCTTTCCCCGACCCCCCCCAGCTCCAGCTCCAGCTCCGGCTCCGGCTTCTTCTGCTTGCTCTTCGCCTTCACTTCCCTCTTCCGCTCTTGGGCGTCGCCCGCTGCGGCGCCGGCCGCTACTGAGCCTGCGTCCTGGGGAGGGGCGGACTCCGGCTCTTGGTCCTACCCTTCCCCCACCGAGGCAGCGGCAGCCCGCGGAGGAAGCGTGCCTCTCTTTGTACGCAAGCGCAAACTCCCCTCCCCCCCACCCTTCTCCCCAACGCAGAAAGGGGGCGGGGCTGGGAGAAAGGGGTGGGTGGAAAATAAAGAGGAACGGCAGAAAGCAAAACCGCTGGAGGAGGCAGAGGTAAGAGACGATTGGTCGTCCGCGCGAATCACGTGATCCCCAGGGGGTTACCATAGAAACAGACTCTGTGGACCGGTCCTTAAACTGGTCTGATATGGGTCCTCCGGGGTCCGAGGGAGGGGGCGGGGCGGGCTGGTGGGGATGGGATCGGGCTGTTGCAGCCGCGGTGGCAGCGCTGTAACCTCGGTCCCGACGGAGCTGTGGGGGATGTGAGCTCGTGCCCGTGGGAGGGGAGGGATGGATGTCCTGAAACTTGGTCACTGCAGGGACCAGGGGCATGCGGGGGCCGGTACACACTGGCGTACGTCTGTGGAAGCCGAGGTCCCCCAGTTCGGGTAGGACGCATCGGTCCTCCAGAAATCCCAGGGCAGATCCAGGGAGAGGTCCGGGAGGATGGAGCCCCCAGGGCCCAAGCACTCTGACATGGCCCTCAAACCCTGACTGGGGGATTGGGGGTGGCGGTGGAAAAGATGCGCAGATGGGAGGAGGGGTCATCGTGACCTACCTACCTGCAATGAACCTGTTGCAAATAGGGGTGTGCGTGTGTGGTGTCAGTCGGTTGGCAAGCAGTTACTAACCATCTACTCTGTGCCAGGCTAAAACCCCGGTCCCTGCTCTCAAGGAGGGCTAATATAGGAGACAAAATGCAAACCACAAATTATGCACAAACAAGATAAATACAGGATAAACTGGGTTCTAATCTCAGAAGGAAGGCACTACATTATAGAAGACCAAGAAAGGTTTCTTTGGGAAGGTCGGAATTTAGATGATACCTGAAGGAAGCAGGAAAAACTGGGAGGTAGATATGCGGAGGAAGAGTGTGCCAGGCATGGGAGACAGCTTGTGAAAAGGCTCTAAGTCTAGAGAAGGAATGTGTGAGGAGCAGCAAGGAGGCTAATGTCACTGTATGGAAGAAGACTGGAAAGGTAGGTGGTGGGGTGGGCAGGTTATGAGGAGCTTTGAACACTAGAGGATTTTATGTTTGATTCTGGAAGTAATAAGGAGTCACTGAAATGTATTGAATGGGGATGGTGGTGATATGGTTGGACCTCATCTTTAGGAAGATCTAGACAACTGAGTGGAAGATGAACAAGAATAGGTGTACAGTTGAGACAGAGAGATTAACAAGCAGGCTGTTTGCAGTAGTACAGACATGAGGTGAAGAAGGCATAAACTAAGGTAATAGCAGTGTCAGAGGTGAGAAAGAGACATATGAGAGGTGTTACAAGTAGGTGAAGGGTGATCAGCCTACATGTAGTCTTACCATTTTAAGGATCTGGGGCAAGAGGACTGATGAAAGGAAGAGGGGACGGGACAATGATTTTGAGTCAATTAAAATTTATATGAGTCAGTGAGCATGGAGCTTTTCAGTTTGTGTTACAGGCCAATCTTGGTTTACATTCTATTTACTGATCACATTTGGCTAGATTTTTAAAAATCTCATATATCCACATTTCTTTTCTGATGGTAGAGTCCTTATTGTATCAGTAATAGACAAGAAGGGAGTGATGACAGTATTACAGTAAAATTACAAACTGATTTAACTTTTAAAAATTTCCAAATGACTAATAGAATGCGTAGCTTGAGTGGCCTTTGGCTAGTCTTAGGATTTCCTGCCCATCTTTTAGTATTCACCCTAACTCTTACTTCTTTCATAAGGTTTCCCATAGTTGTTTCAATCTAGTCCTTTCTCCAAGTTTCTATAGCACTTAACATCACTTATTTTGATCCTTTATCATACATGGCCTTGCTCTGTATAAATCTTAAATCTCTTACTGGATTTCCAGTTGCCAGAGTTTGGAGATAGTGTCATATATTTCCTTTTTATTCTTTTAAAAACTTTTACTGTATGAATGTGATATATGTAAAATAGATGTTGAATGTCAGCAAGGATTTCTTTAATTGAAGGTTCCAAATAGTTTTGTTGGGAAAGCAAGGAAAGCATGTGAGCATGATATCAAATCCAGTGCTTTTATAGTATAGTTAGAGAAGAAGAGAATTGAGGAACACATATTCATTTGCTTTGGGGAAAAGGCATCCAGACTTTTTTCTTTGCCACTAAGCCTAAAATCTTACTCTGTTGTCTCTTCATGATGTGGAGGATACTCTTAAGGAAAAGGCCAATGGAATTCAAGTTTTTGCAGGGCCAATAAAGCATATTTTGAATGATAAGTTTGTCATCGGAGTTTGAGCCTACATAAATTTGGAGAGGCTCATCATTCCATTGACCATGGAATGATGAATGTTTTGGTCATAGGAAACTCTAAATGACTATCTATTAAGTCCAACACATAAAGATTTTGTAGCTTGTATTGGTAGAGGGGATATTCATATACCAGTGAAATCCCAGCTTTGAAGTATAACCATTAATGCCAATTGCAAAACTCCATTCTCATTTGGAAGATACAATCGCTGTTTATCAGGAAATACCTTACTATAAACTCCCATAGTTTTTGGTCTTAGAGTAGCTTGAAGTTCAGAAGACAAAACTGTTTATCAGCAAATTTTCTATTAGAAACTCTTTAGTTTTTGAGTAGCTTGAAGTTTCGGGTAAAAAAATGCTACTTTTTTTTTTATCTGAATCTATTGAAATGGGGAGCTCCTGGTGAAAATTCCTTTTACCAATACAGATAAACAGCTCTTCTGTGACTTAAAGTGAAATTGCCTGGGGAATCTGAGAAGTTAAGTGCTGTTGTCATAGGATTTTTTATGTGTCAGAGATAGGACTTGATCCATTGTTTTCCTGATTCCAAGTTTAGTCTTCTATCCATCTACTCTGTTACACTGCTTCTACTTTTCTTACATGCCTATAATTGTTTGCATTAGAACATCACATGTCAAAGTACTTGCTGTTACTATGATGTTGAATACCACATGAAACATCTTGATTAACTTAATTATTCAAAATTTCAATCTCATTTTAACTTGCTGACTTTAATAAACCTAAACAGAAACTTTTCTCTTAATCACTAATAACGATTTTTTTTTGTTCCTTACATAGACATTTTCTTGGAAAACTTTTAAAATTTAAAGTATTGTTAGAACAAAAGGAAATAAGGATTGAATGCTAGTTACTTTTAGTTGTTTTCAAGAAAAATAGTACCAATAGTACCAGTTACTTTACAAAAATATTTTTTGTTCAAAAAATATATAATTTTTTATTCCATAAATGAAAAAACTTCTTTGTTATTTTCCACCATGATTTCTTTAATTGATTATAAAAACAAATATTTACCACATATTAAAAATGATTTACTTAAGTGTACCACTTTTTAATGTCATAGGTTTTTTTCTATGTCAGTGTATAATACTATATTTTATATATTTGACATATCTAGGTTTATAAAATTTAAAATCTAATAAATTTTTACTACATATGTATGTGTAGTAACAAAATTGTGAGATTAAGGATTGATACTTAGGTAAGTGAAATGTATAAAATTGTAACAGGAGTATATATAATGGAGGTATAAATAAAATTTTAGTGACCTGGATCCAGAATTGGGTAGAAGAGGAGAAAGAGTTGGGATATATTTGAAAAATGGAGCATTGTTTTTAATGACTCCAAGTTTTATATGAAACAAAGGACTTCCTTTTTAACACTGATATTCTTCCAGTGATGCTATAAGGTTTTGATTCATGGAATACTACAGTCTCCAAAGAATTAAAATTGTAGGTCATTCAAAGGACAATAGTGAAATGCATGGTGACTATAGATAAGACTATGGCATACGGCCAATGAAGAACTGCATATGGTATGAAGAATATTATCAAAAAGATGTGTCATTGTAAAAGAAGGTGGGCTAGTCATGTAGGGAGAATGAGGGATAGCCAATGGACAGACCATGTGCTCCATTGATACTACTAGTCCAGTGTCAAGAGTTCACTTACAGGTGTTATATGGGCTTCATGGGGAAGACATGAAGAGTAGCACAAATTGAGAAATTGTGGGTGATTTATGTGTGTCCTGAGCTGCTGGAGGGAATACTTACACCTGTGAGATCATAGATTCATTCAAGTGTTAAACAATCCTGTACTAGAGTCCTACTCTGGTGTTATCAAGGTGACATTGGACTCTTTTTTCTGTTGTTTTAATATTTTATTTTTTTCCAATTACATGTAAAAACAATTTTAAAGCTTCATATTTTTACAATTTTGAGTTCCAAATTCTCTCCCACACTCCATCTCCTACATCCTTATTGAGAAGGTAAGCAATTTACATGTATAGAAGATAACACTGGATTCTTGAAGCTTATACCAGTGTAGCATAATATCTCTCAAGTCCTGCCTAGATGGAAAGGCTTCAAGTATGGCCTAGTGATTTCGTGTTTGTTGTCTGAGGATTTGGCTTAACTAATCAGAGAAGTTTATTGTCAAATTAGCTTCAAGGTGATGGATTTTTGTGTCATGGAAACATTTGAAGACCATATCCTAAGTTGAAGAGGGATTGTGATCTACATTGGTGCAGGGAAAATCTATACTGATGAAATTTCAGATTTTGGAAATGTAGGAAGTATACTAGATATATTAAATGTTACTCTTCTGGATCCCTAATGAGGTATTACTGTTCAGGATTTAAGAGCCTTTTAGGAAAGTATTTTGTATTGACCAGCAGTAATTTGTCAAATCAAGTTAACAGGCATTTAATAAGTGCTTATTATGTGCCAGGCACTGTATTAAGACTGTCATTTGGTTCATCTTAGGATCAGATTTAGAGAATTACTCATTTTTAAATGTCTGTCCTTCCTTTTTTTCTCCCTCCCTCCTTCCTTCATTCCTTTCTTTCTTCCTCCCTCTTTTCTTCATTTCTCCCTTCTTCCTTCTTTCCTTTCTTCCCTCGCCTTTTTCTCCAAGATCAAATAGCCTTGTGTATAACAGAGTATATAATGTATTAGAAGTGACATATTTACAGTATAAGTTTCCCTTTTCAAAAAGCTGACTACGGACAAGGTTGAGATTTAATATTGCTTTGCGTTAAAGGAAGTTACCATCTATTAGAGATAGCTAGCATAGATAATATTGCAAAATATCTATGGGGTCTGAGGAGAAAAGATTATTGCCAAATTTCAGGGGGAGGCAATCAAGAAAGGTATCTGTATAGGGTGTGGTATAGCAGCTAGACTTTAAAGAATGGGTAGAAATTTAACAGGCAAAGCAGAGGTGGGGAGGAAGCCATTCTAGGCATGGGGAACTGTATGAATAAAGGAGAACAGAAGGGATATTAGGGTAGGGTGGGTAGAAAGGCAGGGAACAAGCAGTTTAATTTGTCTGGTGCATTTGGATGGGAGTGCATGAAAAAGAATTATATAAACTGAAAAGGGAGAGCGCATTATCTTGTGAAGGGTCTTGAGTGCCGAGCAGAGTTTGAACTTTATTCCTTAGGTAATGGAGTCTTCTGATAAAAGTGTAGTCCAAAGCTTTGATGCAATTGGAAAGAACATGCCATTCTTCTCTTTCTCTTTCTTCACCTTTTTTATATGCCTACTGTGATAATAAGTTTGCTTTCACTTTCTAAAACAAATTTTTCATCATATACTATAATACTCATATTGGTAATACACATTAACTAACGTTCACTCAAAGATCCAGGATCCGAACAAGCCAGGGAATAAAATATAGTGAACCTAAAGAGAACTTAATAACGTGTCTTTTACTAAATAGGCTTTCATAGGATGTTTGTTGGTCAGAAGTTCTTACTAGGATTTTGTTTTTACCTCATCATAGCCAGAGTCTGTTGAGATTATGTACTGTGAATGAACAGTTCCCTAGATTCTACTTCCAAAGATGCTATTTCATTTTGATTGCCCTTTGGGACAGTCTACTCAGACTGTCCAGTTTGACCATAGAACCCAATAGATTATGCGGTCTTTCCACTAAATTTTGATGCAGTTAAGACAGTAGAAAGAAACTGACTTACCCAGGATGAGTGGCACTGTGTGAGGTTTATTATCACCATGTGAGGTTTATTATTACATTTATTATCACACTTTCATCCCCAATCTAATATATATCAGATAAAGACAGACTTAGTGAATGGGAAATAGAACATAGCACACACCAGTTGAGATATCTCTTTAGATCTCATCAGGTTCATTATGGGGTCAGTGAAATAGCCCAGAACCTACCTAGGGCAGGGGGATTCCAATTCTAAAGCTGGCTCCAGTGTCCCAGAGGCTTTCCAGCAGTGTGAGTAGAGCAGTTCTGCAGGAGTCACAGAACAAACCAAATTGCTCAATGATTTTTAAGTTGACTGTGTATATTTGGATATTTGTGGGTGCTTAATTGAGAAAGTACCATAATATCCACATACACCTTCCCTCTTCTCACATGCATGAATTATATATCACCATTACCATGCTATTAATAAATAATAAATGAATAATTAAAACTCTCCAGCTTTTGTACTTCTTTCTGAATCCCTGAACCAGTCATTGACATTTATTGAATTTGCATAATGTGCTGAGAACTGTGGGATGATATTTTTAAAAAAATGGATCTTGGCCCTCTACTTCTGGTTGGGAATATATGTTACACATGTTAGACAACAGGATACAAGTGAGTTATAAATCAATATGGCATAAAAAGAATAAGTAAGTATAGATATGAATGGATTAATCAGGAAGAGGAATGTTGAGCCACATTTTAGAAGAACTAAGGGACATAGATAGGTAGCGAGAGTAGGTAGCAATAGTCTTACATATAGGGAAGATGGCAAAAACCAAGTCAGAAAACAGGTATGTCAAGACAGTCATTGGTTAGAACGGTTGTATGGCAGAAGTAATAAATAATGAGGTTAGTAAAATACAGGAGCCACCAAATATGGGCATCACAGTGTGCTTGATCCTAAGGGAAATTTTTAAAAAATACATAACACACAGCCACAAACTGATAACCACATTGGGAAGGTACATGAAACAGGAAGGTAGAAAGGAACCTTGAAAGTTAGCTAGAGATGTGTAGATTTTATATTTTGGGGAATAGTTACTTCATTGCTCAAAGCTGAAAGCTCCACTCACCCGAATAGCTAACCAATAACTAAATTTCATTAGGAAATAACCTAGGTAAGAGTCATCATGGGTGGGTGAGTTTAAAAATCTATTTTCATTAAATTGCATTAAATCAGTTAGTAGAATGGCTTCTCCCTGCACATAATTATTTTGAATTACTTTAGAGAAAGTGGGCTGCTTTAACTCTATCTGCTGACAATACATGATTAATGGAAAATCACTGGGTTGCTGCTGCAAACAGCATTTAATGTCAGTTACTTCAGGCAGGTTTCCAACTTCACAATAAATCTTTATACTGAAACTAATTTAAGAACTCAATTTAGTCCACTTAGGTTTTTTTTGTTTGTTTTAAAATTCTCTGTGATGATGTGGGTCAACTAGAAAAACATTCCTTTTCCACATTAAACAGTTGGAGAATGACTTATAGTTCCACTTTGATGCTACCACTTGAAGAAGGGTCAAGTTGTTTATTGGAAAAATTTCAAGTGTTGTTAAAAGTGGTGTGGCTGCTAGATGTTGACATAATGAAAAATGTAATGGAATTGCTTTTTAGCGTGATTTCTTTCTAGGTAGTCCAGAATCAGCTGATACAGGGGTGAAAACTACCAAACACACATCAGCAATATCAACAGTCTCATAAGCCATCAAATGTCTGTTAGCATTATCTTTTTAAAAATGTGGGTTTACTTTTTTCTTTTTTTTCTTATCACTTACTTCTTTGCTGTTTAAAAATTGTTCTGTGATTTCCACAGTCTCTACTATTCTTCCAGCGGGGGGTTTTCTGGGGTCTTTGGTTTCCTGTAATAGCATTTGAGGCATGTTTAAGTGCCTTACTATGTTCTTTGGTTTGGGCTGGTGTTGACCTACATTGGGTTGCTGATCCCTGAAAGGCACTAACATAAAAATGACAGGCATCCTCTGTTCTGGGGTCATCATCATGGGTGGTAGTTGGTTGTTCATCACTTGAGAGGACTCCAGAGGAGACACATTGCTTAAAGGCCATTTCTGTAAGTCCAGCTGAGCTTTTGTGTTTGGATTCATTGTCATCTGGGAAAATACATTGGTGAAGTATGGTTTCACTCCTGTAATTGCACTGATTTCATAAGCATTATGCCTGTCAGCCAATGCTCTTGCAGGCCAAAGTGGTTGGTAAAGAATTGCCCCTGAGACACCACCCACAAAATGATAGAGAAGGTAATGCCACATTCCACCACTTATTGGGTTCAGAGTGACCTGAGGCCATAAACTGGCCAGACTTCTTAAAGCTTCACGGTTCCATGCTGAAACAGGGAAGTCAGTCTCCGTATGATAAAGTTGAGAGAAATAAATATTGAGGCTGATGCCTGGATACCTCATCAGGAAGTTGTACATTTTGCTAATGCAGCAGTGGTTGGCTTCATTACAAGGACAGTAGTTAGAATAAAGAAGGATATACTCAATGTTGTCATTGTTATGTATGACTCCCTCAAGATAACTACCCATCTCAAATAACATAGATTCTGGGTGGGTATCATACTCACTGCAACTTGAAGCATGACCCTTTTGCACCAGGCTGCCAGAAGAGGTTTTCAGTTCATAAAATGTGAGATGTTTGGTTTGAGGACTTGGCCCACAAGGGAATCCAAAGATCTGATAAAATTCTGTGTGGGTAACTCTTGCTTCTTCTCCTGTCCGGATGTGATAAGGGCACTTAGAACAATCTAAAGTCCAGGCCAACCAATAATAAGGTTTCACTATAGTTCCATGATTTGTTAGGTATTCCTGGTATAATGGCTCCATTTCTAGGTTTGTGTTTTATTAATAATCACCACTGACAAGAGGACAGATGTATATCCAAACAGTTCATGAAAAGCTGTAGTTATTAAATTACACCCTCATCAGAGGAGGTATTGTTTATTGTAGCAGACAAACCTCTGGTTCTGAAGAATAACCATCTTCATGTATTAGAAAAACCCTGCATTTACTTTTGTGCATTCATATTCCTAGAAAGGGAAAAAGGAAAGATTTTACTTCATAAATATGGATCCTTATGACACTCCAAATGACGCTTCCAACCCCTTTTGTCTATCAAAGTCCCAAGAAATAATGTGTTTGAATTTCAGTTCGTAATAACCCAGTTCTATCTAAAGTCTATAGTTTCTAATATACTGTTCAGAGTTTTGTATATTTGTATCCGTATAGGTGAACATAATAATGACTGGTGTGTAGTAGGTGCTTAATAAAGCTCCTTGAGGGCAGGGATTATTTAATTTTTTGTCTTTGTATTTCCAGTACCTAGCATAATACCCAGAACATAGTAGGCACTTAATAAATGCTTATTGATTGATTGGCTACATCCACAAAATTGGTAACATCTCCTTTGTTGCTTGAAAATCATCTTGTGATTTTCATAGTCTCCACTAGTCTTCCAGCAGGGGGATTTCTGGAGTCTTTGGTTTCCTGTAATAGCCTCTGACATATGTTTAGGAGCCTCTCAGTGTCCTTTGGTTTGGTCTAGTTTTGATTTACTATTGAGTGGTTAAACACTTGAGTGCAGTGGGTGCTCAGAGGAGGGGCCAAGCTAGCTTTTAATAATTTTAAATAAATGTTCTTTTATCCACCTAAATAAGCTACAGTAAGTTCAGTAAAATTGTTGTTTACCTTGAAATAATTGGAGAACTGAGTTTATTCTCCACAATCTGTGCCTAATCCTGTAGCAGCTAAAAACAGACAATAGTTATAATTACCATTATGTCACCTCTAGGTTTGGATCATATTCCACACTAGGGGTCATTTCATGTTTTATCTTTGCTTCATTTCTCCAGCAGTTTGGGGGTAGCTACTGAGGATATTAATACTGTAAAAATGTTTCTCTGTATCAGCTGAATACTGTCTTTTGTTTTACATCTCATGTTAGTTGGAGATTTGTTCTTACAAGTTATAAATACCTTTTTCTGTTGGATTAGTCATTGCTGTGGTAATGTTTGCAAAGTAACTAAGGCTAGGATACAGGAAGTCTCAGAGCTTTTCCAATGTATTTGAATTTCAAACCACCTCTTTAATGCACAAATATATGTTTACAGCATGTTCCAAAAGTGCAATGAACCCAGAGATTCAGTCCTGCAAGGGAGCACCTGTTGAACACAGCCAGCTTCAGATATTAATGCGAATAAGACTTGCATCTTGTCTTCATGAAGCTTAAAACAATCTAGCAGAGAATATGACATGTTTGTAAACAACGACTAAATGAAAATTGGGGGAGCTAAGTATGAAGTTCTGTATGAAGTCCAAGGAAATGAAACATTACTTTTGCTCTGGGATCCTTCCCGCAAGAGTGGGAAGCCTGGGGAAAAGCCTCAGCCAGTTACCTGAGTTGGTCAAAAACGTAGCCACCTTTGACTGTTACTGTTTCCTAAGCTTGATATTCTGTCTTCCATCCTCCAGCAGTTATTCAAGTCATCTCCCATGCCTTAAATGCATGCTTTCTTCAATCCTACCTTATCTTCCTCAGGTTCTACCTCTTCTGTGAAGTCTTCCTGGATACTTCCAGCCGTTCTTGCCTTCTTCTTCTTCTTCAAATTACTTTCTCTTATATTTATCTACGGATATATCATACATTCACCCTAACCCTAGTGGAATGTAAGTTCCTTATTAAGGACAGGAATAATTTTGTCTTTTTTTTTTCACCAGTGCCTACCATGGTGATTTACACATAGACGCTTGGCTAAGCCTCACTTGTGCCTAGCAACAGCAAACAACAGGATAAGATAACCAGTACTGGAAGGTGTGTGTGTGTGTGTGTGTGTGGGGAAATTCCTGTTCTGTTGTTGCCTTTTAGGGTGTGTGCTCAAAAGGATGCAGTGCTTCATTTTAAAAGAGGGTCAGTTGGGAAACATTCTGTGACCATTAACATTTCAAAAGGGAACTCGTCTAAAACCTTAGCACTGCCTCATTTCAAATTGATTTAAGGATTTATTGGATTGGATTGGATTGATCAGTCTTTCTGGAGGAGGTAATATTTGAACTCAGCCTTGAAGGCTAACATAAGATTTTAGACTATAGAAACGGGGATGGGTGGGTGGGGGTGTGGAACATTCTGACTTTAGGATGTATGAAAATCTGTCACATAGGTACTGTAAGCAGTAGGATAGATTCCAGAAACAGAACTGATGAGCATAGGTTGACTTTTTTTCAATGTTTACTTTTAAAATTTTCTTTCTGATGGGTAGCCCCAAACAGCCATCACATATGAGGATTTGATGTCTCTGTAGCAGAAAGCAGAATCAAAAGAGCCAAGAAATGGAAAATGAGAACTTCCTAACATGGATGTGCTGTTTTAGTGTCAGAAGTCTTAGAGAATCTGACAGCTTGTCAGACTATATTTCTTGTGTCACCTTTTGATAATTATATGTTCTAACTTCATCAGGTTCATTTTGTTTTGTATCTGAAATGACATTTGATTTGGGGAAATGAATTAGCAAAGGATAACTGAGGCAGCTAGGCGGTACAGGTCATAGAGCACAGGGACTGGAGTCAGGGAAACCTGGGTTCAAATCAGGCCTCAAATGCTAGTTGTGTGACCCTGGGCAAGTCACTTAAAGTTTGTCTGATTCAGTTTCCTCATTTGTAAAATGAGGATAATAATAACACCTACTTGCCAGGGTTGTTGTGAGGAACAAATGAGTTAATAAATTTAAATTGCTTAGGGCAGTGTCTGGTGCATAGTAAGTACTATATAAATGTTAGCTCTTATTATTAGTTATTTTTAAATTCCCCTAAAATGAGCTAGATGTTTAAGATCTTAGCTTGCTTTAATTCTCCCCAAATTTTCCAATAACTTGTCTTCTGTCACACATTGTCCGATATTAGCAAGATGATTTGTGTCTTGCTGTGTGTAATTCATGATGCACTTTTCTCTGAGTAACAATAAATAAAATATTTTGTATTTTATACTAAATTTCCTTACCTTTGACTGAATGCTCTGTGGCTGATTGCACATACTCAAATGTCTGTTGCTATTTGGATTTATCACTTTGTATTGGTGGGCAATAATACCTCCTTTTCAGATTAGAAACTCACAGGTAGAAGAGACTACTACAGGGAGTAGAGCTGGAGGAGACCTTAGGCAGCAGCTTGAAATCAGCTCCATACCTATGTGTAGTCAGTGGGTCACCAGATCTTTTTTAAGCACTTACTGTATGCCCAGCACTGTGGTAAGGGGATACAAAGAAAGGCAAAAACATACTCCTTCCCTTCGAAGAGATCACATTCTGGTTAGGGAGACCGAAAGCAAGTAACTATATACACACAAGCTGTAGACAGCGTGAATGAAAGGCTGTCTTGAAGGGAAGGGAGAGACAAGCAGGGAAGGGCTCTTGAAGACACTGTCTTGAGCTGAGTCTTGAAGGAACCTGGAAAAGCAGGTAGGAGTTCAGGGTAAGGAGAGATAACACTGCAGAAATGGGAGATAGCTTGTGCAAATATATAGAACCAGGAGAGAGACTGTCCTGTTTGAGTTCTAGCAACTGGGCCTGTGAAGCTGGATCATGGAGTATGTGGAAGGAAGTAAAGTAGAAGGATGGTGGAAAGTGGGAAAGGATCATGTTGTAAAAACCTTTAAAAGCCAAACAGGATTTTGTATTTAATCCTGCAGGTAGCCGGAAACTTTATTTATTGAGTTTATTTGGTAAGAGAGTAATATGGTCAGACTTATGTTTCAGAAAAAATCACTTTAACAGTGCAGCAAAGGATAGTTTGGTGTGGGGAGAGACTTAAAACAGGGAGATCAATGAGGAGTTTATTATAATTTTCTATGTGAAAGGTGGTGAGGGCCTGCATCAGGGTGGTGAGCTGGGACTGTATGGAAGATGTTATGAAGGTAGAAACTACATTTGATAAATTATTGGAATGATTGTGCATGAAGATTTGAAGGTGACACCTAGATTGTGAGCTGTGGTGAGTGGGAAGACGTTGGCACCCTTGACAAGAAAGTTGGGAAAGAGTTTTGGGAGAAAGATCAGTTATATTTTAAACACATTCAGTTTAAGATGCCTGAACATTCAATTTTATATGTTCAAGAAGCAGACTGGCTAGAATTCAGCAGCAGTTTAAGGTTGGATATATGGATCTGAGAATCATCTGTAGTGAGATAATAGTTGAGCACATGATAAATGATGAGCTCACCAATCAAGACAGAACAGAGAGAAAAGAGATAACTCAGGATAGAGTTTTGGGGGAACAGCCACAGTTACTGGGCATGATATGGATGAAAAATCAGAAAAATAGGCTGAAGAGTGGTCAGATAGGTCGGAGAAGAACCAGACATGAGCAGTGTCAAGAAAACTAAGAGTGGAAAGAGAATCTGGAAAGAGATGGTGGTCAACTTTGTCAGAGGTTTCAGAGAAGCCAAACAGAATGAGGATTGAGAAGAGGTCATTAGATTTAGTAGCTAATGATGGGAGACTTTGGAGAGAGCAGTTTCAGTTGAAAGCCAGCATGCATAGAGTTTAGAATCAAGTAAAAGGATAGGAAGTAGAGGCATCTGGTTTTTTAAAAGAGGTTAGTTGAGAAGAAGAAATTACAATAGCTAGTGAGAATGGCAGGGTGAGGTTTTGTTTTTGTTTTTTTAGGCTGAGGGAGAAACAAGTATGTTTCTAGGTAATACAGAAGAAGCCAGTAAGTAGATAAGGAGAGAGTGAATATTATAGGAAGAGAGAGAGGGAGAGACAGAAATAGAGATAGAGAGACAGACAGACAGATGGGGGGGAGAGAGAGAGACAGACGGAGGAGAGAGAAGAGAGAGAGAGGAGGAGAGAATGATAGTGGGTTCAGTATGATGGAGAAGATAGGAGAGGATGGGATTAAGAGTGCATATAGAAGGGAAGAGGCCTACCTCTTTGTTTAAAATAGGAGTGAAAGAGGATATAGTGAGTTGAAGCCTCTAAGTGATTTGAGAAGAAGAAAGGTGAAGACGATAAAGCTCTTGATGAATGGCCTCATTTGTCTAGTGAGGCATGAAGCAAGGTCCTAAGCTGGGATGATGTGGGGAAGAGTGCCATAGGAAGCTTGAGGAGGGATGAAAAGGTTTGGAATAGATGGTGTGATGATTGGGATAGATAACTAATTAGAGAAATGCAAAAGGTTTTAATTGTATAGTAGTAAGTTTTGGGAATTGAGTAGATTGAAAAATTGAGCAGTTAGGGTAGTTGAGGGAGCAGGAGATATGGTGGAGAGAAAAATTTTGAGCCAGGCACTGAGGAAAGCAGAAGAATGTCTTGGACAAGGTTGGGGTGGGGTGTGTGTCCCAAGATCTGGTCGAATAGGTTCTAGATTGGGTGATATATTTGGGTGATATGAGGCAAGTTTGACAAGGTATAGTAGAGGGCAAATCAAGAAGTGGCAATGGACCACCATGATCAGTGGTAAAAATGCAGTCAGTACTGGAAAGGTAGTAAAAAATGCAGTGCCATTGGGAGGAATGCCAGAAGATGTGAGTGGTGTGAAAGGAAAAGGTCTAAGATGAAAGCAAGTATATTAATTGTGGAGCATGCATTGCAGAGAATGCAGTGGAAGGGTCAGGCACATATGAAGTGGGACGTGGAGGATTGGGAGGATTGAAGGGGATGGGAATGAGGGGGCAAGCAGTTGAAGATGAAGAAAATTTATG
The DNA here is from genome assembly GCA_028646575.1 of Pseudocheirus occidentalis. Classification (NCBI taxonomy): domain Eukaryota; kingdom Metazoa; phylum Chordata; class Mammalia; order Diprotodontia; family Pseudocheiridae; genus Pseudocheirus; species Pseudocheirus occidentalis. The sequence goes on from CM053593.1 coordinate 64,463,175, forward strand.
CATTAGGGCACTGAGGATGGCAGTTCAGTGGAATGGGGAGAACATGAAGGAGTGGGAGTATGCTAAGCACTGAAAAATAAGTCCAGGCAGAGTATTAGTGGTTGGAAAGAAGTATATTGAGAGAGACAGGTTTCAAGGTCCTCTCTTGATGTCTAAAGAAACCTGCCTCACAGGCAAGAGCAGGCAGAGATATGGAGGTATGGGATACAGTGAAGTGGGATACAGGCTGAAGAAGTTGAGGGGTGTCTGGTTGGAGAGATGACATCTTGAGTGCTGGAAAAGGCACTTTGACCAGGACAAAAGATTGGGGTTCATTAAGGGCACTAGGAAAGACACTTAGGTAGAGAACACTGGGAAGAAGATGGTGGCCTGAAAATGGGATAAAATACATCCTGGGACAAAGACTGTTGAGATGAGAGTGATTGGATCAAGGGCTAGTTTAGGTCACTGGAGAAGACCCTGGCATTCTTAGGACACTGAGGAAGGATTAAAAGGAAATGGAAGGAAAAGAAAACCAAATAGGAAATCTAGAAAGATGATACAATAAAACGAAATCATAGATCAAGAAAAAGCAAGAGCAGATGTCTTTCATAATTTACTACTCATTCTCATGAGTAGAATGACCACAGGGTGGCAGCATAACATCAAAGGCGAATATGCCAAGTGATCAAAATCATCCTTATAAAAGGTCTTGGACTCAACATTTAAATAACATCACAAACTTTTCACTTGTCCGGCTCTTCGAACTCTTACATGCTTATTTTTGCAGTCATACCAGGTCAGAAACAGTAAATGTTAAGTCCGCAGAGTGAATTTAAAATCCCAAGCAGAGGAAGATAGGAGCCAAAATACTATACGACATGCCAGGAGCTTTGTGGACACAGGTGGGCACAGGAAAAGATGCCATGAAGTAGAATTCCCATACTATTGGCCAAATAGGAGAGTGATACTGACAAGAATCTTTCTATAGGCTCAGTGATTTTGGTAAGATCTCAACTGGTGCTCACAGAATTCTAGTCAATTTCTACAACTTATTTATTGTGAGTGTTGAGAATGCAGAGAAATAATTTATGTAAGGGTGCACCCCAAAGCCCCATTTAGGCCTTTTCTGACTACACATACATACGAATTTAAGTGAAATCAGCAAGCATCTACTGTGTGTCAGACACTGTTAAGCAGAAGGGAACAAAGAAAAGCCACTGAAGTTCCTGCTCTGAAGGGGCTCACAGTCTAATGAGGGGAGAAAAGATGACAACATGCAAACAATTTTGTACAAACTTTATATATACAGGATAAACTGGAAGCAATCTCTGAGGGAAGGCATGAAGATTAAGGACAGGGAATGGTTTTTTGCAGAATGTAGGACTTCAGGCTGAGACTTGAAGGGATCAGGGAAGCCAAGAGACAGAGATAAGGGAAGAGTTTCATTTAATTAATTTGTTTATTTACTTTTAATTTACAAGATTCAGTTCCACAATCCCTTTAGTTTTAGATTTTCTCCCCTCCCTGTCCCCCCCCTCCACTCCCCAATGGCAGCATGCCAGCAAGTATAGCATCTGCAAATACTTTCACATTGAACTTTAGTCTGGTTGTATAGAAGGGTTGTAACAGATGGAATGAACAATGGGAAAGAGGAAACAAAACCAAACATGGAAAAGAAAGAGAGCATGTAGTTTGCTTCAGTCTCTATTTAAACTCTGTTTTTTCTAGATCTTGGAGAGAGAGTTTCAGGCATGGAGGAAAAAGTCAGTGAAAATGCCTGATGTGGGGACAGGAACTGTATCTTGTTTGAGGTCAGTCTCAATTTGTGGAGGAAAGGAAGGTATGAGAAGACTGGAAATGTAGGAAGGTGTCAGGTTGTGAAGGACTTTAATAATCTAAAAAAGATTTTTGTATTTGTTCCTGGAGGTAAAAGAGAACCATTAGAGTTTATTGAACATAAAAGAGGCAGGAATTCAGCTTCCTTATCCTGGACTTATAAAGCTAATTTTTTTGGAACCAAGTTTAAGATTTTACATTTATCCCTTTTATATTTCATCTTATTAAATTTAACCCAGTGCTCTAGCCTGGTAAGATCTTTTGGACCCTTACTCTCATTCCATGAATTAATTATTCCGGTTTTGTGTCATCTAAATGTCATCCATCCTTTTATCCAAGTAGGTATTAATAAAAATGTTCAACAGCACAAAGCCAAGTACAAATCTCTTGGGCGCTCCACTTGAGATCTCCTGCCATGCTGACATTGAAACATTAACATCTCTTCTTTGAGTTTAGCCATTCACATAGTTTCAAATACATTTTATTGCATTATCATCTTGTTTACATTTCCCTCTCTTTTCTAAAACAATAGCATGAGATACTTTACTATTTATTGCTGTGCTAGAATCAACATAAACTATGTCTACAATATTTTCTTGATCTGCCATTTTAGTAACCCTGCCATAAAGCAAAACTATGTTACTCTGGCATCCCCTGTTCTTCATAGTTCTTCTGCTGAATCTCCAGACCGATTTACTTCCTTCTTAGCCATTTTACCCTAGTGATGCCTCTGCCTCATTAATGCCTTTTCCCATTGGTGAGTTCCTTCTCAGAACTGCTGTTTAACAAAGTGCCACTGCTGTTAATGCTTACTTTCCTCCTGTCTCCATTCCTGACTCTCTGACTCTCTGAACTTTTCTACCTTCTCCTCTTTCCTACTGGTTTTTATCTCTTTTATGTGTTATTTTCTCCTATAAAAATGTAAGCTTCTTGAGGGTAGGGGCTGTCTTATTGATTGTATTTATATGATATATTGGTATTTCTGGTGCCTGACGTATATAGTAAGCTCAGTTTTTTTTGTCTGTGTCTTTCTCCTTGCTCTTTGCAATCACAGCTTTCTTTTTAAACTTATTTTTTTTCTTTATTTTTTTAAATTAAATTTTATATTTTTAAAATTAGCTAAAATCTGCCCTTATTATCCCATCTCATGGCCCTCTCGCAATTGAGAATGAAAGAAAAATAAGACACTTATGGCATACATGGATAGTCAAATAAAAGCAGTTTTCTCATTTTTGGTGGTGTTTAGTTGTGTCCAACTCTTTGTGACCCCATTTGATTTTTTTTTTTGTCAAAGATATTAGAGTGCTTTGCTATTTTCTTCTCCAGTTCATTTTATATATGAGGAAACTAAGCAAACAAGGTTAAATGACTTGCCCAGGGTCACACAGCTAGTAAGTATTGAGACCAGTTTTGAAGTCAGGTCTTCCTAACTCCAGGCCTGGTGCTCTATCAGCTGTGCCTCCTAGATGCCCAATTCCCTCACTGGTCATGTCTAAAGGAATATGTGTGTATGTATACACACATATACATACTTACCCACATGCATACGATATACACACGTATATATTCACAACACAATATACATATAAAATGCATGTGAGCATATTTATGTATGTATATATGCACATAACTAAATATGTCTTATTCTGCATACCTTCCTACCAGGAGGTAAATAGTATGTTTTATCATGAATCCTTTGGAATTATGATTAGTCATTCATTGTATTGATAAGAATCTTTAATTCTTTCAAAGTTGTTTGTCTCTACAATATTGCTGTCAGTGTACAAATTGTTCACCTGGTTCATTTCACTCTATATCAGTTCAAATAGTCTTACTGGGTTTCTCTGTAACCATCTGCTTCATCATTTCTTATAGTACAAATGCATAGCATCACAGCCATATACCACAACTTGTCCAGCCATTCCCCAATTGATGAACACCCTCTCAGATTATAATATTCTCTGCCACCTCAAAAAGAGCCAAATTTTTATACACCATTAGTTAGGGTTAGTTTAGGATTAATCACTTCCTTAACCTACCTTCCCTCTGATTTCCCCCTTTCCCTTTTCCCTCCTATTTCATTGTTGAGGAAAATGTATCTATGCAATCAACTCCCTCCCTCCCTCACTCCCTCCCTACCTCGCGCGTTCTCTCTCTCTCTCTCTCTCTCTCTTTCTCTCTCTCTCTCTCTCTCTCTCTCTCTCTCTCTCTCTCTCTCTCTCTCTCTCTCTCTCTCTCTCTCTCTCTCTCTCTCTCTCTCTCTCTCTCTCTC
>CM053593.1:64467364-64488351 GCA_028646575.1 Pseudocheirus occidentalis
TAGCTTCTCCTCCCATTCCTTCTTCCTTGTTTGTATAGACTGATATTTGTGTATCTTAATTATGTGAAATAATTTTCTCTAACCTTCCTTCTGCCCTCCCCAGTATATTCCTCTTCCCCTCCCTTTCCATTCTTCTTTTAAGATCATTAAGCTGCTGAGGTTGCTAGGTGGTATGATGAATAGAGCACCAGCCCTGAAGTCAGAAGGACCTGAGTTCAAATTCAGCCTTAGACACTTAACACTTTAAATAGATCATTAAAATGTAACAGAGTTACTCTCAGACCTTCTGTCTAACTGTTGTTCCATGACTTTGTGACCACGTTTGGGGTTTTCTTGGCAAAGTTTTGCCATTTCCTTCCATAGCTGATTTTATAGATAATGAATTGAAGCAAACGTGGTTAAGTGACTTGCCCAGATGTTCATAGCTAGTAAGTGTCTGAGGTTAGATTTGAATGCAGAACGATGAACCACCTGGCTGCCCAATTAGACTCCTTCTCTGTCCTCTGATAATTATAATGCTCTGAAGGAGCCCGTATATCATCTTTTCATCTTTATAATATAAGCAGTTTATCATCGTTTAGTCCTTTATTATTGTTTATTTGTGTTTACCTTTTTACATTTTTCTTAGCGCCTGTGTTTGAACTTTGGGGTTTCTAAGTAGCTCTGGTCTTTTCATGAGGAATATTTGAAAGTCCTGTATTTCATTAAATGAATTCATTAAAGGTCTTTTTTTTTCTGTAGGATTACACTCGATTTTTCTGGATAAATTATTCATAGCAGTAAGCCTATGTCCATTGCCTTCTGGAATATTGTATTTTCTAACCTCTGGGTTCCTTTATGGTTGTGGCTCCCAAATTGTTTGTGATCCTAACTGTGACTCCTTGTTACTCAAATTCATTCTTTCTGGCTGCTTGCCATACTTTTTCTTTGAACTAGAAGCTCTGTATTTCAATTATAAAATGCCCGGGACACCTATTAGATTGGCTAATATGACAAAAAAGGAAAAAGATAAATGTTGGAGAAGATGTGGAAAAATTGGAACACTAATGCGTTGTTGGTAGAATTGTGAACTGATCCAACGGTTCTGGAGAGTGATTTGGAATTATGTCCAAAGGGCTATAGAACTGTACATACCCTTTGATCCAGCAATACCACTTTTAGGGCTGTATCCCGAAGAGATAATAAAAATGGGAAAAGGACTCACATGTACAAAATTATTTAAAGCAGCTCTTTTTGTGGTGGTCAAGTACTAGAAATTGAGGAGATGCCCATCAGTTGTGGAATGGCTAAACAAGTTGTGGTATATAAATGTAATGGAATAGTATTGTGAAGACTGAAGCATATTCTTTCCTCTCTCTTTTTTCTTTCTCATGTTTTTTTCCCTTTTGTTCTAATTCTTCCTTCACAACATGACTAAAGTGGAAATATGTCTAATAGGCTTGTACATGTATGGCCTATATCAAATTGCATGTTGTCATGAGGAACAGAAGGTTAGGGAGGGAGAAAAAATTTAGAATTCAAAATCTTATAAAAGCGAATATAGAAAACTACAAAATAAATAAACAAATAAAAATGCCTGGAAGTTTTTATTTGAGGGTTTCTTTTAGGAGGTGATCAGTGACTTCTTTCTGTTCCCATTTACGTTCTCATTCTAAGAGATTTGGGGAGTTTTCTTTTAAGAGTTCTTGAAATATAATATGTGGGCTCTATTTTTTTTTATCATGGCACTAGGATAGTCCAATAATTCTTAATTTTTTTCTCCTTTTCCCTGATTTGTTTCGCAATATAATAAACATTTTAAGTGCCTACTATGTGCCAGGCATGATGGTAAGCATTTTCCAGGTTAGTTGTTTTTGCTATGAGATACTTATATTTTTTCTTCTGTTTATATGTGACTTTTGACTTTGTTTTTGAAATTTCTCATTATATCAAGGCTTTTATTTGGTCCGTTCTAATTGTCAAAGAATTTGCAGCTTGGGCAAGGTTTTGTATCTCTTGTGCCAAATTACTAATTCCCTTTCCAATTCTTTCTTTCATATTTCTCATTTTTCCCAATTTTTTCTCTAAAACTCCATTTATAAAACATTTTAACTCTTAAAGAAGCCAGAAAACCTCGTTTCGTCTCTTTCAGGAATGCTGGTTGATTTTGTGCTGAAGCCGTGATTTTCTTTGAAGCTTTGATTATAGATGTCTTACAGTCATTCTTCTGAGTTTTATCTTGAGTGTTCCAATCAATCATAATAACTTTTTATTGCGAGATTCTTTGTTTTTTGCTTATTCTTTAAGTCTGTTTTTTTAATTTCAGACCTTATATTAGGGCCAGGCTCTGTGGACTTCTGGAGGAAAGGTGTGGACTGGCCCTGTTGCTGCTTTTTTTAGGTATTAGTTTTGTGATATACCTTGATCTCAGGGACAGCTTAATATGGGGATCTGCAAGTTTTGGGGGTTTCTGAAGTGGTCTGATCCATGCCAAAGTCTGATTACTGCCACCTGCTGTGAATTCTGCAAGTTTTGCCCTGGGTTTGGATCACAACAAATAGCAGAATCAACCCCTGTCAGTCAGCTCTAAAATTCTGTTAGTTCATATTGACAGAATTGTGAGCTTTGTTTTGTTCTGGGACTCCTGCCCTAGTCATTGGTCAGTAGACTTCAGACTGGTCTAGCAGTCGGAACTGAGACCCTGTTTTGCTTCTGGAGTCCAAGCCATACCACTGTTTCTTGCTCTTGAGCTTCTTCCTTGTTGAGTACATAGCCTGGGGCTTATGACTGACTACCTCTCACCCTTGTATGCCACCCTTGGGCACAGGTTCTTTTCTCAGTCAGTGGATGATAAAGCTACCAGTTGGCAAGTGTTCATGCACCTTGCATTAGTAGGTGCCCTGGTATAGATCTGGAACCTCCTCTTGCCCTGGTACACAGCCTCTCCCTGTACTGGAGAGTTTGGGGCTGCCCTTCTTGGCCAGACCCTCCCATTCCCAGTATCCACAGATCTCTCTGTCTTCCTGTGCTGTCCTAGACTGGAAAAGTGACTCACTCAGACTTGTTGTATTTCCCCATCAGGATTTAGTCTGGTACATTTTCTAGCTCTGTTTATACTCTGTGTGTGTGTGTGTGTGTGTGTGTGTGTGTGTGAAGGTTGTTTGTTGTACTTGCTATTCTGCCATCTTGACACTAACTCTGTAACGTTTTTTTTCCCCTAAATGTTTTCTAGAAATGTTACATTCTAGAATATTCCTGGGAATTGTATTCAGTCTCCATACTTGCCTATAATTTTTGGACTCTATTCTCTTCCTTTTCTTGAAAATTAGGATAATATTTGCCCTTCTGTCTCCTGTTCTGCATGATCTTTCAGAGATCCGTGATAACTCAGAAATCACACTTGCTAGTTCTTTTGGCACCTGAGGAAATAGTTCAACTTAACCATGTGATAGAACAAGAATTAAGTGTTCCTGACTTCTCCTGTTGTCTGTTATCATCATTCTGTCTGCCCCATGTATCTGTCTCATCCCGTTGTCAAGTCTCCTTTTTCCCCTGACATAGCTAAAAAATAAAAACAAAAAAACCACCCCAAACTTTTTATTATCCAAAGATTCTCTTGTTAGCCTCCTATTATCCTGATTTTTTTTTTAGCACATATAACATTATTTTTTAAACAAGATCATTCCATGATCTTACCTTCGTTTTGTTTCCATTTTCTATTAATTTCTTTTAAAAATCTAAGTTGGATGTTGAGTTCACTGTGTATTCACTTTAGTCTCTTCAGAATTTGCCTGTAAATCCATCTGGTCCTGGATTTTTTTCCTTAGGGATTTATTTATGGCTTCTTCAAATTCTTTTTTCTAATATGAGATTATTTAAATACTATATTTCTTGTTCTCTTCATCTGGGCAATTTATATTTTTGTAAACATTCATCCATTTCATCGAGATTGAGTTTTATTGGGCATGTAGTTGGGCAAAATAGTTTATAATAATTGCTCTTATTTCATCTTCAGTAGTTGTGAATTCATTTACTCTTTTCATTTTTGATACTTGTAATTTAGTTTTTTTTCTCTTTTGAATATGCGAATTACTCAACATGCTGTCAGTTTTGTTTTTTTAAGCAGCTTCTAGTTTTATTTATTAGTGCAATGATTTTTTTAAGCATTTAATTTCATCAGTGTCTCCTTTGATTTTCAAGATTTCTATTTTGTTGTTTAATTGGGGATTTTTAACTTGTTGATTTTCTGATTTTTTTTTTTAGTAACCTACCCAATTTGTTAATCTGATCTTTTTTTTTTCTTTTTTGGTTCTACATATTTTTAGCTAACTCTCAGTTTTCCTCCTCACTGTAATTGTTTCCCATTGTGTCTTCATAATTTAATTTTTTTTGGAGCTTCCTGTGTCTCTTGGATTATCTTCTGAAAAGTTTTAGTACATGGAGTCCTACCTGTCCTTCTTCTGAACCCTTTGAAATCTGCTTTCCCAGAATCTGTGGTGCATGTCAGACTAGGTGCAGTCTACCTTTCCTTCTCTGTAACAAACCGTAGGAGGGAATGTTCACTTTTCCCCAGGGTTGCCATCACTCCTACACATTCCCCTTGTTAGTGAGGACCAAATGTAGCAAATAATTCCCCACTGTTGGAGGTCCCACAATAAAAGGCTGTTATAACTATACACTATAAGATGTGTTAGGTTTCTAATGTTTCCTAAGCTCATCTATTTCATTTTTCCCTCTAGGTGTTCTACAGGATATTCTGATGATGAGAATCACTTGTTTTGTCTCTATTGATCTTCACCCAAATAAGTTATCTCCATCATACTTTCCCCTTGTGTTTATTTCCTTACCTGAATATACTTCCATAATATATAATGCTGCCTCCCCTCCCCTCTTTTTTCTTTTATATAGCTTCTTTTAAATAAGGTATACCCATCTAGAGCCATAATCCAGCCATGGATTTCAGCCTGCTATATCTCAACATATGATCCCACCTATGAGGTTAGTTTGCCTCCTTGTGTTAGGATTTCTATTTCTTGTAATGCTGCTTAAGCTTTTGGCATTTATGTGTAAACCTTCAAGGCCAGTGTTTCACTAGAAGTTCCTTTTAGCTTTTGTGAACTTATGGATGTCTTAACTTTCATCCTTCTTTCATGATAACTTCCCTCATGATGTCTGGTCATTTATTTTTTTTCCTGTTGTATAAGATTTGTAAATATTAATCGATAGTGAATACTTGTATCGGTAAGGGAGCTGCATAGAAGAGTTTGCTCTTTTGATTTTTTTTCTTTTTCCTCATATATCCATTACCTTGTCTATAAAGTAAAAGCAGCTATGACTTTTCTGTTGACTGCTACTCCATCACTGTAAAATCCTCCAAGGAAGATGAGAGTTGGTTGGAAATGTGCTTTTGTTCTAGCCAGAGGTATCTTGTCAGGTTCCTAGTACTTGTATGCCCTACATTTGATCTTTTCAGTCTCTTTTTTTCAGGAATACTATTGACAACTTCACTTGACCTGTCAGTCAACTCCTGGTCCTCTCTGCATGTTCCATTATCTCTTGGTTAAAGACGTATACCTGAGGACTATATAAACCTTTCAAAGAGGTACCATTGGCTATGTGCCCATAGTGAATGAGAAATATTGGTTTAACAAAGCATAATGCCTGGTGGTCAGTGCCATGATATACTCTTTAATAGATCAGAAGCCTTGCTTAAGTTTCTTTAGCTTTCTCTTTTCCCCAAATTGGTTCTTGTTTTAATTTTATTCTACCTCTTTTTCTTTTTTTTTTGCTTTAATTTATTTTATTTTAGCAAAAAGGAGCAGTTGAGGTAGAAGGCTATATGTACATATAACCTTTGAAGGCTTGTATGTACCTCTCAGAAAAAATTGACTGAATCCTGTGAATAACTACTTCACAATCCATTTATAAGCTAGTCTCAGTTAATGTGTTCAGATCATCCAGAATGATCTAAAAAAGAAATGACCAAAGTTAATTATAGATCAGGAAACATTTGGCAAATGCCTTTTTTTCCCCTCATGCGTTTTAGTCAGCAGTCTTCTATTGTGGAGGAACTCAATTTACATTTTGGTTAAGATAGAAACAGAATAGAATTCCAGGCTCCATTCTGAGGACAGAACCCTTCAATTTATTCTTCTTGCCTCTGAAATACTTGAGCTCTACTTATTTTTGCTAGGAATTTTGGATTTACTTAATTATTTTGGAAGAACAGTGCTGAAGGGAAAGAATTTTTTACATTAGAAATCTGTAGTCATAAACATTGAAGAAATGGCACCCCTCCCCAAACACACACACACACACACACACACACACACACACACACACAACTCAACAGGGAAAAAAATCCACCAGCATCCCAATGATGGCTGCTCATAAGAAAAACATCACTAAAAGAAAGATAATACAACTTTTGTCTTTTTCAGTTATCAGAAATGGTCAAGAAATGGGGTGTTCTAGACCTCATATGGGGTCGTGACTCACAGTTTAAGAAGTACTGCAGGGGTTGCAAGTGGAAAAAGTTTAAGAAGCCTTGCTCTAGATAATGGAGTGACCAGAAGGAATCTGAAAGACAGTCTTCTAGGTTAATTCACTCATTTTACAGATGATAAAGTGGAGACCAAGTGTGGTTAAGTAACTAGCCTAAGGTCAAAGAGGTAGTTATATGATATATAGATGTGCCAGAGCTGGCACTTGAACCCAGCTTTCCTGATTTCCTTGTTCAGTGTTCTTTCTACTAAAGTAATATGTTTTACATGGAAACCAACTATTTGATGGAAGCTTTCTAAAATGGATTACTCTATCCTATGACATAACAGTCCTGTAACTGAGCATATTTCCCAAGGAAGAAATATTTGTTTATCCCAAATGAAAGCAGAAATATCTCACATGTACACCAAAACATTCTTAGCAGCACTTTTTGTGACAGCAAAAAATGAGAAGCAAAATTCATGCACATTGGAGTATGACTAAACAAATAGTGGTATATGAAAGTAATAAAATATTATTAGGTTATAGTAGAGGAATTTGAGGAATTCGGAAAACATGGGAAAATATATGAATGGATATGGAGTGAAAAACTGAAGGAAAAAAGTAGAGCTCTTTTAAAAAATACAACTGTGATAATGTAATGAAAATAACTCTACACAGCAGCTGAATTCAGATACAGTGCAATGATCAGTCTTTGTCCTAGAGGAAACATATTCTACTCCAGGGCTTCTTAAACTTTTTCCACTTGTGACCCCTTTTCACCTGACCAATTTTTATGCAACCCTGGGTATAAAATAAGTACACAAATCAAACATTTACTGATAATAAATCATAAAGAAATTGATTTTAAAATGTTCTCTGGTTATATATATATGTATATATGTATATAATTTTACCATTTTTTAAAACCAAATTTACATACTAATGAGATGGATATGCTTGTTTATTTTTACATAAAGAATTTAATCTTGGTGGAATATTTGATACTTCAGGACAAAGGGAATCTTCAACATCTTTCAGAGTTTATTGATATTTTAATTTTATAATCATCAATGCTGAGAATGCCACTTTGCATACACATGTAGTACAAAATGGTAGAAGTATGTTTAGGGCCATTTCAGAAATTGTTGGAAATTCTGTCTTAATCCCAAGCCAAAATTCATTTAACAATTTTGTATGTACGGTAAAAACACTGCCATTCGTAACATACAGTAGTCTCCAATCTGAGCCAAGGTGTTTCTGGCAGCATTTGCTGGCATTGCATGGCGTGACAGCAGATGCAGTGCAAAAGTGCACATGTTGTACGTTCAGAATCAAGGCTGCAATGAAGCTGCTCAATGTAATACAGGCAGGCGCTGCCAGAAATACCTCAGATTCATCACAAATTGGCTTTTGAATTAATTTTTGGTCATTACACACTCAGAAACCTTTTATTGTTGCCAAATTTTTCAGCACCCCCACATTCAGTTATATGTCCCCACATGGAGTTGTGACCCACAGTTTAAGAAATGCTGTTCTACCCAACTCAATAGAAAGATGGGGGACTATGGGCTCAGAAGATTGTATATATGGTCAGATACTGTAGCTGTATTGCTAATTTTTGTTTATTCATTTGTATTTTTGATACAAGAGAGGACTTTGGTTGGATGACTTGCATTAAAATGCATTAATTACATTTTAAAAATAAAATTACTTCCTGTCTTAGCAAAATAGACTAATTAAACAGTCTAATCTTTTTTTTTTTTGCTAGAGTAATACACTTGCTTTCTCTCTTCCAGATGACCAACTCATTTTCTTTTCCTATCAGTTGCTTTCTTATCATGTCTTTTGCTCCAAAACTGGCTTAATATTTTATAGACCAACCATAGGGTATGGTCAGATTTCCTTAGACCTTCCTAGCATGCTTTCTTAAAAAAGTCACTCCAGGTGATTTCAGATTTTCTGCAGTTTGTCTAAAGCCTGTGCTTCCAGTAGGGAGTGTTCTCACTCAGTTAAGGTATCAGGGTTTAGCATCTTAAAATTTATGTAAAACTGGGTGAAGTGAGAAGATTGTTTTACTCAGTCAGCCCCTACCCTTACATGTATATGTTGTCTCCACTCCCAACATTGTGAGCTTCTTGAGGGTAAGTGAGGTTGGCACAATATCCTAAACCTCCACTCCCAGGCAATTTAGTCTAGTCTTTCCTTAAAAGATACCAAACCCAGTCTTGACACTTGATTGGCTCGGAGGACTAAAGGCTAAGGCCGTGGGCATCACTTCCTGGTTGCCTGAAGCGAGGAGTTCCTGGTGTGCTGTGATGCTTGGCTGGGAGACCATCAGAAGCAAATCAGAAGCAGAGGAACTTTGCTCAGCTGCACCACCCTCGTGTGTCCTCATGTATTCCTTTCTTGAATACCCTTTCTAGGTTATGGCTAAATAAATCTCCTTTTGTTAAATATTGAATGACCGATGGTATGTTAAGTTTATTCCTAACAAATATAGAGTTATTAGATTCAGCATCCCTTTCTAGGCCAGTACATTTATGGTTTTGGAGCCTGCTTCTGTTATCCAGTGCTGTATATTAATTATCCTTTCCAAATTTGTATCATCTCTGAATTTTATAAACATGCCATCTAGGCTTTCATTTAAGTAACTGATAAAAACATGAAACCTTACAAGTCAAGCATAGATCTCTAGGGTACTCCAGTAGAGGCAGACTCTGTCCAAGTTAATAGTGACCCATTTAGTGACCACTCTTTGGGTTTAGCCTTTCAAGCAGTTCCAAATCCCTCTGACCTAGAGAAACCATCATATCTCTCTGCCTTATCCATAAGAATAGCAGGAGACACTATGAAACACTTTTCTGAAATCTTAGGTCCATTATGTTTATAAGAGTGTCCTAATCTAGTAAATGCCAACCTCCTCCCTCCAAAAAAGGAAATAAGATAACCCTGGCATTGATTTCCAGTCAAGATGATAGGATAGGAAGTTTGGAAGGAACCAGGCTCCTCATAAGAAAACAACTAGAAACACAAAAGAGAGCAAAATGGCTTTACAACCTACAAGAGACTAAAAAGCAACCAAACAGAAAATGAGCAAAATGAAGCGTCAGTATAGTTTTGTAAAATATTACACACCAACTAAAAAAGCTAAAATACCAGAAAAAACTCAGCCGGAAGAAGAAAATATGCAAGACCTCCTGGAAGACAGTCTTAAATGAATAAATGTATTTAAAGAAATGAGGCAAGGCTGAACAGTGGTATGAAAATTACAAGAATAAATACATGAAAAACTTGTAGAAAGTAAATAACCACTAGAGGAAGTGAAGCTAGAATGATAAGCAAGCATAACCCAGACCCCACTCCATCATAAGCAGTCTGGAGAGAGGCTCACCCATAATGCATACCCAGAGTCAAGCCAGCTCCCTCACGGGCAACATCTTTAACAGTTATAGCAGAAAATACTGTTTTTACATGTAATGTGTTTGCTCTGGCCCCCACTCTGTCAGAGCTATGTTTGTTGTCTCTCCTTCTCCCACCTGAGTTCTCAGGTACCCTGAGGGGTTTAGAGTATCCATTTTCTCTGTCATTTATTTGAACTTTGGTATATTCCCTCAATTTTAGGAACGAGTGGCCAATATCCCAGTTCCATTGAACTGTTTAATAGTTCATTAACCTCTAGAGAGGGGGTATTTATTGCAAAGGTCTTATAAAAAGAAATGTTAAAACATCTGCCCCAAAACCTTGAGAGCAAAACCTTCCCTGTATTCTCTAAATTCTGTAGGTGAGATTAGGCTCATAGTTTAACTCATTTCCTACAAAGCTGGCATTGTTACCAGCTTTTTTTTGTACTGGATTCCTGGTTCGTTGGTACTTAGGCCTTCAATGCCCATCATGTTGCAGTAGCACACTTTGATTCCTTGACTCCTCCCTGTGGTTTAAATCCCTTTCCCTACCCACTTTATGCATGTAGAACAGAAAAAAGCAAACTGAAGGGTCTAGGATTCAGTCCTGTGTCTTAGGGGCCATATGCTCTTGGGGAGCAGGGGAAGGAAGCCCTTAGGGCCTAAGGTTTAGGCCATCTCCTTTACTTGCTTTTGGGGAAGACACTACCAGATCCTTCCAGAAAAGGTCATATAACCAGTACTGACTCAGGCCATTTTGTGATCTGAAAATAATGACAGTTCTGGCTATGCAGCCAGTGGAGCTCAATCTACCAATAGCATGGTAAGCCACAATGGAATGTCCACAGATGCTCTAAGTCCTTATGATTCTCCTGAAAGCAACTACCCCAGTGTCATCCACATAGACAATGCCATTTAAGTAAACTGTCTTTACATTTGCAGACCCCCATTACAAAAACAAAAAAAGTTAGGAGTGATGGGAAAATTTGTCTTACATTTTTTGATAAACCAAAGACCTCTTCATTCCCTTGCAGCCAAAATATAACAAGATTTTCAAGTACAAATGCTTATTTCAATATACTATCACAAGGCAAATCTGTTAATCATTATTGTTCAAATGGAGTAAAACTAACTCTATCATTTGTCTAGGGCAAATAGGTTCCTTATCCTTTTATATTCAGATATAACCAGGACTTTACCATGAAATGAAAATCACTTTTGTAAACTGGTCAAGAAATTAATAAATAGGTATTTAATTTCTTCTTTTTGATTTGTAGAATAGATTTTTTTAATTGGGAGGATATTGATAGAGATAAGGACTGGATCTATGATTTCATTAGTTAAATATAAAGAAATCCTGGGTGAGAAAATTCCCTTTATCTACATAAGTCAGAGATCTTTCTGCAACCTAGAGTCTTAGAAAGTTGTTTATAAAATGGATAATTTTGATTATATTAAATTTAAATATTTTTTGCACAAACCCAGTGCAGCCAAGATTAGAAGGGGAAAAGCTGGGAAAAAAAATTTCTATAGTAAATTTCTCTGATAAAGGCCTCATCTCTCAAATTTTTAATAATATGAGTCATTTCCCAATTGGTAAATGGTCAAAGAACATGAATAGGTAGTTTTCAGGTGAAGAAATCAAAACCATATATTGTCATGTGAAAAAAAGCTCTAAATAACTATTGATTAGAGAAGTGTAAATTAAAGCAGCTGTGAACTACTACCTCACACTCATCAGATTGGCTATTTTGACAGAAAAGGAAAATGACCAATGTTGAAAGGGGTTTTGGGAAGATTGGAACACTAATGCACTGTTGGTGGAGTTGTGAACTGATCCAGACATTCGGGAGAGCAGTTTGGAATTGTGCTATACAACGGTGAATACTGTTTGACCCAGCAGTTCCACTCTGAGGTTTGTATCCCAAAGAGATTTTTTTAAAAAAATTTTTTGCACAAAAATATTTATAGTAGCTCTTTTTTTTATAGTAGCAGAGAATTGGAAATTGAGGGAATGTCCATCAATTGAGGAATGGCTGAAAGAGTTGTCGTGTATGATTGTAATGGAATGCCGTTGTGCTTTAAGAAATGATGAGCAGGATGCTTTCAGGAAAATCTAGAAAGACTTACCTGAACTGAAGCAAAGTGAAATGAGCAGAACCAGGAGAACACTGTAGATAATGACAGCAACATTGTGTGATGATCAACTGTGAATGACTTAGCTATTTTCAGCAATACAGATTCTGAAGAACCTATGGTGAAAAAAATGCCATCCACCTTTCATAAAAGAATTGAAGGAATCTGAATGCAGATCAAAGCATATGTATTTTTACTTTATTTTTTATTGTTTTTTCTTCGTTTTTTTTTACATCATGACTAATATGGAAATAGGTTTTACATGACTGTCTGTGTATAACCTTTATTATAACTTATAATGAAAGGGAGGGGAAAGTGAGAGAATTTGGAACTCAAAGTTGTAAAAAAAAAACAAAGGTTAAAATTGTTTTTACATGTAACTGGGTAAAATAAAATATTAAAAAAATTTAAAGTTGTTTTGTTCCTTTCCCAGGGTCATATAGCTAGTATGTGTCAGAGAAGGGGCTTGAACCTAGGATTTTTTTGCTTGAAGTTGAGCTCTCTGTTCATGATGCCACATTGGAAATATATAAAAATGTTATTTTGTCATTTTATTACTCATAGATTTAACTTTTTCATAAATGTCACTTTTATCTTTCTGGATCAGAAAAAGAAACTGCGCTGATTTAGAGTACTGTAGTCAGTTTAAAAAATTATCCACCAAGTATACAAAGTTCAGGAGGAAATTTTTATTGTAAAATTAATCTGCTTAATCTTTATTATCATTAAGTAAGGAAATGGCAATATCCTTTATTAGTTCAGACTTCCTTTGAAGTTTCTTGGTATAAGAAAGCTGGAGTGTTTCAATATAATGTCATTAAATGTAATATGATATAATATAATGACATAATACAATATAACATAAATACAGCCGTATGCTTTACTCCTCCCATATTACATACAATGTTATTTTGTTAAGAAGCCTTCCTTAACTGCTTTTTCAAATCAATTTGATTATTCTTGTAACAACTTGAAAAACAATGTGTACCCTTTCACTCATATTTTTTGATATAAGTGATTGTAGGGAATATAATGGAATATAATACATGAAGGACCATATTTCAACTAGTACTTATAATCTGTGTTTTATTCTAAAATCAGTTAAGATCCATCAGCATAGAATGCAATACAATTCTCTCATATAATTTTCTTTTTCTTTTAAAAAAATTTTTTTTTTTTTGCTTTTTGGAGGGCAGTTGGGGTTAAGTGACTTGCCCAAGGTCACATGGCTAGTTTTTGTGTTAAGTGTCTCAGCTCGCATTTGAACTCAGGTCCTCCTGACTGCAGGGCCAAGTGCTCTATTCACTGCGCCACCTAGCCGCCCCTCTCTCATATAATTTTCGATAAAAAATTGGTCAATTATACTGAAAATGACTTGATGTGGCATTGCCATGGATACCTTTAAAAAATAATAAATCTTTCCTAGCATCAGTTTAAATAAAAAAGCATACAGGTAAAATCAGATGAACCTCTTTAACTCCTTTATTACCACATGTAATATAAAATGCAAAGGTTTTAATTTCTTATTTAATTGATCAAGATATTATGACATTTAACCAATTCTCCCCATCACCTTTTCTGCAAGTGGAAACATTCAAAACTTTGTGCATGATTTACCCAGAATTATTTCAACTGTATCAGTGGTGGGACTTAACATCAATTTTTTTCCCTTTTGAGATTTTTTTATATTATTAATAATGCAAGCAACTTTATATAATGCAATAAATCCTTTTGATGTCACACACTTAAAGAAAATTTTAGGTGATTTTTAAAATCACCTAATTTCTTTAGAAAAATTCTCAATTTCAACTAGCAGTGGCTGGAGCATTCAGGAGAGCAGATCACTAATAGCTGTGGTGATTTCTAGAATTGCCAACCCATAAATGCCAAAGACAAAGTAAAAGGTAAGTGGAACTCTGCTGGATTTGGAGGGGATGGAGGCGTGTTCTGACCTTTGCTCCAGGAGTGAGAAGCGGCAGGAGCAGTAGTCCTGCAGCCAACTCCATGTGGCTGCTTCAGAAGAGCTCCCGGCCTGCAGATTGTAGGTGGGCCAAGTGACCATTCAAAGGCTAAGCATTTTTGCCTTAATTTCCCTGCATCTGGATCTCAGTCTTGTGTGGTGGTCCTGAGGTGTGTTGACCAGTGAGCCAAAGCTGGTGGGCTGTGGAGATGGCACCTTCCTAATAGCTCCAACCCTGTGAAAACCTCAGCATTTTGGGACAAAGCTCTCCCCTTTGGAAGCAGAGTTCTACTGTGGCAAAGAGCTCAAAAGTCAAGTAATTGAGTGGCAACATGAGCAAGCAAAGGAAGCAAAGCAAGCACAGCCATCCAACTTTGGATTCCTTTTTTGGGGACAAAAAGGATCAAAGCATGTAACAGGAAGAAGACAACACAGTCAGAACTCCTGCACTAAATGCTTCCAAGAAAAATATGAGCTGCTTACAGGCCATGAAGGAGTTCAAAAAGGATTTTGAAAATCAAGTAAGAGAAGTGGAGGAAAAATTGGGAAGAGAAATGAGAATGATGCAAGAAAATCATGAAAAGAGAGACAACAATCTGACTGAGGAAAATAACACCTTAAAAATAGACTAACTTAAATGGCAAAAGAGGAAAAAGCCAATGAGAAGAACGCCTTAAAAAGACAAATTTGCTAGATAGGAAAAGAATTTCAAAAGCTCACTGAGGAAAATAATTCCTTCAGAATTAGATTTGAGCAAATGGAAGCTAATGATTTTATGAGAAATCAAGATACTATTAAACAAAGATACAAATGAAAAAATAGAAGGCAATGTGAAAGATCTCATTGGAAAAACCACTGATCTGAAAAATAGATCTAGGAGAGACAATTTAAAAATTATTGGACTACCTAAAAACCCTGATAAATAAAAGAACCTAGAAATCATCCTTCCAGAAGTTCTCAAGGTAAATTGCCCCGATATTTTAGAACCAGAGGGCAAAATAGAAATTGAAAGAATTCACCAATCTTTTTTTTTTTTGCTTTTTTTTTGGAGGGCAGTTGGGGTTAAGTGACTTGCCCAAGGTTACACAGTTAGGTTTTTTTGTGTTAAGTGTCTGAGGCCACATTTGAACTCAGGTCCTCCTGACTCCAGGGCCAGTGCTCTATTCACTGTGCCACCTAGCCGTCCCACCGATCACTTCTTGAAAAAGATCCCCAAAAGAAAACTACTAGAAATATTATAGCCAGGTTCTGGAGTTCCCAGATAAAGGAAAAAATTTTACAAGCAGCCAAAAAATAATTTGAATATTGTGGAAACACAATCAGGATAACACAGGATCTAGCAGCTTCTACATTAAGGGATCACAGGGCTTGAAATATGACATTCCAGAGATCAAAGGAGCTAGGATTAAAGCCAAGAATCATATACCTAGCAAAACTGAGTATAATGTTTCAGGGGAAAATATGGTCGTTCAGTGAGGTGGAAGACTTTCAAGCATTCTTGATGAAGAAACCAGAGTTGAATAAAAAGTTTGACATTCAAATATAAGAAGCATGAGAAGGTAAACAGGGAAAGGAAATCATAAGGAACTTATCAAAGTTGAACTATTTATATGCCTACATGAAAAAATGATCATTGTAACTTATTAAAACTTTTCTCAGTATGAGGATAGTTGAAGGAAATATAAATGTGTGTGTATGTACACATACATATATGTCTATTTAGGAGGGTATATATGTGTATGAATACATATGTGAGTGTGTGTATATATGTGTACAGGTATACATAGAGGGCACAGGATCAATTGAATAGGAAGGGATGATATTTAAAAGGTGAAATTGAGAGGTGGGAGAGGAATAGAACTAGAGGACACAAGGAAAGACAGAATGGGGTTAATCCTCTTATATAGAAGAGGCAAGGAATAACTGTTACAATGGAGGGGAGGAACAGGAAGGCAAAAGGGAATGGGTCAACCTTACTCTCATTGAATTTGGCTTAGGGAGAGAATGACATACACTCTAAACTGTGTATCTTGCCCTACAGGAGAGTAAGGGGGAAGGGGATGAGAGGGGCAATGATGGAGGAGAGGGCAGGTTGGGGGGAGGGTAGTTAGAAGCACATGCTTTTGTAAAGGGACAGCGACAAAGTAGAGAATAGAACAAGTGGGGCGTGGGACAGTCTTTCACAATATATCCACTATGGAAATGTTTTGCATAAGTACATATGTACAACCTATATTGAATTGCTTATCTTCCCTGTAAGGGTGGGTGACGAAAGAAGAAGGGAAAGAATCTGAAATTCCAAGTTTTAAAATCAAATGTTAAAAAAAATATTTTTATTATTATTCTTTACATGCAACTGGGAAATAAGATATACAGGCACTGGGGTATGGAGATCCATCTTGCCCTACTGGAAAGTCAGAAGGGTGGTGGGGGAGGATATAGGAGAGAGCAGATTGAGGCAGGGGGTATACAGTGGGATTGTTGGTTGGGGGGGGTAGGGGAAAGATGTAGAGAAAATTTGTAACTCAAAATCTTGTGGAAATGAATGATGTAAACTAAAAATAAACATAAAAGTCAATTTTTTAAAAAAAGAAAGAAAAATTCTCAATTACCAACATGTTATTTCTGTACATATATAGACATATATGTATGTGTACATATTTTCAAGATATTTCCATTTATTTGGTTTCACACTATCTGTAGCTAAAGCATTCATGCAAACTAAACACTTTCTCCTCTATCGATCACACTACTTGTGACTGCTTTTAATAGTTATATACTGGTTCTTATTTATTTTCTGTCTTTTTATTTTTTGTTTCTGTTTCTGCTACTTAAGCAGTTTTTATTGTTCATGTTTGTATTAGTTCAGTTGCTCCAGTGGATTTTCTTTTCAACACGGCTATTTACTTATTCCTCACCTAGGGATATTAGTTCACTTTAAAAAATTAAACAAAGTATTTTTTAAAAAATTTAATTCTTGAAAATTTTGACCAATATCTCGTGATATAAAATTTTCTTAAAGTTGCATGATTTTGGAAACCATCCAGTTATATTGTTTACAGAAGTGGATAATGTTGAGAAATATAAAAGATATTGTGGTACTTCTGGCTTTTGCACAAAACTTGTTTAATTTGGAGCCAACATGCTTATGCTTTATGATCAGATACAAGTAGCATGACCACACTAACTGATGTGTGTCATGAGTCTGCACCAACGGACAGTTATATATGACAGTGGCAGCTGCATCCACTTTAAGACACACTACAAGCCAATTCAAATTTTTTCCTCACTTGTGCGCATTATATCACATTATTACATTCATTGTTGTCCTATATTTGCTGTCAATTGAAATATGTTTTTGGTGTCTTACTTACGTTGACTTTGATGTGAACTTTTCTTTCACTAGCAAAAAAAATTGCAAATTTATGTAGGAATTATATTTGAAAATATGTATTAATTTTGGCCATTGCTTCATGTCCTTCTTGAGAATATGCAACGATTGGGTTATTGCTTTCTATCCTCTAGTTCTTGCTTCCATGGGTTATGGTACTTCATTCCGTCAAAGGAGTAGGTCTGAGTATTTGGAAAATTTGGCCATTAGGGAAGGATTATAATATAAATATTATATCTTTAAGCTGATAGCCTCTTTAGACTATATTCACTCTGTGTTTCAGATCCAACCAGCGACCCAGAGAAGTCCAAACGCATTGTCAGTTTTTGTGTCTAGAATTTAGGCTACTCCTTGAGTTAGGGTAAAAATATTGCTTTTAAATATTATCGTGTCAGTTGTGGTTCAAGCAAATCATTCCAGAAACTTCACTTAGCAAGACCAAAGAACCTAGTTCAAATTGGTGCCCTTTATCCTACTTTCCTGCTATCAATGAAATAACTTTCTTCCCTAAAAAGTTGCTAAAAATATCAGAAAAAAAGAAATTAAAAAATAGCCAGTATGGAGAACACAGTACAGATTATTCAGAAATACACAGAGGTAACCAACACCTAACTACAGAAGAAAACAAATACTACCAATGGAGAGCAATCAGAGGAATATGGATTCAGAAAATCACCAAATTATCCAAAGAATTGGAAAACAAACTGAATCAAATGATAGATTTGGAGGATAAACCACATGGCAGAAGTTTTAAATTTAGAGAACCAAAAGAATCTGAATATAGTATTCCAAGAAATTGTCAAAAAAATTTTAAAAGCTCCCCAGAATTGGCAAAAATAAATAGCAATTCTTTCCCCATCTCTCTTTTTTATTCATTATTACAAGTGATGTTTCTCTGGAAAGGGAAGAAGGAGGAATGTACTTGAAAATGAAGGTGAAATAAGACAAAAGATACCTTTTTTTTTTAAAGCAACAATACACAAATAGAATTCATAGGACTCCTACAGGAAGAGTGCAAAATTCAACACTACTAGGCTCATTATAGTTAAACTCTCACATTATAACAGTAAGGGAAAAAATGCTTCAAGCTGCCAAAAAAAAAGAAGGCTTGAAATCACTTGCCAAGAAACATTAATCAGGATCATAGTGGACTTCTTAAGAAAGGCAAAGAACAGTAAGAGGAATTGGAATGCATATGAACATATACAAACCTAATATGCACGAATCATGAACCCAAAATTATCTACACAGTAAAACTCAATATATTGTTTCAAAGGACAAAATGAACATTTGCAAAGCATTGTTTTTGAAAAGTTTTCAGAGGAAGACACTGTTCCATTCCATAGAATCTCCATTTTAAGGAAAACAACCAGGCCAGACAGGTCTTCACTCCTTTCCAGGTCTTACTCCTAACTTTCTGGACTTTTTCCACCAGGCCACAGAAGCCCAGCACCCTGAAAGTTCACTTCATCCCTGAGCTTCCTACGTTTAAAGTACATGCCAACCTAACGCCCCTTTCTCTGTCTGGTTCTTCCTAGAACTTCCATTTTCAGGAAAATGCCTGGGGTAAGTTATATCTTCAGTCCTTTCCAGGCTCTGCTCCTGGCTCTCTGAACTTTGTGACCCTGTGTGGGTACTTTCTCTCACCCTACCCTCTTTCAGCTTCCTTTTATGTGTTGTGTTATCCAGTTAGAATGTAAACTCCTTAGGGGTATGACTGTCTTTCTGCTTGTACCATATATCTATAGCAGAGTGCCTGGCATATAGTAAATACTTGGACAATTTTAATTGTATTTTTTTAAATAAATGCTTACTCATTTGACTTAATTTCCATTGTAATGACCTTTGGAAAAGTTTGAGATTTCCAAAGAAGTATAGGACACTGTGCTTTAGCATGCTTGATACTATATTTCAAAGACAATACCACAGTCTTGTTTTCATCTTTGTTTATATACCATTTTCAGTTGCTTCCATTTTTTCATTTGTCTTTTAAAAATCTAAGTTGGTTGGTTCTTGGTGTATCTACATTACTTTCCTTAGACATTTCTTTCTGTTTTATTTCCATTGGGATAATTTCAGTTTTTGTTTCATGAATTTCACCGGTGAAAGCATTCCATCCTTGCCTTGGGTTGACTTCATTTTCAAAATTACAGCCTGTATAATCTTGCCTATCCCGTCTCTGAACCCTTAACGTGATATTCCCCAAAATGTTTGTGGGTAACAGACTTTGTTTCTTCAAATTCTAAAATGGAGCGATAATTTCACTTTAAAAGTTGTGCTTTGATATTTGGTTCAAATTTGAGCTCTGCTACTTAATACCTGTGTGACATAGACAAGTCATGTAGTCTCTGTGGGTCTAAATTTCTTCATCTGTAATGTTAGGGGGTTGAGCTAGATGATCTCTAAGGTCCTCTTTACCTTAAAATCTGTCAATCTAGAATTCCAAATAAAGAAGAAAAGTGGAATCTCCCTCAAAACGATCAATTTTGCTACAGAGGAATCTCACCCACCAGCTCCAATTTTTAAAAAGACTTGTGCTGGAAAGGGTAGTAGGTTCCGATAACTGAGGAAGATTACAAAAGTGGAATACTTTAAGAAAAACTTATTTAGTGTTTAAAAACACTAAAGCACAGAATGATTCATAGACTGGAGGAATGCTGAAGACAACACAAAGAAAATTCTAAGTTCTTTTGGGAGCAAGAAGATAAAGAAAGGCTAGTACCTCCCTGCCCTGGGATAGATAACATGGATAATTTTTTTTTCAGCTCTTACTGTGTTACAGGGACTATGCTAAATTCTGAGTATATATATATATATTCAAGTGAGTGAAATAGTCCTTGCCCATAGAGAGCTTATATTCTCGTGGGAGAAGATAACAAATAAAGTGGAATTCAAACAGGGGAGGTTGAGTATGCATGGTGAGGAGATGGAGAGTGCATTATTAAAAGATAGCTGGCAGGTAGGGGGAGCAAGGGCCTGGAGTCAAGAAGGTTCAAGTTTCCTCACCTGCAAAATGGTGATATTAATAGAACCTACCTCCCAAGGTTGTTGTGAGGATAAAATGAGATCATGTTTGTAAAATGCTTTATAAACTTTAAAGTGCTATATAAATGCTAGTTCTTCTTCTTCTTGTTTATGAGCACTCACAAAGGAAAACATGGTGAGCACTAAAGCCAGAATGAGCAAGTTTTGCCATATTAAGTATATTCCCATTTTTTTCTAGAATATTCATTTTTTCTACTTGACTTGTTTATTTACTTTTAGTTTACAAGATTCAGTTCCAGAATCACTTGAGTTTCAGATTTTCTCCCCTCCCTTTTCCCCCACCCCGCAATGGAGGGGTACAATCATGTATAGGATCTGCAAACACTTTCACATTGTACAATAGTCTGGTTGTATAGAAGTGTTGTAACCAGTGGAGTGAACAATGGAAAAAAAAGAAACAAAACCAAACATGAAAAAGAACAATAGCATGTGTTGCTTCAGTCTCCATTTAAACTCTGGTCTTTCTAGATCTTTCTCTGAGTGTAGACATCTTCCATTCTGAGACTTGTAGACTGTCTTTTAATTGTGTGTTGCTGAGAAGAGTCCAGTTTATCAATGTTGGTCGTCACACATATGATGTGTCTATGAC
>CM053593.1:64488851-64562378 GCA_028646575.1 Pseudocheirus occidentalis
GGGGGCGTGGGCCGGAGGCTGGGGGCTGCGGCTGCGGGGCTGGGGGGCTGGAGGCTGGACCTGGGGTTGGGGCCTGGGGGCTGCAGCTGCGGGGCTGGACCTGGGGCTGGGGTCTGGGGGCGTGGGCTGGAGGCTGGGGGCTGCGGCTGCGGGGCTGGGGGGCTGGAGGCTGGACCTGGGGCTGGGGGCGGTCCTTTCTCGGGCCGGAGGAACGTTTCCAGGCAGTTGCAGTTTCTTGGCAGCAGTCGGTCTAGGAGGGGCCTTGTCGTCAGGCAGCGCTGACAGACACTGCACAGAGCTCCTCGAGGAAGGGCTGACTGACACGCAGTGATTATTTTATCATTGTAAAGTTGCCGAGCGAGGCCCCCGGCAGCTGGAGCAGTCCACTTGACAGCTTGCCATTGTAAACTCTGACGGGAGGGAGACGTCAGTGCGCAGTAGAGCAGCCTGTGGTTTGTAAGTGGTTCGGTTTTAGTTTAGATGAGATTGTTCCTGCTGGTGATTTAATGGAGTTTCCTTGATGCTGGGCACTGTGTGTGCATGGACTGTTGTGTGTATGAGTGCACGTGTATGGCCACCTACTGTGTGCAGGGACGGGAGAGCTTTGGATGGTCTTCATCCACTTGGTGGATACTCAGGGACCGCATTGGCCATTAGGATTCTGAGGCTTGGTGTGACTCAACTTCATTCAAGCCACCATAACCTTTTCTTTTCTTTTTCTTTTTGGTGACAAAGAAGGTGGGGGCCAATGGACTCAAAGTAAATGCCTTGCTCATTAAGTGGTTTAGGAGCCAGGAATGTGTACATTGGTTTTGGGAAGCATTAATTTGGATTTAGACATCTCCTGAAGCAGGAAGGTGCTAAACAAACAGGAAGCCAAGTTACCAAGTGCTGGGATTAAGAAACCCTTTCTGATAACTCTGCCTTATTATTATTTTTTAAATGATCTATACGTTAGTCTTACCTCAGAAAATTACTAAAGTGCAATAGGTAGAGGACCTGAAAGAAATGAAGCTAGAGCTAAAAAATCAGGTGTGGTTAATTAAGAATTGGTGCAGTTACAACATCATCATCTACTGTCTTTCCATCAGCTGCTGCATCTTCCTTTCCCAATAATATGACAAGATTTCATTTTAAAATTTTCAGTCAATGTCCATTAATGATATTGGTCTGTAGTTTTCTTTCTGTATCTTATCTTTCTTTGATTTAAAGATCAGGACTATATTTGTCTCATAAAAAGATTCTGGTGGGTGCTTTCTCAATTTTTGAGAATAATTGAGAAATATAGGTACTGACTCTTCTTTAAAAGTTTAATAAAATTCTCCTATGAATTCATCAGGAGTTTTTTCTTTGATAGTTCCTTTAATCTATTTTCCCTTTCTGAGATCAGGTTATTTGAAATCGGTCTTCTGATAGTCTGGGTATCTTTCTCAATAATATGACTAGAAGATAAAGAATAAAACTTTTCTTTAAGTCTAGGATGGATGCATAAGGAAATCATCCATGAATTTTGATTAAAAAAAAAAGACATTCAGAAGATGGAAGCTAGAACAGGTAATGGAGAATGAATAGAACATAATGTCCTCATAGTCCTATGAGAATAGTGCTTGGAGTACTAAAACTCATAGTCAACTGAGACTGGCAAGAAAAGGTAAGGATAACCAAACACAGGATACAGATGATCACAAATGATTAAAATGAACAATTTTGAGTACATATAACTTAAAAAAAATTTTTTTCACAAACAGATCCAATGTGACTAAGATTAGAAGGGAAACAGTTAAATGGCATTAAGGGGTGAATCTCTTCAAGTTTCTATCTTAAAGGTCTTATCTCTAACATATATAGCATGTCCCAAAAGTCTTAGCACAGTTTTAAGCTTTAATACTTCCAGGAGTATAAATGCAATAAGCTTATGAAGTTTGATTATTTAAGTTTCCTTTATATTCAGTAGTTTTGTAAATTTTGTATAATTTTAAATTTTAGCAATATGGGGTACCATATCGTGCATGTGTGTGAGTTTTGGGATGCCACTTTCTCAGACTATTACATTGATATAAGAGATCTTTTTGCTTGGCCCTCTCAGTCACCTTATCCAATTCCACTAGATTCTTTCTTGTGGGGTCACATCAGAACAGTCATATTTATGTCAAAACTTTGTTCTTTGAATGATCTCAAGGCTAGGATTACAAATGTGGTCCTTACATGGATGGGGAACCTGTGGTTTCAAGGCCATATGTAGTCCTCTGGGTCTTTAAGTATGACCCTTTGATGGAATCCTTTTGTTTTGTGAAGTTTGGATTACATCGAAAGGGCCAAGCTACATGTGACCTTGGAGCTGCAGGTTACCCACCGTGTAACTGAGCAATAACTAATAAAACTTTTTACAAAGTTCACAACATGGCAGTTATATTGAATTTTGGCAAAACACATAACAGTATTTTAAAATTTAAGACTTTCAAAAAATTTTTGAGTAAGTTTGTACCATTTATACTTTCAAAGTTATTAAAGCTTTAAAATGCACTAAGACTTCTGGTACATCTTGTATAAGAAACTGATTTGAATTTATAAGAATAAGAGCCATTCCCTAATTGCTAAATGGAAAACAACTTCAAAATACTTAAGAACTCTGATTAACACAACTGATTGTAGAGGGCTAGTGATGAATCCTATCTCTGCCTAACAGAGAAGTAATTAGCTATACAGAATGAGACACATTTTTGGACATAGCCAGTATGGGAATTTGTTTGTTTGATTATGCCTATTTGTTTCAAAAGTTTTTTTTAGTAGATGAGGGATGTGAAAAGATTAAAAAATAAATGCTTGTTATTTGAAAAAAAAGACTAAAAAAAGAAAAGATAACAGGTGTTTTTCTTTAAAGCTGTATTAGGGGAAAGGAGACAAGCAAAGAAAAGATAGGACCCTTTCTTGGGTGGTAACTATCATCAAAGATAACTGATCATAGACAGAAAGCAGAATAGTTCAAGTCTTGTTTTGTGTGTTTTCTCTATCAAGAAGATTCTTCTTTGTACTGGAAAAGATAGAACAAACTTGTCTAATAGGGAAATTAAGACTCAGTATAAATAGATAAAAATCTCGTAAGAAATTACCTAATTGGTTTTGCAGAGTTTAAATTGTCTGACACTGTTGTTGGGCACATAATAAATAGTAGATGTGATTCTTTTTCTTTAAAATTTATTTACTTTTAATTTACAACATTCAGTTCCGCAATCCCTTGAGTTGCAAATTTTCTCCCCCTCTCCCCTCCCACTCCCTTTTCCTTCCATGGCAGCATGCAATCAAACATAGGATCTACAAATACCTTCACATTAAACGTTAGTCAGGTTGTAAAGAAGGATTATAACCAATGGAGTGAACAATGAGACAGAGGAAACAAAAAAAGAGAGAGAGAGCAGGTAGTTTGCTTCAATCTGCATTCAGACTCTAGTTCTTTCTCTGGATGTGGATATCGCGTTCCATCATGAGTCTTTTGGAGCTGTTTTATAACCTTGCTTTGCTGAGAGGAGCCCAGTCTATCAAAGTTAGTCATCACACATATGTTGTGTCTGTAATTGTGTACAAATTTCTCCTGGTTCTGGCTGATGTGATTCTTCAGTCAATGCCATTGATTTCATGGAGAACTTGAAAGGAACCAGAGGTTTGGAGAAGAGCAAAGGTTGTACTAATGTTCAGAAAAACAAGTGAGTGAAACTGAAAAATAATAGACCAGTAAGACTGACCCTGGAAAAACTGGAACATATTTTAAAAAAAATTGGAAGTGAATTCTTGTGCTGTTTATCATTAGTTTTAACAATGACTTAAATAAAGGCACGGATGTCATGCTTGTCAGATTTGCAG
Organism: Pseudocheirus occidentalis; assembly: GCA_028646575.1. Lineage (NCBI taxonomy): Eukaryota > Metazoa > Chordata > Mammalia > Diprotodontia > Pseudocheiridae > Pseudocheirus > Pseudocheirus occidentalis. Next base: position 64,492,710 of record CM053593.1, read on the forward strand.
GCAAAACAGAGCTAGGAGAAATAATCAACACATTGGTTGACAGTGTCAGGATCCAAAAAGTCTTGATAGGTTAGAACATTGAACTAAATCTATTAAGATGAAAATTCATTGACATAATATTGTGAGGTTGAAATTTGAGGCCTAAGTACAAGATGGGGAAGGTGTGGCTCAATATCAACTTGTCTTAAAACCCCCCCCCCAACATTTAGAGGTTTTAGTGGATTACAAAATCAGTCTTAGGCAATAATGTAATATAGCAGTAAAAAAATGCTAATGTGTAATCTTAGACTGCATTACATCCCCCCAGACCACCAGTCCTGCTTCCAGATCAGCCCTCAAAGCCATTGTTATCCTGTGAATCTGACTGTAGAGAAAGAACCAGAAATCCCCACTAACTGCCAATCAGCTGCCCCCGATAGATCAGGCAAGTTATCTCAAATGAAGTGGCAGGGCACCCCCAAGGAGGGACAGGAAGAGGCATATATATAGGAAGCGAGTCAAACTACCAGCAGCATGGTGACTATTTGATCCTGATGGAAGCAACCCAGGGCCATGGATCCAAATACCTTGGGAATAGGGATGCTTCCAGCCTGTCACCAACAGGCATCGTAAGTAACTTAGTGGAAATGTAGCCAGGAACAACTCCTGTAGGTGCTGCAGCCACAGGTGGGTTTGAAGACCCAGAAAAAATAGTTCCTTGGTACTTCGGACTCTATAGAATTCAGCATGGTTCAACATTGGAAACTGACATGATTTTATCAGTGGAAACGGCATCAAGAAGAGATATTACCATTTGCTTTGCTACTGCATCCAAAGGATCATGAGACCTTTCTACCTGACTGGTAGCTGAAATTCCCTAGGTGTTGTCCCTCCCGTTAGAGTGGGAACCATTTGAGAAGAAGGACTGTCTTCTCTTTTGGTTTATATCTGTAGCACTTAGCACTGTGTTTTTGACACAGTGAATTCTTAGTAAGTCCTTTATTCATGCATTCCTCCTGAAATACTCACTGGTCAGATTCGTTAGAATATAGATGTTATGTTTTGGGAACAACATTTTAAGAAGGACATTGATAAATTGGAGCATGTCAAGAGGGGGACCAACAGAATTATTAAGGGCCCCAAATCCATATTTTTCAAGAACAACAAGTGGAAGAAGTGGGCTGTTTTTAACCTACAGGAGAGAAGATTTAGAGGAGGCACAATAGCTGTGTTCAAGTATTTGAAGGCCAGTTATTCAGAAGAAGAGTGAAGAAGACTTATTTTAACTTGGCCCCAGCAGGTCCTTAGAGGTAAGAACTAAGGCTTGATATAAGGAAAAGCTTTATAATAATTAAATTTGTCCAAAAGTGGAATGGGAACTACGTCTAGGGGCATTGAGGTTGCCCCTCATTGTATGGCTTCATACTTGTCAAATATGTTGTAGAAAAGGCTCCTTTTTAAAGTATGGTTGGATTGGATGACCATTGAGATACCTTCTAGCTCTGAAATTTTGTGATTCTTTGTTAAAATTTAATTTGCTTGAAAATATGAGTGGCACTGTCATCTCATGCCTAGACTGTTGAAATAGCATTCTGGTTAGTCTCCTTCCCTCAAATCTCTTTGCACTTCATTCTGTCCTCCAGTCAGATTGATCTCCCTAAAGTACTGAGAGAAATGATTATTAAATACCAGTTATTGGGGAGATCCAGGGCTTTTCCCAAATTTCCTATCTTCTCATTCCCTACTGGATCAAGTCTGCATCTGAAGGACATTGCTGATAATGAGATTGGATTAACTTTCTCTCCAATGTACATCAGACCCCAACCAAGTGGGGAAGCCCATTGTATTATTCCACTCGTGTGTGTGTGTGTGTGTGTGTGTGTGTTAAATTCTTTGTCTACATTGCCTGAGGCTGCGGGTGGTCTGGGAGTGAAAATGATCAATGTCAAGTCCTCCTGCCCCACATTACAATGGGTCCACCTCTTATTATAATATTCATTCTTCATGTCTTGTTAACCAATTTAAGTTCATTATTACCCTCAGAAACACTTACTCTTCCAAGGGCATATAAATGTTGAGTGGGTTCCATAGGGAGGGAGGGAGGTCTTTAGCATTTTAGAGTACCACTGACTCCTCTTATTAGTTATCTGCTAGCATAATTAATAAAATGACTAATTATCCAGAAACTATGTCTCTTGAATTTTTTCTATGTCACAGTATAGGTCTGATCATGTTGCCCTCACTTACTTGAAAAACTTCAGTGGTTTCATTGTCACCTCCAGGATTAAACACAAAATTCTTTGATATCCAAAGTCCTTTATAACCTGTTCATACCGCTTTTCTAGTCTTCATGCACCCTGCTCCCCCTAGCTATTCTGGAATCCAGTGACTTTCCTCCTTGCTATCTCCCACACGTGACACTCCCCTCTTCTGATTCCATCCATTTTCATATCTGTCTTCCATGCTTGAAATTTCCTTTCTCTTTATTTCTGCTTCCCAGGCTTCCTTCAAGTCTGAACTAAAAATTAACCTTCTACAGGGAGTCTTTCCTGATTACCCTTAATTCTAGTGCCTTCTCTCTGTTATTTCCAGTTTATTTTGTATATATCTTGTTTGTACATGGTTGAAATGTTGTACGTTGTCTCCCACATTAGACTGTGAGCTCCTTGGAAGCAGGAGCTGCCTTTTTGCCTTTCTTTGTAACCCTAGGCCTTAGCATGGTGCCTGGCACATGGTAGGCACTTCAATAAATGCTTGTTGAATAACTGTGGCGTAGTAGAATTTCTCAGAAGTCAGGAGATTTGTGTTCAAGTTTATTCCTGTTGTGTCATTTTTGTCATAAGTCCTCAGAGCCTCAGTTCCTTGATCTGCAAAATGGGGATTATAATATTTTGTATTATCTATTATACAGTGTTATTGTTACACTAAAATGAACTAAAATAATATTGGAAGAAAAGTGAGTTAGAAGTTGGATCAGTGATCTGGTGGGTTGCTACCATTGTCAGGGTTTTTGGATTTGCTAGTTTGTAGGGTGATGAGGAAGGGGGACTCCCTTCTTCATGGTGATTTCTTCCGTTAGTGACAACCATGGATCTGGACTGAAAGCAGGACCAGTAGTGTTGGGGGCACTGCTCTTCCCAAGGCTCTTGGATTCAGACTCTTGGGCTGTGTCCATTGGGCTGCAAGGAAGGTGGTGTTTGAGGCAGTGGTGCTGGTTTAACAAACCTGGCAAATGCTGCCTCCTGTTTCTCCCTCAGGGTGCGTTAATACATTGGCAGGGGTAGCTTGTCAGCTTATTGATGGCAGTTGGTGGAAATGGTTAGCCCCTCCACCTCAGAAGTTACCTCTGCAGATCCAGGCTTCGGGGCTGGGCTGGAAGTAGGGTTAGTGGTCTGGGGGACGCTGATGTGCCTAAGGCTCTTTGATATAAGCTGCCTTCTGTTTCTCCATCTGTCTCTGGAAGATGTTGAATCAGAGGAGGAACTAGAAAAGAAGAAGGCCCCCTGGTACTACCACCAAGGTGAAAAATGTGATCTCTGTAGAATTGTTGGTTTCCCTTTCTTTTTACACCTAAATAAATCCCTGTAGTGTGTAACCCCCTTTAAAAAAAATAAACCAACAAACAGCAACAAAGAGAAAACAACATACAGAAAGAATTCTGGACTTGAAGTCAGAAGACCTGAATCATCCTGGCCAAGTCACTGACGTTTCCCCTCTCCAGGCCTCAGCTTTCTTATGTATAACAGGATGCAGTGGGTTCTTCCTGAGCCCTTTCTAGCTCAAGCATTCTTTGATTCTGCAAAACTTCAAGAAAGGTTGTACTGTTTGCTTTTTCTAGGAGGCAGGGCCAAAGAGCAAAGGAAACCACCCATGCCTTGTAACCCAGCCCAGAGATGAAATGACAGCAGTGAGAACTAGAAGAGATTGAGAGTGATTCAGCCAGAGAGCCGTGTCCAGGGATGTGGTGTGACTTTGAGCAAGTCATTTCTTCTCGGTGAGCTTCAGTGTCCCCATCTGTAAGATGATGGTGTGAGGCTAGGTGGCTTCTAAGCTCTTTTGCAGCCATAATGGTCAATAAAGATTCAAAACTTGGCCCAGTTCTTTTCAATACCCAGATGGGTAACTTTTCCCCTGAACAGGCAAAGTAGATCAAGTATTAAATTTGGAGTGGTCAGAGGACTTGGCTTCAAGTCTTGTATCTTCTTCTTTCTTCCTGAATGACCTTGGTCAGACATTTATTTCTCCAAGCTTTGGTTTCCTCAATTGTAAAATGAAGGAACTGGACCAGTATCTGGCTCCTAGATGATGTCTAGGGGCTGTTTTCAGCTCTAAATCTTATGAGCCTTAGTGGTAAGGAGAGATGCCCTGCTGATAAAAATGACTAATTCTTCTTTCCTATCATATACACCTATTTTTCCTGGTTTAAGGTGGGGTGAGAAAGAATAATGGAAGGATCTCAGACTATTCCCTGAGGAGAAGCTGATCATACTAATTTATAACCTTGTGAAGCCGTTTTGTTGCTTCCCGTCTTCAGCCTTTGAAGGCAATAGGTGATGGGACCTCAGGATTTGTGATGAAGTAAATGTAAGGAAGAGGGACATGAGCATCAGCTGATGGTACAGGGGTGAGGTGGAAAGCAAAAAAATAAGAGGAATTAAGTGGAAAGTTAAAAGAGAAGGTAAGGGAGGTTAGAGTTACTTGGGGGAAGGGAGGAAATAGAAGGCAGTATTAAAATATGGTAGAAAACTTAAGACTGTGGAGAAAAACAGTCTGCAAAGGCAAAGGAAAAGGTCCACTAAGATATACAGCAGAAGGAAAAAATGTAGAATGAAGTAAGGGAAAGAGACAGACGATAAATCTCTGGGGAAATACCATGAAGCTTTTTTTTTTTAAATAATTGAATAGGAAATTTAATGCCAGAATATTATAATAAAAGATACTTGTGAAATCCATAGCTTACGCATGCTTGAGTCATAAAAACACCCCTGGAGATCTTGCCAATTCCTTTGCCTCTTGAGGCCACCACAGAATAATGCTCTTTGGAAGGCTATAGTAGAAAGAGCGCTGGGTTTGGAAGAGAAAGAAATATGTGTGAGTCTTGGCTACGCTATGATTAACTAAGTGGCCTTGGGCAAGTCACTTAACTGCTCTAGACCTCAGTTTGCTCATTTGTAAAATGAGATGGATAATCTAGGTAATGTCTAGAGTTCTCTCCAGCCTTAAATCAACTATGACCCAGTCCACCAAAACCTTTTTGCTATTATTATGGGCTCCATCTTCTACTTAATTTTCTGCTTAGCCCCAAGCATTTATTGTTATTTGTCAAATGGCCTCTAGGTCATGTAGAATTATAAAACTAGAGCTCCAAGGGGCCTTAGGCTTCTAACCCAACCTTTCATTTTACAGATAGGGAAGCTGAGGTTCAGGGAGATTAGACAATTTGCCTAAGATAATATAGGTAGGCAGCCACACAACTGAATTTGAATCCAGGTCCTCAGATTCCATATCCAGAAGTCTTTCCTGATGATTCATGGTACAAGCATATGACGTTCAGCCTTGGACTGCCCTCTACTGGCAAGGGATCAATATATTCTAATAAAAGAGAAAACATACAATTTCGAAAGTAGCAATTTAAAACTGGAGGTTAGAGAGATCACAAGGTCAGTGCCTTCATTTTACAGAAAAGGAAACCAGGGTCCTAATAGAGGTTGGGTATCTTGCTCAAGATCACACAACAGTTTACAAGAAAAATACTACTTTAATCTGGATCTCAAATGCAACCTGTCTGAAGCAGACCTCATTTTCTTTCTCCTCATTAACTCTTCCAAGCTCACAGATTGTTGTTAAGATCACCAACATCCTCCTGTCCTACAGGTTTACAACGTCAGTGTCATCCTCAACCCCTCGCTCTCATTCACTTCAATTTTGTCTTTCCTACCATTATGACATCTAGACACATGTGGGTTAATATTTAGTAACTATATCTCTGAAGGAAGAAAAGTACCCCCAGCACACTTTTAGGCTTATACTTCATTATTTACATTTTTCCTGTCACTTTTTTAAGGCTAGAAAATCAGCAAAACAGTCAAGACCAGATTTGTAGCATTTCATGATTTCCAAGGGATAAATACTTGCAGAGGACTTAACAGTCGGCTCTTCCCAGCCAGTTTGAGTTGGCTCCAGCACTCTCCTGAAGTATGTCTTCTCATTTACTTGCCACTCCTCTAGTTAAGTCCTTTTCACTCTTCCCTGGACTACTGCGAAAGTGTTCTAATAACTCTTCCTGCCTCTACCCTTTCCCCATTTCAATATATCTTTAATTCAGCTGCCAAAGTTATTTTTCTAACTTGTTGTTGGTTTGATTTTATCACTCCTTATTCACTGAGTTCCCTATTATCTCCAGGATCAAATATACAGTCCTTTATAAGGCATTTTTATAAAGTCCTTATACAATTTGGCATTTAAAGCTCTTTACAACCTAGTCCCTTCCTACCTTGCCAGTATTTTGATATTTTACTAATTCCACACTCTGAAATCCTTGAAATAACACCTGTTATTTCTCAAACAAGATGCTCCATTTCCTATCTCTGTGCCTTTGTGATGACTGTGCTCATGCTAACCTCTGCCGTATAGAATCCCTGGCTTCCTTCAAGACTGCTTACAAGCCTTTCCTGGTCTTCCCCTCTCCTTTTCACCTCCAGCTACTAGAATCTTTCTCTCCAAGATTACTACTGTCTATATATTTATATAGACATAAATATTAGTATTTATTTTTCCATTTTGTTTCAATAGATTGTTAACCTCTTTGAAGTCAGGAACTATTTTTACCTTTTTTTCATGTTCTCTGAATTTAGTATAATCCCTAGCACAGAGTAAATGCTTAAATAATACTTGGTGATTGATCAGCATGTAAAAATGATACTTCTAACTGACCGTCGGCAGACCATGCAGTTTTGTTGTTTCAGAAAGTCTACATTGAGACATCCACATTCTTTCACTCAGGTTTCTACAATGTAAAGAAGAACTTTCTGTACATAAAGCCCATAGTGGCATAGAATTCCAAATCTTGGATGCACTAGAAGAATGTAAGCTCCTTGAGGCCAAATATTGTTTTCATTATTGTTTTTTCATCCCCAGTGCCTAGCTCTATGCATCTGTTCATCTTGAATTGAATTGACCTGTCCTAAGCAACCAAAGAAAATCTCCTTAACTCATTAATTTACTCTGGGACCTGTAGGGGGAACCCGAGAGTCTGGAATCAGAACCTTTTATCCTATATGTCAAGATCATAGATTCAGTCACAAGAAGCCATGGAGATGGTCTCATCTAACCCGTTTATTTGACATATGAAAAATAGAGGCCGAGGGAAGTTAAGAGATTTGCTCAAGCTTGTATCAGGTGGCTTTAATGATGAGACTCAATGCTGTTCAGCCCTGGAGATTTTACTTAATATAAAATGCCCCTTGCAGCAGCATTGCAGCTTCCCTTGGAGTGGGCAACAATATGGCGGGCTAATGATTAAACTCTGTGGGTAAAAGGCGCTGCTTTATATTAGATGTAGTATGAAAGCCAAGAGTCTTTCTAATGGGCTGGAGCACTGAGATGGAATGCAGATATGGATAGTAAGGTAAAGGACTGTCTGGCCAGAGGTCAGTAGCTAGACCTAAGCCTCCCTCCTTCTCCTAGCTTCTTGGCTTGTCTCCTCATTTTCTGCTATTTTCTCCCCACAAAGCCCAGAAAAATCTTTTGTTTTACCCTCCCGGTGTGTCTTTTTGCTAGAACATTTGTGGCTTCACGTAAAACATGAACTTGGCATGGCATGGAATGAAAAATGGATCTGGACTCAGAGGACCTGGGTTCAAATCCTGTCCTTGCCATTCACAACCTTGTGGCTTTCCGCAAGTCATTAAACCCCATCCAGGTCACAGTTTTCTCCTCTGCAATGTGAGGAGGACGACTTAGATAATCTCTGTGCTCCTTTCCTTTCTAAGATTCTATAAACATTCCTATGTGCTATAGAGAACAGAGTTTTGACATTAAAATACATAAATTTGCTTTAAAAACATTGAAATTGTTCTTCCTTAATCTCTTCTAGTTTTGGCTCTTCCTCCCCTACATATCAGAAAGGAGGAAAATAAGCACGTTAGCTTTTCTGGGAACAGGATGAATGGAAACCAGCTCTCCTACCTGGGGCCAAGGGCTTGCTTAGCCTCCTTCCTCTCATTAAAGAGAGCTTTGTGGACTGGCCTGGGTCCTAATAACCATGTATATAGCATTGTTTCTATGAGGGAAAAATGCACTCTAAGTTCCAAATAAATAATTTTAAAACCTCCATCCATTTCTAAATTGTGGCCTTCCTCTCCTGGGGTGGTAGTGGTGGTAAAGAGATGTCGGGCATAGAAAATTGTGGGAATTTTGGGATCAAAAGATTTGGGAAGTCAGAGAGGAGGAAAGGTCTTGATGCCCTAGAAAAAAATTATGAAAATGTTCATTTGCTCAGTCTGCAGTCTAAGGTTTTATAGGAATCTTTTTCCTTATGTGGCTAAGGAAGAAAGGCAGATGTATAATTCCAGAAGCAAAGGGTATCTATCTTTTTGTGAAGTGGTATGGAAAAAAAATCTAGAAATTCTTGAGAAGTAAAAACAGTAAGGAAGAAAAGAGATTAATTAGTGGAATTCTAAGGAGGTATAACTGGGAATAATATTGTGAGGTTAAAAAAATTAGGGCTGGCTGTCATAAAAATCCTGGGGAGAGAAAAACCTTAGGCAGTTGAATTAAAATATTTATGTATTTCCTTTAGATTTATTTTTTTTGCTACTTATATGACACCATTTCCTTAATTATCTTATTGCCTTTCACTGCACTTTGGGAATAGATACACAGTTCCCCTCTTATTCATATTTACTCCTTTAAGTCTTAGGTGATTTACCTTGTTCTTCTGACTTCTTGGTTAGTTAATTTTATCCTTAGATCCCTTACACTTTAGAAGTTACTGTTTGCAGCTAGGCCTTTATTACTTAAACCTTTCTCATTCACTCATTTTTACATCATTTTTGAAAACTAAAAATTGTGCTAGGGAGAGAGTCAGATAGTATGGGTACATGTTGTTATAACTTGGCAATATCATTGCATCTACTGTACAAGCACTGGGCTGACCCTGCTGCTGAGGCATTCCATGTTTGAGCCACAGTTTAGAAGGTAGAGGGTGTGTGGTAGTAGTGATGTATGGTGGCTGTGATATTATAGAAGCATAGATGTCAACAGAGTGGCAAGGAGCATTTTTTACACTTGTAGCAAGTGGCACAGAAGTCATTCAAGCAAGACGCAGAAGATGCACCCTCAGTTCAGTTTGGAGTAGAGGCTAGTATTGGGGGTGGAAGTAGGCAAAAATGGGGCTGGGCTAGGGAGTAACTTGTTGGTCTGGCAGTGCTCTATCTGGTAGCTTCCTGTTTTAATGAATCATTAATTATTTAATTAAATTAATTATAACTACTAATGAGGTGCTGAGGTCCCTGCAAATACTGTCAGGCTCTCTAAATTTGAGCATTTGGGTAAAAAACTCTGGTCATTTCCTTTCAGTTATGCCCCTGATTCTTAGGAGACAACTCTAGTTAAATCAGTAAGCTTAATGCTTACTTAATGTATCTACTGTGTGTCAGGCACTGTGCTTAACCTTGGGGACATAAAAAAAGGCAAAAGAGCCCCTGATTTGGAGGCGCTTAGAGTGTCAAGGGAAAGGCAATATATGGACAACTCTGTACAGACACATTGTTTTCTACAAAAAGTTGTCCTCTTTTCTTCTAAAAGTTGAAATATATGTAGTCTTCCTGGGATATGTGTATGTAATGGAGGTAATTGGAGAAATTCTGTTAGACTAGAACAACTTTTGTGGAGATGCTCTAGCCTCTGACATCCTTTAATTCCACTAAGCGGAAAGGAAGACTCAGTTGATCAGCGGTCTGCTGTATTATGGGAGTGACTTCTCGTTGACCCCAGGACCTTTTGGGAAAACCTCACATGCTTTTGGAGCTCATTTGGACTGTATTTTCCTTCTGAGAGGGGAAGATTTTTTTCTTTTAAGAATTTTATTTATTATTGTTATTATATTTGGGAGACTCTTTACATGCATCTGGACAAGGTAGTAACCTATGAAAATTTCATAAAAGGTTGTTGAATTTGCATAACCATATTTTTTGGATAAGCATGTAATCTCCAGGCCCTTCACAAGAGTGTTCATTTTTGGATTGTCTAAGAACTGTGCTACATGGACCTTTCTAAGACTCTTCAGTACAAAGCACTTGGGAGGCTCTTGAAAGGACAATGTTTGAGCCTTCCAAAGTGGTTATAACTAGTCAGAGTTGAGAATGTGTATCAAAGTGCCCTAAGCACCCTAGCTGATTTGCTGGGTAAAATAAATATTTAAGAGATGGGAGAGAGTAAAGCAGAGGATTAAACAGGGATTCCTGATCAGTTGAAGTCTCCTCATTCCATTTGATGAAATAAGAGAATATAATTGAACAGAGTATGCCCAATTCCATGGGCTGTGCTCCAGGTCAGCGAGTCTCCTCCTTTTTTTCTTTGACTACTCCTGTTAGATGCCCACGAAGCCATAACTTATTCCTAACAAAACTTGTGATCCTTTAATAATATCAGTGGGTAAATTTATCTATTACTTCATATGGAGCCAAGCCAGATGCCATGGACAATAACATTAGTGATATTAAAAAACAACCACAAAAAACCTTTTTCCACAAGAATTGGCTAAAACAAAGAGGGGTCATATGCTCGAAGTTTGGTCCCTAACCAGGACCTTGAAAAGCTCTTGACATACATTAATTTAGCCTGAGAGGCTATTTGATAAGTAGTGATAATGGGTAATAGTAAGGAAAATGATCCCAGAATAGTGGATTTAGAGTTGGAAGGAACACAGCAGGCATAATTCAGATGTCTCAAAAAGTAGAGTGTATATGCTAAACCAAAGTGACTTTCTAATTTGGAGGAAGTGAACACATTTGAACTGATCAGGGAGAGGGTCTTGGTGGGGAAGTTCATTGTGTAATCATCAGCAGTATGTCACTAAGTCTCAGTAAGGAACTTTTTGCCTTTCTGACAAAGTGAAAAAAATGAGACCAGGTTAGAAGTGAGGGACAGTTGCATACACTGGTGAATTCTGGAAATATAACTAAAACTTTAAGTATTTACCTCTTAAGAGCAGGGTCAAGAGGAAATCTTCACCTTTGAGAAGTCTCACCTTTAACTCTTCTAAGTACCAATCTTTTAGTATCAGAGGCATCTAGACAGCTTCTTTGAGGACATCTTCACATTACTGCTCTTCCTATAGACTGTATCCAGCCAAATTGGTCTTTTTGTTGTTCCCTATACATGACCTTCCATTTCCCATGCCTTTGCATAGGATGTCCTCCATGCCTGGGGTGCTCTTCTCACCCTCACCTCTTGTGATCCCTTAGCTCTCTCCAGGGCTGAATTTAGTAGGCTCAGCTACCACCTACAAGAGGTCTTTCCTAAGCATCCTAGTTGTGAGGACTTTTTTTTGTCCACCCCTAAAATTACTTTGTGAAATTGCAGTAAGATCTCTATTAGGTACTTTGTTAATTTAGGCATTTTGTATTTTTGTAGACAATCCTTTTTTTCTTTGTATTCTCAGTCTTGTTGGTGTGGGTTCTGATAATTCTTTTTATTTCTTCTCTGTTGTGATTTCACCTTATTCCTTTTTTAACTTGTTAATTTGTTATTTCCTTTTCTTTTAATCAGATTAGATAAAAGTTTATCAATTTTGTTGCTTTTCAGATAGTCAGTTTTCAGTTCCATAGTCTTTTTTAGTTTTTAATTTCTAATTTGTCTTTTCTCTTTTAATATTTAAGATTTCTTCTTTTGGATTTTTTAAATTTAAAAATTGTGCATTCAATTCACTAGTCCTCTTTTCTTTTTTGTTAATTAATATTTTCAGGGGTATAATTTTTCCTCAGGGCTGCTTTAGTTGCATCCCAGAAATTTAGGCATCTTGTTAGTATCATCTTTCACATAGTTATTGTTTGTTAATTTGTTTTTTGACCTACTTATTATTCAGGATTTCTATATGTAGTCTCCATTTATGTGTGTCTTTTACTTTTGTTTATTATATCAATATTGTCATTATTTTTGTGACCTTTAAGGAATGTTTAATATTTCTGTTTTTCTACATTCATTTATAATTTCTCTATACTTTAGTAAACGTTTTTTAAAAATATTACTTAATATTTTATTTTTCCCAATTACATGTAAAACATTTTTAATATTCTTTTTTTTTCAAATTTTGAATTCCAAATTCTCTTTCTCCCTCCTCAATCCCCCGCCCCCCCACTTATTGAGAAGTCAAGAGGTTTGACATAGGTTATATATGTGTAATCATGCAAAACACATTTCCATTTAAGTCATCCTGTGAAAAAGAAAATACAGACAAAAAACACCCAAGAAAAATATAGAAAAAGGTACTTTTGATCTGCATTTACGTGCTACTAGTTCTTTTTCTGAAGATGGACAGTACCTTTTATCATAAGTCCTACAGAACTGTCTTAGATCATTGTGTTGTTGAGAATAACTAAGTTATTTATAGTAGATATCATATAGTGTTGCTGTTACTGTGTACAATGTTCTCTTGATTCTACTCATTTTACTTTGCATCAGTTCATGTAAGTCTTTACATGTTTTTTTCTGAAACCATCCTGCTCATCATTTTTAAAAATTGTTTTTACTTATTGATTTGTTTATTTACTTTTAGTTTACAAGATTCAGTTCCACAATCCCTTGAGTTTCAAATTTTCTCCTCTCCCTCCCTCCCCCCCCCCCATGGCAGCATGCAATCATGTATAGGATCTGCAAATACTTTCACATTGTACAGTAGTCTGGTTGTATAAAGGGTTGTAACCAATGGAGTGAACAATGGGAAAAAAAGAAACAAAACCAAACATGAAAAAGAACAATAGCATGCATTGCTTTGGTCTCCATTCAAACTCTGGTCCCTCTAGATCTTTCTCTGAATGTAGATATCTCCTTCCACCCTGAGACTTGTAGAGTTGTCTTATAGCTGTGTGTTGCTGAGAAAAGTCCAATTTATCAAGGTTGGTCGTCACACATATAATGTGTCTGTGATTGTATACAAATTTTTCCTGGTTCTGCTCTTCTCACTTCTGCTCGTCATTTCTTAAAGCACAATAGTATTCATCACAATCATAGACAACAACTTGTTCAGCTATTCCTTAATTGATGGACATTCCCTCAATATCCAATTCTTTGCCACCACTAAAAAAGCTGCTATAATTTTTTTTTTTACACACACATCCTTTTCCCTTTTGTTTATTATCTCTTTGGGATACAGACCTAGTAGTGGTATTGCTTGGTCAAATGATATGCATAGTTTTATAGCCCTTTGGGCATAATTCCAAATTGCTCTCCAGAATGGTTTAATCAGTAGACAACTTCACCCATAGTACATCAGTGTTTTAATTTTCCAACATCTGCTCCAACATTTGTCATTTTCCTTTTCTGTCATATTAGCCAATCTGATAGGTATGAGTTAGTAGCTCAGAGTTGTTTTAATTGGCATTTCTCTCATAAATAATGGTTTAGAGCATTTTTATATGACTATAGGTAGCTTTTAACTACTTTGTCTGAAAACTGCCTGTTCATATCCTTTGATCATTTAACAATTCAGGAATAACTATTATTTCTATAAATTTGACTCAGTTTCCTTTATGTTTGAGAAATGAAGTCTTTATCAAGGAAACTCACTGTAAAAAATTTTTTTCATGATTACCAACTATGTATTTCCTTCCATCCTATTTCCCCCTGTTTATATTCTCTCTCTCTCTCTCTCTCTCTCTCTCTCTCTCTCTCTCTCTCTCTCTGTCCCTCTCTGTCCCTCTCTCTCTCTCTCTCTCTCTCTCTCTCTCTCTCCTTTTACCTTGTCCATTCTCAAAAGTGTTTTGCTTCTGACTTTTTACCTCCCCCAAACTGCCCTCCTTTCTATCAGCCCCCTCCTCTTTCTTATCCTCTTCCTTTCCTACTTTTCTGTATGGTAAGATATATTTTTACACCCAACTGAGTGCACATACTATTCTCTCTTTGAGCCAATTCTGATGAGAAGACCAGAGCAGAATAGAAAAATTGACTTTAAAATACAAGGTGCAAAAGAAGCATAAAAAGGTAAGCAGGAAAGAGAAATAAGGGTTCACTATGGTTAAATTGTTTATATTCCAACATGGGAAAATATATTTATGACTTCTAAAAACTTTCTTATTATTAGGACAGTTAGAAGGAGTATACAGAGGTATGGATTGAATGTGATGGTATGATTATCTAAAAAAAATCAAATTAAGGGATGAGAAAGAAGAATGTATTGAGAAAAGGGGAAACAGGTAGAATGGAATAAATTATCTGATATAAAAGAGCCCTTAAAGAGATTTTACAATGGAGGGGAAAATAGGGGAAGTAGAGAAGGAAGCACATAAACCTTACTCCCATTGGAATTGTTATCTTGTATTTGAAAGTCAGATTTTCTATTCAGCTCTGGTCTTTTCATTAGGAATGCTTGAAAGTTTTCTATTTCATTGATTTCCATTCCTCCCCCACCAAAGGATTATACTCAGCTGGGTAGGTGATTCTTGGGTATTATCCTAGCTTTTTTGCCTTCCAGAATATCATAGAAGCTCCTAAATCTTGTGCTATCCTAACTGTGGCTTCACAATACTTAAATTATTTCTTTTTGGCTGCTTGCAGTATTTTTCTCCTTGGTCTAGGAGGTCTAGAATTTGGCTCTAATATTCGTGGGAGTTTTCATTTAGGGGTCTCTTTCAGGAGGAGATGGGTGGATTCTTTCAATGTCTATTTTACCCTCAGGTTCTACAATGTCAGGGTGGTTTTCCTTGATGATTTCTTTAAAGATGCTGTCTAGGCTCATTCTTTGATCATAACTTTCAGGTAGTCCAATAATTTTTTTTTTCTTTTTGGAGGGCAGTTGGGGTTAAGTGACTTGCCCAAGGTCACACGGCTAGTTTTTGTGTTAAGTGTCTGAGGCCAGCTTTGAACTCAGGTCCTCCTGACTCCAGGGCCGGTGCTCTATTCACTGTACCACCTAGCCGCCCCAGTCCAATAATTCTTAAACTATCTCTCATGGTTCTATTTTCCAGGTCAGTTGTTTTTCCAACGAGATATTTTCTTCATTTTTCATTCTTTTGATTTTGTTTGATTATTTCTTGATTTCTCAAAAAATCATTAGCTTCTACTTGCTCAGTTTTAACGTTTAGGGAATTATTTTCTTCAGTGAATTTTTGTACCTCCTTTTCCATTTAACCAAGTTTACTTTTTAAGGAATTCTAATTAATGAATTTTTGTATATCCTTTTCCATTTGGCCTATACTTTTTTAAAAGATGTTATTTTCTTTTTTTTGTGCCTCCTTTATCAAGCTGTTGACTCTTTTTTTTTTCATGATTTTCTTGCATCATTCTCATTTCACTTCCCAGTTTTTCCTTTACCTCTCTTATTCAATTTTTAAAATCCTTTTTGAACTCTTCTATAGCCTGAGACCATATTCATATTTTTCTTTGCAGCTTTGGATGCAGGAATTTTTACTTTGTTGTCTCCTTCTGAGTGTGTGTTTTGATCTTCCTGTTCACCATAGTATCTTTCAAAGGTCAGAATTTTTTTTTCTGTTTTTTCTTCATTTTCTGACCTATTTCTTGACTTTTAACCCTATGCTAAAGTGGAGTTCTGCTTCCCAAATGCTTCCTGGGGGATGCTCCTGGTTTACTAGGACCCAGTCTGTACTGGTGGGTTCTGCACTGAATTCTGCTCTTCTCTCACTCTGGTGCAACAGACCTTTCCTACTGACCTTCTAAATTGTCGGGGGTTGGAAAATTGTTTCATTCTGTTTTTTTGTGGGCTCTGTCACTCTAGAATTTATTTATAGTCATTATTATTATTATTATTATTATCATTTAACTTTTTCGGAGGGGGGAATGCAGGGCAATTGCGGTTAAGTGAGTTGCCCAAGGTCACATGGCTAGTTTTTTTGTGTTGTCTGAGGTCAGATTTGAACTCAGATCCTACTGACTCCAGGGCTGGTGCTCTACTCACTGCACCACCTAGCCACCCTTATAGTCATTATTTAAAGGTATTTAGAGGGGTGTGGGGAGAGCTTAGGTGAGTCAGTCTCTTTACTCTGCCATCTTGGCTCTGCCTCCCATGATTTATTTTTGTAAAGGTGCCATATCATGCTATTATTTATCTATCTAGATTGATATGTATATGTATTTTATATATTCTTTAATCTTCTCACTTAGAAGCTGCCATAAATCTTATAGATTTGAATTATCCAATAGTTTTTTTCAGTTCTATATTTTCCCTTTTGTTTATCTTTCTGCTTGAATTATTTTATTTTGAGAAGAAACAGGGCTCTTCTATATTTTCTACAATATGACAATTAGTGCATATGTTTAATATTTATATTGATTCATTGTCAGTGATTCCTTTGAGCATAATGTAATTTCTTGGTTTATCTTTATTGATAGTAAATGTTTATTTCTGATTTTCTAATTGCATCATTGTAATTCCTTTTTTAGATGGGCTGGATATGCAGTAAATTTTGTTCTAGTCTCTCATTTTTATTTTTTTCATGTCTTTGCTTTTTAGATAGTATGGTTTTGCTTTCTTATTCATCCAACCACCCTCTTTCATTTTATTGTGTTGTTGAGTCCATTCACATATAACTTTATGAGAGCTAGGTTTATGTTTTTTCCTATCCATTTAATATTAATTTTTTTTGTACATTAAAAAATTTCCTGCCTTTTTAAAGTAAGTGCTTTGTTCCTATGATTAATTTTGCTTAAACTTCTTTGGTACAATTTTATTTCTATAGTTTCTCATAACACCCATTACTACATTAAGGATTAACATTCTTTAGTGTAATTCATAAGGATTTTTCCTGGTTGTAGTTCTTTGTTCTGTTTATTCAGCTGCAGTTGCTCTACATTTGGAGCATAATTGCT
Organism: Pseudocheirus occidentalis; assembly: GCA_028646575.1. Lineage (NCBI taxonomy): Eukaryota > Metazoa > Chordata > Mammalia > Diprotodontia > Pseudocheiridae > Pseudocheirus > Pseudocheirus occidentalis. The sequence goes on from CM053593.1 coordinate 64,509,732, forward strand.
TTTTTGGAGAGTTAGAGAGTTAAAGAGGTCTTGGGGAAAGTGAATTATCTTCCTTTTTTTTCTGGTCATGTAACCCAGAAGTCCTAAAATGACTTTTTTATTTGCTTTGTATGTATTATATATTTTCTTATCTGTGTACATGTTGCATACTCCCAGTAGAATCAGCACTACTAGCTACTATAGTGCTTTGCACAGATTAGACATGTAATAAATGCTTATTGAATTGAAATGCAATGAATTACACAGTCATTTCCCCCCACTCTCTACCTTAGTTATAGAGAAAAATAAAGCTTTTTGATTTAATGAGATTTCTTTTCCACTCAGTCTTTTGATATCTTCTAAATTGACCTGCTCACTATGCTTATTTTTAGAGTAAGACTTTAAAAATATGTTTTATCTTATGTTTAGCATCTTTTGTCTAATTCTTAATTCTCACATAAGAAGTAGCTGTCTTGACACTACTTGTGCTGTTGATCTACCAATTGTCTAACCATTCTGGAAACTATTTTGGGATTATGCTTAAAAAGTGATAAAACCATAATAGTCTTTGGCTCAGAGGTCCGTGGCTAGACATTTGACTCCAGGGTTTCATATATACCTAAATAGTCACAGCAGCACTTTCTATAATTTTTAAAATTTTATTTATTTGTTTTTAGTTTTCAACATTCACTTATAGAAGATTTTGAGTTCTAAATTTTCTCTCCCTCCCTCTGCTCACTCTTCCCCAAGATGCTATGCAATCTGATATAGGCTACAAGCATATTAAACATATTTCCACAGTAGTCATGTTGTAAAGAAGGATTAGAACTGAAAGGAAAAAATCATAAGAAGGAAGAAAAAAGAGAGGAAATAGTATGCTTTGATCTGCATTCCAACTCCATAGTTCTTTTTTCTGGATATGGACGGCATCATGAGTCTTTTGGAATTCTTAGATCCTTGTATTGCTGAGAAGAGTTAAGTCTATCAGAGTTGGTCATTGCATGATGTTGTTACTGTGCAAAATATTCTCCTGGTTCTGCCTACTTCATTCAGCATCAGTTCATGTAAGTTATTCCAGGTTTTTCTGAATTCTACTCATAGCAGGATGTTTTTGTATGGTTACAAAACTAGAAACAAGTTAGATGTCCATCAAGTGGGGGGTGGCTAAACAAATTGTGTTATACGCACGTACTAGAGTATTTTTGTACCATTAAAATAATGAATATGAACAAAACAGAAAAGCCTAGGAAACCTTATATGAACTGATGCAAAGTGAAATAAAAAAAACCCAGGAAAATAGTGCACTCAATGACTTCAACAATGTAAGTGAAAAAAACAAACAAACAAAAAACTAAACTGAAAATTAATTATGGTGATGAAACTTGGCCACTGAAAAGATTTGACAAAGTGTAGATCTTTACCTTCTTTGGAATAGTTAAAAGACTTTGGGTATGGAGCATTGTATATGCACTCAGACATAGGTGATACATTGATTGGTTTTGCTGAGCTCATGCTTTTTTATTTTCTGTTTCAAGAGATGGGTTGCTGGGTAGTGGAGCAGGAGGAGTACATTAGGAAATAAAAGTGATGTAAAGAAAGGTATCAGTAAAGGAAAATTAAATTAATATAAATTATATATATATAAAATAAATTAAGTAGCCGAATCGAAACTTTCTCAGGGCATCTTCAGAAAAAAAAAGGCAAATGGAGGGTAAAAGAGAGCTCTGGACTATACCAAAATTACATCAGCAGCAGCCATTTATTCATCACCTTCTGTATTCCAGGCACTGTGCTAAGTAAGTACTGGGGCTGCAGAGGAAGGGGGGAAATGTCCCTGTTCTTGAGGAACTCATAGTCTAGTTGTGGAGACAATACATAAGCAACTCTGTACAAGCAAGTTTTATGTAACCAGCAAAGGAAGGCACTGAGATGAAGTGGTAGAGTTAAAGAAAATGCATAAGATGGTGGTTCTGGGACCTCCCAAGATCTTACTGTGCAAAATACTTTCCCACGTACAATAATATAACAAATAAAATAAGCTGATTCTACAGAATAAATAACTCATTTCTATCACGTTCTGCCAGTTTGAAACAGTGGACCAGCAGGGTTGAGTTCCTTGGAATTGTAGTTGTTCAGTCCATCCCCCTACAGAACAGAAGCTACAGTTATTCTCTGCCTGTTATAATGGTTTCCATATGTTGTTTTAAACAGAGCTTTAAAAATAATTAGACCTATCGATAACTCTAGTTTTATAAGAAAGAAAAAAAATTACAGATATGATTAAAGAGAATCTGGAAAAGTACCAGTAATTCCAAATTTCTAGTCTGGTTTTCTGTGACTTTTTGCAAATGGTACAGTTTTATATATTCAGCAGGAAAAAGGCTTCTTGAGGACAATGCAAAGCAAGGAGCATAGTTCTTAGACACTGTAGGGGAACTGGAAAAGAGTCAAGCGTGGATGATGGCAGGACAGCCAGATGAGTAGGAGCTTGTGTGCCACAAGGTTTCATGTACCCCACTCCTGCCACTGTGTCATTTTTAAAGACTATGACCAGAAGGCGAGGGTCATTATCTCAGCCCTCTAAAAATGTTTAGAAGCTTCCTGAATACCGCCTTGTGTTGGAGAGTGTTTACACAAGTGAAATATACACTGACACTGGGAATTTGCAATCAAAGACAAAACTTGTTGCAGATGGCCTCCCCAGAGAGCCAGGTTGGTCCAGTGATCCCAGACAAGAGACGGATTCTGAGTTCCAGTTCTGATACTGCTGCTTACATGCAGGGTGGTCTCATAGCCAAGTTACTTTCTCTTAGCCCCAGGTCCCCTTTTAGTCAAATAGGAATATCAGGGCCAATCCATAGTGATATGTTAACAGAGACAGGAGAGTACCATAAAAATATGAGGAAGGCCAACGCCACTGTTAAAATTACTATGCTGTTGAAATATTCTGGTAACCTGGAACCGAAATGAGCCCTTTTCCCTCTGGCAAATGATAGAGTGGATTTTGTGCAGACTGTAAACCTGAAACTGATACCCTGGGGAGTGGTCCATCTAGCACATTCCAGCTATTTTCCATTTGCCAGTATCAAAATGGAGACATTGCACAAATTTGGCTATCAACTACTGCATGTGTGTGGGGAAAAGAAGGCAGATAAAAAGGGCCAATTAGACCACAGCCACATCTGTCAAAACCTTAACCCCTGACCCGGGTATAAACATAATCTCAGATCAAACACAGAAGCCCTGCAGATGTATGTAAGTCACTTAATGTTGCCTTTGAAAATACTGTGAAGAATGGTTGGCAGTACTCTGAAGGGCTGATGAGAAATCCAGACCAGGGCCTGTTAAAAAATACTTTAAATTTTCAAGCAAAAGGACATTCCAATTCAGTAAGCATTTAACTTTCTTACCTATGTATCCCAGTGAGACCATCCTCACACACTGAGTTGATGTACCCCATTCTCTATTGCAATTCGAAGTAGTTTTTGTACATGTTTTGAACCAGTGGTTTGTGTATAGGTGAGCCCGTGGTTGGTTTTGTGAGACCTGATTTAAGCTTTAGATTTCTGTCTTCACTTCTAAAATGACACAAAAAGTCTGATTGACTAGGAAGGGTTAGATACAGCAACTGCTACAGGACCATTGTATATACATGGAATATCTACTCTAATGATTACATCCTTATAGTCCTTGAAGTGAGAGGAAAAAAGGAAAAAGAGTTATAATAACTTATCTGTATAGCATTCTAACGGGGGAATAAAAGGAAGCATCATGGCCTACCTAAAATCAGAATGCTGGAATCATTAAGAGAAAGCAGGATGATCCGGAAGGCTAGTCTATTCTCCCCTAGTATGGGATATATCCTTCCCCAGTATCCCCAGCACTTGACACATTCTCTGGCACACGTTAGTAAATGTTTGATGGACTGATTAAGCACCATCATCCCACTCTTTTTAAATTTTATGCACGTTGGTCTTTCTGTGTCTATGTTGGGGAGGAATAGCAGAAGGAATCTTTGATAACCACATGGGCTAGGCATTCCCTATTATAGACAGTTTGCTGCTAGAAGACCTGAATGGAAAGTTACTTTATCAAGGCAGAGTGTGAGCCCGTAGTGAAGTCCAAAATGGGAGTGAGCATCCAGACACCTACTGCTTAGGAGTTGTCTGTTGGACAATTTCCTTCTGCCCTCATTTACTGCTTATTATGTGGCCTAAATAATATCTTGGTAGGAGAGGTACATAATGGGAAACAGTCATGCACTCAAGAATCACGATGTTACTCTCAAGTTTTTTTGGTGTCTTAAAATCTTCCTTCCACTCTTCCATTCCCTTATTTCACCTCTTCCTCTGCTTCTGGTACCTCCCCACATTTCAACCCTGGAACTCCTGATAACTTTATTCCCATTCTTCCCACCCTCCACACTCAGGACTGATCCAAAATGGCTATCTATAAGGCTGTCAATATCTCCATAAGGCCTGGCACATAGTAGGCGTTTAATAAAGGTCTGTCAAATTTCATTTTCACCAAATCCAATGCCATTTTTCAGTCCTAGTCTCCTTCAACTGTGCAGTGTTAGATACTGCATTGGAACTACTGCTTTGACTTTAGCAAAACTGCTCTTTTCTTGTTCTCCAGCCTCTCTAACCATTCCTTTGCTTGTTTTTTCAGTTGCTTCCCTTGTGTAAAAAATAATGGTCTTTCTTTCTTTCTTTTTTATAATGGTGTTTCTTAAAGCTTGATCTTTATTTTTCTTTTTTTCTCTTTCTACATTCTTGTATCCATCCTGTCCACAGCAGCAATCATCATCTCTATATGTACAACTCTGAAACAGGAATCTTTGCTCCAGTCTTCCCTCTTGAACTTCAAAATTCTTTTTTCTACCTATCTAGTGGAAATCTCTACCTGGAGAGTACCTTAAATGTGACCTATCCCAAATCAGACTTATGATTTTCACCTTTGCCTATATAAAACTTATGGTTTCTCTTTTGTCTGACTCTCCCAATTCATACGGATTTTTAGATTTGCAAGATGATCTAAATATGTCGTATTTTTTTCTAGGACAAAAGTAAGTGGATATGTTGTGATCCTGGAAGAATTAATCACACCCCTTCCTATTAACTAGAAGGGAAAAGGAGTTTGGAAGGAGTTTGCAAATTTTCTTTAGAGAAACAAATAAAGGAGTAGGCATATGTGACTATCATGCACCAGTGGGTAACAACATTTCATGGGAATCTTTGTCATTTCACCTTGCAGTGTTTACTCTGAGCATAAGCCAATAGACTTTGCTCTGATACTTAAAACCTGTGTGATCTTGTGCAAGTCACTTAACCCCTATGAACTTCAGTTTCTTTTCCTGTAAAATGGAAGTATTAGACAGAATATACTAGATTTAGGTCATTTTCCAAATTTAAATATATGAGCCTATGATGGGAGGTAATTATAACTTATGTTCCAACACTGTTGTACAGAAGCAAAGTACAACATGAACAATTTGACAAACTTCTCTTCAGAGTCACCATTTTCCTAACCAAGAGGGAAGGTAGGCATAGGAAGAGATTTTTTTTAATGTTGAAAAATATAGTTCAGAATTAAGAAATAAAAGAAGCCAAAGGTTCATAAACTATGCATTATCTTCACCGTAATATTTCATGAATAGAGATCCTGGTTATAGTTAGTACCAAACACTAGCATAGAAAAGGAAATTCGCTGTCTTAACAGGAAAAAAATGGCTAAATATAAAAGTCATTTCAGGATCAGCTGTTGAATCATTAACTAGTTAGAGCAAAGATAAAATAATCAACACCAAATTAAAAGAAAGAATAAAAATTTGAAAACTGCCATGATGGGAGTTTTAAAATATGAAAAATATAGAAGATATTGATTCTGATTATCATTTTAAGGACATTTAACCAATATAAAATAGTTGTCACATTGATCACTTAAGCCATTGATTAAAATAACTGATATCTATCTAAGGCTTACCCCATAAAATCCTCCCAGTAGCCTTTTGTGGTAGGTGGGAATGAATTTTTAAAAGCATTTATTAAGTGCTTACTGTGTGTACCAACTGCTGTGCTCAGCTCTGAAGATACAAATACAAAGGAATGACAGAATTTTCTCTCAAGGAGCTCACATTCTAATTGAGAAACTGGGACAGATGAAGACAGTGCATATATGAGGCTTCAGCTGTAAATCAGATGGAAAGGTCCTGTAGTCCTTAAGGCACAATAGCAAAGCAGATAGTAATATACTTTTGTTAATGGCATTTCCACCAATAAAAACATACCTGCTTCTGATGCTTTGATAGTACCAAAGACTTTTATAGTGAGAAGTTTCTTTTCCTGCCCTTCAGTGGCTATGGCTTTAGCTCTACAGATATAGTTGCCAGGACACATGAGGGGCTGTCTCCTGGAGTTTTCTCCATCTAGGTCCTAGGGGCATTGTCTCTCCTTCAAAGGGTCTTGCCATTTCAGCTACGGTGGCTAGTCTGCCCTGAAGGTGGTGGTTGATCAATAGGTGGTGGGAAAGAGGATCCTGTTCTTGACTGAGGATGCGGCATCCCCCAGTGATATGAAAGATGTTGCTCCTCGCAGAGCTCTTGGGCTCAGGATCCTGAACAGTCTCTTTCAGTGGCTGAAGGGAGTTAGTGGTTGAGGTGGTACCTTTGGTTTGACTTGATAGATATAATTTACTTCTTGTTGCCTCAGTGTTTCAGCAAGTATGTACTTTTTATTGGTTTATTATTACTAAATCCATTTTACCGATGAAAAGGATTAAGTAATTTGCCTGTGGTCACACACTTGGTGAGTATAAGTGACAAGATTTGAACTCAAGTCTTCCTGACTCCAAGTGCAGTATTATATCCACAATACTCTGCTTTTTCTTGGATAGTCCTGTTATGTGGAGAGACATGGCAAATGAAGGGGGAAAAGCTTATTTAGAGCACAATGTGTTTGTTTCAGTGAGTCTGTAAGTCTACATGCCAGGCATTATGCTAGGCTTTGGGTGATACAAAGAAAGGCAAAAAAAAAACCCCAAAACAAAAAAATGGCCCTTACCCTCAAGAAACTCACATTCTAATGGGGGAGGCAATGTTCAAACAATGATGTACGTATAAGTTGGAAGACTGGAGGTGGGTGGAGAGGAGCAGAGAATCAGGAAAGATCTAAAGGCTTTGTGTAAAAAGTGTGGTTCAGATTTAGTCTTGAGGAAAGCCAGGGAAGCTAAGAGGTAAAGGTGAAGAAGGAAGGTGTTCCAGCCATGGGGAACATCCAGTACAAAGGCACGGAGAATGGGGATGGAGCATTGGGTTTGAGGATTAGCAAGTAGGCCAGCTGGATCTGAGAGTATGTGGATAGAAGGAAGGAAACAAGTTCCTGTGCAGTGCCTCTGATGTAACAAGCACTGTGCTTTACAAATATTTTCTATTTGGTCTTCACAGAAACCCACCTAGGAGGCAAGTACTATTATTATCCCCATTTTACAGGTGAGGAAGTTGAGGCAGAGTCACATAGCTACTAAGTGTCTGAGGCTGGATTTGAACTTGGGTACGTCCTGGTCGGTGCTCTATCCATCTAGCAGCTAGTAAAGTGTAAGAAAACTGAAAAGGTTGGGAGAAGCCGGGTTATGAGGAGCTTTAAATGCCAAACAGAGGATGTTATGTTTGACCTTGGAGATGACAGGGAGCCGCTGGAGTTTATTGAATGGGGGGAGGAGGTGACATGGTCAGGTCAGCACTTTAGCCTGAGTGGGGATTGGATTGGAGTGGGGAGAGACTTGAGGGAGGGAAGTCAATTAAAAGGTCATCAAAAATCATACAAATAAGCAGTAATTATGTTGAGGTCTAGGCGTGCTAAGAACCCCCAAATTCAAGGGCAAATGTTGCAAGCCCTGCCTCAAATGTATTAGACCCAAGCCTTCTTTGAGTCAGAGACAAGGTTTATTAAACCACTGATTGGAGTGGGTGAGATTTTAAGAATCTGTGCTATTGACCAGATTTTAAGAATCTGAGTATTTGTGTCACTCATCCAAGTGGGCCAGATTCTTAAAAAATCTGAGCACTTTAATGGAGACAAGATGGACCTTTTATACAGAAGACTACGAAAAGATCTGGATGTGATCTATGACTGGTTGAGTAATCTGGGGTGACTTGGATGTAACAGAAGGGGTCTAGATGGGATTAAGGAGTGATGGGGTCAGTTGCAGACAATGAGGGTCACAATGAAAGGGCAGTTGAAAATATTAACTGGGAAGGGCCAGGTGCCCCAGGTAAATGCCTTGGACCTGGGCCATTGTGGGAAAGCCCAGGGCTTTTTAGGGTTCCATCATTAGCACCCCATAAATAAAAACTTGAACTGAGGTAGTGGTTGTGTAAGTGAAGAGAGAGGGATGCATATGACAGATATTGTGAAGGAAAATAAGATTCGACAACAAAGTGCATATGTAGGTTAAATGAGAGTGTAATGAGTTAAAGATGACCCAGAGGTTTGTGAGTCTGGGTGCCCTTAACAATAACAGGAAAGTTTGGAAGAGGGCAGAGTTTGGAGAAATTATAAGTTCTATCTTGGATATTCTGAGTTCGAGAGGCCTATGAAGCATCCAGTTCAAGAAGTTAAAAAAACTGAATTGGAGTTCAGGAGAAAGACTAGGGAAGTAGGTCTGGGAATCATCTGCATAGATGATAATTGAATCCATGGCAACTGATGAAATAATTAAGTGAGATAGTAATGAGCATAAGGAGAGGAGGTCCTGTGACAGAGGGAACGACAGCTGTTAGTGTGAATGACAGTGCACGAAGAATTAACAAAGGAGACTGAGAAGGAGAAATCAGATACATAGGAGCAGAACCAGGAAAGAGTGTACCATTAAAAACCCAGAGGGGAAGGAGTATTGAGGAAGAAAAGGTAATCAACAGTTTAAAAAATATTTTATTATATTTTATTTTCCCCAATTACATGTTAAAACAATTTTGACATTAAAAAAGTTTTGAGTTCCACATTCTGTTCCTCTTTCCCTCCTCTCCCTGCCTGAGATGGTAATGAAAACTGATATAGTTTATACGTGTGCAGTCATGTAAAACATTTCCATATTAATCATTTTGTACAAGAAGACTAGAATAAAAAATAATGACAGAAACAAAGAAAGAAAGTGAACAACATCAGGATTCAGTCTGCATTCAGACGATGTCAGTTCTTTCTCTGGAGGTGGGTAGTATGCTTCACCATCTTTTGGGCTTGTCTTGGATCATGGTTATCACTTAGCTGTGATTAGCTAAGTCATTCACAGTTCTTCTTCATACAATCTTGCTGTTACTGTGTACAATGTTCTCCTGGTTCTGTTCACTTTACTTTGTATCAGTTCATGTAAGTCTTTCCAGGATTTTCTGAAGTCATCCTGCTTTTCATTTCTTACAGCACAATAATATTCCATCACAATTATATACCACAACTTCTTTAGTTATTCCCAAATTGATGGGCATCCTCTTGATTTCCAATTCTTAGCCACCACATAAAGATGCTATAAATATTTTTGTACAAATAGGTCCTTCCCTCCCCCTTTTTTAATGTCACGGATGGTCAGATCAAGTGAAAATTTTTTTAAGGATGTGGGAGGCCTGAGAATATTTTTAGGCCACTAGATAGGTAGAAATTGAAGATCAATAGAGAGTGGGAATGATAGTGGTGTAAGAGACTTGCTTATGTGAGGTCAGTGGTGGATACTGAAGCATTGGCTTTAGCAAAGAAAAGTTCTACCACAGGAGTGAAGTGGGAGATAGTGGGGGAAGATGTTTGAGTGAAGAGCAATGAGGAGGGGAGAGAGAGATGCTCTCAACAAAAGATCTCAAGGTTTTTGATAAAATATGAAGTGAAGTCCTTAGACAAGCAGAACTGGGGAGGGGTGCTTGAGGGAGACTTGAGAAGAGAGGTTTGGGACAGAGTGATGGTGAATTAGTTAGGGTGGAGTAGAGTGATTGCCTTTCTGCAATGAGCACCCAGTTTGAGATTAAGATAATAAATTCACAGTGGCATGATTTTGTGATTTTTTTTCAAGTTCTATTCAGCAGCTCATGAAAATTGGGAGGAGACATGTGACAGAAACAATACAGGTTGGGATCTCGGCAGGCATGATCAGGACAAGGCATGATCAGAACAAGGGATTCAAGAGAATAATGTAAAGTTGTAAAGGAAAACAACTTTGAAAAGCTAGTAAACTCTGATCAATGAAATGACTGCCCGTGACTCCAGAGGACTGACACAAAGCACGTACTCACCACCTGGCAGAGAGGCAATGGACATAAGCTACAGAAGGAGACATAACGTTTTCAGACATGGCCTTTGGGTATATTTGTTCTACTTATGGAGTTTATTTGACAAAAACGTTTTTTAAATTGTTTTTTGCCTTTTAAAATTCTAAGAAACAATTTGGGGTGAAGTGACAGGGGTTAAGCATTCTAAAAACACATACAAGGAAATTTCAAGGTGGACACAAAAAGGACCTAACACTCTGAATTTATTATATACTTTTTTAAAAAGAAAAAAAGTTGTCTGTAGTAGAGCTTCATGGTTTCATCTACAATCCCCTTATTTTCTGTTCTTTTCTATATGAAGAAATGCTCATGTTAATCAGTATTTGTCAAGTACAGAATAACAACAATAAAAAAAATTTTTAAGCTTAGCTTAGCTTAGCTTAGCCATCCAAAGGAAAAACCTAGAGGGTGAAGAATGCTTAGCACCAAGATTACGTCATGCATTTGGATAGGCAGCCCACTGAGTCAGCCCGTCATGATATATAACTTGGACAGGTGCACCAGACAGATGATGAATGGGGAATAGATGTGTTTGGAGGAGGAGAATGAGCTGGAACCCCAGCTGCTGGCTGCAGCAGGAGCCCATGCTTTTAATACTTTTGATGCCATATTTTCTCAGTCTTGATGTAGAACTGTGAAATGTTAACTCTGTGGTCTCAGAAAAATCCTAATCTCAGGGCACCTAAAGTGGGGCGGAAGGACACATGATGGGTGTAAGCAAGCTACAGAAAATTACTGAGCGTAACACATTTAAGAAGTAGCATAAAAGGCCTGATTAAAGGTAAGTATGCATCTGGAAGCTGAAGTGAGCTGGCCATTGATGTTGCCCTGCTGTCTCTGACATTTTTAAAAGAACTAGAGGAAGGTGTCTCATATGTTGTATGGGTTCTCTGTGGAAGAATATGACAAGAGGGCAGGGAGAGGGGCCGCTATGTGGTACAGCAGGCGGGTGGACATGGAGTCAGGAAGACCTGAATTCAGGTCTGGCCTCTGATATTTACCCAGGCCAACTCACTCACCTTCAGTCTGCTTCAGTGTCCTCATCTGTAAAAAGGGGGTCATAATGGTGCCTACTTGCCGGGGCGGTTAGGAGGATCAGATGAGATAATTTTGCAAAGTGCTGAAGTGCTGTATAAGTACTTCTTATTTGCAGGAGCAGGGAGTACCTGAGCTGATGAGGTCAAGGATTAATTGAAATAATATTTTTGAATGTCTCCCCTCATTTCCATTCCCATTGGTACTGCTGTAATTCACTTTCCTCTTACCTCTCAGCTATGCTTTACAATGCCTCCCACCGTTCTCCCCATCAATTTCATCTTATGAAAATGGTGCCAGAATAATTTCTCCAAGTCACAGCTATGATCATGTTATTCTATTGCCCTAAAACTTCATTAGCTCATCACGGTCCACAGTGTGGTATGATGGAAAGATTACATGGTAGGTAGTTATGAAACCTGGGCTCTACTCAGTTTTGCCACTTAATGGTCCCTGAGATTCAGTTTTTTTAATCTAGAAGAATAAGGGGTTTGCCCAAATGATTTCTGCAGTCTCTGTGAATACCAGATCCTGTGAGTCTATTATCTCAAGTCACTTAACATCTTTAGGTGTCGGTGTCTTCATGTATGAAAAGAGATAATTGAGTTTGAACATCCTTTCTAGCTCTAGGATTCTTTGAATCTCAGATCCCAACTGATCCTGGAATTTTAAGGCATTTTAACATTCTTTCACCCCCCTACCTTTTTGGCCTAACTCCCATTAATTCCCTTTGCTTGAATCATACATTCTAACCATAACAATAGAAGATCTGCTGTCTGCCCACCCACTGGCTCATCATCTTTTACACTTTTCTGCCTTTCTTCCCTGTTCAGTGGAAAAGTTAGTTAACTACAAGACAGGACCAGTAAGTGCTGCTGTCTTCCTAACTCTGGTGCCATCCCAAGGTCCCCTTCTTTTGTCTCTCTACACTCTGTCTCAGTGATCTCAGCAGCTACCATGGGTTCAACTATCATTATGCAGTCAATTCCCTTATCTACATATCCAGCTCTCATCTCTCTCTTGAGCTGCAGAGCCACATTTCCAAATTTCTGCTAGATATACTGACCTAGATGTCCGAGAGCCATCTCAGACTCACTGTGTATAAAACAAACCTCATTATCTTACTCCTTAAACCTACTCCTCCCCTTAACTTTGCTCTTTCTGTTGAGGGTGTCACTATTCTTCCAACCATGCAGGTTCACAACATAGCACTTCTTTACTCTCCACTCTCACACATTCCCCATATCCAACCAGTGGATAAGTCTAACTGATTCTACCAATTCAACATCTTTCACATCTTTCCTCATTTCTTGCACCCCAGATACCCAGTTTAGCCCACACAACTGTTCCTCTGGACTATTACAATGGAGTCCAAATTTGTCTTCCTACATCTAGTCCAGTGGTTCTCAACCTTCCTAATGCCATGACCCTTTAATACAGTTCCTCATGTTGTGGTGACCCCCAACCATGAAATTATTTTCATTGCTACTTCATAACTAATTCTGTTACTGTTATGAATCGTAATGTAAATATCTGATATGCAGGATATATTTTCTTTGTTACAAATTGAACAGAACCCACAGGTTGAGAACCACTGATCCAGTCTTTTCCCTCTGATCCATCATCTGCACAACTGCCAAATTGATATTGCTAAAGCATAGATCAAACCATGTTAATCCACTGTCTGTTAAAGAAGCTTCAGTGGTTTCCTTTGAAGATGAAGTGCAAACTTCTCTGTTTAGCATCTAAAGCCCTTCACAACCAGGCTACCACTTATTTTTCTGGGCTGATTACACATTCCTGTTCATCATGATTTTTCCTTTTAAGCCAAACAGCCATTCCATCTCCCACCACCATACCTTTGTATAAACTGTTTCCCATTCATTAAATGTCTTCCTCCTTACTTCCACATCTGCCTCCTTCAAGAGGCTGTCCCAGATGCCTCAGCTTTCTAGTGTGCATAATAATTGTGTAATTATTTTTTATATATTTTTATTATTATCTGTAATTGTGGTTTTGGGCAGCTAGGTGGCATAGTGGATAGAGTGGAGGTCCTAGAGTAAGGAGGACCTGAGTTCAATTCCAGCCTCAGACATTTACTATCTGTGTGACTCTAGGCAAGTCACTTAACCCTATTTGCCTCAATTTCTCATTTGTAAAATGAGCTGGAAGGAAATGGCAAATTTTTCCAGGTTTTTGCCAAGAAAACTCCAAATGGGGTCAGGAAGAATTGAACCTGACTGAAGCTGATGGGGATGGTATCAGAAACCCCAACAGGAAAAGCCCTTGGACCTTCCCACAAGGCCCAGGTTCCCCAAGTTAGTCTGCATGGGGCAATTGCCTGTTCCCAGTTAATTAACTCCCCTTCCCTTGTCTGCACCTGGCCCTACCCTAGACCATTACTCCCTTAATTCCATTCTAGACCAAAGAGTCTCTGTTCCCACAGTCTTTCTGTGTGTAAGAGCCGTCTTGCCTCCGTTAAGGTCCTCAGATTCAATCTGGTCTGCTTATCAAAACAAATATCTAAAATGCTCAGATTCTTTAAGAATCCTCAGACTTCTTAAGAGTCTAGCCAATGGTTCAGATTCAGTCTGGCCAATATTGTGTGTTTTTAGAATCATGCCCACCCTTTATTGGTGTTTTAATAAACCTTATGTTGGGCTAAAAGAAGGCTTGGATGAAATTCATTCGGGCAGGACCCATGTGTTGCTGTTTCAGGGTCCTCGATCTCAACAAAATGACTCAACAGTAAATTGTTGTATACTTTCTAGTAGGATCTAAGCTTCTTATGGACAGGGACAGTCACTTTTTAATTTGCATCCCTAGTTCCTAATGTTAGCAACAATCATCTTACCAAAAATTCCACCTGGCCGTGAGTGAATTTAGGAAAAGAAAAGGTTTTTATTTCTCATCATTTCATATGGGTGACTTGGCGTTTAAGCCCTTGTCAAAAAGGCCAAGTGCTAGCACATGTTAAGCTAATCACAAAACCCCTTTTATAATTTGTCCAGATTTGAATGTCCCACCTTGACCTACATCGTTCAGCATTCCAGGGTTCACAAATTCCCACTGCTTGATCAAATCTTCTTATTTCCACATTTCAATTCCCCTCTCCCTTCTCATCTTCATTTTTCTTTTTATTTAAATAAAGGAAAGGCCAAAAATGCTTCTAGTCTCCTCCCCTTTTGTCTACATCAGATAGCATGAGAGATTTTCCTCAATTGCTAAGAGAATTGATAAAAGTGTGAGTTTGAAGATTTGAACCCAACATATCAGTGATAAAAGTCCCATTATCTGAGACCAGGTCTGGGTCAAGACAGGCTTCACTGGGCTTCATGCTTTGTGAATGAGACCTGGCCTGGCAGTTCTTTGTATGTACAGAAGTGCCTTCTCAGAACAAAGAAAAGTAGTAGATATGCTGATTTTCAGGGATCCCATGTCCTCCACTGCCCTCTACAATCAGTTTTGTTTCTGACATCAGCCACTAGTATGACTTCAGATCACGTTTTCATATAATTTTTGTGTAAACAAAATTCAGTCACCTTACAGCAGTACAGCATCTAGTTCAGACCAGGGGCTTAATAAATGCTTGATGATTGTTTGATATAAAAAAAAATAACAATATCCTAACTGTTTAAAAATCAGACAGTTAGGAAAAAGTCTAATTTCTTTTCACTCCATTGCATTTGTATCACATATATAACATTTTCCCAAGTATAAGTCATTTTTCACTTCTTGCCCTCCCAAATCTGGCTCGTACAAAACCTGACTATAACCCATAATCTCTCTTTTAGTGTCATAGGCAGGGGAGCTCTTACTTAGAATGAAACCTCAGCAAACATATGGAACCTGGGGATTCTTCAGTAGTCTTCATAAAAGAATCATCTGTTCTTTCTCAACAGGCTTCCAGATAGTGAGAGAAAGATGCATAGCGGGGTATGGAGGCAGGAGAACACAGGTTTTCCACCTCCAAAGTCTGCCCCAGGATGCTTTTGGCTGTTCCAGGGTTATGAAAAGCAAAAGAAGGGAGGCAACAATTAATTGCATTCAACACAGTTGTAAGGATGTGGATGAGGAAGCTGAGTGAATCTTTGGAAAAAAACAAAGCATTATGACGATGCTGTGTAAAACAATGTGATCACAGTTGCTATGTACAGAGAACTTAAGGCTTGCAAAATGCTTAACTGACATTCTTTCACTGGATTCTCCCAATGAGGTAGGTAGCACCCCTATTTTCCTAATGAGGAAACCTCTAGTTCACTGTGTTAGGTTTAAAAACTTGAACAAATGAGATAATTCACATAAAGTATAAAGTGTTTTGCAAACCTTAAAGTGCTTAAAAAAGAGTTACCTATTGCTATTACTATGTGAGGATGGAGTGGGCATAGGAATTAGGTGAGGCCTGTGCATTGCAGCTGGACAGAACAGTTGCAGTGCCCCTGGGCATGTTTTTATGTGTATTTGTATTTCTGTGTTTTGTTGGTTGCATTTTTCCTAAGAATAGCAGTCAGGAGGATGAAGGGTACATTTTCATACAAGGGTTGGATTGTTATGAAAAGATGTTCTGGGGACATTGGAGTTTGCATCCTAAAAACACTATTTTAGACCCATTTCCCTTTCTGTGTGTTCAGGTGCTCCTGACATTCAGAAGCTGTAGGACCTTGACAACAGGTGGTGCTGGTTATCAGGTAATAAAAAACATTCATAAAATGAGTTTACACCTATTTTTAAAAATTATTTTATTCTTTAAAGATTCTTTTAAAAAATTTAAAATTATCTAATATATATGGTAATCTTGTAAAAACAATTTATCAGAAAGGATGCTGAGAACATTAAGGCTATATTTATACATACTCTTGTGTCCCAGACAGAAATAGGTTTTAGGAATGTTGAGATGGCACTTAGGGGAGACAAAAATTTTCTAGAATAGATTGAATAATAATTTAATTATGTTGAAAGTACAAATAATAATCCCTTCAAGAATAACTTCCAAAGACAGAGTTCTAAATGGTTTTTATTGGAAAGATGCTATCATATAAGGGAGAAAAAAGTAATACATATTCAGCTGATCCATTCTATAACTATTAACTGTGGAAAAGATGATTTCCTGACTATGCTAATTAACAAATTAATCTTACATTTCTGAAGTGCTTACTATTGTTAAGGCTGGAAATTCTGAGGGAAAGGGAGACTTGTGTGCAGGGAAGACCTAGTATGCTTACAGATGTCCTCAAATGCTGATTGTATTCTGGATTATAAAAGAACCTGAGGCTGGCCTCTTGAAACTGGTAGATTATGGTTTGGCACAGGAGGGGGAGAAGGCTGAGTATGTTTGTGACTCAGTGTAGAACTGTTATTGCATGGGTGACATAAAATGGGGAATTAATTAAATACATGTGGAGTGAGACACTTGCTAGCTATGTGACTCCAGGCAAGTTACTTAACCCCTGTTAGCCTTAGTTTTCTCATCTGTAAAATGGAAATAATAATAATAAAAGCACCTACCTCCTAGGGTTGTTGTGAGGATTGGATCAGATAATAATTATAAAGTGCTTAGCACAGTGCCTGAACATTGTGGTATGGAAATATTAGCTATCATTATTATCATACGATGGAATGAATGAATGTGAGGGGGGAAGTATAGTTAGGGAAGCACCCCTCTGTACTAGGAAGGGAGGCTAGTTTTTCCTTGAGACAGCTAGGTAAGTGGGCCTTGAGTCAGAAAGACTGGAATTCAAATCTAGCATCAGATACTCACTAGCTTGGTGACTCTGTGCAGGTAATTTAACCTTTCTTCATCTATAGAATGTTTTAACGGTAGTGCCTACCTGTAATGGTGATAGGAATTTGAAGATTTCCCTTCCCTTTTAATAGGCTGAATGTGAATCACATGGAGCCTGTGATGAGAGGTGTTTGCTGAATGAGTAGAGCAGGATGGAGAGAGAGAGAGGACAAAGGCAAGCAGACAGCTAGTATTGTGCTTGTTTGTGGGAAGGCTTTGGTATGGTGTTGCTTCCTGCGTTGATAAGGTGTATTAACTTCTTTGCTGCTATGATGGATTCAGTTTTCTGGTGTTGAGATCTGGCTTTCTGGTGTTGGAATTCAGATTTCTGGTGTCTGTCTTCTGTGTGGAGAGTCTGCATCCTTGGTGCTGTGAATATTGCCTTGGCAATACACTACCTTCCCTAACTATTACTATTATTCAAACTTACATTGAATATTAAGTGGCTCAGGCCATTGAAATGGCATCCAGGTTGTCTGAATATAAAAACAGCCAGGACATGGAGGTTAGGATCTCCTTCCTCAGATTTTTGACCATAAACCAGCAGTACCACCAACACTGGCAATGTGTAGACAGTGTTCAGTTGAATCAGTGTGATATCCTCAGTAAATATCTCCTCCCTGTCCTGAATGTCCTTTATGGCTAAATAAACCTCATTTTGTTAACTGTTGGATGGATGATGTAGTGTCATTTTGTGCCATTCTCAGACCTAAAGGTATCATCTTAGCTGGAACCAGCTCTGACCTCTTACAAAGGTTGTCTGGAATAAGTTGCCTAGAGTGAGAGAACGGGGTAGCCTGTTCCAGAACCTCAGAGCTGAATTCCATGTGGTGTTTGTGGGAAACAAGATCTAGGAGCAGGCAGGGACAGGCGAACCCTCTCCAGTTGGGTAGAGAATTTGTACACCTTAGGTTTTGTGCTGGTTTCCCCATTAGCAGCATTTTGGGAACTGTGTTGACCTGGCAAATTGTCTATTTGATTAATGTGATTATTATAGTTCTGATGTTTCAGTAGTTTTCACATAGGAAAGTGCCCTGGGAGAAGCCAACAGACTTAGAATCTGGATGTGAGCACAAATGGTGACAAATGAGAGGCATGACTCTGTGTAGGGGGTGTCTCAAAGAAGACACTC
Organism: Pseudocheirus occidentalis; assembly: GCA_028646575.1. Lineage (NCBI taxonomy): Eukaryota > Metazoa > Chordata > Mammalia > Diprotodontia > Pseudocheiridae > Pseudocheirus > Pseudocheirus occidentalis. The sequence goes on from CM053593.1 coordinate 64,527,969, forward strand.
TGATTCCACCACTTGAGGCACTTTGACAGGCTCTTATGTTAGAATGCTCTCCCTTCTCATCTTTACCTCGAGGCTTCCTTCCAGTCCCAGCTAAAATTCCGCCTTCTATAGGAAGCCTTTCCTGATCCCCTCTAACACAGAGGGTATCTTCTCTGTTGAGTATTTCCAATTTATCCTGTATATGGCTGTTTGCATGTTGTCTTTTCCATTAGACTGAGCTCCTGGAGAGCGAGGACTGTCTTTTATCTTTCTTTGTAGGGGCTTAACACAGCGCTTGGTTCATAGTAGGTACTTAATAGATGTTTATTGTCTGACTTGAAGTCGGTAGAGTCGCAGTTCTAAGTGCTGAGGCCGGGGGATTTTAGTTTAGACTTATCCCGTCTCCTCCTGGATCTTGTAATTTAGTAGCTGAGCAATACACAAACATATATAACAAACACAGATGACTGTAATGTGCAAAATTACCTAACTGATATTAGAAAAGTGTAAAAAAAGTGTGGTTGTCTGAGGGAGTGGGAGAAGGCTCGTATGGAGGATATTGAATTTGGATCGGTCAGGAAGGCTTAGGGTGGGAATTCACCAGCTGAAGAAGAGGGAGGACATTCCAGGAACATGGGAACAGTAAAAGTAAAGGCCTGGAAGGGGAAAGCATATGGTCTATTTATGAAAGGCTCGGGGAGGCAGGCATAGAGTAGGCTGTTTGATCACAGCTGGCAGCTAAGAAACTTTAACCTTTCATATGGAATAGATAGCGATGAAAAATAATGATGCATATTCATAGAGTGCCTTAAACTTTGCAAAACATTTTAATTCTCCAAATCTGTTAAGTATAGTACAAGTATCAGTGATTAGATCTCTGTTTGACAAGTGAGGAAGATCAGGCCCATTGACAGGTGAGGTAGGCGTCACACGCAGGCCTTCTGATGCCAGACTGGCTTCACACAATATACCTCCCTCAGTGAAGATGACACATTGTGGGAAGACAGAATGACAAGCTTGGTGAATAGGATGGAGGGGACCTGGCTTCAAGTTTCTCTTTTGCCTATGTTGTACTTACCTTTTTTGTGCCTAAAGCTACTCTTCAAAATCACAAATTGCAGATAAATTGCTAATCTGTGTATTGTTGCCTAAGTCAATGAAATTACAGCTTCTGGCCCCATTTTTGGGGTATAATTATATATGTATATGTGCATTGTGTGTGCATGTACAAGAGAGACTTCCTTTCAAAAAGGTTTAATTTGGGGGCCGCCTGTATTCAGACCAATACAGTTTATTTCCTTCCTTCCTTTCTTCCTGGAGTAACCTACTACGTTCTACAGGGGGCCAGGGACTCCTGTGCTTGTGAGTGAATAAGACATAATTCCACCCCTCCAATTGTCACTTATGTTATGTGGTCGTGATTGAGTGGATGGTCCCTTTAACATTAGACAGATTTATCAGGTCAAGTAGGAGAAAGAGGAAGTACTATTTAAATGTCCCAAAAGGGGATCATCTTTTTGGAGGCAGAGTGAAGTGATTCAGTGCATTCAATGTTTATGATTTTGAAAGATAAACGTATCTCTCTGTCTAAATCTAATTATTGGATTTTGCAGACCTCCCATGAATTGCTTGGACTTTGGAGTTCTTTCCAAAGCCTAGGCAAATTACTGATATTTCAAATTTTTAAAATAAAAATATATTTCATGAGAAGGGTTCTTTACGATAAAAGTTAATTTAAAGAAAGTCCTCCATCTTAAAAAAAATTAGGGTGATGCTTTGTTGAAAAAAAAAGTACCTATAAGTAAACTTGTTGCTTTCCTAACAATTCACCCTCGTGCTCATTTGTATAATTAGGGCAGGAAGCTGTGTCTACCTAGTTGGGGTTTAAAGAGCAATGAAACTGAGGGACTTGGTGCAGTCACATGATTTACATTGCAGTGTCATTTTAAACTTTAAAACTCTTATCAGGGAGGCTTTTATTGTATTATAAAATTCTAAGCAATAAATACATCTCTCTTCTAGGGGATCCTCCTTCTCTTCTAGAACTCTGAGGGACTGTTATTTTAGCCTCTGTTCTATTTGGATACTCCCTCCCCCTTCTTCCCTCTCTCAAGATTTGTTAGGAGAATGTGGGGCCTGAATGGAGATCAGGAAGTGAGTCCAGCTGTTTTCCTTGTGTTGGCACTCAGGGCTAAGCAGGAATTGCTGAGCAAAGAACAGCATTTCCCAAGAGAGGTTCACAAGGGTAGCACAAAAGCAGTCTGGCCTTTTCTTTTTATTATTATTATTATTGAAAACTGTTGCCAGATACTATCATTGAGGCAAAAAATACACAAAGTCTGAAGTCCAGTTGGAACAGCAGGGAAAAATTGCTGCTGGCAAGGCAGGAATGCTGAATGTTTTTTCCTTTCTTGCTCATTCTTGATTTTCCACATGGTTAAGAGAAATAGCGTCTTTCGGAGAAATACGAGTCTGACTCAGATTTCTCCGTAGAGTTATTTGAAGTGGTATTGTGCAATTTTTTCTGGGGATTTTGATGTGGCTGACAGTACAGAAAACAATCAAAATGCTTTTGCAGTGTGATTGCCCAGTTATTGATTGACAAGGCTTTGTCCTGGGCCTTCTTCTCATTTCTCTCTGTTCTATCTCTCTGGGTTGAACATATCATCTCCTATTGATTCAGTTATGATGAATATGCAGATGATTCCCCGGCATGTGTACACACACACACACACACACACACACACACACACACACACACACACACACACACACAGACACACACAGATACATCCATCCATCCATCTCCACTCCAAATCTCTCTTCCAGGCTACAGTCCTCCATTACTACTGCCTGTGGGATATTTCAAAGTGGATGGTCCCATAAGCATTGCAAACTCAACAGGTCCAGAGCAAAGCCAATTGTTTCTTCTCTCGCCTCCCATTTTTCATCTTCTTTATGACTGTGGAGGTGCCATTATCCAGCCACCCAGGTTTGCAGCATCAGTGCTGTCTTTGACTCATCATCGTGTTAACAAAAAGAATTTCCTGAGCATCTATTGTATGTTAAACATTGAGCTAATAAAACTGACATTTATATAGTCCTCCCAACAATTCTGTGAGGTTATGGGATCACAGATTAGAGCTAACAGCGACTTTACAGGTTTTCTGGTTCAGTCCCTCCTCAATCCTAGAGAGTCAGCTCCTTACAAATAGGGGTTGTTTCATTTAAAACATTTGTATTTCCAGCATTTAGAACAACCCTTGCCATTTTGTTGTTGTTTAGTTGATTAGTGGTGTCTGATTCTTTGTGACCCTGTTTGGAGTTTTCTTGGCAAGGATACTAAAGCAGTTTTCAGTTTCTTTCTCCAGTTCATTTTACAAATGAGGAAACTGAGGCAAACTGAAGTTAAGTGACTTGCCCAGAGTCACACAGCTAATAAGTATTTGAAGCAGGATTTGAACTCATGTCTTTCTGATTCTCGGCCTGGTGCTCTATAAACTGTGCCCCCTAACTTCATGCCTGACATAGCGGGTGTTTAATCAAAGCTTGTTGATGGATTAGTTGATTGGCCAAGGTCACATAAAGACCACAGGTACTGGGGAGAGGAGACAGGAACAAGCATTTGTATTAGCGCCTACTATGTTCCAGGCTCTGTGCTAAATGCTTCACAAATGCCATCTTATTTAGTTACAGGTGTCATTATCATCATTCTATAGGTTCATAGACAGAGACCAGGGAGACTAAAAGACTTTCCCTCAGTCATATAGCTAGTAAATATCACAGGCAGGGTTCAATACAGGCTTTCTTGACTACAAGTCCACTACCATATTGCTCATGAAAGGTATACAATAGAAATAAAATAAATAAAAGTGCGTGGGACACTAGGTTAGGCTTGGGTTCTAGATACAGTTTAGAGAGTAGTCTGTGTCTTTGTGTTGCTAACAGGCTAATAGGGAACTGAGACCTTAGCACAGAGAGCTATCATAGAAATGTCTCATAAAGGCATTTGAAAATTATGAAACAGATTGATGTGTGAGATTTGAGGGTCAAGATTCCTTCCCTTAAGGAGCTAAAAGTTTAGTTGAGATAAGATTTGTGATATGTGAACAGTAGTCAACAAAAGAGTGTTCTTGCCTAGAGAGGTCATTCTTCAGGGGCTGGAGTAGATGATCTCTAAGGCCCCTATTAAATCTAAGATCCCATAATTATCTGGTCAAATTGTGCAGGTGGGGTTGTTAGTTCTGTAAGTGTTCAGGGGAAAGGGAAAGGTTGGGTGGCATCTCCCAATGTGGAGAGGCTGAGGAACCCGTTTCTGGAGAGTTGTGATGACATGTTATGGAAGTGCCTTGAAGACTGTGGTGCACGCATAGACATTCTGTAACTGGCTCCAGGCCGCTAACCACATGGTTAGAAAAAGATTTTTTTGATCGACTGTTTAGCTGGAATTGAGGACATCTTCTGAAAGGCCAGAGTCAGCCTTGGTCTAGTCTCTTTATCCATTTTCTCTTCAGTTGAATTCTTGGTGGATCTTTTGTATTTTGTTGATGGCATCATCCAGTGAGAGATAAATCTGTAAGAAAAGAGGCCTTGGGTTTTTCCAATCAAAGCTACCATTTGACCTTGTGAATACAGGCATGGGTTCTTTGTGTGCTTTATTCTTTTGGTTTATGTGAAGAGAGACCGGTGTCCAAATATCTCAGGATCCAATGCTTTGAGGAGCAGAGAGTGGTCATTACAATCCAGTCCCAGCTAGGTGAGATGTAAACTTATCCAACATTTGGACGTGAACTTTGTGGGACCAATGGAATATGAAGGAACTAAACTAAGAATAAGCCTAAGGTCCAAGGTAGCCAGGGTCCAAGGTGGAATAAAGTGTGTCCTTCAAATATTGGGGGGGAGGGGAAACAGCAGTTGTTGTTATAATTTCAAAGTAACTAGCTCTTTGTGCAAGCTAATTGATGTTGTGGTTAAATGGAAATGGTTCAGTAGTCACTGGCTCCTGATAGGAGGGAGGACATCTGGTTGAGGTTTAAGCTAAAGGGTTAGAAAAGAGAATATCAGTCCTTTAGGGTGCCTTAGAAGCTACAGGGATAGATGAGGCAGATCTCTCCATCAAAAAGTGAGCCCAGAGCATACGTGTATTGGAGAAAAAAAACATTAACAGTGCATTTTAGGTACAAGTCGGCCAGAAATCATGATATCAGTGTGTGTGTGTGTGTGTGTGTGTACACACATACACTATTCCTTATTGAAGTCATTTCTAGCTTAGAGTGAGAGATGTCCAAAGTGGTATAGTTACCACATGCTCTTTGACTATCTTTATCCAAAGTTAATTTGAGGTTGCATGTATCTTGAACAAGAAAAAGATTGTATGTTAAAATATAATTTGGGGTTACATTCCAAAACAGTATAACTACTACTCAGTTCTTTCCTGGATCATTCTGGTCAAGGACTGAAAATGGGTTTTTCTTTGTGATCAATATCTTAACCTTGAATGCAAAAGAGAACACTGCCCCTGCATGGCTTATAGTGCCAATGGCTTCTGAGGGCAATGCTCTTAATTAGTAGTTAAGCATGATTGTTATTCTTAGACTCTTTCTCTAAGAAAGGCTTTCTGTTCTTAATCTATTACCTGCATTGCTGAGGCAAGTGAACCTGGAAGGGACTTTTAGACCAAAGAAAATATCTTTTATTAATATTTTCAGTTTTACTGGAAAGAAAAATTTTAATATGCCTTCCCACTGGCTATGATAAGCTTTTGCTCTTACTACATCTGCTGTCAAACAAGATCTACCATTTAGTGCAACCATAAAGATATATGTGATGGTTTCATTGATGGCATAAGGATATAGTATAGACCTCATTGCAGGGAAATATTTAGATAGATAATATCGCAAATGTCCCAGCCCATGTCTCCAAAGAAAACTGTAGTTTCCCACTTTTGGGTGGAACAAGAGAAAGGCTTTGGATGGACACCCATTCCTCCATTCTCATCCACTATACTTCAGCTATTTTTAGATAATATTTGTAAATGCTTAGCACAGTGCCTGGCTATATAAATGCTAATTTCCTGCGCCCTTCCCCCTTCGGGGTTCAGAATAGCACCAACCTTCTTTGATCACCCCAAAAAGTTAAGTGACAAGTTACTTTTGTTCAGCTTAACTCCCTCTCCTCAAACTTAGTAAACAAAAGTCAAGTATAGATAATGAGCAAACCAATTTATGCAAGCAAGCAATAAAACAAATTTGGGAGGTGGCTATACAAATTAACTTAGATAATTGAATATACAAGAGAAGTAGGCTCTTTGACTTGGGAATAAGGTTATATTTCAGTTTATCTATGGAGAGAATAATCTTACTGAAGAAGTCTTAGCAGTCTCTGGGGGCACAGATGCTGGGAATCAAGGGGCATTTTGGGGTGCTGGCCTCCATATTCCTGAGGCCCTAGGGACTGCCATTAGCCTTTGGCAGATTTGTGCCTTGTCTCTTACACCACTTTTTGTAACTCCACTTCTTTCCTTCCTCCTCCAAAGGCTCTTGCCTTCATGTGCACTGTATGCAGAACAGGTAAGCGATCTTTCAGTTAGTCAGGAGTCACCATCTCTCAGAACATATTCAATATCAAAGGCCTATCCTTCAGGATACAGCCCAACATGCTTCAGATAGGATGTTACATATAGAAATCAAAATCATAGAATTCTAGAGCTGAAGCCATCAAGTCCATCACAGACCTAAAAGGACTCTCCATTATAACACATCTGACAATCGGTCATCTAGCTTATACTTGGACACCTCCAATGAGGTGGAACAATTAGGCCTCCCAACATAGCCTATTCCTCTTTTTGCACAGGATCAAATATTAGGACGTTTTTCCTGATACTCAAGACTAAATGTTTCTCTTGGCGACTTCTACATTTTGGCTATAGATCGCCTCTAGGACCAAGGTCCCTCCTCCCTCTGAGAGCCCCTCAAATACTTGAATATAGCGATCGTGTCTTTTCAGAAAGGAAGTTCAGTCACTGGCCTATAGTTTGCAGACTCCTTCATTTTCTTTCCTTTCTTTTTAAAGTAAAACTCAGGGCAGCCTTTGCCTTTCTTAGGTGCTTTCCCATTTTCCACTCTTTCACATATCACTGGCAGTGACTTAGCAGTCGCTTCTGTCAGTGCCCCAGGATGGAGTTCACCTGGGCCAGGTGATTCAAATTTACCCAGTATAATTAGCTGCTCTTTTATTATCCCCTTACTTATCTTGGGTATCCAATCCCTGCTAGCCATTGTTGTTGCAACATTCTCAGGGCAAAGGTCATTTTCTCAGCAGAGAAAACAATCAAAATAACAAGTGGGTAGCTCTTCTTGTTGAGACTCCCACCTGCCCAGGTGCTTGGGAAGTAGGAGCCTCCCTTGGAGCAGCCTCAGCTCTTCTGCTGAGAGCTTCCACTGTGCCTTTGCCCCAGTCCTGCCCACCACTGACTCTGGCCTGCCAGTTCTCTCCTTTGGAGAAAATGCTGGAGATGACAGGTGGGTAGAGTACTGTTTCAATGTTTGTCTTCCAGCCTGAACTGTGAGTGTATGATGGGGAAATTAAGTGTGCGAGGCTTCCATAGGAATCATGGAAACTCCAGGAGCCCTGCATTCCTTCCTTTCATTGTTTTATTTAACAGAAGACTGAGGAAGTCAGCCCTCTTAGGAATAGGATTTAGTCATTGACACACATCATTGCACAAGTTCTCTCTGCATGCCTTATGTTCTTTGTATGGAAAATGTATTGCTGAGCTCCTTTGAATACTCAGTTTTAAACACTTCGAGAGCATGGCCTGTCTCATTTATCTTTGTAGCTTCCGCAACTCCTGGCACAGGGTTTTTTGTACATAGTAACCAATTCATAAAAGTGAATTGGATGAATATATGACTAAATGTGGAGGTAGGACAAGAATGCTTCTAGAAAAAAATAGAAATCTAGGACTGGAGCTCTGGGGTAAGGTTGGGAGGAGAGGGAAAGATTTGGCAGGCATGTGCAGGGAGAAAGCAGTGGGTGCTATGTCACAGACCTGGGTATCCATAGCAATCCATTTAGGAGACTCTGGAAGACTATATTATTTATTCTACTCTGACTCTTTAAATATGAATATTCCTTGGAGTTCTAACCTAGGCTCTTTCCTCTTCTCTCTTCCTTGTCGGGCTCATCTATTCTTGTTACCTCTATGCAGATCAAAGATTTCATACTAGAAGGGGCCTAGGAAGTGACCTAGTCCGTCTCCCATCTTATGCGTGAGGGAACTGAGCCCCAGGGAAGTTAAACAATTTGACTAGGTCCAAACTCAGGTGATCTGATATATAATTCAGCGCTTTTTTTCCATCGCACACCTGTTCTTCTTAAATCTTTACAAATGACTCCTAAATCTTTTTTTCCCTTCTCCCAGTTTCACCCCAGAACTCCAGCACTATATTTTTTATCTTTTTGCTGGAAATCTCCACCTGGATATTACAGTGATGCTTTAATGAATCAATCAATTAGCAAACACTTATTAAGCACCTTCTACATGCCAGACACTGAGCTAAGTGCTGGGGATACGTGAAAAGGCAAAAGAAGCCCTCAAGGAGATCATAATCACTTTATTTCCCCTTTAGATGTGTAAAATATAAAATAATTATCTTCCCACCAAAGTTGCCTTTCCTTCTAGTGCCTCTGTTTCTGTTCATGGTACCACCACTCTCCCATTTACCCAAGGTGGTAATTTCTAAATTCTTTGACTCTTTTGTCTCTCTCACCCTACAAATCCTTTGATTCGACCTCTGTAACATCTCTCACATCAGTTATGATTTTAAGACAAAACCCTATGTATGAAAATGCTAAATAAGGTTGTGAAAACATTATTCAGCACCTGGGGGGAAAAAGCAAGGATTTTTAAATAACCACTAAGATACACTTTTGTTTCTAATTTTAAATGTGACAAATATATTCTAATCCCTGCTTTTATCCACAGTTCTCACTTTTGAAATCCTTTTGTAATTCATTTATTTTCTTTTGATATTGAATTCAAAAGTATTTCCTGAGGTATTGTCAGGGCTCTAGAGCATCATGGTAGGCTAATGTTAAAAGTTCCTGCAGGTGACTTTTCTTACTTTTAATGAGATCCATCATTTAATGAATGTATCCATCCCTAACTGCTCCCAAATGATCAGTAAGATGATTCTTTTCATTATTCTTCCCCCTCTGCTTTCTTCTCACATTTTTCCTGTTGCTGTACAAATATAGTGTAGTCATACAGCTCTCTCTCTTTGTTAACTCCATGAGCTTTCATGACTGTCTTTTCTAGTCTTTAAAAGTTTTTTTGGCTACTTTGCTTTTTTTCTTTTTTGACAAGACCTCATGTCCTAATATGGTTAAAAACAGAATTAGAAAAAACACCCAACATTTAAAAATTTTTAAATAGAACTTGGGAAAATAGATGTTTAAAATTGTTTCCTTGTGCCTACTGACCCTATTGAATAAATCACATTATATTATTGAATGTCTTTATATACAGGATGCATGTTGTAAAATAAGAAAATAATGTATAAATTGACTGTGATTAAATGTATAACAAAGGAAAGAAAGAGTTTGGTGCCTAGTTTTTATATCCTGGTCTTTCCCTCTAACTCACAACAGAGAGGTTTTGCCTGGTCCATTCCAACCCACAGAGCAGAGGTATAAGCTGTGGAGCGTGTGCTTTTTTTCCCGTGTTGGCTTGAACTTGGTGGGTGCATGACTGATTCTCCAGCTTCTGGTTATTAACTCTTGGTCTTCACCTTTTTTGTGTAGCTGTACCTACTAACCTTGTTCTGATTCCCACTATATTAATTTTATTTTTTACAGAAAGCTTTGAATATGTGACTGAAATGGTCCAGTTTTGTATTTTAAGATTTCTTCTCTCATTTGGTTAAGAATTGTCCTTAAGCCACAGTTGTGAAAAGTGTATTTTTCTATTTTCTCACATTTTATATTTAGGTAATTTGTGTCCTTTTCCCATATTGACTTGAGCTTTGAGGGTACATGACTGATTCTCCAGCTCCTAGTTATTGGATCTTGGTAGACACTTCCTGTCTATATTTGCAGCTACTCATTCTGTATTATTACTATGATTCACCCTATGCTTCCATAACCACTCCTGTGGCTTTGGTGAACTGGATCTTGCCCCAGCAACACATTCTTGACCCCAACTCATTTGAGGTCTCAGAATGTTCTGTTTGGCAACTAGCCATTTAAAGTATTCTAGTGTACTAGTAATCCTGTTATGGGATGAGATGATTGATATTCTCTTTTAGTTTTAAATTTAATAAATGGTCATAGTAGGAAAGCTAGGGAGAAAGCTTTCATCATTTGCCTAAATTTTATTGCTTTTAAAACTGTTTCATTGATGCTTTTTTTGTACTTTATTGTTATTTCTAGATGTTTTCCCCCTGCCACCCAAGAATGGAACAATCCCTTTAACAAAAAAGAAAATTTATTGATTATACTGACCATATCACACAGTGTTGGCAACATTCTGTCTTGGTAAACCCCCACCTAAGAAGGATTTAGTTATGTTTTGTTATCTGTTCTTTGGGCTTAAGACTGGTCATTAAAATTTAAGAATATAACTTTTTTGTTGTTCTTTTCATTACATTATGGTAGATATAAATATGTTGTTCTTCTGCTTCTGTTTACCTTATTTTATGTCAATTCACACAAATTTCCATGTATTCCTCTGAGGAATTCTCTGAATTTCTCATGTTTCTTATTTTTTACTCTGCATTTAATTATATTCATATACCATAGTTTGTGCAGCTACTGTCTGGTTAATGGACATATACTTTGTTACTAGCTCTTTCCTACCACAAAAAGTGTAACTATGAGTATTTTTATTAAATATATGTGTGTATACATATATACATGTTTATGCATATAAAATGCACATACACATACACACAGAGTACATTAATGGTATAAATAGTTTGGTCACCTTAAAAATAATTTCAAATTTATTTTCTAGACCAGTCAGACGAATTGACAACTCTATCAACAGTATATTAGAGAACCTTTCTTTCCACAGCCCTTAAAATATTATGTCCATTTTGAGGCCATATTTACCAATTTTCTAGGTATAAAATAAAATCTCAGATTAGTTTTAATTTGTATTTCGCCTATTATTAAAGACTTGGAACATTTAAGAATATAGTCATTGAAAATTTTCAGTTCTTTAAAAAAAAATTTGTTTTGAAAATTTTCAGTTGTTTTGAAAACTGCTTCCTGACCACTTAGACGCTGGGGAATGACCCTTGTTCTTGTGGCCAATTTCCTATGTATCTTTGATATAAAACTTTCATCACTGATATGTGATGCAAAAATTATTCTCCATTCTATGGTTTTTCTGATTCTAGTTATTATTATTATTTTGTAAAAGGCTTTAAATTTTATGCATTTGAAATTGTCCATTTTTGTCTTTTCTGACTTCTTTTTTCTCTTGTTTGGTTAAGTTCATCAGCCTTAGTTATAAAAGGTACACGTTCCTCAAATTTTTTTTTAATAATGTCACATTTTATATTTAGGTTGCAGTCATGGAGCTTATTGTAGTGTATAGTGTAAGGTAAGATACCTGATTTCTGCCAAATTGCTATTTAGTTTTCTCAGCAGTTCCTCTCAGGTGGGGAGTCTTCCCCCCAACAATTTAGGTTAATTGAACACTGAACTACTGTTTTCAGTAGCTTCTGGTTCTTCCTTATCTAGTTTGTGTCACTGAATTACTTTTCTATTTTTTTTTTATCGATTACTGCGTGGTTTTGATGATTACATTTTATACTATAGTTCATGTTCTGTTTCCTCATTCCTGCTTCCCCTCGTTATTTCTTTGAAATTCCAGGTATTTCATTCTTGTAAGGGAATTTTGTTATTATTTTGTCTAATTCTGAATTTGCATGAATTTTAAAGAAAGTGTGGAGAAGTACTTAAGATTGGAAGAAAACTGGGTTAATGCTTGGAGAAGGAGAAAATGAAGAAGAGTTAGCCTCTTACTCTTTCTATCGTCCCTCTCTTTAACCCTTAAGCATTATCTATATCTTACTCGTCAGACATGGCAGTCTTCGCGAGACACGCTGTCCCAGTGACCCTTCGGAGGCTTGCTAAGATCATAGGTTGACTTTGTGCTATTCCTGTTGGAGGCAGGGTATCTGATGCTGGAGGTGGACAGACTGAGTGTCTTCCTCAGCAAGCCTAGTGGTACTGGGCTAAAGGGCAAAAGTTAGTGCCATCTTGCTCATAGTGATGTTTGTGCAGGATCATTTCAGTCTTTTTTTGGTGGGGGTAGAAAGGGGAGACTGGCTCTCTGTCTCTTGCCCAGGCTAGAAGTGCAGTGGCCACTCATGTTAGTGGCACTATTGATCAGCATAGAAGCTTTGACCCATTTAATTTCAAACCTGGGCTAGTTTACCCATCCTTAGGTAGCATGATGGCCCTTTGCTCTTGTGGAGCTCACTGTGTTGGCGCTGGAACTGGTGGGAACACCTGATCAGTTTTGGCTCTGCTGCAGCTCAGGATTTCCTAGTTCAACTAATCTACCAGCCCCAACCTCCCTAGGAGCAAGGATTCAAGGTATGCACCTTTAAACCCGCCTGTTTCATTCCTCCTTAAAGACAGTAGAATTGTCCCAAGCATCTAGGAAGAATAGCCAGAAGGGATTACACAACAATGTTGGTGAGAAGGATTGGGAAGAATAAGAGAGGTTAGTGTGAGTGCAGGGGAGACTTAAAGACTGCAATGAATGAGAGAGCTACTTTTAAAGTTGTTTGATTACCTGGAGAGTCTCAGACATTCAGTGATTCAGCATTAGAGATTGCCTCTGATAAAGAAACTAGAACCAGATTTGAAAATATTTCATTTTGGGGAGGAAGGAGAGAAAAATCTATAACTGAAGTGACTATGGAACAGAATCTTGTAACCTAAAAGTAAACAAACAAATTAATAAAAAAAAAATTCAAAAAAAAAAGAAAATATTTCATTTTGGTTAAAGAAATCTCGCAGTAAGAATATTCAAGTGTGATGGGGCATTGGCACATGTGCAGATCAGCTAAGATGAAGGCAGCCATGTGGGAGAGCCAATATGTGCTCTCACACAATATCTCTGTATGCAAACACAGGAGTTAGCAGACTCACTGGACACTGAGGCCAGCATAAAGCACCTTTAGCCAGGTGCAGGAATCTCACTTCCCTTCCTGCCATGCCCATAGAAAAAGAGGTCAGTAATACCACTGGCAAAGCTTACCCTGACTTCTCCGCTGTTCTTTCATTTTATTTAATCTTCTGACAATTAGGAAAGATCCATGATTTACTAGCACCTAGTAGGGCTTTCATGAGTAAAGAGGTACAGAACTTCTAGGATGGTCCTGGGGAGCCAAAAGATAGAGGCAAATGGAACAGGTCCCAGAATCTCAACTAAAGAGGAAGATTTGGTTGGACTTGAATTTTCTCCTCCAGAGATCTCCAGACCAAGATTTCCAGAGCCCCTTGAAGTGGACTGCTGAATGATTCTTTCACCTTCTTCCTCAGGAATCAGTTTGGGGACATCCTGGGGTGGGGCAATACAAATAGTTCATTCTCCAGAGTGGTCAAGTTACCATCTCTCATCCCCTCTGAAGAGGAGATGAAAAGAGTCTAGAGGCAGGCAGCCCACTGCATTTTTTGTGGTCTCCAAATGCAGATGTTTATTTTCTGCCCTTAGAGCTTCCTAGTTGGTGTATACTTTTCCATAGTTTATAAGAGACACAGCCCAGTCTTTTTATTTAGTTTTTCTGCTGTTTTGTTTGATTATTTGTTGTTTACGGTATTATCTTAACCAGCAACAATGGTGTTTCCTTCCCTACTAATCTGGCCTGTTTCCATTTTGCCTGTTTGTTTTAAGTTTGAGGATGGCTTTTTTTTTTCCTGGCACAAAGCCCCACCCGATTTTCCTTTGCTTATTTCCTTACATGTATGTGTGTCAGCTTCATTCATCACAGTGTCTGTTAAGAATAGCCTTTGTTCATTAGCTGGTGTGCCTTCTGCTCATGGGTTATTGATGTGACTGTATTAAGTGTTTTATGTTTTCAGAGTACATCACAACTGCTTGGATTATTTATTCCTTGCTAATTTTAGGAAGCAAAAAAATTTGGTCTACATATTTTCCAGATCAAGAACCCGAAGCATTGAGACCAAAAATGGCTTATTCAACATTATCTAGTACAAACAATTTTCAAAAATCTTGTCATTCAGCATCGGTGTTTAGGTCTTACAGCTGTTGTCTTCCTTCTGTTTTGTCTGTCTTTGTATCCTTCCACAGCTACAGTTCAAAAAACAAAATAGAAAACACACTCATTGTTCCCTCTTCAGAGGTGTTCATCAGATGCTAGTGTGTACTCAGCATTTATAGCTTGCGTGATGACTTTCCCTTTCTTTCTTCTTTCTTTTCTCTCTTTTTCTCTTTTCCTCTTTCTCCTTCATTCTTTCTCTCCTCTCCTATTTCTGTCCACTTCTCTTCTTCTCTCTTTCCTCTCTTAATCTCCTTTCTCTTCTCTCTTGCTACCCTCTCTCTTCCTTTTTTTCCTTTTCTCTCTCCTCCTGTCTCCTTTCTTTTCCCTCTCCTCTCTCCTTTTTCTTTCTTTCCTTCTCTCTCTCCCTTTCTCTTCCCTCTCCTCTCTCTCTCTGTTCTCTTTCCTTTTTCCTCTCTCTCTTTCTCCCTTTCACCACACACTTCCTCCCTTCCTTCCATTAGTTTGAGTTCCTTTGGAATGGAACCATCTTCAAGTCAACAACTTAATTTAAACTTAAAGTTTTCAGGAGCTGCTTGGAAGGGAGACATTAAGTGACTTGGTGATGCTCCCACAGCTGATAAGTGTTAGAAGCAGAACTTGAACTTGGTCTTCCTGACTCCAAGTCCAGTCTCCCATCCACTGCTTAACACTTCCTTTATAATAATAACGATGAAGACTCCAGAATTGTACATTTGAGATTTATAAAGTATTTTCCTCATATTAATCCTGGGAGGCAGATGGTGCCCTAGTTGTTCCAATTTTTACAGATTCAATTTAACATGCATTTATTAAGTTCCTATTGTATACCAATCACTATTATAGGTTGGGGGGGCTGTTACAAAGACAAAACCCAAAACAATCCTAGCCCTCAAGGACCTTACAATATATACAAAGTAGGTATAAAGAAATTTCTTGGGGGGAGGATGGTACTAACAACTGGGGGGGGGGAATCAGGGTACTAACAATGGGGGGGGATCAGGTTAGACAGCTGAAATGAACCTTGAAGAAAGTCAGGAATTCCTTGAGGCAGAGGCTGGGAAAAGATGCCCTTTTGGCACAGGAGGATGATCTGTGCAGGAGCTTCATGAGGAGGGAAATAAGGTCCTCCAGGGAGCAGCAAGAAGACTGATTGGGCTTCAACAAGCAGAATGAAGGAGAGTAAGAGGTGGCAGACTTTTTCCTGTTTTTCTCTTGGTTTGCCTCTTTATAAAGAAGTGGGTGAAAAAAGAAGAAATCTGACCAATACTAATAAACTATAATGGAGGTAATCTGTTCTGCTCCTCTGCCTTTTCTTTCTTCACCAAGCCGGGTCAGTTTCTTACACTTTTTTTCATGCCTTTCCCCCTCTTCCCATTTTATGTTCAGCCTTCTGACGACAATGAAGTTTGTTTCCGTTGTAATTATTCTCTTTCTTCCCCTCTAGTCCTTTTACACCTCACTCCCCTTTTCTGTCTCCAGCTGTATTCCTGTTGAATCTAATGTATTTTTTCCCACAGAATTTGGGAATGTATAGGTACAACTCTCCTTTACCTAGTTCAGATAAGAGTGAGTTAGTGAGATGCCCACTACTTTGGCCCCATCCTCCATGTTCCTCTATTCTTCTCAATAACCCCATTGGACTTTTGGGAGAGGATGATTGAGTTGCACAGGAAGGACAGCCATGGATGATATGCAGTCTGCTTTGGGAACTCCCAAATCCATGAAATTGCAGATCAGTTTGAATATTAACCTCAAGGTGGCATTGTGGAGGGCAGAGCTGACCAGCTGGTACCAGATCCTCATTCACCACTCCCAACAGAAAAGGAGTTCTTTCCAGACTAGTCTGTCTCTACCCACAGGGCTAGCTCAGAGGAAGGAATTTCTCTGGTTGTCTCCTCCATTCTTCTTCTCCAAGTGGAGTAAAGATAGAGAATGTCCCAACTGTCCTTGTACAAAACAACCCAGTCTGCTAGAGGCCACAGAGATAAGCACGTGGTTTGCCATAGGTAATAGCCTGAATCCACAAAGATCTTTCCTCATTTGGTTTGAAAAGCTTACAGAATACAGAATCTTAATAACTGGTTGCTTAAGTGAGTATGATAAAAAGCTCAAAGTCTACAGCTTCGAGGGGAAAAAATTTCCTCTAACTACTGTCCAGATTCTGTATAAATTCTAGTTTGTTGCTCAATTTCTCCTTACCTTTGTACTACACTGGCATGTTATAGAGAGTGCACAGTGTTTGGGGTCAACCATAGATGTTTATGATAAGTCAAACAAGATCAGTATAAGAAAATAACTTATAACAAAGTAAGGAAAGGAATCTGAAGCACCAGCTTCAAGTAAGGATCAAGCAAGTAGGTGGAGAGTAAATAAACCAACTTTTAGTAGCTTTCCTGTAGTTCTTAAGAGGGTAATTGCTCACCAAGCTTAGTCTGAAATCTTTGATCCCTGGAGCAGAGGTTCTCTCCCACTCAGCCTCTATTCCAGGATTCCATCTGGCAGTGCATCCCCAGGGACAGTGGCTGTGGTGCTGCCTGCTCAGCTCCCCTGATGCACTTTCCCTGCTCCATTTTCCCTCATTTGGGCTCCTCTGGTTGTCTCCAGATGCTTTGTAAACCTCCTGCTGTGTCCTCCCTGACATTCAGTTCATGATGAGTCTTAAGGGCTTTGCACCACAAAGTCTACAATGCTTAGTCAGTCACCGGACACTTTCTCCTTTGTCTGGAGTAAGCTATCAAGGCCAAGTTACATTTATATAATAATAAATGCTGGAGAGCTAGTGCCTGGTACAGAGTAGGCCTACATGCTAAAATGCTTGTTGATTGATGTTGGCATAGTGGATAGACAGTTGTGCTTAAGAGTTAGAAGGCCTGCGTTCAAGTCTCGCCTCCGACACATTCTATCCGTTTGAGCCTGAGCAAGCCCCTTAAATTCTCAGGGTTCTTGGCAGCTCTCTAAAATAGTAAGTTGTAGATAAGTTTCTGATCTGTGTTGACAGAGAGAATATCCACACCAGGAGTTCCTTGTATCAATGAAATCACAGGTTCAATTCCAAAATAAATTCCCAGCAGGAGGACATAGCCACAGTGATCCTATTCCCTAGCCTCCATAGAAGGGAAGCTCTTTGAAGGCGGGGATCTCTTGTTGGCATAACACGTTTGTCTTCATATCCTTTTCATAATCTCTTTGCCAGCAACAATTCCTGACACATAATAATTGATTAATGTATGTTTGCTGATTGATGCTAATGGTGACAACAGTCTTTAGAGGACTAATTTCATTCACATGTATTGCTGGTCCCTCAAGCTCTACAGGTCTAAAAAGAAGCTTATTGTTCTTTCCATCTCGAACCTCTCCCTCTTCCTAGCTTTACTTTTTCTGTCAGTGGTACTACCATTTATCCAGGCTCCCATGTTTGAAACAATGATGTTAATATTTGACTCTCCCTACTGCTTACCTCTTTAATCCAGTCATCTAACAAGTTCTTTCAGTTCCATTTCTGAACTATCTTGAAATCTGTCCCTTCTGTTTCCACCGTCACTACCCTGGTATGGCCCTGATTACCAGCAGCCTTCTACCAGCTCATTCTGCCCTCTCCTTTCTTTCTCCTTTTTAATCTATCTTTTATATCACTGTCAGACTAACTTTCTTTATACCTATGTATATACACACGTACTCAGAAGTTTTTTTGCTGGGAGCTTCTTCTTACACTTAGGATGTTATAGGATCTCTGATGTTGTCTTGCCTTACCTCATGCTTCCTCTCCTCCTCCTGCCCCCTCACCGTACCCTCCAGTCAGATAAGACTCTTGGCCACACAATTACCCTTTCCCCCTTTTATGCCCTTGCTCACATTGTTCCTATGACTGGAATGTCCTGCCCTGCTCCTCTACCTGTTGACTTCTTCTCTGTCCTCTAGGATTAAGTTTAAATATTATGTTTTCTGTGGAACTTTCCCCAATCTTATCTCACCCCTCCCTTATTCAATAATGAAGTTTCTTTTTTTGGGAACCACCCTACCAGTAGTATTTCACTTACACCACTCCTGTCATTTTGTGTTATATTTTGTGTCTGTGCCAGATCCCATGAGGTCTTCTCTAAACTTGTCATTTCATTCAGTTCAACAGACATTTATTAAGTATCTCCTGTGTATAGAGCATTGGCACAGGGAGCAACACGGGGTTTATATAGATTCAGCAAGACTTTACTGTTAAACCTACTGTGTACAGAGCACTGCATTTGGTGTGGGCGCCTTAACTTCTTGCCGAGTGTTCAGCGTGGGCATTTCCCAAGATTCTGTCCTTGGCACTCTTCTCTTTTTCCTTTACACCCTTGGCAATCTCATTTACTCTCATCCCTTTAACTGTCATTTATAGAGATGACTCACAAATGTACATCTTCTGCCTTGATCTCTTTTCCAAGTTTCAGACCTGTATCTGCTTTTGCCTACAGGATATTTTTGCTTAGACATCCCACCAGCACCTTAAACTTGACATGTTGCAAACTGAGTTGCTTTACCAGATTTTACTCTTTCTGTTGCTGACACCATCGTTCACCCAGTCTTCCATGTTGGAAGCTTTGTGTTATCTCTGGTTCTTTCTTCTCCCTCATTTTTCAAGTTCATTTTCAGTTACCAGTTCCTCTCAGTTTTATCTCTACATCTTTAGCATTTGTCGCTGCCTGTTTTCACAGTTGCCACCTGGTTGTATCAAATTTATTTTATGTTTATTCTGTTTACCTTTCATTCATATCTTATTTTTTTTTCCACATAGATCTATAATGCCTCGGGCCTGACTCTTGTTCTTCCAGCATGGAGGGGAAAACTATAGGAGAACCCATTTCTGCAGTATCAAAATCCAAAGTTTCCACCAAGATGGAGAATACTGGACAGTGGCTGGTTGAGGATCATGCCCAGATATGGGATGTTTTAAAGACTGATGAGGTAAGGAAACTTGAAGGGACATAATTCTAATGTTTGTTTTAATCTGATTCCACCTAAAAATTTGCTAAGAAGAGCAGGAAAAGGAAAACAGCAATCTCCTTCCATTGGCTGAAATTAGATCTGTCCTTTTTGACTCTGTGTCTAAGGTTTTGGGCTATAAACCTTTAAATATAGGATGAGAGATAGCCTAGTGTTGTAGATATGCAACTGGTCTCAGAGTCAGAAGACCACCAAGTTCACCTCTGGCACATAATAACTCTGTGATTCTGGGCAAGTCATTTACCCTTTGATTGCTCCAAGCAACTCTCTAAGATGAAAACTTGCTGAACAGTTGCTGATCAGCATTGGGGAAAAGGAGCTTTCTCAGCCAGAAGTTCTCTTCATCAATGTAATCACAGTTCCAGACCAAAAAAAAAAAAACCACCCCAAAAGGATTCTGAAAGATCATTTTTTCTGGCAGGAATGGGGAATGCCTTAGGGATGAGTCATAAAAGAAAGCATGGAAATATGAATCACATTGATAAAATGAACTGGAATGGGAGGGGATGATTCACTGAACTCAGGACTCAAGCTGAAGGCATCCCTCAGATGGTAAATAAAAATGAATCCTGAGCTTTTAAACAGTAAAAGATAGGGGAACCTGCTTAAGACTGCCAGCAGGAATTAATAAAAAGGTACCAGAAAAAGATGATATTCACTATTCAGGCAATATCACTGACCACTAAGAAGATGAAGTTGTGCTATCTTAAGCATAAAAGGGTGAAAAGGCTCCAGTTTCTCAAGGGCCTTTAGAACATCAGGCACATGGAACGGGTCAGGTGGGGTCAGTGTAGTCCTCCCAGGAGAACAGAGCCTCACAGGCCCTCAGGAGAGGGGCCGAAAGGGTGACTCCAAGGGCAGCACAGCATGATTTTCAGATAATCTTTGTGGTCCAGGTAGGGGAAGTAGCTTTCTCATTCAGAGGACAGATACCGGGCCAAGATGGTTGCCAAGTACAAGAGTGGCATAGTCCAGGGTAGGCAGAAGACCATGGCAGCTCATACTTGAAGGAAAAATAAGATAGAGATTGAAAATGCAAACTTTAGGATTTTTACCTTGGGTTGGAAATGTGTTCAGGATCCAGCCCAGGCAGCATTTTAGAAGAAGGAAAAGAATGAGGGGGTAGTTGTTCCCACAAACTGGATGGTCCTTTTTGTCTGTGACTAGATTTCAGTTAAATTTGGACTAGACTGTGCCCCTAATCACTTTTTGTGGTTTTGTGTTTTAGTAGGTATATTATTTTTGTTTATTATCTTGTAGTTTATTAGTAAAAAATTTTTTTTAATTCTCTAACCTCCTACCCCACAATTTTGTTTTGTTGTTGTTCAGTTATGTCCAACTCTTTGTAATCCTCTTTGGGTCTTTCTTGGCAAAGATACTGGAGTGATTTGCCATTTCTTTCTTCAGTTCATTTTACAGATGAGGAAACTGAAGCCAATAGGATTAAGTGACTTTCCCAGGGTCACACAGCTATGAAGTGTCTAAGGTGGAATCTGAACTCAGGTCTTCCTGACTCCAGACCCAGTGTTCTCTCTATTGCATTGTCTAGCAGTGGAGCTAAAAATAAAATGAATTTTCCCATACTGTAATCAGAAGATATAAGGGAGACGTGTAGATGCCTGGTACTTGGTTTTGGTAATGGAAGAAAGTGGAGACAAGTCTATCTCCCAGGTAGATGGCAGAGGGAGATAGGGGAGCACCACTCCTCAATAAAGATGCAACTTCAGTAGGAGTGGGAGGTCAGTAAGTATGTGACTATAGGAAGTAGGTGTGACCACACCCTAGTAATTCTAGTTGCCGGTGGGTTGGAAAGCTAGTTTGTAATGGCTGTGAAGGTAAGCAGGGCAGGACCAACTACTTTCAATTACTTCCTGATGGTGGTGATTGGAAGTAAGAATATACATGTTAGTATTTGAACTTTCACTGATTCTAATGATCTGACGCTAACAGTACAGAAGTCAGTTGTCCCCTGGGGCACATGTTTAGGATGTGACAGTCTCCTAAGACTTAGAAAGCTTGATGAGTATTACCACTTCTGTTGCTTCATGTTGGCACAAATGATATTGCCCTGAGAAATCTTTAAAAATACTGCCGAGAATTATAATATTTTGAGCAAAAAAGAACTCAGTTCAGGGGTTCTTAACCTTTTTTGTATGTTGTAGACTCTTCCGGCAGTCTAGTGAAGCCTATGAACCCTTTCTCTAAATAACATTTTTAAATTTATAAAATATATAGAACTACAAAGGAAGCCAATTATATTGAAAAACAGTTATCAAAATAGCTTCAAAAACCAATTTCATGAATCCACTGAAATATACCCATGGACTCCTTGGTGGTCAGTGGATCCCGAATAAGAGCCCCTGCCTTGGAGGAATGAATGGTGTTGTCATTATTGCTGTTTGGTGGATGCAGAGTCTTTGAAAGAGAGAGGTGGATTTGGGAAGTGAATATTTGGCTAATAAAATGGTGGATTTGGATTTCTTGTCTGTCACTCAGAATGTAAGAATGATGGGCTTCTAACCAGACATGGAATTATCAACTTCTCAAGTTTCCTTTGCTAAACATAATCCCTAAATGCGGCTTTCTTTCAAGACTGTTCTCAGCCTTCTCCTTTTTCTCTGTATTCTCTCGGTTGGTGACCTCATTAGCTCCTGTGAGGTTCATGTATAATGTCTATGCAGGTGATTCCCACTATACATACATGCATATGTACATAAATACATATGTGCATCTCCAGCCCAAGTATCCTTTGTCCAGTTGCCCTGCATTGGGCATTTTATCTACATATCTCATGAGCATCTCAAAGTCAGTATATCCAAAGTGGAACTCATTATCTTTTCCCTTCAGACCTTCCTTTATTCTCAGCTTCTCTGTTACTGTCAAGAACACTGCCAGCCTCACAGTTTCCTGAGTTCACAGTCTGTGTCACCCTCCCTACTCAGAGTCACCACATAAATCTAGCCTCTTGTCAGATTATTACCTTCACAATGTTTCAGCCAACAGTCAATCAGCAAGCATTTTAAAGTACTTATTCTGCTCCACCAGACACTGTACTAAGTGCTATGAATACAAATGCAAACAGAACGAAAGATAGTCTCTGCCCTCAGGGAGCTTACATCCTGATGGTGAAGGACAGCACATAAAAAGGAAGCTGGAAAGTAGTGCGTGGGCAGGGGGAGTGGGGACGTGGAAGAGATGGAGATGCTCAGCATGGAGGCATCATAGAGAGAACGTCTGGAGAGTCAGGAGCGCAGCCTGGAGAGGGATGAAGACATGGTTGCCTGTACATCCTTGGTTGATCTAAGTATCCTCCTTAATATGAAGGTTCAGGGAGAAACCAGCCAATAAGAGAGAGAGAAACCATAGGGGTGGCAGACACATCCTGTGCGAGAAGTCTAGAGGTGAAGCAAGTTTTCCTGGTGAAGAGGTTTCTGTGGCATAGTAGAGAAAGTCTGAAGAGTCACTAGTAGGGCCTCTCAGTGTGTCCCCTTTTTCCTACTCACACCATCACCACCCTGGTGTAGCCAGGTGCTTCCTCATATTATACCTGGACTTTTGCAATAGCCTTCTAACTAATCTCCCTGCTCCAGATTTCTTCTCGTTCCACTTTGTTCTCTGCTCAGCTGCCAAAGAAACTTTGCTAAAGCACAAGTCATATCGAATCACCCAGAGCTCCCTTCCATTAGTTCTTGTGATTCCTGCATTTAGCATTGAAATCTCTTCACAATCTGGCTTTTTCCTACCTTTCAGTCTTTTCACACTTTATATCCCCATGCCCTCTACATCTGGTGATACTGGCCTTCCTACTGTTCCTCACACATGTCATTCCCATCTCCTGTCTGTGACTTTGTCTCCCATGCCTAGAATGCTCTCCCTTCTTACTTAGGGGTCTGGAGCTCCCTGACATTCTTCAAGACTTAGTTCAAAAGCCACCTTCTCTGTAAGGCAGGAGTTGTTAATCAGGGGTCTGGGAACTTGGTTGGGAAAAAAATACTTCTTTATTTTTACCAACCTCTTACTGAAATTTAGCATTCCTTCCATTATGTTTTTTTTTTTTTAACTTCATTCTGAGAAATGGTCCTACACACAAAAAAAGGTCAGGCTCTCCTGTTCTAAGGCTACCACCTACTGGGAACATATCCTTATTTACCTATTCATTTACCTGTTGTCTCCTCCATTACCAGCGCAAGCTCCTAGATACAGGGACTTCTGTGTTTCTGTTTTTCTTTATATTCCCAGAATTTAGAGTAGTAATTAGCATGAGGTAAGTTCTTAATAAATGCTTGCTGATTGATTGGTTAGGGTATACTGAACAAAGGCTGTTTGCCCAACTTCTTAGAGATCTTATCAAAGGGGCCTCAAACTGAAAAGGGAAGAGACAGGAGAAACCTGCCTGTGCATCTATAGCAATTTAGCTTCCAGGGAGAAGCACTATCACGAAGGAGAAAGAATGGTGGTAAAGATGTCCCACAAGTCACTGGAGACAAGTCCAAGGAAGGAACCAGAAATAAATTTCATGGCCTCAGATGTTTGTGTATAAATGCACAAAGTATGGGTGACAAGAAAGTTGCACAAACTATCCTAAAATAAAGAGGCAAATTTGACAAGATAGTTATTAGTCTGTCCCTGAGACTTGGCGAGGTGGGACTCATGACAGGAATATGGATTGGGAAGGGTTATTGAAGTACAGAGGTGGTGCAGGGGAGGGAGCCCGGGCTTGGAGTCAGGAGGACTTCAGACACTTCTAGCTGGGTGATCCTGGGCCAATCAGTTAACCTTTGTCTGCCTCGGTTTCCTTGACTAGAAAATGGGCACAATAATCGCAGGAGTTGTTCAGCTTCACAGAGTTGTGGTGAGGATCGGATGAGACAATGTCTATAAAGGGCTTAATATAGTACTGGGCACATAGTAGGTGTTTTATAAATCCTTCCTTCCTTCTTCCCTTCCCAATGAATCTGTTATTGATGTGGATACCCCCTCCAAAAGTCAAACTTTTAAGTCATTTATGCCTTCATAACCTTGTCTGTATCCCCCGCAAGTCCTCCTCCAGTTCTACCTAATGGGCTTCCTTTGGCTCTCTCTACATTGATTGCATGAATGTCCAGGGAGCACACGTTTTATTTCCTGCTTTTACTCTATGACTGATCTGCCACCTTATCAGCTCCTTCCTACCTCTTTCTGATGAAACCCTTTATACAGCCTCTTCAGTGCCATGTCTTCATTAGTAAGAGGCTCGTGGCTTCATGGGCATCTCGAATGCCCTCTCATGCTCTTAGATGATCTGCAGCTTCATTTCTTCAGAGACGCCGCTCCAAAATCCACATCTGTAGAGCATCGTCCCTAAGAGGGAGAAGTTTGGGGTCAGTGAGAGCACATCTAATCCAGCCTGCTCTCATCCTGCTCTTTGGTTCTGGGCACTTTTCTCTGTCTACCCACAGAGATGTGAGGACGGACCAGCGCTGTGGCCTCTCAGTTCAGCGCATGCTGTGGTCTGAGTGGCAGGCATTTGTCATGTGCTTGGTTTTCCTGGTGGAATTAATTAGTCCAACCATATTCTTTGGAATGATTCTGCAGAAAAACCGATAATATCTTCAGTATTACAGGTTTCTTTTGCATATGCTTGGTCTTGTCCCGATGTTCTTCCTGTTTTTCTTCTGATCATGGGGAGCAAGGGAATAAGCACCTATACAGCACACCTACTGTATGCCCAGCACTGTGCCAACTAAGTGCTTTTACAGATTCATCTCGTTTTATCCTCACAACAACCTGGGGGGGGCACAATTCTCAGTTTACAGTAGAGGGAAGAGAGACAGATGGAAGTCAAGTGACTTGTCTGAGGTCAAGTGACTTGTCTAAAGTCACACAGCTAGTAAGTAAATGGGGCTAGACTTGAACTTGGGTCTTTTTGACAGCAGGCTCAGTGAGTGCTTTATCCACTCTTATCACCTGCCATCTCAACAACAAGCAGTTATTAAGCTGCTGCTGCTACTGCTGTGTGTCAGGCCCTGTAATAAGCACTGGGGGGATACAAGAAAGGTAGAAACAAAACCACCTCCTGCTGTCAGGCAACTCTCTGTCTAATGGGAGGAGAGAACGTTCAGCTAACTAACTCCAAATGAGAGATAGACAAGATGTATTGGAGATAATCGCAGGAGGAAAGCTCTAGTATTAAGGGAGCTTTGGAAGGACATCTTACGGAAGGTGGGGGTTTTCACTGCGACCTGAAGAAAGGCAGGGAAGCCAGAATTCCAGCCCTGGGATAGGCAGGGAAAGGGAGTGGAGTCTGGGGATGGAGGGACTTGTGTGAGGAGTAGCCAGGAGGCCAGTGGCACTGCATTGTAGAGTGTGAGGGGAGTAAGGCGTATGGAGACTGGGAAGGTAGGAAGGGGCCAGGTTATGGAGGGCTTTAAAAACCAAACAAAGGATTTTATATTTGATCCTAAAAGTACTGGGGAGCTACTGCAGGTTGTTGAAGGGGGGAAAGAGGGAAGAGTGATGTGGTTAGATGTGCGCCTTAGGAAGTTGACTTTGGTGCCATGAATGGAAGGTCACCCAGAGTGGGAGAGACTTAAGACAGGGAAATGAACCAGAAAGCTAGTGCAGCGGACCAGGTTTGAACTCTTGAGGGACTGCACCAGGCCAGTAGCAGTGTCAGAGGAGAGAAGGGGGTATGTACTAGAGATGCTGTGAAAGTAGAATCAACAGGACTTGGCAGCAGATTGGTGGTGAGAGGGATTGAGGAGCTGAGAATGACACCTCGGTTGTTGGCCTTCAGCAGTAATAGGGAAGTTCAAAAAATCTTCAAGGTTCTTGCCAAAAACTTTGTAACCTTCGGCAGTACTTTCTAGGTTCCTTCTGGCAGTAGAATTTGTTTCCTCCAGAAGTGGGCGTCTCAGCCCAATTTCTTTTCAGTTCTTTCCCTTAAGCCTCCCTGGCCCCCCCCCCCCCATTTCTCTGGTTAGGGCTATTCTGATCATTTGATGGTGTTACCTGCCATTCTCATGTTGGAAGAGGTAGATAAAGAGAAACAGTAATTAGAGACCAGCTACGGATGAGTTCATTAAATCAGTCCAAAAAAGTATTTACCTTCACATAAGAAAGTGATGCAATCTTTAAGACAACCTAAGGAGAACATGAACCCTCAGCTGTTTGCTAGAAGTGGCAATTTTTTTTTGTACCAAGCCATCCATACACAGCCATGGCCCCTTTGTGACATACATGAGACAGCCAACCTGGCTTAACTAGGCTAAGTATTTGTTGCTTTTCTCTGTATGGAGCTGAACTGTTTATTAGCCCTAATGGAATCGAATCATAACCTCATGAGCATAAAATTTTAACCAGCTCACTGTAACATCACACAATTTTTTGTAAAAGGAATTATTTGTTCATTTTGCGTATTTTTGAGATTAAATCATAAAAATCTGAGATCCAGTAAGAAGAAACATTTTAAACAATAAAAATTGGAGGAAAATTTAGAGACAACAGTGAGAGTTATCTTATTAGACTCTGGAACCACAGTGCTGAGCTCAGTTTGACACAAAGCTCGCAATTTGAGCACAGGACTAGGGCAAAAGGCAATTCTCCTTTATGATTCTGAATAGCTCTCTCCCATGGGAGAATGTCCTTCCTGAGTTTCTCCAGGGTGGTCTTCTAGGCAAGAAAGTCATCATCCCAACAAAAAAGCATTGTGCTTTTAAACATTAAATGTTATCTTTATGGCTGGATGTGAGTAATGAAGTTCTTAGCTTCTATCTTCTTACACCCGTGTGAGATATGAACTTGTATTCTGGGAAGCTATGGACCTCTTCCTCATAAAATGTATTAGGAGGCATGAATGGGCTGGGCCATATAAACCCTTCTTCATTCTAATCCAGATTTACTCTATTGACAGTTATTTGAATGAGAAGAGGCTTAATCCCAGGGAGAGAATAAATAAGAGATGGTTGGTATGTAGAAAGCCTCCTCTTGAAAAAAGCACTTGGACACTTGCAGCCAATTCAAGCTGTTTCATTTGGCTTGAAGTCTGTACCGAGCTCTGCCTTGATGCACTAAATAGGGACATTTCTTTCTTTTTGTTATAATGAAAATATACTTAGCTTTGTAAAAGTCAACAAATAAATAAACCTTGAAAACATTCATGGGAGTGGCACATGCTCAAACTCTGTTCTTAAGTTAGTTTTCATGGAGGTTTTGCTTTAGCTCAGTGTTGCCCATAAATAGTCTCACTGTGCCCCTGTGGGTGGGCTGGGGAGTCAGCTTCCTTTTCCAAACCCTATAGCACAGCAGGGGGTGCTTGGCATCTTTACCCTGCCTTGACAGTAGAAAGTGGGTAGAGTCTAGTGGTCTCATTCCCTCAAAGGGATGAAGAGGAGCAAGGGAGACAATTAAAAGAATGACTCACTTGCATCGGTTAGAATGCTGTTTCTCCTTTCACCTGAGCTACAGGGTTGAAGAAGGGAAAACACTATTTAGATTGGTCCTAGGCTATGTGGGCCAGAGTTGGACTCCTTGGTAGGGGGTGGGAGGGGAATAATTGGCTTACTGGAGGAAGCAGCAGTAGTAGCAACCTCTAGGAACTTTATTCAGTGACTTGAACTTCAGGGAAGTTAGCCTGCCCTGCTTGGGTCATCCAACCCTGAATCCTAGGGAGGCATTTTGAAAATTTTGTGGATGAGAAATATTAAAGAAAGGTAGTGGCATTTCTTTGGGGAAAACAGGAATGTGAAAGATAGAGGGATAGGAATGTGTTCTGAGAATTGGAGAGAATCCAGCTTTATTTTGAATTTCCAGTACTGTGGGGGCAGGGGAATAAGAAGAGAGTTGAACTATCTTTACTAATCTTGATGCCAAGCCACTGAATATAGGGTTCAAGTAAAATGATGTAATTTTCAGGGATCTGTGGCATTTTTTTGTGATAGCATGAAATGGGCAAAACTAGGGCTCTTTTTTTGCCTCCTACAAAAGCTTGCCTGTAATAGGATGCATTTCAGTTTTCATTGTCAAGAAATTGACAATATACATGTAGAGCAAAAAATACAATGGAAAAAATGGGAAATTACCCAGGGAAGGTAAATTGACTTCTTAGCTCTTGTGTAGTATCATTGTCCATGCTTGCAAACTCATTCATTGCCACAAGAAGATATCCAAACATTTTAAGTGGGGATGATGCTATATCAAAGCAGATTTGAGTTGAGTTGAAGTAGAAATATGAATCAACTGGAACTCAGACCATTATGAAGTGAAGAGGGGGAAAAAGGGAGACTGGATGCAGTTGTAGAAAAATAGATTCCACTGAGGGCCAGAGATCTAGGCAATTAGACTATTTGGAAAGAGAAGATGTGGCAGAGCTGGAGGAGTAGGCATTTTTATGAGAATGTCTGGGAGTGATAGTGATATGGGATAAAGGAAGATCCTGGATTTCCAGCCGAAGACAGGAAGTTATATAAACCAGTCATAGAAATCCTAAGGGACAGTAAGCTTTTAAGTCTGACTTTTAAATGTTTACTTTCCTTGTAAATCCTGTATTGCAACAAGAACAACAAGCATGAAATCATATGCTTGGCAGCTAATTTAGTTTCCAGACACCATCTAGGCCATATATAGTTTACTCTTTATAACTACCCAACAAATGGGTATCCATTCTTCTTTTTAAGGTTCATATAAAAAAAGATTCTTCAAGTGACCTTGGTTACCTGTAATAGTCCCTGTATGTAAAGAGACCTATCTGTCTTTTGTGGTTTTGTCACCTTTCAGATTTCTAAAATTCAGTAAAACTGTTAGCTGGAATGTTTGAGGGAATAAATGCTGGTTAGTAGAATTTTTGAAGCTAATTCAGGGTTAACATTGAAAAGCCTGTTGGTTTTCACCCTTGTGGAAAAATACTTTTATAAAATATGTTGGTCCCTTTTCCTGTCTTATTAAATATATTGTAGTGCCTATAAATAGAATCTTCAACAGTTGAGACTATTGCAATGTCCCAGAGTAATCTTTTTGAAGATCATTTCTCATTGTACAGAAATTATCACATTCATCATATTTTGGCCTGAATTTATAGTGATCCTGGGACATGTTTTAAAAGCTGATTTTTTTAAAAAAGAAAATACTCATTTTAGTATATTTTGGTGTCATTTGCCTCTTTCTTCTGAAAATGAAACCCCGGGAGGAGGGAGGAAAAGAACAAAAAATCCTCAATTAAAAATGGAGAGTTCTAGTTAGTTGGATTAAGTTAATAGAGATTTTACGTCAGTCCAGTTACTTTAACCTTTATACACAGATGTGATTTGCTAATCTTCAAACAGTATACATTGATCTTCTCTCTTTATAGGATTATCAGTAGTGATGGGTTAGCATCTATCAATAGTGGTGCTTGATCAATGAAATTCTTAGGGAAACTGGGTCAGTGGTCCTCCTAAACTCTGTAGGCCTCCTCACATATCCTTCCACTATGAGAGTTCCTCCACTAAGATCCTTCGATCCTCTACCCTTCCACCCCCTTTTAAATCATGATTATAGATGTCTTCATTTCTGTGGAAGGGTGTTGCTTCAGACCAAATCTTGAACTTCAGAACTCAGTAACTGGTAGAGGATAGGAATATATATTTTTCAAAGTGATCTGGAGTTGTCCCTCTTCATCTTTTAGTGGATGGAAACCACTTTGGAATTTCTACTTTTGCAGAATTATACCACCCTTGCACACTTTAAATACAGAGGGTAGGTAATGCATAAAGTTCAGTGAAGTGATGAGACTGGAAATGAGTCAGTGATTGAGAATGTCCTAAACTGTGTTTCTCCAGTTACTATTTCTCTCTTGTACCAAATCTGCACCATGTCTTTGTCACTGGATGTGTGGCTGGCTGGGAGAAGGGTTTTGTGTCATTTTAATGATTGATGAGAAATAGTAGAGCAGAGTTGATGGAGACACAGTCTACACAGTCTTGGAGTCAGGATGACATGGTCTAAACCCTACCTCTGATATACACTGGCTGTCTTCCCCTGGGGAAATCACTTAACCTCTCGGCTTGAGGCTGTTCTCTAAGAAATGTAAATTGCAGAGGAGTTGTCAGTCTACTTTATGTGAGGGCATTTCCTGTACTGGAAGCTCTCTATAGCAGTGAAACCAGAATTCTGGACTCCATGCTCACACCTCCTGAATGGTCCTAGAGATGGTTTTAATCCTCTAGTAAGGAAATACCTGTGAATTATCCTCTGTGACTAGAGTTGCTGGATGTTTGAAGAATCATGAAATAGAACAGCCTATATTAGGGCAGGAAATCATACTACAGTAGACAGGGAGCCAGGAGAGAATTTATAGATCATTAGGTACAATCCCCTCATTTCACAGTGGAGGGAGCCGACCATGGCCATATGATAGCTAATTATGGCTAACATTTATGGTGCCTGCTGTGTGCCAGCCTCTGTGCTAAATGCTGTACAATCATCCTCTCAACAACAACAATCCTCACAACAACCCTAGGAGGTAGGAGCTGTTGTTATTCCTATTTTACAGATGTAGAAACAGAGTTTAAGTTGCGCAGAGTCACACAGCTAGTGTCTGAGATGGGATTTGAACTCAGGTCTTCCTCATTTCAGGGCAGCTCGGTGGCTTGATGCATAGAGTGCTGGGTATGGAGTCAGAAAGTCTTTATCCTGTTTGCCTCAGTTTCCTCACCTGTAAAATGAATTAGAGAAGGAAATGGTGAATGCTTCAGTGTCTCTGTCAGGAAAGCCCCAGATAAGGTCAGACATGACTGAAATGACTGAACAACAGCTTCCTGACTTGAGGTCCAGGACTCTCTTCCCTGTGCCACTGTCCTTCCTTACAGGTATTAAATGGGAGAGCTTGGCCCCTGCCACAAAGCCTCTTTAAGGTGGATCTCTGTACTCTTTCCACCACACACCACCTCGGTTTTAGAATGGGTGGTGCTAATAGCCCCTTTCTAAACCGTGTGATCCTGAGTTATGTGTAGCCCTACAAATAGAGGACCCTTGGGGACGGCTAGGTGGCACAGTGAATAGAGCACCAGCCCTGCAGTCAGGAGGCAGGAGGACCTGAGTTCAAATTTGGCCTCAGACACTTGATACACTAGCTGTGTGACTTTAGGCAAGTCACTTGACCCCAACTGCCCTCCAAAAAGCAAAAAACCAAAAACAAATAGAGTACCCTTCTGCGTCCTAGCCCCGTGGAAAATGGGACGGGACACAGAAGCAAGCTTGGGGCAGTTCAGTCTGCACAAACCATCTGCACTCCCCAGGGAAGGCCGTAATTAGACAAACAGAAGCACTGACTAGCAAAGTCTGATTCATTCAAAGTGGCCTAGGAGTAGCTCACACCTATATAATGCTTTACAAAGTGATTGTCTCATGACAGTCCTAAGGAAAGTCATGCGAGTATTTCTATCCTCATCTTACCAATGAAACTAAGGACTCTAACCCGGGTATTGTGCCATCCTGACAGTATCTATGCCTCTTTGCCTCGTGGCCTAATCGCATCAACACTGCTCTGCCTCACACCCTGACAGCACCAGCTTTCCTGACAGCCAATGGTAGTTCTAAGCCGTCCCAAGGTTTGCTAGTCATTGTTGATGCTAGCTCCCTCCACGATATATAT
Organism: Pseudocheirus occidentalis; assembly: GCA_028646575.1. NCBI lineage: Eukaryota > Metazoa > Chordata > Mammalia > Diprotodontia > Pseudocheiridae > Pseudocheirus > Pseudocheirus occidentalis. The sequence continues at coordinate 64,559,817 of CM053593.1, forward strand.
AGTTCCTCCCCGCCTCCTGCCCACCTCCTCATTCTAAAACCCAGTCAGGAAATATGCATGTGTGTATTGTCATGTGAGTACACCATGATGACAGATTTTCTCTAAACTAACATTGCAGAATTTTAACTTGTGGGTTGACAGCTGGATAGATGGAGAGGATCAATAATTCTTGGGCCACAGTTTGCCATAGGACTGCCAGAAAACAGTGCAGCTCAAGTCCTAGGATGGCATTTTTATTTCCTATACTTTTAATTTTCTCTTTGTTTAATGGGATCAGTAGTTCAAGCAGGAGGCTCTTTTTCCTCTGCCCTCCACCCCTTCTCCCCACCCCACCCCAAGTCCTGACCTTCAGATGCATGTGTGGGATTTTGTTTTCTGCAGACCATCTAAACAGGCCCTGTCATACGTATGAGTTAACCACCATCAGGCACAGCTGGTACAAATCAGGGCGATGCAGCTACGGCTTAGGGTTACTGGAAGAAATGTAGACACGTGTAATGGAAGCAGAGGAAATCTGTATTATGGAAAGAGCAGGAGCAAAAGACGATCAGCAAAGCAAGATAAACAGAAGACAAACATCGGCAAAAATAGAGGTTTTCTATAATCACTTGGCAAGAGTACCATTGTGCAATGTGTACATTTTTCAAGAGAAGAGAGATTTGGTTCATGGGTAATCCATGGTGATTAGGATTTGGGGTGTCTAATTTTCTTACTGCTTCAGACTCTCATGCAAATGAGCTGAAGAACAATTGACCTGGCCTGGTGGCCTGGAGAGAGCTAAGACCTGGTCCTTTGGAAGGACAATGGAACTGGGGGGTGAGGTATTTGTTGCCATGACACAGGCAATATCAGGAAAGGATGAAGTTCAGGAGGAGAGGAGGATCTGTGGTTAAGGACAGGTGGCATGCTATAGAGTCAGGCGCCCAGGGCTAGGACTTGGTAGACTTGGGTTCTAGTTCCTGCTTTACCATTTGCCTTGAGGTTTCACCTTGAGCAAGTCACTTCTCACCTGTAAATGAGGGAGTTGGAACAAATGATCCACGAGAACTGTTCCAGGTCCAACAACCTACAATGATATGAACCCAGTCCTTGCAGTGTAGCTGATTTTGCCCTTACAGCAATGATAGAACAGTAAATATCAAGCAAGTCAGCCTTCCTAAGAAAAGCTCTGTGAGCTCTCCCTTCTCTACAGAGTCGTATACTATGCTGAAAGACGGCTCTATCTACAGAGAGCTCTCTGTGCTCCTCCCTCACTTACTCTCAAAGTTTCTACAGAACTTTGGAAAGTATGGAGAAGACACTCACTTGGGAGCCATGTGGCTTTAACAAAAGACAGTAGACCTTGTGGAATGCACGTACCTTGTGGACAATAGCAGTTTTATTTTCATCTTTGAGTTTCCAATGATTAGCACAGTGTCTTTTTCATAGTAGGTGCTTAATAAATATTTCTTGGACTGGACTGCAATGGAACTACTTCTCTTCACCCTGGATTTCTAGTTGTGGAACTATAACCAAATCATTACTGTCCCTGCTATTGGAAAGAGTATGTCAGTCCACACCTCTAGGGCTCTGCTCAACATCCTTCTAATTTTCTAAACCAAAATACCTCTTCTTGGTTACTGCCCTATATGTCTTGTGTACTTCTTGACTTTGAAGCCAGGGATTGTCTTTGCTTTTGTTTTATCCTGAAGTGCCTAGGCACTGTGGATAGAAAGATGAAAATGAACCTTTCCCTGCCCTCAAGGAACTAATTAGGGACCAAATAGTTAGATATAACTATATGAACATAGATATATCTCAACACACCTATAAACACACATGCCTATATGTGCAAATATGTCTGTGTATGCATGCATACATGTGTGTATGCATGTAAATAGAAGTAGTTAGTGATGTTTTGGAGTGTGTATGTTTCTGTATGGGTATATATGTGGGAACTCTTCAATAGAAGTACTCATAGTGGCCTAAATGAGCCAGAGAAGTTGGAAATGTGATAACTGTCAAAGTTGATCCTGTAATTTCATTCCTGAATTTTAAAAAGCAATATCAAATAAAATGAAAACAGAACTTAGAGTTAGGAGAGTCTTGGGTCCAAATTCTGCTTCTAACAGTTATTAGCTGAAGGACTAAGGGGGCAAGTTATTTCACCTTTCTGAGCATTTTCTCATCCTTAAAACAACAAGAATACTTAACAATACCTATTTTACAGAATCATTGTCAAAATCCAATGAGATGATGAATGTAAAGTGCTTTAAAAACCTTAAAGTGCTTGGACAGATTCTCTAATTTCTGACCTGTTTAGAATCATTCATATGCCTGTAATGGTAATCAATTTGTTTAATATTTAGGGCTAAGTGAATAGGATACTTGGGGCTGAGTAGATGGATACCTAGGGCTAAGTAGATCAGATATTTAGGGCTAAGTAGAACTCTGTCCATTGGTGAAAAGGTGTGAATTCCCCTGTTGACATGGAAGAATGCTATTGGCTGAGACACTCCCTGTTGACTTGGGAGAAGGCCAGTCCTTATAAGGAATAATTTTATAGAGTCAAGACAGATTTTG